>CM038343.1:28797535-29455035 GCA_021464625.1 Proterorhinus semilunaris | reverse complement strand
CCGTCTGTGGCGTCCTCAAGTGGCGAGCTTCGTGATTGTATCATTAGAAAATTGGGTTGTATAATATAATGAGTCCAAAAGATGGAATACATTTCCCCAAGAGATCCACCGGAATAGCCTCTGAACAGGGCTTCTTTTAACTTCTAAACATTTGTATTTATTATTACGGGGAACTGCCCATAATCCCTCAGTGGCCCTGACGTCTTACGTCATTACAGCGTGCCGTTATGTTACTATCAATCACTTGTTATCTAGCTTCAAGCGCAACAACACAAAAATGAGCGAAGAAAGCGAAAATACAATAATACCGGTGGATTACTCGGATATTCTTCGTTTTTTGGACGACTCCTCGCGACGGGACTTTTTTGCTGGCGACACAAGATGAAGTGTGGAAGCTGCCGTGCGTTTACGTACGTAAGGAGGACGCTTCTGAACGCGGGTGAGTCTGTTTACGCCACGGTGGCCACGGTTAGCAGGACATAAACGACTCCTTTATGCTCTCATATCATTTGGGTGGATGCATTGTTATGTAATGTGCGGTTTCATAGCCTGCTGTTTAAATTATGTTTTGGAGCTGTTTGACTGCCGTCTATAGTAAACTTTTGGTCTGACGCTCTGGGAACAAGCCTTGTTTGCAAGGCTTGTTCCGTGAGTATTTGCTGATACGTGGTCACATGCTTCTTTTTAGTCTGACAAGTGGTGGCAAATGTGTTTAGTAGATCTCATAGTAAAAATAATAAAAGCACGAACACTTTGTGCAACAGCCCCACCTAGAGTTTACATCACCAGCCGCCACTGTTTACAATAATAGGTCAGACGCAAAAGACCAACCGGACCTTCTTTACCAGTTTGCACACATTTCTTTGAAGGATTGCAAAAATATCGTCTGAATATCGATATCGAGATATTGAAAAAAAATATCGAGATATTCATTTTTGTCAATATCGCCCACCCCTAAGCTCAGCATGATATTTAAGGCTTTTATTGTTCAAGCTGACTTAGTTTTTATGTTGCATGTTGATTATATGTGGACTGATGGCTGTATAGGTTGAATGAATAAATTAATTTTATTTGAGTGGTTAAATACATTTTATATTGTAATTCACCTGTTCAGGGACTGCAGATGGATACTAAGGCCCAATCTCAATTCTCACCCTTAGCCCTCCGCTTAGTCCTTTCCCTTCGTTTTGCACGTTCACGAGAGACGAAGGGGTGTCCCAATTCTATTCTGCAGTGAGGGTGAGGGCCACATAGCCCTTCAAGCGAGGTTTTTTTACATGCACACTACAGACGAAGGGGTAGGAGGAGTTTGACAAAACACGGAAATAATCATCATCAATAAGCACTCTTACAACATTTATAAAGTTGCAGAACACTTCGTTCATGACTTTATTCGCTTTGTGCAACAATTAGAACAGTCCATTGCTTTAAACGTGTCAGTTCTACGTGTTGGCTTTGCTGCTGCAAATGCTCCGTGTATTTGCGCTGTATTGACTGACTTTTGGCATTTCGTTCCAAACCTTCGATACGTCGCTAATGCCATGACACACGGGGTTCAGTTCATCGCTGCTGCACCCGCTGTCTCCCCGCGGCGCTGTGCTCTGAGCCCGGGTCCGAGGCTGTCTGTCCCCGGTCTGAACGCACCTCGGCAGCCTCCGCTCAGGCCCGGGGCTCAGAGCGGACGCTGCGGGTGCCTCTGTCCCTGCCCTGTGTGCACTGCGAGCGGGTCTAACCTCTGCCCGTCCCCGCTGAGTGGCTACATGAGCGGATCGGCTGATCGCTCGCAGCTGCAGCCACAGCGACCCGGCGGTAGAAGCCGCAACACGGACAGGGGGAAGGAGAATGTAGCGCCGGATGAAGCAGAAATAGATGAAAATCTGTAGGGTTTGGGCTGAGATAAGTCCTGTTGTTACACAACAGTATCAGTCAAGTGATGAACTGGTTCAGTAGAAACATGCTATAGAGACAAGATTCATCTGTGTTAATAGTAAATGCAATCAAATGGAGGGCTGTCCCATTTCTTAGGGCGGTCTTTTCAACCCTCGCCCTTAGCCCTTGGTTTCAGGGTGTAGGGAAATGCACAAGCTTGTAAAACTTTAGCTTTTTGAACAAGTCCTGTTTTCGTTATGACGGACTCAGTTTTTCTGGAGACTAATTTTTTCACAAACTACAAAATATGCCAAGTCCAAACTTCACACATTAACTATAGGTTACGTTCCTGTTATGGAATTCTATTTCAGTCGGCGCAAGAGCCAATGCAATTCTATGCGAGAGAAACAGTTTTTGAAATAATTTTTCAAAAAAGAAAATGTCCAAATGTTTTCCCTTATGATTTTTTGATGTTGTCTGGACCATAGAATTTTCAGTTGCCTCCACCTCAAGCAAGATGCATTTGTTGATTTGAAATGGAATGACTGTCAAGTTATATTTTGCAGATGCCACAGATCAGCTGGAACAAAAGGTGATTGAGTACTTTGTCAACGCGAAAAAAAATAAACCTGAGTGGCGAGAAGAGCAGATGGAAGTTATCAAGAAGGTCAGGGTTAACTATGTAGCTTTCACATTTTGGAATTATTCATTCTTCTGATTCTTAAACTAATTGTCTCATTTGTGCCCTTCTTTCTATAAATACTTCTCTCTGGTGCAGGATTATTACAAAGCTCTTGAGGATGCTGATGAGAAAGTCCAGCTGGCCAATCAGATCTATGATCTTGTAAGTGCATTTAATTCTTTTCCAATTCACATCTATGTGCATTAAAGTATGAGTCATGCTATAGCTAAAAAGCGGCAACTATTGGTCCTCAAAGATGGCCAGGGCTGTGCCATTATTATTAAATAAAAAAATGGGAAAGGTTTGAATATTTGTGGTTGTGTGAACTAAAAAGAAAATGTTGATGCACACAATGTTTCTGCTGCAATTAACAATATACAGTATTTCTGAAAGCACGCATGCATTCCTACTGAGATTGTCCCATACATGGGTGAGTGTTAGAGGAGATGGCGAGAGCTTTGCATTCATTTTACACACATTCAATTGGACAGTGTATATATGCTATATCGTAATGTAAATAAACTCGTTTCCATACATGTGTACATGGAACAAGCACTATTAGAGCAGTGAATGATTGAGGAAGTGATGGGCAGTGTGTCTCACACTTTCATAATTGTATCACACAGTGTTGCTAGGCTACTGTGTAGTGCCATCTGGTGATGGAAAAAGCATTAGACCAGTGATCTTATGAACATGTGCGTAATTAGACTATGGGTAGGGCTAGACGATTATGGCCAAATAATAAAATCTCGATTATTTTAATTTAATTTTTGTTTAATTTTGTTTACGATTTTTGATTACGATTTTAATCGATTTGATTGGAAATAAACTTAAAAAGGTCTCCTGATCTTTTATATGAAGAAAACTGCTCAGTCCTGCTCATTGATCAATCAAATCAAACTTTATTTATAAAGCGCTTTTCATACCGAAAGATATCACAAAGTGCTTTACAGATAACAAACAGGTGCATGCGCACACACACACCAAATATATCATTAGGACTAAATAAATAGACGTCAGTTAAAAGCTAAGCTAAAAAGGTGGGTCTTGGGCCTGCTCTTAAATACATGAACGTTCTCTGTGGTCCTGAGCTCCTCCTCAGGTCGTTCCAGAGGCGAGGGCCACAATATTGGAAAGATATGGAAAGAGTCTTTCTGTTGACTTTAGGAATAACTAGGAGACCCCTGCCAGAGGAGCGAAGGGGCCGTGAAGGTTCATAAGGTAAAAGCAGTTCTGAAAGATAAGAAGGACAAAGACCATTAAGACATTTAAAAACCATTAAAATAACTTTAAAATCGATCCTGAAACACACGGGGAGCCAATGCAGCGACTCTATAACTGGTGTATTGTGGTCCCGCCTCCTGGTCTTCGTCAGGACACGAGCTACTGAATTTTGTAAAAGTTGTAAACCTGAGATACTCTTTTTGGGAAGACCAGAAAGCAGGGCATTGCAGTAGTCAATACGACTGGTGATAAAAGCATGCATTAGCGTCTCCGTGTTGGCCCGAGAGAGAATGGGGCGGACTCTGGCTATGTTCTTTAGATGGTAAAAACCTATTTTTGTTCAAACAGGTGGGATCGGTGAAGTTGGTGTGTAGTCTGTCCTTTTTGAAAAGTCCAGGCCTGTTAAAAAATTTTAAATTGTCCACGTATGGGATGTTATTCTTCGTGCAGTAGTTCTTTTAAAAATAGATGGAGCAGCCTCGCTCTGCTAAATGCTCCATCCCCAAAACGGGGCGCAGAGAATGGTCCAGAAACTATGCAGGTTTTATTGTTGTGTTTAATGGTGTTGATGAGTGAAATTAAGTCTTGGTTGAGTTTTTCTGACTTCTGAAGTTTGATATTTAGATTCATAATATAGCCTACAATTAGGCCCATTAAAAATGTTTATTTCTGTTTTAAATATTCTTTGTCTGCTTTCAAAAGTAAAAGATGTAAATGCGAATTAGGGATGAACGATATGGACAATATTTCATATCTTGATATTCATGCCAGATATCTCTATCGATACGATACGATATAACTATGGGTTAGGTTAAAACAAAACAAAATTCATAAAAATAAAATCAATACAAAAGAGTGCAGTTTTATTGATGAAAATCTATATAGTTTATATCTTGCTTTTTCGATTTTAATATTTTCAATGTTCATATCTCGATATAAATACGATAACGATATATTTTTCTTTTGCGATATTGATATCTGGAATATTCATATCTCTATCGATACAATAACGATATATCTTTCAGGCTTAATGCAAATCAACGTTGTGAGGGAGGAGTTTTATTATATATCCATGGGCGATCTTTTTGGCCTGTCCCCCCCCTTGACAGGACAGGCAATAGCTAAGTCGGAGATAATGTGGTGGTTTATAAATTGTTTACTATTTCTGTACGGCCCGGTAGCAGTCCCCGGACCGGTGGTTGAGAATCACTGCTATATGATACAAAATGACACTGTGAAAGTGTAGGTCACGTGATTTTATTTAAAGGGACTATACAGAGTTTAAAAATAAGTATTCCAGCCATGAAAAATGTGTAGACATATTCACCTTCGATGCTCAGAGCAGGGCAGTGTGTGACTGAGTGTCCGCTAAAGGCAGGAGGGGGGAACGGGGAGATACGAGCGCCAAATGTCCGCCGCGTGTGTTCGGCATGTAGCCGGAACCACGGGCTTGAGAGTCCGGGAAAGTGGCGCCACGTGTCCTGAAAAACTAGCCGGTACGAGAGGCTGCAGTGTCCGGGAAAGTGGCGCCACATCGTCTAAATGCGGCATAATGGGAGTCAGTCAGTCCTGGTCACTCTGGCCCTTGGTCTGAAACTGTCAACAGAGCAGAGACCGCTCATACACTCCCCCGCTTTGCCATTAAAAAAAATTGTATTTACTAGAAAATTGCCAGTCGTAACCTAGTTAATAGTACTGGTAAAAGTTCAAATGATCTGCTTTTCTAATATTACTTGTATCCTTTACAATGCGACTATAGTAAACCTATTTCTTCATCAAAGAGAATGAAGTTAATGTTCGGTTGCAACAATAATCCCATGCGACTTTGACATTAAAAAACTTTATGTGAAATATTATGTGACCACTAGATGGCAGTAAAAGACTGACTAATGTCCACTTCTCTGTGAGAACAAACACAAAATGTTAAGGTTTCTTCACGCTTAAGGTGGATCGCCATTTGCGGAAGCTGGACCAAGAGCTAGCGAAGTTTAAGATGGAACTGGAGGCCGACAATGCTGGCATTACTGAGATTCTGGAGAGACGTATGTCTGCAGTCCCAAGTTCCTTTTATACAATCGGCATCCCTTTCAGAGACCGAGAAGAATAAATGTGTCCTCCTCTTCACAGGGTCACTAGAGATGGACAGTCCATCTCAACCTGTCAACAACCACCATGTTCATTCCCATTCCACAGCTGAGAGTAAGTAATGTGTTAGTTAAAAGCAATATAGTGCCAGCTTTATAATAACTTGTATTCACACAGAGAGAAAATATAGTGCTCCAGCCCATCACACAATTGAACATGTACCTGAAAAGAAGTTCAAGTCTGAGGCTCTGCTCTCAACTCTCACTTCAGACGCCTCAAAAGAGAACACACCAGGTTTAAAATATTGATTTTCATGTAGTAATTGTAGCTGTTTGCTTCTATTATGTGAATTTTACCTGGCTGTTTATTTCTACAGGCTGTCGCACCAACAGCACGTCGTCCTCCACCAATAACGTCTACAGCGTGAATTCGTCACAGCCTTTAGCCTCCTATAACCTCAGCTCTCTACCAGCAGGCCCTGGGGCAGGGGCTGGAGCTATCACCATGGCTGCTGCACAAGCTGTACAAGCCACTGCACAGGTAGAAAACGTAGAAAAATAAAATGGTGTGACTTTTATAAAACTTAAATAATTGTTCGAAGTAACAGCAGCAGTACAGTGGCTATTCAACACACGTGATACTGGTGGCCTTCAATAAGGGAATAATACAGTAGTAACAGCCTCTGCCATTGTAGCTTATTACACAGCGTAACTTTAAATGTAACTCGCAGGCCCATTAGGCTTGGTCTGTCTTCCATATCCCTGGGAAACGGTGTATTTTACATTAGTGTTACCACATTGCAATGACCAAATTTAGCTGACAGTGCATATTTTTGGTAGGTATTCAAGGTTGATTTGTATGCCTGTCAATGGCCACAAATTAAAAAGTATATCATTTCCAGGGTCCTTAAATGTACATTTGATAACATTAATATGGTAACATGAATATAAGAGGTGTAATAGCTTACCCGCCTTGCTGTCGATGTTTGCATACACTAGTGCAGGTATGGGCAAACTTTTTGAGGCAAGGGCCACATTGGGTTTTCGAACTTGCCAGGAGGGCCGGACCAGTTTGGAGCATTTCAAACAAGTAAAACTCTCAATTTGACTGTAATGACACATTACAAAAGTGCAACAAATTGCAGCAGTTATGTAGTGTCAGTGAAAATATTGATATTGTTCACCCTTTAAACCAGGGGTGTCGAACTTATCTGGGTCGTGGGCTGAAATCCAGTTTCCTCGGCGGGTCGCGGGTAGCATATAATATAAACAGGAGAATACTATTGAGAAAACATTTTTCCAATAAATGAATAATAATGAGCTGTGATTTTATAATACAACTGATTTGGTCAAAAGCCTGACAGGACAGTAATAAATAATAACGACTTAATAGTATTGTGCTTTACGAGCCTGTGTCACAAGTTTCTCAAAGTACACTTTAGTATTATACTGTAGTCATTATTGATTCACTCCACACTCTGTGGTTGTGAGCTATTATTGTGGCCACAGCCGCCCTGGAGCAGACTGACCACTTACCACGTGGTTATATTGTGTTACCCTGATCTCTTATGTCAGTGCCCTCTACTGGACACGTGTGAAATGTATTTTTATTTTTTATTATTTTATGTTGCCCCCTAGTGGCTGGAATAAGCACACTGGATATTTCCTTAAAAAATCATAACTCCCCACAGGAATGGGCTAGAGACTTGCTTTTTTTTTACATAGTCAGGAATGTGTGCTCTAGTCAGGGGCCGGATTAAATCATCTCGCGGGCCGGATTTGGCCTGCGGGCCGTAGTTTGCCCACCTCTGCACTAGTGTATGCTGTGTATGGGTGAATGATTCTTCGATGTAAACCACTTAAGTGCCCAATTGAACTGAACATTTGCAATATAAACCCAAACCCTTTATAAACTTCCTAACATTTTTTCATTTCATTTTCATATATTTAGATGAAGGAGGGCAGAAGAACATCTAGTCTAAAAGCAAGTTATGAAGCAATCAAAAACAATGACTTCCAGCTTGGTAGAGAATTTTCATTGTCCCGGGACAATACTGGATACTCTTCATCTGCTCTGGCTTCGACACTCACACAGACTCTTACCCCGACTGTTGCATCAGATTCCCGAGGCCGCAAGTCTAAGTAAGAAAGAGACTTTCTGTCTTGGTCTTTTATAAGTACAAAAGTACTGTACTGAAACCTTCATGTTTGTTTGTTCAGAAGCGGCATCAAGAACTCAAACCATCAGTCATCATCTTCTTCCTCTTCATCGTCACTTTCATCTTGTTCCTCATCATCAGCACTGGCTCAGGAACTTTCACAGCAGGTCTCAGTGCTCCCTGAGGCTGAGGCCAACAGCCAGGTGGACTGGACGTACGACCCCAATGAGCCAAGATATTGTATCTGTAACCAGGTATGTAAATCATGACAGTTGGAACATGTCAAATCACGGACAATTTCAAAATATTTTATATTTATCATCTTTTCCTCTCAGGTTTCTTACGGAGAAATGGTTGGCTGTGATAATACTGATGTAAGTAGTGTTTTTAGTGCCATAAAATGAACTTCTGTTATAATCAATCTGTAACAATGATCCTTTGCATATTTTCCTTAGTGTCCAATCGAGTGGTTTCATTACGGCTGTGTGGGGCTGACAGAGGCACCAAAGGGAAAGTGGTACTGTCCACAGTGTACAGCGGCCATGAAAAGGAGAGGAAGTCGCCACAAATAGTTCCACGTCCTCTGAATATAACCTCCAATGTTCACACTGAGGTCAGAGGTCAAAAGACTGCATATAAACTGTGCTCCATCTAAAGTGACTGTCTGTGTCACATTGGGTCTAAGCCACATGAAGAAATGACATATTTCAGCTGAATTATCAAACCTAAGTTTTTCCTATGATGGGAAAAATCTGCTGCTGGTGAAAATTCATAACACTAAAAGTCCACTTGTTGTACTCGCATAAGTATACGTTATATTTAAATGTCAAACATCTTGGTGTTCTAGAAATAAAGGTATATACCATAAAAATGGGAAGACCAAAAACACTTTAAACTAGTGTGTGCGTGCTTATTTTTGGCACCATTTGTGTGTGAGTTTTTTTTTGTGTGTGTCCAGGAACAATTTAATTAGATTACAAATGTTTTTATTTTTTTTCTAAAGCTCTAAAAATAAAAAGTTAGACTTGTATGCAAGCTCCAACACAAAAAACATTGTAACTTTAAGTGAAACTAGGACTGTGTAAATGTATGGCCATTCCAGTGTCATTTTCATATGACAAAAGTGACCTTTTTAAATAAATGAAAAAAAATAAAATAATGTGAGCGATTTGTAATTGTAGCCTACTGTATTGTATGCGAGTGTGAGATTGTGCATTCCAGTAGTGTAAAAATAATTAAAAAGTGGGTAAGCATAGATTAAAGTGATGGTCTGTAAGTTCCACAAATTTTATAGATGGTCAAATAATTCACCGCCTGGGCCTGAAAAGTGATTGTGTGAGTGTTTACTTTTGAAAATCTCTCTCCCTCCTCATTTTGTAATCTTACAAACTATCACTTTGATTTCTGTAACCCTTTTCTCTCTATCCCTTTTTCGAGTTATTTGATTTTGGAGTCTTATCATAAAATCTTGGAACTTGAAATGGAATGTATCTCAAATCACAAACAAATTATGCAGATAAAAACGTTTAATAACTTACTGTGCATCGAGGGTTGTCAAAAAAAAATGATAATATGTTGCACCTTGTTCCATAATGCAGAGCATGTTCCCAAAAAGGGATGGGGTGGGTACGAGACTCCACAGTGATCCAGGTCCTGTCAAAGTGTCCTGCAGCAGTGGTGGAAGTATAATTATCGCAGCAATAAATGAAGTTACTTGCAGTTGTAAAGAGTTGACATGCAACACAGCTTTATAAATGGCTAATAAATCATTACCATTTGCTACCATTTGCCAGCTAGCGTTTTGATTTACTTACTGGTCTGGGGGTAAGGAGCCTGAGCTTATGTGGGAGGTTGAGAGGTAGTGATGGGTTAATGATACCTCAAAGTGTGTGTCACACTTTCAAAATAGTGTCACACTGTGTAGGTTAACTTATAGTCGCCATGTAGTGGTGAAAAAGCATTGCAGCAGTGAGACTGAAAATGGCGAACTCAACACTGACTGAGATCATTTATTATTCCCGTTCAGAAATGTGAACCAAATCGTCAGGAGCTGTTTTAGCAGCTGAGAGTGATAATTTAGAAAAAGGAAAACTGCTCTGGATAATGAGAATAGAAACAAATTCATGAGGATTAATGAGAGAAGGATCAGTGATACAACCATCTAAAATGGAAAGTCTGCACTGACCAAGATTTAATAAAGGATAGTGCTTGTGACAAAAGGGCAATAAACATACTTTTGCGTTTGATTACCAGAGGATGTCAAGTTAAAAGACTCACTCATCATAGTCCATCATCTAATTCGAACTCAAACGTCTGCGTGTTAACCGGATACTGGCCTCACAGAGCTACGTGAACGGTTGATAACGCTACTAATGTACTGACCTATATGTTTTTGCGTTGCACTTCAATGTGAACATGAAAGAGAAGAAAACAGATGACTTATTCTGTTATCAGGGCAGATTCGCCTCGTGCCAAAGATTTGTTCGGCCGAGGCGGGCGCTCAAGCTCAGCAGAACCCACGGCATCGGCTCCCAGTGCATAAATCCCAAATGACAGTGCAAGTAACTGTTTGTCCATAACAAACGCCATTTTCGAGCACAAGGATGTCCATAAGTGCACGTGGCACTAGGACACTCTAGGCTTTGTAGTTGTGTCATCTGATCTCTGGCCGTGTGTCTCGGACACTCGAGTGAAGAGAGGGGCTGAGCTCTTAACCGATCACCACCTGGTGGTGAGCTGGATCCGCTGGCAGGGGAGGAAGCCGGTCAGACTTGGCAGGCCCAAACGTGGGGTGAGGGTCTGTTGGGAACATCTGATGGATCCCTCAGTCTGTAGGGTCTTCAACTATCATCTCTGGATGAACTTTTCACAGATCCCAAGGGAGGTTGGAGACATGGAGTGGACCATGTTCTCCACCTCCATTATCGATGCGGCCGCTTGCAGCTGTGGCTGTAAGGTCTCTGGTGCCTGTCGCGGCGGCAACCCCCAACCCAGTGGTGGCGCCCAGAAGTAAGGGGTGCCGTCAAGCTGAAGAAGGAGTCCTACTTGGCCTTGTTTGTTTGTGGGACTCTGGAGGCAGCTGAGAGGTACCTGCAGGCCAAGCGAGCCGTAGCTCATGCCGTCGCAGAGGTCTTAATGTCTCTGTCTCTATGTCTTATTTGTCTGTGTCGCCTTGTTTATAATGTCTGCTTACCGTTATTGTGTGTTAATTTTCAGTTTTATCTTTACTAACCATTTAATATCTATTGACTTTTGTTCATGTCTATTGTGCGTGTTGTTCTGTGACCTTTCCTGTCAGTGAACAGCAACCTGCCCTTGGACTACAAATGAAAATTAGCCATTGTGGCAAACTCTGGCATATATACAGTACATGTGGACCTTGAGGACTCATGTTAATTAATATGCACTGTCCCATCTTAAATTTAAAAAAAAACAACCTCTGGTCTGGGAGGAATTCAGAGAAGCCATGGAGGAGGACTATCGGTTGACCTCGAAAGAGATTCTGCCAAACCATCCGGTGCCTCAGGAGGGGGAAGCAGTGCTTTACCAACAGTGCGACTGGGGAGCTGCTGACCTCGATTGGAGATGTTGTCGGGCAGTGGAAGGAGTACTTTGAGGATCTCCTCAATCCCACCGTCACGTCTTCCGATGGGCAAGCAGAGGCTGGGGACTCAGAGGGGGACTCGCCCATCACTCAAGCTGAAGTCACCAAGGTGGTTAGAACGCACCTTGGTGGCAAGGCTACGGGGGTGGATGAAATTTGTCCTGAGTTTGGGAACCTGAGGATCTCATCTCTGGGCAGCACGGTAGCGCAGTGGTTAGCGCTCTCGTTTCACAGCAAGAAGGTTCCGGCATCGACAGTGATGCGGATGCTGTACCGGACTGTTGTGGTGAAGACGGCGCTGAGTTGTGGGTAAAGCTCTCAATTTACCGATTGATCTACGTTCCCACCCTCAGCTATGGTCATAAGATCTGGGTAATGACCAAAAGGACAATTTTGCAGATACAAGTGGCTGAAATTAGTTTCCTTTGCAGGGTGGCTTGGAGCACCCTTCGAGATCGGGTGTGGAGGTCAGTTACCCGGGAGAAGCTCGGAGTAAAGTCGCTGCTCTTTCACGTCGAAAGGAGCCAGCTGAGGATGCTCGGGCATCTGTCTCGGATGCATCCCTCGGGAGGTGTTCCAGGCATGTCCTATTGGGACGAGGCCTGGTGGGAGACCCAGGACACACTGGTGGGACTATGTCTCCAAGCTGGCCTGGTGTCGCCTCGGGGTCCCCCCAGAACAGCTGGAGGAGGTGTGTGTGGATCGGAAAGTCTGGGCATCTCTGCTGAGACTGCTGCCTCCACAATCCGGCGGAAAAAAATGGATGGATGGAAAATGTTCAATTAATCGCAAGTTAACTCTGACACTGATAACTTAAATATTTTAATCGATTGACAGCACTAATTTAGGCTGTTTGCTAAAATGTTCTACTTTAAAACCAGTATTTGACCAACAGCTGTTGGTCAGATGTTGCTTTGTATGTACTTTTAGCTGTGAAATAGTAAATTCCTTTGAATATAGTGAATTATTATAATATAGGGCCCCCTGAAAGATCTTCAGATCAATAATGGGGCTGTGATGTGCCGGGCTTTGGGAATAGCTGCCATAGGCTCTGTAAAATGTTGGGATGTCATGTGAATTCAACCTCTAGACAGAGTGCTCAAAATAGCGCCCATAACAGTAAAAAGGCACATCACTGAAATGCATGTATAGGCTATGGACTTTTCTGGCAAGGGATCATTGTAAAGATTTAAATAGACCAGCCTGTATTTTCTTTTCAATGGGCTTAGTTTGGGCAGTTGCTGCTGTGTAGTTTATATGCGTAAGTTTTGAATCCCTGAATACTTCCTGTTCTCTCTTACACACATGCACACACCATTTTCCATAAATAGCCTAGTGTTTGGGACTGAGGAGGGGTGAGGTATGGGGGCTGGTGACCTCCTACTGAGAAGCAACAGAACTTGTGTCAGGACAACTCAAACTATATCTTCAACTGCACTGGCACATATCAGTATTTTGTAAGTGTTCTTTGGTCTGTTTCTTTGCTTTTTAACGACTTGGGACGGGCCAGAAAACTGACTACGGTGTTTTTTTTTTCTTACTTCGTTGAGTTTAACTCAAACCAGATGGTCTGTAGGTCGCTCCGTTTCTGACTCTGGCAGAGCGTTCTGAGATTTTTTTCGTTTGTTTCTCCTTTCGTTGTTTTTTACGGATTTTCCTTCGCATTTTTCCAGATAACGATTGGAACTGGAAGGTCCTTTGAGTTTTCTGTCCGCTGTTTCACCCTAATTTATCGGGTGACGTTAGAAAGTAGCGTTTCACTCGAATAGGCTGCTAGGATTTAACTGCGAAAAGTGCATTGGAGCATGTTGGTGTAAAGGTGAGAGGTAGCCACCTTTTAACCCACATGATCAACGCTGAATGAGAAGAGGAACATTGCCTGGGCCAAGTTGTTCGCGATGTGTTTTTACAATGTCAAATTATGTCCTGTTTGTAGAATGCAGCCCCCGAAGCCTATGGACTAAATTACTACGTTGTTGGCGATGGTAAGACTGGGATGAAGCGAAAGGATGTGAACTCAGGACAGTACTTGTTATGCGGTGCCTCCTGGTTTCGTTGAGCTGATTCTTGTTGAAGGAGTGTGGGATGCGCATCCGTCGCCGTCTGTGCTTCAGCCCGCTGCTGCTGCTCCTCGGAGTGGCCCTCGGTTTCTTCTACCAGACACTGAATGTAGCTCGGAACTGGATCCGACTTTTCCACGGTCCCTGGGCCTCAGATGGATCGGCTTTGGATGAAACTCTGCGCTTCGTCTCCGCTTTGGAAACACTTCAAGCCCAGGTGAGACTCGCTTTGAAGAGCTATCTCAGGGGAAGGCAACGTCTGGCCGCCCCATTATAGTACCTCTGCCTCTGGCCCTTAAGATGATCTTGAAGAATATTATTATACAAATCAGAGATCAAATGCCTGTTAAAGTACTCTCTAATTTGACCAATACCCATTTAGGCCATAAAAGATGCACAACACTGGTATTTGTGGAAAGCGATGCATTACTTTGGACTACAATTGCTTACCCCTGCTCTTATTTCATTGACTTGCACATAGCCTATGGTGTGAACTGTCAGCATAACAACCACAACTCTGGGTGTACTTGTGTCATTTCAATTGTGAATTTCTTTAGAACAACTGAAATATTTGCCCACGCCTTCCTTCAATCAGCTTCAGCCGAAGAACCATAGAAGCTGATTGCACCAACCATATTTGGGCTTGGAGTTGAAGGGCACCAAACCACCTTTGCATGACAGCCAGGGGTTAAAGTTTGGGATGTGGTGGAACTCTGGTCTAGAAGACTCAGTACGCTACATAAGGTTGATATCCTATAGTCCATAAGTGATATAGCCTACATGATTATTTGCTAAGAGGTTAAAATCCTGTGTCTCCCAGTGGGAGTGCCCCTCAGCCCCTTTGCTGTGGGGTCTACCCTCTGCTGCCTGTGTAGCTCTGCCCTGTTCCTGCTCCATCTGAGCTGCAGCCTCACACCGCTGTGGAGAGGACACAGGCTCCAGACAACAAGCCAAAACTTTTACCAGGACTCTTGACTTTTTGGTGCTCATAAAATGAGCTGTTAAAGAGAAAATATTGTTTGAAAAGCTCGACATAGCGACAAATTGTCGTGCTTACTTTTCACTTCATAAACCTAGCCTAATTTCATCTCTAAGACTGCAAATATGAGGCTTTCAAATAAAAGTGATAAAAAGTGGCTAAAAGCTTGAGAAAAGTAGACTATATTTATGTATCGGTATCTGTAGAGGTCTACATTTTGTGATCCATGCTGTCATTTAGAAGGTGCGTACATCCTGCAGCTTGTGCGTCGCACACAGAAGCATTTTCTTTTCTGTTTGGTATTGCTAATTGTCTGTCAGAAGCGAAAGATTACTCAAAGATTACTTATTACTCAAGGCGCCGTTGCAGTATACGATGACAGCTCAGTGGATACAGCACAGGCGTATTAATTCAAGCCCACTTAACTGTGTGATATTTTCTTCCTTAGTTGTAGGGAAAGTAAAATACATATAGCACAAACTGTACTTTTACTTTATTAAGAACAGGGAGAAACATTCAGTAAACAAACCGAGCCGAGACTTGAAGCATTGAGAACAGAATACTGTGCAGCCGTATTAATCTCTCGGCTATTGATTGTAAACTATACATTGTCTTGAAACAAATTTTAGATTTTGTGTACACCAGATTATACTGCTTATGCCACTTCAATAATCTTTTCTCAACTTTTCAACCAAAGCTTTATGGTCATGTTTAAGCTTTAGAGTTAGTTTCTGTGGCACTGATCTTCATTAATATTGTTTATCGCATCATTTTCCTGCCTCAATATATCGAACTTCAAAATGTTGTTATCGTGACAGGCCCATGTTTAACCTTATTTCCAACTTTCATCATAAAGTTACATCTTCTCTGGATTTATAGGCATTACCCCATCAAACTATTAGAAAAACGTGAAAACGTACTTTAAAATGGGACAAACATTGTAGCCCAAGCCTGCTAATTCTTGTGAATTCAGTTACTGTATTTACAATGTCAACAATTAGCCCAGTTCCTAGCCTGGCTTTCCAGCCTCTCTTGCTTTCCTAACTATTTGCACCCCGAGTGTTCTTGAGAGTTCTTGAGAGTTGTTATAACAGGTGAATTTATCCATTGGGGGATCAATAAAGTTCTATCTTATCTCTTCAGTTCAAAAGCACAACAGTCTGGCCCTATGCTAACAGCCAATCCTAATATTGAGAATAAATAGAATAATAACACTTGTATTACAGTTATAGGAATAATTGTTTGGCTTCTTTTCAAAAGACTTCAGAAAATATTTTCCATACAGTTATCCATTTATTTTTACTCAGGCACTTTTAGTTGCCTTGTATACGAAATGCGCAGTATAAATAAAGTTGCCTTGCCTTGCCTTACTCAATTTCCTCATAATTTTATTTTATGGCCACACCGCCTTTGCTCAGCCCAGTCCCATCAGACCTCGGAAGATAAGCATCGAAGGGCCTGGCTGGTACTTGGATGGGAGACCGTTTAGGACCAGGAAGCCTGGCGAATGTAGTGAGTGAGTGAGTGAGTGGTTGGTGGTGGTCGGAGGGGCTGATGGTGCAGACTGGTAGCCTCTGGGGTAGCCCTGGGGTAGACTGACAGAAGTCAGCCTACCCCAGGGCAGCTACAATAGTAGCTTACCACCACCAAGTCTGGGGTGAATGAATAATGCACGAAATTGTAAAGCAACTTTGAGCGTCTGGAAAACCGCTATATAAGACTAATGCATTATTATTATTATTATTATTACAAGTTTGTGAAAGTTTTCATCTGTATTTCTGGTTGTTTTTACACTTATTAGGAACATATGAACCCACTACAGCATGTACATTATGCTTTAATGAAAAAAGGATTTAAAACAAGAGGCAAAACTAGTACTACTACTTTAAAGGGAGGTGTTTTAATACCATAAAAGAGGCACACAAATGATCCAGAGAAATTGCCAAAAAGTAATTAATTCAAACGTGAACAAATGGTTTACAAAAACACAAAAGTGAAACCTTGCAAGACTTATGCAGATGGCAGACAGACATATCATTATCTCCCTTTTTTCACTGCCTTTACTCTGCAGTAGCCTCAGTGGCTCACTGCGTAGCTGGCCGCCAGAGAAGACAGGAAGTGTTTCCAGCCAGTTCAGACAGAGGCCAAAGCCTCCCATCAGAGTACAGGCATGATGTAAATTGTGCAGAAGGCTGAAACAGGCTTCAAGTAGTCAAGTTTATTTTTATTTTTGTAATACAGCTTTATATTTCAGGCAGAGTCTTATGTTTCCTCATTCATTTCAAATTTCTTATCATTTGGCTGTCTGCTTCATGTCAGCAGACCTTACAGTTGACTTCACAGACAGCTGGGTCATGTGACTTGTCTCATGTGTCTTCAATAGAAGACTCCCCGAGCTGCTGTGGTATGTTAACTAAACATAATAAGGGTTTGTGGATATTAAATTAAAATTCTTACCATTTTAAGTCCAGCATCCATGCTGGGTTTCAAACAAAACAAATCACAAATCCTACTTGTTTTGGTACAATAAACAGTATAATCCTACTTTTATTCCAGCGAGGGCAGTAATACTCACTAGTTGATGATTGGGGAAACAGATTCAGACTCTGATGGAGTCTGAAGAGACTTTTTCCCTCTTCTTATTTTTTCCCCGCACTCTGTGTGATACAAAGCAGAGAGAGGGCAGGGGGAGGGAAATCTGCAGAGGCAACATTTGGCAGAGATTGTGTAAAATAAGTGTAGCCTACAAAAGTTATGAATATTGAATGGATTGATTTTACATTTTTAGGAAAAAAAGTACGAAACAACCAAAAAGTGTTATGTTTGTTTATGTTATTGCGTTGTTTTTCCTCCATCCATCCATCCATCCATGGCGGAGGACCAAAAACAACTGAAACAGTGCCAGGTGTCAATGAAAATAAAGACAATTAATGATATTAACAACAACAACAAAATACGTATGTTTCAACAAAAAGGACTCGATCTGTGAGTACCACTACGCTAAACAAGGGCAATAATCTACTGACATTATAAGGAGTTTTTCTCCACTCCTCTGCCCCAGGGAGTCACAAGTGACAAGGTGAAAAACATGGCAGTCAACCTCCAGTCAGCCTGTGTTTGGACTGACAGTGAAAGCCCGATCACTGACAGTATTCCTGCTTTAGTCCCATGACGTCCATCCATCCATCTTCTTCCACTTTTCCGTTGTCGGGTCGTGGGGGCAGCTGTTGGAGCTGCCCAAGTCACATTGCACCAGCCCCTATGGCTCCTCCTGCAGGTGATGGGTCCACAGAAGGACGGTTTAATGGTTCTAACCGGGCCTGTTGGTCTCTCATGAGGGGCTTCTGAACCGCTCTTTGTCTGACCCGTCACCTAGGACCTGTTTGCCATGGGAGACCCTACCAGGGGCACGAAGCCCCCGACAACATAGCCCCCAGGATCATTCAGGCGCTTAAACCCCTCCACCACATAAAGGTGGCGGTTCCAGGAGGAGGTCCCACCTCCTTGTCACCTCTGTCGATCGTAAATTAATGGATACGTTTCATATTCACCTTGGTGTTACTGTTTACTTTCCAAAAAGTTTATTGTGCATGCGCTATCTACAGTTCTGTTATCTGTGGTAGTGTCACAACTAGGGCTGAAAGATATATCGTTATCGTATAGATATCGAGATATGAACATTCAAGATATTAATATAAAAAAAACAAGATTTAAGTGATAAAGATTCTGATCACTCTTTTGTATTATGTAGTATTATGTCGCAGCAGTTTCACACACAAGACTGGCTTCATGTGAATGCACACATTTACTGAGCTTGCCCCATTTTTATAGAGAATGTTTTTTAAGCTTTTCCTGTTTTGTCTTTGTGTGGACATAGCCTAACTAGGAGCAGAAAGTTTCTGTAAACAGCCTTAACTTTTTGTGTGTGAGGGTCTCTGATGGAATAAACATTGAGTGGTGGAGGGAAGACGGAGCCTGGATCTTTTTAGACTGCTCCAGTCTTGGTATTAGTGTGTTTATGACCGAAAGTGCTAGGAAGATGCTTCTGTGACTAGAAGCGAAACGTCCTCCACTTTACAAAAACCCAGTCCAGTTGATGATTTAACCTTTTCTACGATGGATACTCCCTGGATGACTTAGAGCCTTCACAAACATTATTTCAATATGTTTATATTTCTTGTAATATAGAAATGGTGTGTCTTTTAGATGAAATGCAAAAACAATAATTTCTTGATATATTGTCACACTAATACCTCTGTTGTTGCTGCGGTTATATTTATTTTCCTTTTTTTAAATTTTTTTTTTCATTTCATTGCAAGTGACTCCATGATTTGACAGACAAACTTAGGCGTCAGTTTAAGCGTTGGTTTGTTTCTAAGTGTGTGCTGGCAGAAGAGGAGACGCTACATATCTCAATAAAAATAAACCACTCCAGAACCATTGGAGCTCTTCGTCACATGTTGTCATACAGTGTGACCACTAATGGTTCACAAAACATACATGTTCATTATGGCTTGAAGTCACTAAGCCAGTGTTCTTTATTACACTTTATCACAGTCACAATTATGTCAACACACGGTGGTATAAATGTACCTGTAAGTCTTTCAGCACTAAAATATTGGTCCATTGCTGGGCTTATTATCTTTACTTTACTCTTGCCTGCGTAGGTTTATCTTTTTTCTTTGAGGATTTGTAGGCCGCTCACGATCCTCTGACATTATTTTGAAGTCTCAAAAACAGACTCTTTGCTTTGGAACCAGCCTGACATAGTTTTGAATGCTCTCTTCTGCAGGACCGGCTGGTATCGGACAGTTCAGCCCCGCGTCTGACAGCCTTAGTTCTGACAGGTCAACATGTCATCATTGATACTGAGGTTCAACTGTATCGGCGAGTACTTCAGCAAATGGGCTATGACGTTGTACTGTCAAGATATGCCGAGACCAGCAGCCTACTTAGACCAAAGCAAGGTACCATCGGTTACCAAAATGGTGGCAATGTTTTGATGTACTGTCCCTGCCAAATAAACGAAATATACCATATACTTTTTAAATAAATTAAAATGTTTATGGGGTGCGCTGGATTTATTGTTCAATCTTGTTAAAGTCTTTTGTAGGTTATTGTAATTACACTAGGCTGCTTTATTTTGGCTTCACGGGGAGTTTAGCGTGTTTTGTTTAAGGGTGGAAACTTCCTGTGAGCTACAAAGGGGAAAAGAGGGAGGTGTGCTTTCTAAAACTATCTGAACTACAGCTGCATATGATTTTAGGAGTCTTAGCCAAAAACACTCCAGAACATTTCCTGCCTTTTCAAAATCATAGCCATATGTTCAAACTCCTCATAACAATGGATCCTCCTATAGGCTGTTTTCAGTTGCATTTATAAAATGAGCGTTACATCTCTTTATGTCAGAACAAAATATTTTCTTAAGCAATGAACAACAAGAGGGTAAGACTGTTACTATTAGATCAATTCTATTGCTTAACTTTGCTGATATTTTAGGTGTGACTGGGTTGAGCCTGCTGCTGTGCCTCAGCTCCTCGGAGACAAGCTGCCTGAGGAGGGTCTCTTTCTCTCAGCTCCAAGGCCACCAGAGGGTACCACACGCATACACGTTTAGACATGTTTATGTTTAAATGCTCACTGGTACCCTCTGTTGGCCCTTCCAGGTAAACCTGCTTCCTCAGATGCTGAAGGCATTTTCTGATGCCGGCGATGGCTTGTGTCACATGTTTACTCATAAAGCTGTGGCAGGTAAGTGTTGGGGGAAGATGGAGGCCTGCAGATTAAGGCACAGGCACGGGGTTGTTATGGTTGGGGTTTCTTAGATTTTTTTATCGTAATCATTTTTTTCTTGTTTAGGCGCAAAATTGCCTATGAGGCCGTATTCTTGTGCTTCTAGTCATCAGAAACACCAAGTGTTCACCAGAGTCAATGGGTGAGCTGCACTGTCACTGCCTTCTTTTAGATTTCCTTTGAAAAAAACTATTAAAAACAATATTTATATATAAACATGTGTGTGTATTTTTCTCCCAGTTTCACCAAGCCCATTACATCGTCTCTGGCCCCTGGGGCTGTGGTCAATGTGTATGTTCTGATCACCTCGATCAACCCATTGATGTCCTTTCTGCATGACACTATTGTATTGACGGCCAAAGGGAAGAATAGAGGACAAACAAATCGGGTGCATTTCATATATCCTATTTTTTATAAGTTTCTTTGAATTTCAACAATTTAATAATGACTTGTAATAGTACTGTATATTGAAAGCAATTATTTTTCCTTTCAACCTGACTTTTACTTGAAAAACCTTCATTGCCCCATGTTGGTTTATTCACATTCTTTCTTTCACACAGCTAAAAAGCCTCAAACCAGAGGATATGGGCTATGCAGCTTCTTATCAGGCCATGATTGGGCACATAAAGAGAGTAATTGGGGGTGTGTTGAAGGCTGTAGCATCAGCCTATGGGAACAACCAAATCATAAAAAGGTAATTTATAACTCATCTTAAATGCGCCTCTGATACTATGATACTATAATACTATGATAATGTGTGTATCATGATGGCTGAGTGGTCTCTCAGGAAGAAATTTGTAAGTTAATTTCTTTATTATTTCTTTAGTTTCACTCTGTTTTTATCCTGTGCTATTTCACACACAGTTTTAGCTGTTTTTAATTTATCTCTTATTTATTTTATATATATATATATATATATTTATATATATATATATATTTTTTTTTATATATATTTTTTATTTATTTATTTATATTTGTAATTTATTTTATTATTTTTTTATTTTATTTTCTCCTAGTGGTTCCTCTGAGGGAGCCCTCTGCCCCGGGAGTGCTGGTTGGCTGTAGCCGTGCGGGCGCTCTCCTGGGGGTGCCTGGATGGAGGTAGGACGTCTCTCCTACACCTCCTCCGGGCCCCCTGAGTTGGCGCTCTGTGGCTGTGGCCGATGGGCTGCTCCTGGTGCAGACGGCTCCTTGGATGGTGTTTCCTCTTTCGGTCTCTCTGTACTCGGCCTTACATACTCAACTCTATGTCCACTTTTATTTAAGTCTTTTAACTGCTGGCTGTCTGTACGTATATGTGTCTGTGTGTCTGTGTGTGCGGGTGGGGGTTGTAGTTATTTATGTATATTTGCCGGTGGGGACGATTTTAATGATTTTTAAGCACTGTAAAGCACTTTGTGTTACATTTTGTATGAAAAGCGCTTTAAAAAATAAAGTTTGATTTGATTTGATTTGATTAATTTTCCGGACCCTACGGTACTTTTTGTGTGGAGTTTGCATGTTCTCCCGGTGTCTCTATGGGTTCCCTCTGGGTGCTCCAGTTTCTTCTATTCAAATAGCACAATTGGTTAATTCTCTAGCCAGGTGATTCTGACCATTAGCCTAGCTCGACATCTGGATGCTGCACGCGGCTGCCTGCTTCTTACTGGTTGCCCCAGTGGCATCGGCAGGATGCAGAGGACAAAATTTGTTTTATAGTATTGTTAAGATAAATAATTGTAAATAATAGTCCGATTTTTGTTTTTATTTATTCTTTTTTTTTTTACCATGTAGGACAATGGAAAAACAATTCTCATTTAAAATGATGACCTGGCCAAGGTGCATCACAAGGCAGTACAGTGCCTCAGCCATCAGAAGGCTTGTTACAACCAAAAATACTCTCTTTGTAATTAATCTCTATGAAGATTCCATAGAGGTTTTTTCTATTTTTCCTGAAATTTGTCAAATATGACACTACTTTAGTAGTGCATGCGCTATACCCTACTTTTAGTACGGATAAGTGTATAACCGGTCAAACTGTGTCATGGGTTGTGTTTTGCAGGTGCCTCCTTTGTTACCAACTGCTCACATTTACGCTGCTTTTCAATGGTCCTCTCACACTCTCCATTATCCAGGTAACTCCTTCAAAAATATCAAACATGTCGGGTAAGATTAACAATAATGAGTACTTATTTTTGACTAAATGTGACCATATCAGACCACATAAATGTTACTATTTGGATGAACTGCAATTTTGTCCATGGATTTTCAAACTAATAAAGCCATAATTGAGCTTGAAAGTCAGTATGTAATTTGCATGCCGGTGTGGAACTGAATAAAGAGGCTGGTGTTTGCTCCTGTGTGATCACTGAAGCGGCTGTTGCTCAACCTTATTACCCCACACAGACTCGCAAACACACCTGCAGCCGCATACCTGGGGCCACTGTGACCCTTATGGCAAAGGTCACATGTGAGCCATGGTCGCTGTGAGGCTCCAAAAAGAGCATTTTAAATTAATGACCACTAGAGGGCACTTCATGTCTCCTTGTCTGCAGGTTGACACAGACTGGACGTTTTCTGTTCTTAATGATGACACACTTGATCAGGAAATTACTAAAGACCTGATGCTTGAGGATATGCTTCACTTCCTGTTAAAACCACAAACAACTTTATCTTCTGCGACCAAAGCTGCATGTAGAGAAGTATGCCCAAACTCTGTTAAAATTGCTGCATTGATTGATGTCATTTTTTAATTATCATTTTCTGCAATGTGTGATGTTTGTCAGGATGACGATTGTGCACAAACTCTCGATCTGTCTCTCTCTCAAGAAAATGTACAACTTCTACTTAATTTCTATCAGCAGATGAAGTTACCTGGACCATTTCAACCGGTACAAAATTAGGGACCAATTCAGCAATATTTAAGATTGTGTAAATACGCCATAATTATGTGTAATCATGTCATTTGGGCAGGTATTTGCCAGCCCCACTCTCTGCTCCTCTTCTGTTCCTCTTCACTCTGCCTCTGACCTCTTGATCAAAATTGCTTGTTACTATGAGCTACAGCAGAACCACAAGCTCAGGTGAGTAAAACATAAAGTGCAAGTATTGAAAATGTTAGTCTTTAGTGATACTTAATTTATTTTATAGAACTACTGAGGCTAAATGTTTGGGAAATAGTGGCCACATGCAAGACTTCTTAAACCAAGGAAATGGTAATGTTTCCTGTGCACGAATTATCTTATTTTTATTTATTTATTTTCACTTGTATTGTATCTATTGAATTGTATCTATTCATATATATTTATCTTTTTTCCTAAGCAGCGTGTGCAAACCCACAGCTTCGACAGATCTACACAGACCCCCCTCTCACTACAACGCCTCCATTCGACCCCCAGGTGAAGGAGTACCACGTTGAGTTGCCCTTTGACACTGTAATGGTCATGATTCGCCCAGAGCCCATCAGCTCAAACTGCCGTGTTCATCTCGACGAACTCCATGGGCCCCGGTAAGACGAGTCATAAGATTTACGGGTTTCAAAACCTTGAACCCAAGTCATGGTTTCCACACAGATCTCAAAAACCTTACTCTCTCTTTGTTGCAATATCGCAAGAAGCCTCAATATACTGCAAAAAAAGAAAACACAATGTCACAATGTTCAAACTGTTTTTTTCTCATATTGTGCAGCCCTATACTGTGCACATTGTCATCTTTTGAATAAATTGGTCATGCACAACATGTTTTATATAAAGAGTGCATTGTGGATCTGGTCCTAATAAAGAAAATTATGTGCGGGAAATGTGAGAAAAAAAAACTCCAATACCTATGTCAAAAACGGTGCATGTTTTTCTAATTCTAGCATGGCAAAGCTCCCCATTGGCCTTGGTCAAAGTAAAATCACAATCCTGGTGATGGACGGCGAGGAGTCTGAGGTTGTCTTGACAATCTACACCCTGCATGTGTTCAGAGAGAGCCGCCCAAGTCTGCCAATGTTTGGAGATCATGTGATGTGCAGGTTCACTCAGGTATGTCCAACCATTAAGTCAATCACACTACATCTTTAAACTATGAATCTAAAAACACATTATAGGTAATTTCCTATATGCGGGGAAAGGATTGGTGTCCAATTATTTTTCAAAGGTTTATAGTGCCTTGCGAAAGTACTAATACACCTTGAACTTTTGCACATTTTGTCATGTTTACAACCATGAACATAAAGATTTTATTTTGAATTTTTTACTGAAAGTTCACACACAAGTAACAGACAACTGTGAAGTGAAAGCAAAATGATACATGATTCAGTTATTTTACAAAAAATAGAAAACCGAAAGGTCGGGCGTGCATAAGTATTCATACAGTATGACTTAATACTTTGTGGAACCCCCTTTTGCTGCAATAACAGCAGCAAGTCTTCTGGGGTTTGACTCTACAAGATTTGCACATCTAGAGACTGACATTTTAGCCCATTCCTCTTTACAAAACAACTCAAGCTCTGTCAAATTACAAGGAGAGCGTTTGTAAACAGCAGTTTTCAGGTCTTTCCACAGATTTTCGATAGGATTTAGGTCAGGACTTTGACTGGGCCATTCTATCCATCCATCCATCCATCCATCCAAAATGTCTCTGTATTTGGCTTAATCCATCTTCCCAACTATTCTTAAAATCGTCCCAGTCCCCGCTGAGGAAAAGCAGCCCCATAGCATGATGCTCCCCCACCATATTTGACACTGGGGATGGTGCACTCAGGACGATGAGCAGTGTTAGGTTTGCTCCATACATAACGTTTTGGATTTGGGCCAAAAAGTTAAATTTTTGTCTCATCTGACCAAAGCACCTTCTTCCATATGGAAGCTGTGTCCTCCATATGACTTCTAACAAACTTCAAACGGGATTTCTTATGGCCTCCTTTCAATAATGGCTTTCTTCTTGCCACTCGTCCATGAAGGCCAGATTTGTGTAGAGTACGACTTATAGTTGTCCCATGTACAGATTCCCCCAGCTCAGCGGCAGTACGTCGCAGCTCCTCCAGAGTTATCTTGGGGCACTTGGTTGCATTTCTGACCAGTGCTCTCCTTGTTCGGTCTGTTAGTTTAGGTGGACGGCCGTGTCTTGGTAAGTTCGCAGTGGTGCTATAGTCTTTCCATTTCCGAATGATGGATTGAACAGTGCTCCGTGAGATGTTCAAATCTTGGGAAATCTTTGTATAACTTAATGCTGCTTTAAACTTCTCCACAGCTTTATCCCTGACCTCTCTGGTGAGCTCCTTGGCCATTGTTTAGTGACCAATACACTCCGACCATAGCTCGGAGGCCCTCACAGAACAGCTGGAGTTATACTCATAGTAGATTATGCACACGTGGCCTCTATTTAATGGTCAGGGCAAGGTGTGAACTTTCTGCAGTCATTAGGAATGTTATAAAGGCAATTTAATGAAAATGCTGTATGAATACTTATGCACGCCCCACTTTTCGGTTTTCTATTTTTTGTAAAATAACAGAATCATGTATCATTTTGCTTTCACTTCACAGTTGTCTGTTACTTGTGTGTGGACTTTCAGTAAAAAATCTTTATGTGTAGGGATGTAAACATGACAAAATGTGCAAAAGTTCAAGGTGTATTAGTACTTTCGAGAGGCACTGTACATACCCCAGTGTTTTTCTTTTGTGGTAGTTGTGGATTAGGTTCTTTATTTTCTCTGATGGTAAAGCGGCCCATTCTTCTTGGCAAAAAGCCTCCGGTTCCTGTAAATTCCTGGGCTGTTTTGCATGAATTGCACGTTTGAGATCTCCCCACAGTGGTTCAATGATATTGAGGTCAGGAGACTGAGATGGACACTAACTTCACATTATTCTGCTGGAGCCAGTGGCATCAGCGAACCATATTTCCATAGTATGGTGCACTTGTCATCATAGGCCATCATTGGCCTTGTTGACAACAAAAAAGTGGCTTTCATGTAATTAATTCAGGCAGTGCTCAGGTTAGTGTTTTGGGTTCTGCAGTCTCGAGTGACTGTTCTGTTTACCAGGAGCTGGTGTTTGTTTTACCGATTCCCTTCTGAGATGTGCTCATGTATCGATCCATGTGGCGGCACGATGGTACAGCAGATAGAGCTTGTGCCTTATAGCAAGAAGGTCCCGGGTTTGATTCCCACCTAGATGTGGCTGTGTAGAGTTTGCATGTTCTCCCTGTGTCTGCATAAGTTTCCTCTGGGTACTCCGTTTTCCCCTACCACTTAAAATATGTACAATAAGTTCCCTATTAAACAAACGTCAAATATCGTAGCCGCTTATCTTAGCTGCTTTGATGCCAGACATAAGATTTCATTTTGCAGAGAGGCAGGTTATTGGCTGACAGTTGGATGCAGAGTTGCTTGGTCTCAGCAGCTAAACCCGCCCCAAAAATATCTGGAAAAAACCTCTCAAAATCTGTGCACATACAACACGGCTACAATTTTCAATGTTTTTTACTTGTTTACAGAGCCATGTGCTCCTGCAATGATAAGAAACCATCCGTTTCTTTCTCTCTCTAACAAAGCTGCCCTTAGAGCCTTTG
The DNA here is from genome assembly GCA_021464625.1 of Proterorhinus semilunaris. Taxonomy (NCBI): domain Eukaryota; kingdom Metazoa; phylum Chordata; class Actinopteri; order Gobiiformes; family Gobiidae; genus Proterorhinus; species Proterorhinus semilunaris. The sequence goes on along the minus strand of CM038343.1, from coordinate 29,428,050 downwards.
GTTTGAAGTCTTGTCATTATAAATACCATAAAAACCAGCAGCTGGTTCTTTTGTGCGGCCAAACGCTCATGGTGTGCAGTGAGTTTCTTTAGCCAGTAGGCGTGTATCATGTCAGGGCCTGGTGCTGTCTGTGTGAGGAAAATGGTAAGTTTATACTTACACACTCACAAATCATCCCTGAGTTTTTGTTTCTGAAGGGGGGAGTCCTTATTTTTCACCGTCAACGTTTCATGCTAGCTCTGCAAGATCCCCTGCAACAACTCAAAAATCAAACAATTTGACTCTTTCATCTTTCATTAGCGCATTGAGTTGCCTTGTGTGCAAAATGAGCGGTATAAATAAAGTTGCCTTGCCATTAATTTGTGCTTCTTGGTCAACATCACTATGAGCACACATAATACTGTTTGTACATAAATCTTTTTTTCTCAATTTTTATGTGAAATTCCTCTCTCTTGTTGACTTGAGGATGTCGTCAGTGCACACAGGAGTGAGTTGCTGTGGCACTGAGCTCTTCTTAAGATTCATAGCAGGATGAAAGGCTGCGGTCGCGTTTTGTCCTTGCCCCTGACGTGTGGAGGTGACGCTGCCGCAACTGTTTGAGTGGTACACTGAGCTCAGGTACGAACAAGAAAATCCCTGTTAAGTTTTCTTGTTGCACTTTGTTGCGAGGTGCGACGGGGCCGTGCAGAATGTGGTGCTGTATTGCAGAAACCCCCACAGCAGCACAAGAAGAAGAAAATGTGTCTGAACTCCGGGCCAGACGTGGCGGCTCCCACGGGGCCGCTTTGCTGTACTGGTTGAGTTTATTTGACCTTTGCCTCCTGACCATCAGAGGCACATGAAAAAAGAATACAAGATGGGATGAAAGAGAGGGAGAGAGACATCGAGGCTGTAATGTGTACGATTATCTAGTGAAAAAAGGGCAGGTATAGGCAAAGAAGCGACGTAAATGTGGCCCATACAATAAGAATGTTGTTCTCCATCTTGGTTTCAGGAATGTGGCCTGCTGGTTCAGCCCGATCAGCCCTGTGGTTTGGAGCCTTTTAACAAGTCTCTGAGTCCTCCTCTGCCATGCAACTCTGGAGACAAACCAGGTTTCAATCATTGTAATATACTACCATTTGAAAACAAAATAAAACAAAAAAATGATGTTATTCTTAAACCTGTGTCAGGCCAATGGGTGGTGCCCTGTCTCAGCTGCCATGACAACAGGACTTGTGATTGGCGGGAGATTGTCTGGCAGCCAGATGACTGTTATTACCCATTAGTAGACCATCTCAAGTTACAGAACTGTTTGGCTGATACAAAGGTGAGTTTGTGTCAGCCGGTCATATAAACTCTATTTGAGTCTTCAGTCCCAACTTATTATATTACACCTTGTATTATTCTTTTCAGTTGCTGTTCATTGGGGATTCAACAAATCGAGGCATGATGTATTTCTTGATGGAGCGCGTAAACATCAGTCTACAGGATTGGGAAAAAGCTCATGACACATTGATCTACAAAAACGTAAACGGGGGTCGGACGCTCATTAGCTACTCATATTATCCGCAGTTTTGGTTGGAGTCCAATCAAAGACCCACTTTCATAGAGTCGCTGGACACGCTGTTGGATAGGTGCAAAATAACCGCCTTCACTACATTTGAATTTGAAACCATGCTGTATGTTTACATTTTCATGTTGTTTCTGCCAACTTTTATCAAGGTCTCAACCCCTGTTTAACTCCAGACAGACAGTGCTGGTTGTGGGAGGAGTCCAGTGGCTGAACACCAACCATCTGAGAGTGATAAGGGACGCTCTGAACAGGTGAATGTAGCACCACCTCATACAATATTTCACAATTCAACTACACCTAGGCCTAGATAAAGAATCATGTGTAAACCAGAAGGAAAAAAAAAACAAATTTACCTTTTTATCCGCTTAGAATTGTCATGTTTATTTTGTGTAACTATACTTGGATTGTGTAATGTCACGTAATGTCCGGGCATAGCACCTCATTCTCAGCGTCGTGGGTGTGAGTCCCAACTCCAGCAGCTTGCTGAATGTCTCATCCCGCTCTTCACCCCCTTTTATCCTGTATAATAAAGCCTATGGATCAAAATTACTTGCTGTGTGGCTAGAGTGCCAGCAGTGATACACATACCACAGTCTGAAAACCACTGCTCTGCATAAATAATCTTTATTGTTGCAGAAAGGGTCTAAACAACATCCTGGTGGTGGTCAAGTCTTTGGGGATGGGATTCCACCTTCTTGTTGATGGGGTCAGATCAATGAGACTGGTATGACTATTCCATTATTCAGTTCTTTTATTATATTTTACACAAACTTTAAATAAACTCATGCGTCATGTTTTATAGAGAGACATCCAGGACCTCTTCAGAGACAATCAGAAGCTTATGAGTGCAGCAAAGATGTACGGTTTTGAAGTAATTGATACATTTAGGATCACAATGGGACGGTACAAAGAGTTTCTACAAGGACGGTGTGCCTGTCATTTCCATCAGGTATCATCATCCTGGTTTTTACATTTTTAGAATATACAAGCTGTATGTGTTATTTTATTTATGTTTCCCTAAATCAGGTGGAGAAACATGTGTCGTTCTCAACAACCAAATCCAACAGAACGAGATCTTCTAGATCAGGCCGTCATGCCATTGTGGACCATGGGATGGGATCAAATGCATTGTCCTATAAAGTGAAGGGGCCAGTGAACCAGGTGTACTCTGAGATCCTGCTGAGCCGTTTGTGCCCGGAAAAACTGAACTGATCCGCTCTGGGATTGGGACTTAAATGGAGCACTCTCTTTTCCTAAGCCATGCGTGAGCTGTCAGCAGAGACAGGTTGCAAGCAACAGAGATAAGGGCCACAAGTATTCAGGGATAAAAGGCATTTTTACATCTCTACTACATAAAGTGAAATACATGTGTATACTAAGAAATGAGTAAATATTTTCTCTCCAAAATAACATGCTGGAACTAAATTTTAATCTTAATAGTTCTGTTAATTTTTTGCCCAGCTAATTTTTCACTTATCTCATACAGTTGCCAAAATAAATCACTAAAAACTTTATTTTATGATGCTGAGTGAAATTTGTTTTTGTACACACAAAACAAATTGAATGGAAATTGTTACCGTAATGTAATTCTTCCAACAACAACATTAAAGATTGGAATATATTTTACTCAGCAGTAAATGAGGCTAGTCATTTAATATTTTAAGTTTTTTTTATACCAAAGGAATGAATTGACAAAGCATCCTGATGCTTTGAACATGGCTGTGGTTTTTAGCACACTAGCTGTAAACTTGGGCCAACATTGTTACCGTAAAGCTTTGCTTATTTCTGTGTTTTATTTGCGTCTACATGTTTTGTAGGTTTTGCTTCATCTTGTTTTATTCCAGCTAAAGCTTTGTTCTGTTGCGTACATGATGAATGTACGCAGCTTGTATTGTTAATGCGTCTGTCTCACACATTTAGTTTTTAACAGTTTTGATGCCAAAGTCTTTTTTTTATTACAGAAGATTACTAGAGGGTCATGACTGCTGCTGTGCAGTGGAATTTATGTGTAAATTAGTTTCTAACAAATAGGCTGCTGAAGCTGATAAAATACGTATATTATTACATTTTATTCCACAGATAGCTGAAACTTAAAAGTATGTGCCTATTTTGATTGTTATATTTTTGCAAAGCTATACATGAAACTGAACATTTCTGTCATATCTTATAGTGTTGGACCAAACAAGCTTTGTGCCAAAGACTAGAATGTAAACATTTTTGGTTTGGACATTTTTCCAGATCTTTGTAAAGTTAAATTTACCTCACATACAATATAAGCAAAGCAAATATGTTTAAATTCTAAAATTGTAACCAGTAATGCAGTTATTTTAGAAAATGTATTTTCCTGTTGAATTAAAAGGAATTATATATTTGTAATTTGGTCATGTTTCTTGAAATGTTGTACTCAAAAAGCACGTTTATATTCATCACTATTTGAAACTATTTGGGGTGTATATTAACAAAAATGAAATACAGTAGCCTATATCTATGTCTGGTTGCGGAATCTGAAAATAAGGGTCTCTGAAGACGGACATATCTAAGGGGCGTTTTTCATATCAATATTGATGCTTGCACCCAATTAGCGACCTGTCTCTGACGTCGGCTGTAAATGCAACCAATCCCCCGCCGTTTGGGAGAGCCGCGCATCAGTGGGAAAAGTCCAAGCGGTTCTTCAAGTTGGGACGTCATTTGGACATGATCAAAGGGAGACCGGGCTCCGAGGGGCAGCTGGCAGCACATGGGCAGACGGGACGATTCAGGTGTATGAGGACATGGAGAGACGCAGCGGTGGAGTTCGTCGCATGTGCACTCTGACCTTGCTGCTGGTGTCTGTGTGTCCGCTGTGCACCAGAGCCAACTGGATGTAAGTTTCATGTCTGGATAGGAATTTGGATTTGGAAACTTATCTAGGCCTAATATTGTAACTGAAGTGGGCTATTGGATTGGCCACCTAAACTTGGGATGTTTGTGATCGTGCGCATATCGGGACTTGAATAACACGAAATTATCGTAGCTGTCTGTTTTTTGTGGGGGCTATTTATGTGTTTTTGTTTAGTTTAATTATATATATATATATATATATATATATATATATATATATATATATATATATATATATATATATATATATATATATATATCCAGTCCGACCTAAGAACCTGTATTGACGCCTGTACGCCTGTACGACTGAGAGCCTACACAGCCATGCCTATACAGTTTATGCCTATTTTATGACGTATGATTTGAAGTATATTAAAGTATATTTCAGATGGCGAGCAGGGCCCAACAACAATAGGTAGCCTAATTCTCCGTTTTTGTTTTGTTCAATAAAATAAAATAAAATATTTTAAAATATTATTTCCATAGGGACTGGGTTGGTACGAAGGAGCATTGTAGTCAGTAAAAAAAAAAAAAGTTCCGAATTATTTTTTTCCATAGTGGATTTACGAGATATATTTTCCGTTTTAAGAATAAAAAAAATACTTTTCCGAATCCCCCCCCCCCCCCCCCCCCCAAATGGATTATCTCATAATTACGAGATACTATCTCGTTATTACGAGACGTTATTACGATATATATTTTCCGTTTTCCGAATAATAATTTTAAAAAATCCGCTTTATGAATTAATTTTTTTAAATCCGTTTTCCGATTTATTTCCCCCCCCCCCCAAATGGATTATCTCATAATTACGAGATAGTATCTCGTAATATCCATCCATTCATCCATTTTCTCCCACTTGTCTCCCCTTGAAAAAAGCACATTTTTTAAAATAATAATAATAATAGTCCTAGTAATAATAATGTTGTTATTATTATTATTAATAATTATTATTATTATTATTATAATATTAATAATAGTAATAATGCCAATGCAATATTGTTGGATGGACAATATTACATAAATATTAACCATGAACTGGTAATAGGGAAATTCTACCAGATTGTTTTTAAATTAGAAGTTCAACTGGACATTGCTACTTTCCACAAAAACATGTAAATATTTTCCAATCGAACAATAAACCTGAGCTCTGCATTGCCAAACGAGTGCTATCTGTCTCCTAAAGGTGGCTTGGCGTGACCACAGCAGGAGTCCCGGAGAAGATTGGCTGTGCTAATTTACTGTTCAGTCCCAAACAGCGAGACCTGTGTCGGAAGAAATCCTTCCTGTTGCCCAGCATCCAGGACGGGGCTCGCATGGCCCTCTCCGAGTGCCAAAGTCGGTTCAAACACGAGAGGTGGAACTGCTCCATCAATGACCATCCATCTCTGTTTGGGCATGAATTAACCAGCGGTGAGACCAGTTAAAAGTAGGCCTGAACAGATTATTCAGTAATTAGTGCAAATGTGAATACATTTAAAAATAGGCAGAATCATCAGACAACACTTTTATAAAGATTTACGCTGAAATGTGTGTTTTTGATCAAATGGACAAAGCCACATGCTATTTTCCTGATCACATGTTTTGATTAGATGCATGTGAGTGGCGTTATCAAGATCACAAGAAAACCGTAACTGTTTTGTTGAAAAGCAGGTCATATTTTGATGGGTATTTAATTAGCTCTTTTATTTAACTTTATTTAGCATAAACCTTTTCTGTGTAAGTAAACCTTGACTAACCTAATTGATTAAATATAAAACACATACAACATCTATAGTAGACTGAATGTTGTGTCTTTTTGCCAAAGGGACCAAAGAGACTGCGTTCATCTACGCAGTGATGGCAGCAGGGCTCGTGCACACAGTGACCCGTTCCTGCAGTATGGGCAACATGACGGAGTGTGGGTGCGACTCGCGGCTCAAGGGCACCGGCTCTGCAGCACAGGGCTGGCACTGGGGCGGTTGCTCTGACCATATTCAGTATGGCACCTGGTTCAGCCGCAGGTTCATGGATAGCTCCTCCAAGAACATGTCCGTGCTGCCCAAAGGATACACTCTGCTGACTATGAACCAACACAACAGCGAGGCTGGGCGACAGGTCAGAGATAATCTTATTAGGCTATATGGCAACTGTAATCTGTAAAAGAATCATATTTTAATCTGTGTGTGTCGTGTGTTTCTGTCAGGCGATTGAAAGAACAATGTCCACTGACTGCCGCTGTCATGGTGTCTCTGGATCCTGCGCTGTGAAGACATGCTGGCGAACAATGGCGCCATTTGAACGAGTTGGAATGTATTTAAAAGAGAGTTATGAGCGGAGTGTACATGTGCTGGATCGATTTAAAAAGAACTGGAAGAGGAGGGAGCGCGGAGTTACAGTGGACAAACACAAACTCATTTACATGAACAAGTCTCCCAATTACTGTTTAGAGGACCGGCACTTGGGTGTTGCTGGCACTAGGGGGCGCCGCTGTAACCGCAGCTCCCATGGGCCTGATGGATGCAACCTGTTGTGCTGTGGCAGAGGATACAACACCCATGTGGTGCGCCACGTCGAACGCTGTGAGTGCAAGTTTGTGTGGTGCTGCTACGTCCGCTGCAGGCGCTGTGAGAGCATGAATGACATGCACACCTGCAAATAAGTGAGTCATTGCACTGCAAATGCAGACTTTCTGTAAACGTTCACCAACGTGGAGTGTTTCTTATTGACTCTGAATACGATTTGTTGGAACCAAACACATATGGCACTCAGTGTGCCCCTACTGGCCATATATTTTGCATCTAAATACTTTAATTCTCGTTCTGCTCATGTGTGTACACCATTTACGATCCATGATGCACATGTTTGGCTACTACTTGTGAAGATGTCTCGCGCTTACATTTGATACCATAATAAAACTTACTTAAAAGGGCTCCTTTGATATATATATAATTTAGTCAGATAATTGCACATAATGTAGAATTGTATTTGAATAAATGTACATAAGCAGTTATGATCACAACGGCTTACATTTTTTTATTATCCTAATAATTGCAGCAGGTTTGTAGATACAAAGTGACACAATCACAGCTCGAGAGTCAATGAAATAAACACCGTGTAATGTGTATCAGTCCTAGTCTGTCCTCGGAAAACATGAAGAACAAACTCTTGCTTGTGCTTCCACTGGAGCATTATCAGCGTCTGGAGGGGAGTAATTAAAGTCCTTAAAGCAGGGATGGTCCCGGTGTGACAGGCCAGAGTATACCCCCCATCTGGACTACACCCGGGGTTAAAGGGGCCTAGGCCATTTTATACCCCAGGTATAAAATAGCCTAGGCCATAATATACCCGGGGTATATTATGGCCTAGGCTATTTCCTTCCCCCCTAGGCCAGATTATACCCCCAATGATAACAGTTATGTTAAGTGTTATAGCAAGAATTATACAGTAGTTTAGGGTGATAGAGTGGGTTGTCCTTTAACCGGAAGGTAGCCAGTTCTAATCCAGGCTCCTGCAGGTACAGGCTGCTGTTGTGTCCTTGGGCAAGACATTTTACCTACCTGTGCATGTGGGAATGCAGTGTGTGAGTGAAGTCAAGTCAAGAGAGGTTAAGTCAAGCGAAGGCAAGTAAAGTGAAGTCAAGTTAAGGCAAGTGAAGTCAAGTCAAGTGAAATGAAGTCAAGTCAAGTGAAGTGAAGGCAAAAAATATATATTTAATCATATTTTTTTATTTTTGTTAGATTCTGGCAGTATGTAAACATAGATGCGTCGTCTTTTTGGAGCTTTGGTCAAATACCTAAGTCTCCAGTCCCAAAAATTGCAACTTGAGTCAAGTCATTTGACTCGAGTCTCCCACCTCTGGCGAAGACAGAGCAAAGGCTCAAAAAGTTCCTCAAGTACATGGAATAACTTTAAAAAAAAAAAAAAAATCTCTGAAAACGTCCATGCATTTTTCTTTCTTCTCCTTAATAATAATAATAATAATAATAAATTATTATTATTATGATTAATAATAATAATAATACATTATTATTATTATGATTAATAATAATAATAATACATTATTATTATTATTATTAACCACTTTGAGCCCCAGGCTATAATCCGGTGCACTGGCCCTACCAAATAAACCAATAAACAATAACATCTGAACATCTGGTACATTCTGGCCCAGAGGGGTATACTCTAGCCGCCTAGGCTATTTTATATCCCCGGGTATAGTTTGGCCTAAACCATAATATACCCCGGTTTAATCTAGGCGGGGTTAATTTGGCCTGTTACACCTGCACTGTGCTTTAACTTTCGGGCTGCTGACACTGGAGCGTCCAGAGGTTTGAAATAATTTCAATTTTGAGTTCGAAAATTTAAATTATTTCAACGCTACTCGCCGCTCCGGCCACACGTATCGTGCCGCTCTCCTGTGGTTTTCCTGTGGCTTCTTTCCGGCCACCAGGCAACCTAGGGAATAGGTGCGCCTCACCTCGTTTCCAGACGAGACCAGGCGGTCGCGGCCGAGGGCGGAGAAGGCGCCTCTAATCAAGGCGGACACATCTCAGCCCCGAGAACAGAGAGGAGCCACAGATCACGCAGCGTCTCGCGTTTGTTAGAAAGAGCGTGTGAATAAAACTACTTTAAAAAGGTTTGTGAACGCATTTCTGCTTCTCCCACACACCAGACAGACGCCCCATCACTAGAGCAAAACTAATAGACTCTCCTCTTACAGTTTAGTATTAGAATGATAAACTTATATTTAAATGTAGGTCATATGTTGAACACACTGGCACTTTCTGTCAAATATGAAGCCTGTGAAGCATTTCTGCAGATCAAAGTAGATCTCGGTGATGAGAAAAGAAGAGTCAGGAGGCTGCGGAGCGCCAGGGCAACACGTTTCTGATCTAAACATCTGTCAGTCCGCTGTCAACGCACGTGTTTACGGCACTTCATTTCCCATCATCCCTTTGGCCTTTCAGGCGGCCGAGCTTGGCGGAGAAAAGCAACTTCCAAGGCGCTCCAGCCGCCTCGCTCTCACGAGAATACCGACACCGTCGCACAGGTTGCGTCAGAGCAAGGCGGTGCCATCTTGGACACAAATCTGACCGGCATGCACCGCTCGCCTGCAGCAGCCTGGGGCGCCTCGCTTAAACACACCTTTTGAATGGAAGCTCGCCGCTCTAGGTGTGAGCGCGTATAAAAAGGACAGTTTTAGGCCTATAAAACAGAGATTTAAAAGGGGCGCAGTAAAAGCTGTCCACTCCGTTCCGAGGTGGCCAAACGGGACAGCCCAACAGATACATCTGTGAGTCTGTAACTAAGTTACAGTGACTTGTTATTGTTCATGAGTCTGATGGCGGAGGGGAAAAAACTGTTCAAGTGGTGGGATTTATGGGTCTGGATAGACCGTAGACTCCTGCCTGAGGGGAGAGGGGTGAATAGTCCGTGTCCAGGGTGAGAAGGGCCAGCTGTGATCCGACCCACACGCCTCCGGGTCCTGGAGGTGAACAGGTCCTGGAGAGATGGGAGCTCACAGCCAATCACCTTCTCTGCAGCACGCACAATGCACTGCAGTCGGTGCTTGTCCCGTTCTGTAGCGCCGGGGAACCACACAGTGATGGAGGAGGTGAGGATGGACTCGATGATGGCCGTGTAGAACTGCACCAGCATCCTGGTTGGCAGCTTAAGTTTCCTCAGCTGCTGCAGGAAGAACATCCTCTGCTGGGCCTTCTTGATGAGGGAGCTGATGGTCGGCTCCCATTTGAGGTCCTGGGTGATGGTGGTGCCCAGGAAACGGAAGGAGTCCACGATGGAAATGGGGGTGGGAGAGTCTGTCAGGGCGAGGGGGGACGGTGGGGCTGTATCTTTCCTAAAGTCCACGATAATCTCCACTGTCTTCTGGGCGTTCAGCTCCAGGTTGTTGTGGCTGCACCAGGACGCCAGCCGTTCCACCTCTCTCCTGTAGGCGGACTCATCACCGTCCGAGATGAGCCCGATGAGGGTGGTGTCGTCCGCAAACCTGATCAGTTTAACGGACTGGTGACTGGAGGTGCAGCGGTTTGTGTACAGGGAGAAGAGCCAGGGGGAAAGTACACAGCCCTGAGGAGTCCCAGTGTTTGTAGTCCGAGTGTCCGAGACAATCTTCCCCAGCCGCACGTGCTGTTTCCGGTCCGTCAGGAAGTCGGTGATCCACCTGCAGAGGGAGTCGGGCACGCTGAGCTGGTAGAGCTTGTCTCGTAGCAGTCCAGGGAGGATGGTGTTGAAGGCAGAGCTGAAGTCCACAAACAGGATCCTGGCGTAGGTTCCTGGGATACCAGATGCTCCAGGGTGAAGTGGAGGGCCAGATTGACTGCGTCGTCCACAGACCTGTTATCTCTGTAGGCGAACTGCAGCGGGTCCAGGAGGGGGTGGAGGGGGAAACACCATCTGGCCCAGGGGCCTTCCGCAGTTTCAGGAACTGCCGGCGCACTTCCTCCTCTTCCACGTCCCGTTTCCTCCATCCTGCCCCGTGACAGTCGTGGTCACCCGGTCTCGTTGGTGGGGGGACGTAATAAACTCATAGTCAAAGCAAAAGCTACAACACACGAAAAATATCAAACTTATGGAAAAAGAACACCCTCTTGTGCCTCGTCACAAATACATCTTCGACCAAGTTTGTCAAATGATATTTGCTGATCATAGAAAGATCACCAAACCATGATACAAGCACAATCAAAGTACTGATTTAAAGCACTGATGTAATATGTCATGACAAACACTAAAATAATATAATATGTCTTTGCTCGACAAAACGGAGCTGCTATAATGCTAAACTATTAACTTATTACGTAATTTGTCCCATATACTGTACATTGTTGTGTGGCATTGTATTGTCAAAATGTTCTCATTAGGATAGAGAGGCACATCTTGTGTTAGAGAGTGTGATGACAGGACAGAAAGTATCAAGAAGTGAAAAGGACAGCAGAATTGTATTTACTCTCCAGGATTTCCTGCTGTTCTCTCAGCACACACGCTTTTGTTTTACAGGACCTTTAGGGACACTGATAAAACTTATATGGAAACCATAACATTAAACCTAAAATGCTATTTGTAATAGATTCATTATTTGGTAAATTAACCTAAACTAATCAAAGTTAATTCTGTCCCGATTGATACAACACATCATTCTCAATAAAATATTTGAACAAGTAAATTATTAATTATTTTGCTGACAAAAATTTGAAATTATTTTTCTCAAGGTGGTCAAACATTCTAAAAAACGTATGATTCATCAGATTTCTTTGAGTGTTGATATTCCCAGGAAACAGGAGGAAGACTTGCAGCAGAAGGAGGTGGAGGCTGTGGAGTTAAAAGAGACATTCGTTCACTGGCTTCAGAGCAGGACACAAGCATGGAGTCTGTTCTGAGGGGTTCACTGCTGCTGCTCAGCCTGCTCTTTCTACTTCATCGATCTTCAGATGCAAATCTACAGGTAATAAAATGATTTATTACGACAATTATGACAAAATGATATCAAAGACAGCTAATGCGAATGTGTGCAATATCTTTCTGCAGCAAGGGAGATCTTTTGTTCTCATACTGATTATACAGTACAATTACTTTGGTCACAAAGTAACAAATGCAGAACACTTCAAACAGTGTTTTGTAAGTTATAGTTCTTTGTAAATATTTTTTAAGTATGTAGCATTATCATAGTTGTTTCATAATTAGTTGTTATGTTAAGCCATAATGTAAGTACCATCTTGTAAATGGTCATTACGGCCATGGTCGGATGCTGCGGGTGTATGGTCTATTTTGTTTTGCTGTTATTTTGTTCCTTTGTGGTTCCACTATGTTCTTGTGAAATGATTATTTTAATTGTATTGATTTTGGGGGTGGGCGCTTATAAGCTCTTGCTTTGGCCCACTCCTTTTGACCAGAGTGTTTGCAGCTCAAATAAACAAATAAACTAAAATAAACAAATACAAATAATTACCAAGAGAACACAAAATGTATTATTCATCTCAGTATACATTTCTGGAGTAGTTTTCACATAATGCAGATGCATGTGTGCGTTTCCTGGGTGGATCAGAAGGAATTATTATGCACTTCCTATTTATGGTAAGAGTCTGTCACAGATTTTTCTAGTGGAAAAGGTTGCACTTGTTTGTTATATATTTCAACTTAATTTTGGCTGTACAATAGTCGCTCTTTGGCTTGATTTATGTATGATGTAAGATTTCACTTTTCTATGTAAAACTCATATTTACTTTTCATGCATACATTATTGTTTTACAGAACTTTTGCTCCAACTCGACAGTCCTACGCACTCGCACTGCCTGTCACTCCTGCAGCATCAGCTTGTTGATTCCTTGTCCTCCAGGATACAAACAAACACCTGGCACCACCGCAAAGGACTGCAAGTATGAGAACTTACTTATGATCTCACTGCAGTCTGAAACCTCGAATAACCTGAACCAATCATACATCCAGGTATTACATCAGAACAAGCACCCTGAAAATATCCATCAGTGGATGTTCATTTGAGTGTTACCGAGAGGCGGAGACAAAGAGCTGCTGTCCGGGGTTCTGGGGTCCAGACTGCATGGGTGAGGATGCACTTTAGTCAAATCACATTCTTATTTGGACATTACCTCTGTTGGACACTACATTTGCCTGAACAGTACACTGTTTTGTTTATTGTTTTATTTCATAGTCTTAATTATTGGTGCAGCCTTGTGAGGCAACTCCTGTTGTGATACTGGGCTATACAAAACAATTGTTTGATTGAAATACATGGCAGCAGTATGTTATACTGTATAAAGGATGTATATGGATGGGGTACTTGTGGGTGTTGTGTTACTGAAAGGTAATAAGAAAGTCATCCATCCTTTTTATGTAGACCCCCACCCCCATTTAGTGGTGATTTTAACTACTGTCCTACAGGAAGCAGGCTTCCTTCCTGGCTGTAGACCTCTCACTCAGCAGAACACGAAAGTGCTGACATCTCTTGTCGCAAAGGTACAGACCCCTTGGGTCACTCATGGTAAATGGTCTCAACTTATATAGCGCTTTTCTACCTTCTTTAGGCCCAAAGCGCTTTACAGGAAAGGAACCATTCACGCATTCACACTCTCATTCATACACCAATGTACGCAGACACTAGAGGCAAGGGGGGTGAAGTGTCTTGCCCAAGGACACAATGACAGTGTTCACATGCGGGGGGTTGGGTTCGAACCCCTGACCTTCTGGTCGTGAGACGACCTGCTCTACCACTGTTGCACCCAAAAGTATTTAAAAAAATCCATTATTTTACATCCACATTCTCTTCTATGAATTTAACAGATCAATAGCCTCATGAAAGGCAGTGTATGGTACAGTAAGTATTTCTCGTGGTTTTATCCTTTCATATAAACAATAGATAAATGGTCCTGTCTATAATTGGCGACTTTTTTTGCTGAACTCACATGATCTGTTGACTTGAGGGCCACAAAGGAATACACAGGTTCAGAGAGAAGGAAAGGACTGGGAAAGGCTGGAAATGAGAGCATTTGTTTCTTTGCAGCAAACAAAACAAAAGTCACTTTTGCTGACCACTTCCTTCCTTCCTCCCTGTGTGATTCAGAATGTCCAGAAGAAGCCAGCCGACCATGCAGCAACAACGGCGTCTGCTCTGATGGACTCGGTGGAAACGGCACCTGCATCTGCCAGGTACCAACAAGCAACATTTGTAATATTGATGTTGATGGACAAAAACATGTTGAACCTTACACTCAGGTGGGCTACGCAGGAACAGCATGTGAAGAGTGCGCAGGTGGTCGATATGGTGGGACTTGCAGCTCAGGTGCAGTGAACTGTTTCTGTTTTCCAGCATTCTTTTTATTTAAAGGCAGTGACTGGAATTCAGTCACTGAGCTTTAACTACAGGAGGCCTGGACTGGTAATAATTAGGACTTCATTGGAGTAAGGAGGTGTTTGTCCATTTGTTTATTTCCAAACTGGCATAAAAATAAAATGAACAATGGTCAGAGGTCATTGACAGAACTTAAAACTCGGGACCAACCAAACATACAGAAAAATAAAATATACTCAACAAGACTTCAAACACTCTACAGAGGACAAAGTCTGTCCCAGCCAGATAAACCATAAATGGACCCCAGATTTTTAGTAAAGAGATTCTGTTGATGTTTTATGAAAGTGTTTATTTATTTATTTATTCTGATGGAAATAGCAAGGCAAGTTTTTTTTTCCTATGTATAGTCTGTTTATTTAAGTACTTCTATGAAATTTCACTTATTATTTTAGCCAACAGTGTAACTGTTTAATAGGTTTGGGGCCAAGATACAGGCAGGGTTAATGTAGTTGGATCTTTAAATATAAGTATTTAAACAAAATAATGGCGGAAAAATATTGGTTTCAATATTCAATACTTCAATACTGTATTACTGTATGTGGTGGGAGTTATTATTATTGACCTGAACGGACCTTCTTTCAGTGTGCACTTGTGTCCATGGGCTCTGTGACGCTGGTATGAGCGGGACTGGAAACTGTCTGTGTTTTTCTGGATACAAGGGACCACGTTGTGACCAAGGTAACTTCAGAAGACCACTATGTAAACTGTCATACACGTAAATCTCCCCATTGGTTAAAGATGCGGCATCAGATTTGATCAAATAGTGAGAGAGAACGATGAATTTTCTTTAATCACACTGGAGGTTTATATTTATTTTATTTTCGGTTTGTGTACATATTAAGAACTGATGTTTTACTGTGGATGCCATAGTGCCATATGTGGGATGGTGACAAAAAGTAAAATATGTCAAATTTACTTCTGTTTTGTTCGACCATGTTGCGTTGCTATGCGCACTTCAAAGACATACTTGTAGTTGTGTTTTGAGACATTCATCCATGTTTGAGTAATCTTTGATAGTCTTGAAGCGCTGATACAAAGATATGTTGAATATGGGCTAAAGGAAACTTTGAATAAGCCCTGGATCAATGTAGCTCTGTCTGATCAACAATGCATGCGAAAGTGATCACGATGTGTTTTCAATTATCACCAAATACATGCAAAAAGCATAATGTTTAAATCTATCTGGAGAAAATACAGTGCAGTGTAGTGATTCGCGTATCTCCTCCATATTATCATCTCACTACGATTTCAGAGATTTGTCATTCATTTGTCCCTGCTGTATTTTCAGAGCTACCGGAGTGTTCAGCGCTGAACTGTGGCCTGAACTCTCGCTGCATGGAGGAGGCTCTGACGGGACAGCTGGCATGTCAGTGTCTACTTGGATACCGGCGGGACAGCGCTACCTCTGAGTGTGTCTGTGAGTTTACACCTGAACTATTGTCACTTTCAGTAGCTAGAGATAGATAGCGGAGAAAGTTATAGATTGATGAAGAATACATTTAATTAGCTATATTTTTGTTTGTTTTGTCATTAGGACAGTAATCAACTTGCCAGCAATATGCCTCAGTCTTGTTCTTTGTTGGTAATAGAAACAAAAATTTACAAAAGAGAAAGAACATCTTTTAAGGACTTTTTAAAGGTGGAGTAATCGCCACTGTTCCTGACCTGGGCTGGCAGTAAGAAGAAGATCTTTATTTATATAGCGCCTTTCACAGACATTGTCACAAAGCGCTTTACATGAGAGCATTTTACATTCACTCCATACTCGGTGGTGGTAAACTACGTTAGTAGCTTCAGTTTCCCCTGGGGGAGACTGACAGAAGCGCTGTCGCAACTGCACACATCTGCACACATCTGCACCAACAGTCCTTCTGACCTCCATTCACACACATGTCATTCATCCTGGCCTATTGTACATGTTTTTGGTGGTAGGGAAAAACCGGAGTACCCGGAGGAAACCTACGCAGACACGGGGAGAACATGCAAACTCCACACAGAAAAGCCCCGTCCAGGTGGGAATCGGACCCGGGACCTTCTAGCTGTGAAGCGAGAGCACTAACCGCTGCGCTACTGTGCCACTGTACACCAGTACAGTACGATGAGTTCCCTATCATCGTACTGTACTGGTGGCCACATCTCCGATACTGATGATAAACCTCCATACACCTGCCATTACCCTTCTCTTGGTCTTTTCCACCATCAAGGATATTACTTTTCAAATATATATATTACTCAAACTGAAGGGGAAAAAAGTGGCCTGTATTCAGAGGAAATATCTCCTAACGTCTGTAAATCCAACTATATCAAATGACTAATTAAGGCAAATGTTTACCAGCAGTGGCCTCGCAGCTTCAGTTATACTCTATAAAAGGTAAGACGGCCTTAGTCTTACTTATACTCTTCCTTAAGTATCAGATTAAAAAGAAAATATATGAAGGTATAAAAACTATGCGATAAAGCAATTGAGTGTGATATATTCAAAATCTTATTTTGTATCAATCCTTTACCAGTAACCACCTCTGTTTATGACTTACTTACACAGTTGTTTTGCTGTCTTGTGTTCTCAGCTATTAACCCTTGTGCCCAGAAGCCTTGTCATGCCCACGCCACCTGTATTCACACCGGCCCAAACCTTCATCTGTGTTCATGTAAGCGAGGCTACACTGGAGATGGGCGTGTCTGTATGGCATATGACCCATGTCAGAGGAGCCACGGAGGCTGCATCACTAACTCTACTCACTGTGTCTATGACGGACCGGGTGAGGTGAGAGGACTAACCTGCTATAAATGCTGTGTTAAGTACAACAAGTATGAATTAAACCTTTTTGCTGCAGTCTCACTGTGAGTGTCTTCCTGGATTTGAAAATCTGATCAATGGCCACTGCAGCCTTAAAGACAAATGCCAACCAGATTCATGTGACAAAAATGCCATGTGCACCACAGTTGCACCGGGAAGGATGGAGTTAGTCACTTTATTACACTCTGAATCATAATTATAAGCTTATCTGTTGTAATAGTGAAAAAACAAGTGTTTTTTGCTTATTTAGATGCACTTGCCTCTCGGGGTACATTGGTAATGGTAAAGTTTGTTACGGCAACATTGTCCAGCGTCTGAAAGAGTTAGACACAGAAACTGGTGGAAAGTGGATTGGTCAACTGAGTAATGCTCTCACTCTTTTTGGTAGGGACATTTAACAATATAATTTGTCATTACGTTTACATTGCAATTCATCATATTCATTCCTTCTCTGAATTAGACTCTCTGTCGTGGCCTTTGGAGAATCTGGGTCCTTTCACTATTTTCGTTCCAGTAAATAAAGCTTTCAAAGGATCTTCGGTGAGGATCTTTAAAGAGAAGCTTTATCGTTCATAGTTTAGTTAGAAAAGTCAAAAGACTGATGTTCATGCAACTTTTCCAACAGGTGAAATCCATCACGATGGACATCACCAAAGCTAAATACTTATGCAAGATGCACCTGGTTGCTGGCATGATGCCACTCGACACTCTGAAGAGACATGACGTCTTTTACACTTTGACAGGAAGATCAGCTGAGACGGACACCTCTGCTTTGGTAAAATGTTATCCAGAATAAGCTGTGCAAAAAAAATTACATTTCAATCTAATGTTTTTATTTAATTTTAACAGGTTTCCCAGACAAAAATTCGTATTTATGGCAGCAGGAAGAAAGCATTAATTGTGCAGTCAGATATTGTGGCCTCCAATGGCATGATTCACCTCATAAGTAAAGTTATGGACAGTGTCTCACCCACTGTTGAGAGTGACACACAGGTGAAAACAACTAAGAGCAGTGTATGCATTTTATATGTAAGCAACATGAGAAACATGTTCCTCTTTTACAGGAAAATCTGATGAAGATTATTTCAGACTACAGCAAGTTTGCCAAATTCCAAGCCTTATTAGAAGTATGGAGAATACTTTCACATACAGTATAAGTGGTAAACCACATAAAGATTACAAACTCCATATATTATTGACTTCATCTACAATTGTATCTTTATCTATTGTAACCAAACATTTAATAATGAAATGTACTGATTCCATATTGATCTCCACAGACTGTTGACCTGTGGTCTCTCATGGACACGTCTGGCCCTCTCACTGTCTTTGTGCCTGTCAGTGCAGCATTTGACAACATGAAAGATGGCCAGATGGAGTACTTGGCCAGGAAAGAGGTAAAGACTGAAAGAAATTCAGTAAAAGTAAATACATCTCAAAATAATCAATAGTATATAGTTTGAATGTTTGTGGTTATTAGGGTCGTACAAAACTGGTTGAGTTTCTCAGAAACCACATTGTTCAGTCCACCTCTGTAAGTACTTGAAGTTGTTCTGTTCTTTTATTATGTCTTTGTATAACTTTCAATTCAGAGTTGAACTTTGTCTTTAAAGCTGGACATTTACAATGCAGTGTCTGGTCCAAGGCTCACAACAATGGCCAATCAACTTGTGACAATTAATGTTACTGAAACCGTATGTATTGTGTTGAACTTGTCAGATTTAAAAGAAACCTGTAGTGTGTCTTTTAAGTATAAAGTACTCATAAAAGCGTATTATTTTATTATTCCTTTTTCTCAGGGTCAGATGTTGATTAATGGAGCAGCTGTTTTGGAAGCAGCAGTGGACGCTAAGAATGGGAGGCTATACGTTTTAGATGGGGTTTTATCTCCAGCCTCTATTGAACCTATCTTGCCCCACAGGTGTGATGTCACGGAAATCAAAGTTATCAAGGTTGGAGGCTCAGCTTATTACGTTTTTTCACTTTTTTAATAGATAATAACAAACGTGGTAAATGTTGCATTTTTCAGAAAAACTGCACCAGTTGCTCTAAAGTGAAAATGACCACATGCCCATCTGGAGTTTTTGCAGTAAGCTATTGTTATATGTTCACTTCGCCAGCAAGAATTCTCATAGTATTTGTGTTTACAAACACACGAGAATCAATGTTGAACCGCTCCCGTCTTTACCGTTTGGTACCAAACCAAAATTGGTTTAGGTCAAATAGATACTAATTAAATACGCAGCAATGACGAAAAAGGTATGCTGCAACACATAACAACAAACATGCATAATTTTTTCAAACTAAATACTGAATGGACTTGCGGTGTTCTTGATCCAATCAGCAGCAAAAGCTGCTCCAAAAGTGCATCTTTTTCCCCAACAATTCAAGCCGGCGCGGTCCTAGATTGATAGAGCTAATGTTATTGAACTGTAATATCAATCTGGCTCTTGCCAGGTTATGTTCATATTTTATTCACAAACACCATCATCTCCAACAAGGGGATTTTATGTGATTGTGATTTGGGGTCTTTGTTGTTACAAAGGGAGCCACATTTGGATGTGTTTACTCTTTGAGTATAGGCCAGCCCCCGGTCAGTTTTCCAGTCACTGGCTGTATGCCTATGTGCAACCTCACCACCACGGTAAGTAAACACTCTACTAATCTTTTTTGTTTGTTTTGTTATTCATATTGTCATTATATCGACTGAATGGTAGTGTTTGCACAGACTGCGGCATGTTGCCCCGGGTTTTATGGTTCTGAGTGTAGCCCCTGTCCTGGAGGATTTGACACACCCTGCTCTGGACATGGACAGGTCTGTTTACTATATACTGTAAACACAATCATAGGCGCCGATTTATCTTCTTCCCAGTGGGTGCCCAGTGAAAAAAAAAAAAAAAGTCGAGGTCGAGATCGAACCAGCACTCTCGTGGTTGGAACCCCGGCCATATGAGCCAGGCGCTCTACCTATAGAGCTAAACGAGCGGCCGCAGACGCATGTATATCAATTTTATAAGCAACCCGGGTTTGCGGCTTAACAAGTTAGGCATTATTTAATGAATCATTTTGTAATCAGGGCAAATTTGCCTGGGTGCCCAAAGATTTGAGTGGGTGCTCCAGCCCCGCAGCACCCACGGGATCGGCGCCTATGAACACAATAATAAATAGGATAATGTAGCTGAAATACAATGTATAATCATGTACAGTGGGTAGTGAAATTTTAGGCAACCCGGATCAAAATTTCTAATCATGTGAATAAGCAAGAGGAAGTTATGAAAGTTATGCAATTACCTCCAAAAGGCATCAGGTTGTAGATGTTCCCATAACATTTCCCTCAAAAAATCTGGTTTTAAAACAAAACAAATGCACATGTTCACCCCCCACTTTTTGTTTGTTTGGAAGAAAGGGCTAAAATCCCTTGAACTAAAATTGAAAGACTGTAGATGTAAATTATGGAATTAAAACCTGTTTTGTTTTTTTTATGTTATAGGAATGTCTTATCTACAACCTCATGCCTTTTGGAGATAATTTCAGCTTCCTCTTGCCTCATTATTGACATTATTAGACATTTTGACCTAAACTTTCGCGTGCGGGTTTATAACATGCTTGTGTCTTTATTTATATTGTAAGTGTTTGGATGGTCTACCTGGAAATGGCACATGTCTTTGTGAACCAAACTTCAGAGGTTCTCGTTGCCAGTATTGCTCCTCCTCTGACAAGTATGGACCAAACTGTGATAAAAGTAAGTCCTGTTAAAAGCTCCAACAGAATGATGCTTTAGAGATGCTTCTTTTCACTTGTGTGTGTCTGTAGCCTGTCCCTGCATTCATGGACAGTGTGACAACCGGCCAGAGTCCGAAGGCCGCTGTAAACCCAGCTCGTGTCAGAAGGGCTTTACAGGAGTGTTCTGTGAGCGACAGACTGTTTCCTGTGGCTTTAACGCTCTGTTCTGCCATGCTCATGCAGCCTGTGACTTTAATCAGGGAAATATTCGGTGAGGGGCCAACAACTTCTGTGCTTACTGTTTAAAGGACTCCTATTGTATTTTCAAATACGTTTGTTTGCTAGGTGTGTATGTAAGCCGGGCTATGATGGCGATGGCATCACCTGTGTAGAATCAGACCCATGTGCCCCACCTTTACGAGGAGGCTGCCGTGCGAATGTAAGATCCGTATCCTTAATACGCATCAGTATGTGTTAAGCTTGACACTTACATGTTCATATTTTTGGAGGCTAAATGCATAAAAACAGGCGTGGGGACTCACACTTGTCAGTGTCTTATTGGATGGAAGGAAGATGGAGAAGATGACTGTCAGCCGATCAACAACTGTGAGGCACCTAATTGGGGAGGCTGCCATCCGAACGCCACCTGCATATATGTTGGTCCTGGACAGGTAAAACCTACAACACTGAATAAAACTGCCACTTCTGTTAGTGGTCTACATTGTGTACACTAAAGTCTCATGGCTGCTCTGATCTTGTTCACATAAGAGTGACTGTACTTGTAAATCTGGATACAAAGGAAATGGACAGGACTGTGAGCCTGTTAATCCCTGTGTGACAGCCACCGGGGGCTGTCACTACCTTGTGAGTACAATATACTGTCGGTCTATTAGGGTTATTATAAATGTTTTTCTAAACCTTATGCTGTTTAGGCCAGCTGTCGCCTTGTATCATCTGAGTGGCGGTGTGTGTGTGACGAACGGTTCATTGGAGATGGATACATCTGTTATGGGTCACTGGAACATGTAAGCTATAAATACAGACACAGTCCAGGCAAACAACATTATAGTTTGATTTGACAATTAAATCTGAATAGGAAATATCTGACTTTTGCAGGAACTTTCAATCCTTCCAGGGGCTTCTGAATTCTACACATGGATCACTGTAAATGTTGTAGAATTTGATGAAAGAGTCGACAAACAATGTGTCCTTGTGAATGACTTGGTTGGTTAATATTTTTTTCTGTCTTGGCAATGCAGGAGTCTGGAGTGTTTCTGCCTGGGAGTGAGAACAATATCACGCTTCTCATCCCATCTTCAGATGCAGTTGAAAAACTATCAGCTGAGGACACAAACTTTTGGATGAGAAAAGGAAACCTTCCAAGTCTTATCCGGTAACTGCACCCATATAGTCAGATTATGACCATGTCTGTATTCTAAACACCTTTAGACTGATCTGTTGTGTTTGATCCAATAGAAATCACATAATACCAGGAAACTTTCCATTATATACCCTAAAGAACATTTCATCTGTCACTTCACAACTGAAGACCACACTCAGTGTCTCTACATCCAGTGAGGTATGAGATTATCGGGGTGTTTTCTTCCTTAATTGAGAAAACGTATTTACACAAGTATCAGACACTAGAATCTAGAATCTAGAATTTGATGTTATTATTTCAGATGGCGGGCCAGCAGCTACAATAACACTTGTTTGATGCTCATTATTTGTGATGTATATATCCTGCACTGTCACTCAAAAAGGTGTTAATTCGGGTCCAAATTGCTGTCATGCACGAGCTTGATATAGAGTCTGCGCGGTTACGCGTAAGACCTGAGGTGGCAGTAGTGAGTATAAAATGACCGACTTGCATCTAGTCCCTTTAACATGCATTGTCCTAAACAACAAAAACAAAACTTAAAAGATATAAAGCAAATCAAACATGGAATTTAGGCTTATTGTCCTCCAACTGGATAATATTTTGTTTGTTTCTTACAATGCTGTGAGCACAGGCTTTTGACAGGCTTTCTCCAGTATAAACGCTTTAATAAAAATATATAATCTTAGCATGCGCTTCTTTTTCATGCTCTATGCTGACTGAAAAATAAATATTTTCATTTGTGTGAGCTCCGAATTGTAGAGGGGTTTTCCATCGTAGGCAAAGCCATCAGACATTTATAAAGTTACTACTTTTTCAGGTGACAACTGTGGGTGGAGCAACGATCATTGTGTCTAATCTAGCTGCCACCAACGGCTTGATCCACATTATCGATAAGGTACTGGTTATGCATTTAAGGATATTTACTATGTGCTGATGGTATTGTTTCTGTGTAGGTTTTGTTTCCTGACAGAAAATTGAGTGAAGGCCTGCTGGCATCACTTGCTCTAAGGTCGGACTTGTCCCTGTTCAGATCATATCTTATTGTATGTGCGAGTGGTTTGGCCTATTTTGGATTAATTTTGAGATCGACAAGTTTTAATTATTTCTGTTTTGTAGGAGTATAACCTCACGCAAGAAATTGAACAAGGAAATGAGTTCACAATATTTGCTCCAACAGACACAGCTATCAGCATTTACCTCAAGAGAATGGCCGCAGCTGCACTGGTATATCACACAATTCAATGTGTGTTTAGAGCTGTAGAGCAGTAAACTGTGATGTCTTTATACAGGATATAAATACAACTCAATACCACATCTTGCCATCGCACTATCTTTTGAAGACAGCTCTGCAAATGGGTGGCTACAAACCTACAATGATGGGCCACTCATATCAGCTCGGGATCTACCCACGGGACGGAAAAGTGAGGCATTGATAAAAAAAAAAAAAGATAAATAAAATTATGACGGCAAACCTTACTATTACCAGAAACAAAAGTGCATAAATAATGGACTGTTTCATATGGTTTCCTTACTCAGCTGTTCATTAATGACTCACCTGTAAATTCCACAAACATCCTGAGTGGAAAAGGAGTTATCCACACATTGATGTCTGTTCTGCAAATCAACAAAAACCGTTGTGACAAGACGGAGTATCTTACAATAATGGTTACTGTGGCACCAATGTAGAAAATGTTTCTGTTAAATGTCTTTTAATAACTATGCGTTTTTATGCACAGGGAGATTGTGAGGACTGTTTTTTTCCACGTAAAATCTGCCCCAATGACTCCTTTCTAGATGTAAGAGTTGTGCAAATACAAGTCCATATTGTGCTATATATTTGCAATTCTAAAATATGTTTGATGTAATTATTCTCACTCAGGTTTAATATCTTCTTTTAGAAATCTAAAAAAAAGATGAACTGTTTATTAACCCGAGTGTTTGAGGGCAGACGCCTGCGGACGATTGGTTGTAAAACAACCTGCCTCAAGCCTAAAGTGGTAGGTTTTTGAGTAATTTGTACCCTGTTTGCTGTTAATCAAACCCCAAAGATGCTTAAGCTGTAAATTTCCTTCCAGGAGCCCCAATGCTGTTCTGGTTTCTTTGGGGAGCACTGTGAAGCCTGTCCCGGCCCAAGCGGTCAGCCTTGTTTTGGTAATGGACAGTGCTCTGATGGGACAAATGGGACTGGAGTGTGCGTCTGTATCAAAGGCTTCAATGGCACGGCCTGTGAGAGCTGTGACAGCGGCAAATATGGCATCCACTGTGACCAGGGTACAGTTCCTTAGGTTCTATCATGTCAGTAGTGGACGCGTGTAGTTCTTATGTTATGGCATATTTTGCAGAGTGCCTTTGTAAAAATGGCCGATGTAATGGGGGCATAAACGGAGACGGGACGTGCGAGTGTGACATTGGCTGGAGAGGGATCTTTTGTGACGAAAGTATGAAAATTCATTGGCATTAAAACCATTTACCCAAAAGAAAACCTCCCTCACTTTCTTTCTTTACAGAAGTTGAATTCAAAAGTGAGGAGTTGTGTGGCACTGCCAAATGTCACAGCAGTGCTAAGTAGGTTTTTCTGTGTCCACAAAATACTTGTTTCTTAAGCCCTGACATCTGTCCATCAATTTCATAATGATTTCATGTATTCATGTCCATAACATGACAAAATATACAATTTCTTTCAGCTGTGTGATCAGGTCATCCGAACCTCAGTGTATCTGTGCAGCAGGATTTGAGGGGAATGGGACTTCTTGTCAAGGTAACACCAGACACATAGTAAAATAAACAATTCGCTTTAAAAAAAAAAAATCCACCGATGAACTCCTATTGACTATGTGCAGCTAAAGATCCCTGTGCTTTTGATAACGGAGGCTGCAGTCTACATGCAGTTTGCAAAAGGACCCGCCCTGGACAGCGGCAGTGTGTCTGTGAAACTGGCTACTACGGAGACGGTCTCGTGTGTGTTGGTATGAACATTAAGTTATTAAAGTAACTAGAACTGGAGTAATGAAGTAATAGTGAGTTTGAACAGTTCTGCTTAACATCTACTGTTTGTATATATTTGTGTTTATATTCTAGAGATTAATCCTTGTCTGGAAGCAAATGGAGGATGCAATGTTAATGCCGAGTGTATTCATGTTGGACCAAACAAAGTATGCACTGGTTGTTTTCTGCAACAAAGTGACTATTGGCTTGATTTTGATGTGATTGTGACTTTTCACAGATGTCCTGTGCCTGTCGTGAAGGTTATGAAGGTGATGGACCAAACTGCAAGATTGCAGACCTGTGTCAAAAGGTGTGGTTATTATATTTTTTTCTAAAGCTTATATGAATGAACAATTTAATACTATATATCAAATTACTAAACTGTCACTTATGACATTGCGGTTTTGTTTGTCCTAAAGAAAAATGGAGGCTGTCACAGGTATGCTACTTGTAATACAACTGGTCCAAATCTTCGCACATGCGCATGTCTTAGTAACTATGTAGGAGATGGTCTGACCTGCCGAGGAACTGTAGGAAAAGTAGGTAGATCATAGTAGTTGTTTTTTCTACCTAAGTGTTACTTTGAAATAATCCCTCTGCATGTCTGCAGGAGATCCTGGCTCGGAAACACAGAGACTTTTACCTCAGCCTAATGGTTAGTAAATGCTTGAAGATTGTGAAAATATATCCTGTAACAGAAACTCTCCTAACTTGAGTTTTCTTTCAGATAACAGATATCTCCTTGAAAGGCCGCGGGCCCTTCACTGTTTTCACACCAACCACTGAAGCTTTTAACAAAGTGAAGGTATTGAAATGACCAATCTTTACATATCAGTGGCCACTGAAGCGCCTTCAAAATAAACTTTGTTTTACAGATTAAAGCAGTGATGACAAGCAAAAACAAAGAACTGTTCGGGTCATTTCTGCGCAGCCACATTGTCATGTGTCATACACTCCTGCCCGAAGACTTTCGCCAACCACGAAACCTCACTACATTGTCCGGCTATGTCCTGAAGACACACTCATCACAAGTAATCATTATACATTTCATATGCGATTTAATGAGAAGCATTGGTGGCCTAGTCTCTGACCTTTTTATCATCTTTATCAGGGAAATATCTATGTGAATGAGGCCAACGTGACGTATAGTGATGGCAGTAGTGTTAATGGTATCTTCCATGAGGTTGACACTATTCTGTTTTTCCCAAGTGATGAACAACTGAAAGAACTGGATGAAAATGTAAAACATTTACTCTAATTTTTTATGGTTTTATTGTATTAGTTTAGTTGCACAAACTTATTCCTGTATTCTTCTGTCAGCTAAATCTCACAGATGTGGCTACACGAAATGGTTACCAAACGTTTGTCAAACTGCTGGAGGTAGTAACGCCAATCCTTTAAAAATGCTTTATCTGAACCAGTTTCCAATACCTGTTGTATTGTGCTCAATATGTTTTAGGACGCTGGCTTGACTGAACTACTGCGTGAAGAGCTTTACCAGCCTCTGACCATCTTCTTGCCGTCTGATGCTGCTATGGCCTCTATGCCTCAGGAGCAAAAGAACTTCCTGTATCACCCACAGAACCGCGCTCCTCTGCAGGAATACCTCAAGTACCACATTGTACACACACAAAAGGTTTACATCTTTTTCTTTGTTTCTGGGATTGAAATTAAAGGTGACATTTTTCTTAGTGTTTTTATTTTTGTATAGATTTATGCTGAAGGCTTGGTTCATCTGGACCTTGCTCGTACAGTCCAGGGCTCAGCGCTCTCTTTTAGCTGTGGTGGTTCAAATGTTATTGTGAGTACACGAAGCTGAACTCAATAGTTTAAAATCCCAGTGATTTTTAAGCATCTGTGTCTTACCAGGGAGAGGTCTTTGTAAATGGAAAGTGTCGAATTACTCAAAGACACCTGATTTTTAATGGGGGCGTGGCTTATGGGATTGACTGTCTACTGAATCCGCCGAGCCTTGGGGGTCGCTGTGACAGACAGGACACATTTGACCAAACAGTGAGTTTTTATTTATTCATTTGGGGGGTGATGGAGGCCATATAACTAGTGCCTTAAAGCTTTATTCTGTTTGAACACTGAAATCTTTATTATTGTGACTTGTCAATGTCATAAACACGACTGCATCTCCAACACAATCGATCATGTGTGCAAGTAGAAGCTCTGATGCACCGGTTTGTTTGCCCATCACTACATATAACAAACTAAACTCAAATAAACATTATCATTTAATGTTTAGTCACTTGAAGCAGTAGATAAGCATTAAGGCATTTGATTTTCCAGTGGGGATTCCAGGTGACTTTGCGAGTCATGAACTGAAAGCGGTTTTGGAACCTGTGACTCGAAGTGTAAGCTCTGTAATCTCGTGTTTTTTTTATCTGCGGCAGACAAGCTGTGGCCTTTGCTCTTCTCAATCTACTCGTTGCCCGAAAGGCTCAAAGCTCAAGGTCTGTGTTCTCATTTGCGTTTTTCTTCAACATTTTATTCACAATGATTTCTTTTTTTTTTTTATTGTGTATTTGTTCCTTTTAGGAGACTCAAAAATGTGACCTTCCAACATATTTTGTCACAAAGAATACTGGCTGTCGCTCTGTCTGCACCATCACTTTCTGGAGGCCAAACTGCTGTAGTGGCTACTTTGGAAGGGACTGCCTCGGTACCAGAAATATAGTAGACTCAGGGCTCAGATTTGGTTTTCCAAGCCATTTCCGGGACTCGAACTTCAAACTGACTTTTGACTCGACTTGTGAGCTCAGGGCCTCAGGGCATAGGCGACGTAGGCGGCAGTGGTAGAGGGGATGCCTAATTGCGCTTTCACCCTGAGGTCCATGTCCCGCCACCTACAACATCGCCGACCTCCGGACATAACTTTTTGAATCGAAAGATACAGACTAGCGGTCTTTTGTGTCTGAAACTAGAGATTTCAGGCTCTCCCAGGTCCTTTGAGGAGCAGTCATAGACTGTAAAAAATAATCGACAGAGTCTGCTCACTCCTCCCTGTTAACGTAATAACTACGTGCGATAGGGAATCCATTCTGGATTTACAGACTTCTCCTACCCTACTCCGACCGAGCATAAGGGCATAAGGGCAGCATCTTCACTGTAGACTCGGGGCGTGTAGTTCGATCGTAACCACACTTGCGCCGTTACCTTAATGCTAATGCATAGTCAGACCCTCATTAATATACATCCATCCATCCATCCATCCATTTTCTTCCGCTTTATCCGGGGCCGGGTCGCGGGGGCAGCAGTCTCAGCAGAGATGCCCAGACTTCCTGATCCACGCACACCTCCTCCAGCTGTTCTGGGGGGACCCCGAGGCGACACCAGGCCAGCTCGGAGACATAGTCCCACCAGCGTGTCCTGGGCCTTCCACGAGGCCTCCTCCCAGTGGGACATGCCTGGAACACCTCCCGAGGGAGGCGACCAGGAGGCATCCGGAACAGATGCCCTAGCCACCTCAGCTGGCTCCTTTCGACGTGGAGGAGTAGCGGCTCGAGTCCGAGCTCCTCCCGGGTAACTGAGCTCCTCACCCAAACTCGGAGGGTGCCCCCGGCCACCCTGCGAAGGAAACTCATTTCGGCCGCTTGTATTCGCGATCTTGTCCTTTCGGTCATTACCCAAATCTCATGACCATAGGTGAGGGTGGGAACGTAGATCGATCGGTAAATCGAGAGCTTTGCCCCCTGACTCAGCTCCCTCTTCACCACAACAGTCCGATACAGCGACCGCATCACTGCTGACGCCGCACCGATCCGTCTACCGATCTCATGCTCCATCCGTCCCTTACTCGTGAACATGACCCCGAGATACTTAAACTCCTCCACTTGAGGCAAGGACACCCCACCGACCTGAAGCATTAATATACAAGAATTCTAAAATGTACCTTACAAAAAACAGCCTGGTTTCTTTAAATGTACCTAATCCAGTGTTATCCAAAGGCCATACCACCTTTGCTATGTCCGATCCTGTCAGACCTTGGAAGCTAAGCCTAAGCAGGGAAGGGCCTGGTCGGTACTTGGTTGGGAGACCGTTTGGTAACACCAGGAAGCCAAGTGAATGTAGTGTGTGAGTGAGGCAAGGCATGTTTATTTATATGGCACATTTCAGGTACATGTACAACTCAATGTGCCTCACAGCAGCACCAGACACCAACCACCAACCAGTGAGTGGTTGGTGGTGGTCGGAGGGGCTTCCGTCAGTCTACCCCTGGGCAGCTGTGGCTACAATAGTATCTTGCCACCACCGAGTATGGAGTGAATGAATGAATAATGCATAGTAAAGTGTCTTTGAGTGTCCAGAAAAGCGCTATATAAAACCGATGCATTATTATTATTATTATTATTATTATTATCATCACAGGTGGAATATCTAGCAGTAGAAAGTCTAACATAATTAGGAACCAGGCTTTACAGTTGTTTAAAACGTGTGTATAGAGCAATGCTTTCTAGTGTGAAACTAGCTTGTTCTGCAGCCACTAGATTGAGGTACTGCCGCAATGTCGGCTAATGGCAACACCCTACGTTGCCGTCACAGACCTGTGCTACCCACGGCCATTTGGAACAGTACAACGTCACAGTGAAAAGCTGTAATTTACATCAGAAGTCAAGGCTTCCACCCAGCGGACTGCAACAAAACTGCTGAGCGTATGTTTCATGATCGTTCATCTTCCAATTAAATAAATGATTATAGCTAACAATAATGATCATAATATAATAAAAATAGGCTTTTCCATAAAAACAGCTACAAAATCTATGAAAAATATATAATGTAATTTGAGTCAACAAATTTCAGAAAATCCAATTGTCAGCATGTGCTAAAACACACCTGCGCGCGCACACACACATCCTTGTAATTCTATCTTAGTGAGGACACTCATAGACATAATGTATTACCCAGACCCTAACCCTGAACCCTAAGCCCCTAACCTTCATCTAAACCCAATTCTAACCCTAAAACCACATCTTGACCCTCAAACAGTCCTTCAAATAATTGAGGACCACCCAAAATGTCCTCTCTTTCCAAAAATGTCCTTACTGTGTTGGTTAAAAACTCAAACTGGTCCTCACAATGTTGTAATTACAAGGGCACACTAACACACACACACACGCACACACGAGTATGAATGCAATAAATGGCTGGCTTGACATCTGGAAATGGGTCACTGCACTGCACTGCAGTTGCCCACTGCTCACTACGGGTTGCCCCAATGGCATCAAAGGATGGGTCAAATGCAGAGGACTAATTTCCCTTTGGGGACAATAATTTTACCTTAACCTGACTTAGACTTTGACACTAGAAACCTCTGAACATACACTATTATAAACAAGCTTTTAAATGATGATTTTAAGCTTAAAAGTAGTTAAAGGATTGAATACACACCGCTTGGAAAGTTTTCCCTTGGAGGGTCTTAAGGGGTGACAGTGACATGGTAGCCCTGGTCACCTCATGATCAGAAGTTTGGGGGTTCGGATCCCAAAGGTGGTTGTGTCCTTGGGCAAGACACTTCAGCCACCTTGCTTCCAGTGAAACGCTCTATGTAAGTTCATACCATTTACCACATGAACAGGGGACGCCTGGGGCCCTGGGCCCTTTTATTTTAATGACTTGAACTTGCACATTGATTACTTGGACACGACTCGAACAATGAGGAATTGAGGGTGACTTGGACTCAATAAATCTGAATTGTTTTTAAAGCCGTGTGTTGTATGTGTGTCCAGCTTGTCCTGGCAGCACTGACTCCACTTGCAATAATCGAGGTAAATGTGATGATGGACACCTGGGCAACGGCACCTGCACATGTCAGCCAGGTTTTGACGGAGATGCATGTGAGCTGTGCAGCAAAGGGTTCTATGGCCCCACTTGCAAAGGTAACCTCTTATGACAAGGCAATAGCAGATCTGATTAAATATTGCTTATTTTGTCTGTTTTTATTCACACATTTAGCTTGTAATTGTACTGAGCATGGATCCTGTGATGATGGCCTTAAAGGAACGGGCTTATGCTTCTGTGAAGAGGGCTGGACTGGAGAACGATGCAAAACACAGCTTGGTACAATAGATCCCTCGACATTTATAACAAGATACAGTATTACTTTATTGTGTAATGTCCATATGCACATGTCTCAAGTAATCCTTAACTCTAAGCTGTTTGTGACTCTCTCCAGCTGAGCTTTATAAATGTTCACCACCGTGTTCCCCTAAAGCTGTTTGTCAGCGGAACAACACCTGTGTTTGCCGGCCTTTCCATGAAGGAGATGGATTCACATGTACAAGTGAGCATATAAACAGTGAAAGTCTTATCTTTTTACACTATTCTGACAAGTCTTTTAAGGAAGATTAAAAAATAATAATCATTATTATTATTTTTATAACATGAATGCTATTCTCTCCGACTCAACAGTTGTGGACATGTGTCAGATCTGGAATGGGGGTTGTTTCCAAACAGCCACGTGCACACAGAAAGGAGATGAAGTGAGCTGTGCCTGTCCAAGAGGCTATTCAGGTGATGGTTACTTCTGCCAGCCTATTGATCCTTGTGCTGCAACAGACAATGGTAAATGCCATGAGCATGCCACCTGCACCATGACGTCACCGGTGAGAAATGTGTTAAAAATATGATTATAGCTTTATATTAATACAACTGAACTTGCCATTCTCTTTGTCAATCTTCAGGGAAAGAGAAGATGCAATTGTAAAAACAACTATATTGGAGATGGACTAACATGTGAGGTAAAACAGTTACCCATCAGTCGATGTTTGCAAAACAATGGACTGTGTCACCAGGAGGCAAAATGCACTGATTTTCACTTTGAAGGTGATTAAAACTTCATCTTTCTGTAACCTAGATTTTTCACAATAAGTGTTTATAATATACATGTTGTTTTAGATACAATGTTTGGAGTCTTTCATATCCGCTCAGCCAAAGGTCAGTACAAACTGAATTACACAGAAGCTCAAATAGCCTGCAGTGCAGAAGGAGCCACTCTGGCGACATACAATCAGCTGTCATATGCTCAGAAGGTGGGACCATGTTGTCTGTCATACATCTATGATCAACTACAATAAAACTAAACTTGTTTCTCTTGCTAAGGGTGGCTTGAACATGTGTGCTGCTGGCTGGCTAGACCAAGCCAGAGTGGCCTACCCTACCACCTACTCCAACGCCAACTGTGGCTTTGGACATGTGGGTATTGTGGACTACGGCGTTCGTAAGGATCTTGGTGAAACCTGGGACACATTTTGTTACAGAATTAAGGGTATGAAACAAGCCCGAGCTAACTGATATTATTTCTCTATTTCTCTTAGTGTAATGGATGTTGATGTGTTTCTTCCAGAGGTGAAATGCGAGTGTAAAGTCGGCTTTATTGGAGATGGTTTGAGCTGCACAGGTACCCTGCTCCACATTCTCAGGTCTACTCCACAGTTCTCCAACTTTCTCTCAGTGAGTCGGTCTCTTGATACTTTTCACAAAACAAAATGTCTAATTTCGTCAACCTTTTAAAACCAACTAACTGATTTGAGTGTCCTTTAATATTTACAGCAAATTCTCAATTACTCAGAGTTTTCTTCATCAGGCAAACAGTTTGTAATGCACCTGAGTAACTTTACAATGCAGTCCACTCTCTTTGTACCAGACAACAGTGGGCTGGCTGATAACCAGGTAAGTCCAAGTTTTCTGTGGATCGTTCTGAACTTCGCTAGTTTAAATCAATTCATCTTCATACAGACTCTCACTGAACAAGATATTGACTTCCACCTTTTGGAGGGGAGTGTTGTTTCTTTGGATCAGCTGCCAAATGGCACTCGCATTAGAAACCGAGTTGGGGGCCTAACTGTTCTGGGTATCAGAGATCTGCAGAACCCGTCATCTCTGGTCAGTAAAGAACAAAGTGTATCTTGTTTATAATGGCAAACATCAATATATGTTTTACTGGTGTTCCCCCCTTAGTCATCACGATATGTCAATGATCGTTTTGTCATCACTTCGGACATTTTGGCTTCAAATGGGATCATTCATGTTCTTCAAGGGCCTCTGAAAGCACCGCCTCCACAACCAGAGGTAATTTATACCCATGGATTAATAAAATAAATAACATGAAAATGAGCATTGACAGATTAAACGGAGTATGACGCATACCCTTTTTTTAATTCGCAGTTGCATGTGGCACACAAAGCAGGGTTTGGGGTTGGCGTGGTGCTGCTGGTCATTCTGGTGGCAGGAGGCGCCCTAGTTGGATCTCATTTTTATAAACAAAACACCAAACCCTTCAGATTTCACTACTTTAAGGTGTTTTTAATGTTTGCATGTTAAACAATATATGCATTTGTAAAAACACAATGCTCTAACGTTTTCTTTTGACAGGAGGATGATGCAGATATTCACTGTCAGAGCAACGCTAATCCGGTTTATGAATCTGCTCCTGAACAACAGTCAACCTCAAACACTTCCAATCACAAGGCAAGACCTGCATTATTTTTTTTTAATAAATTGTCATCTTTACCTTTTAATGCCCATTTTATCATTTACAGGTTGCTGATGAAAATGTGGAAACCAATGCCGTCTCATATGACCTGCTTCAAGACAACTGAGGCAGCTGCGGTTACTTAAACTCAGGAATGGCTCTTTACCTCATTTAATCTCAGCTGATTCAGAATTTCATCTGAGCTGACTAGTCTTAAGGTCCTATACGTTTGTGCAGGCTCTGACTTAGTCATCCAAGAAGTATTCATTGTAGTAAAGCCACAATTTAGACTTCACCACATTGACAGTTTCACTTTATCAGGCACCCTTTTTGATTGCTTTGTCTTTGTGCTGTAAAACTTGAACTTTCCTTTTTGAGTACAAATTAAAAAAAATAAAAATAAACATGTTATTTCTTGTATTATGTTCATCATGTGATAAATGCAGTACAAAATTACACCTTATATGTAAAGGATGATAAGAAAAGTATTGATAAGACACTTGATTTATTTGATTACAAACCAAGAAGGCAAGTTTTGAACATGGTCATGGGCACATGTTGGTGTTGCTCAAATCATTCATTATCTTAGAAATCCATGAATAGAAATGTGGAATTCTGGTGAAAATTGCTGGGAAATCCTCATCACAGCGGCTGCTCCCCCACGTGACCACTCCAAACAGGAAGTAGGCACCATGCTTTTGACAGAATAGAGGTGCTCCGGAGTCGCCCTGAGAAATGACAAAGGAAACACTATTTTTGACACGCAGAGTGATAGAAAATATTCACTCAAGAGAAATTTTACTTAAAATGTGAAAAGTTGTAAATCAAATATCTCAAGCAAGAGCAGGTTATCTTATAACTAGATGGCTGGCAGTTTAAATCCCTGCTCCCGCAGGTAGAGGCTGCTGTTGCATCCCTGGGCGTGTGCGTGCATGAATGAGAGTGAATGAGTGTGTGGCTTGTCGCTGGATAAAAACTATATAAATTGAGACCATTTACTTGAATACTGTTCTGTTGGATTTATATAATCTGATTTGAGAAACACAACTTATTGTAAAAAAAATACTCATATTTTTCAAAGAAACTCCATAAAGGTAGATCAATTGGGAAGAGTAACATTTCCTCAAGTGAGAATACTTAAGATTACCCAAAGTGCAGTGTGAAGTACAGTTACTTCCAAAAGGTAGAAAATGTATTTTAAGTGTATGACCCCCACTTCTCCCAATACATACATTCACTTTGGGTGTTTATGTAGCATAATTAGATCCATATTTGATGTATAAATTCAATGGATTTGTTGTGCGTTACCAGGCAGGAGGTGGAAGCTGCAGGGTGAGCACAAATGTGGATGTCTTTGTTCAGGTCTTCACCCCACTTCTCTCTGCAAAGGGTCTCATTTACCAGCGTCACTGCAGCATGGTGCAAGCGGGAACGACGTAGACCCCCTGTATACATTCACATCAGAAAAATGTAATAAGCACCCCAAAATAAAAAAAATGTATATGAAGATTTTGCACTGTTGTCAAACCAGGATAACAGACGATGAATGTACGGGGTGTTTTCTGACTTAAATATTGATGTTTCTGATCAGACCTATTGCAGCATCCAAGTATGCCTACCTACTGCACATACAAGGTCGTTATTGCAAAAATTAAATTGCACCAAAACTCAAGATACTTTTACACCACTTAAAAATGTAGTGTAGTTAAAGAGTACAAATTCCTGGTTTCAAATTACCTAAAATGTTTTGGCTACTTTGGTAAATACTTTTACTTTTGTAACAGGTCTTATAGGCACTTGTAACCTGTAAACTTAGTTGCTCCCCATCCGGTCACTATACAGGTCCAGCTGGGATCCAGATCATCATCATCATCTTGGTCGGGGACACAGACTGGAGCCACGTTCCTGCCTGAAGACAGTGAACATCTCTCATTTCTGCTGTCAAAGCTTAGCTCTTATTAGTTGGAGTACCTCTGGCACACATGCCGAGATGCAGAAGGGATAGGTCTGAGCCTGGAGGAAAGCTGCCATCTTGTGGTAGGTTGATAACTTCATCTATAACAATTCTTTGCAACGAGAAGCTGATCTTCATGTCATGTATCGCCACAACTACTGTGTCCATAGCTCTGAGGAGTAGCAGAGATGGAAAGAGTACTAAATAAAGAGAAAGGAAAACTCCCCTTGCAATTGAATCATCGTGTTAAAAGCCAATCCTGTGGCAGTAACAACACCTAGTTTGGAGAAGTACAACGTTTGCATGATTAATCTCTTAAACCCCATCTGAACCGAGCACACTTTCCCCAGTTTGGCTTTACCCAAATCAGAAAACGTATTGGACAAAAAAGCATCAAAGGAGCGACAAAAACGTGCCAGAAAAGCAACAACAATACAAAAGTGACAAAAGCGCAACATAAAAATGAAATGAAAATGCAACAAAACCAAAAACAGCAACATGAAGAGACAAAAAACGCGACAAAAAAAGTTTTACACCGTTGGTCTCGAGTCCGGAAGTTTTTAGATTTGGGTAAAGCCGAACTGGTGACAATGCGCTCGGTTCAGGTGGGGGGTAAGAGGTTAAACAACACTGCAATGTACAGCATTTTTTCGTTTGAGCCGAGGCTCATTTAAAAAAGGGCTTTATCATCTTTTTTTTTTAATGTATAGATAACAAAAATTATATTTCATGAAAATACAGTTTGCAGACTTGATAAGTACTATCACAACGGAAGTCGATACCAAACAAGTCGGCTTTAATTACAGGCCAAAATGTTTTCCTACCGAACATGGCAGTGCTGTGCTGTGAGGACAAAGCGCCGGTGGATCAGTGTCCCGCTGCAGAAGTGCTGGTCATTGCGTTGTATACTGACCTGCCAGGGCCAGTAATACGGACAGGACTCACTGACATTCTGCACAGACACAGTACCATCCTGGGACTGGCTCAGTGCAGCGATGAGAGGGACTTTCACACATGCTGCACCGCTCTGCTTCCCACAGAGCTCTTCTGAAGGTAATGAAGACTGTTCTGGAGTTAGAGCATTTTAAATGAAATTAATTTCAACATAGTAGGTATTTGGTCCTCATGTGCCTACATGTTCTTACAGCCACATTGTGCAACTTTTTGTGCTAAAAAAAAAAAAAACGGCTGTATGAGTGGTCAGCATGGCTCCTTTACTTTCCACCACAGTGGCCTCGAGGACGCTCCAGGATCAATTGTTTTTCACTGCAGATGGACCCGCACACCAGAAAACCCACATAACAATTTATCCTGGAAAATTGTAGAGACCACTGTGATGGAAAGTAAAGGTGCCATGCTGACCACTCATACAGCCGCTGGGTCACTACAAGGTCACATACGCACGAATATCAACTTTTTTTTTTATGCACAAAAAGTTTCTTGGAGATTACCCATTTTCTATTTAAGCTATGACCCCATCCTTGTGAATGTACCTGGTACAGATTATGGTATGGAGGCTTTTGTTGTTAATATTTCATTAACATGATCTACCCACGTTTCCAGAAATTCAGTAAATATGTTCAAATCAAATATTGGCCTTACTGATATCAATAATTAAAGCCACACCACGTAGAATTTTACCGAATAAATAAATTGAAATACAAGCATTTATTTTATGACAGATATGTTCATTATTAAAAAATACCTCATAAATGTACAAATAAACATGAGCCTTTGTGTGCAGCTCTCCTAAGACATGACTGAAACTTTACCAGGAGTAGGTACGTCGCAGAATGAGATTTTAACAGGTTAGGTCTTCATCCAAATCCATTCTTTGATAACACAGATAATGCTATTACTGCAGTGGGTAGAGTTTATCATTAGGAGCATGTTTTTGTACTGATGGCAACAGTATAGTCCAAAATGTTACAGTGTCCCTTTAAGTGTATTTATTCAAAATTGCAACATTTCACATGATGTAAAGTTTTTTTTATTTTTTCATTCTCCGATCCGAGAGCAGAATGAGCCTCATCTATGGCTAAAATTAAATTGGAAATGAACATGAAGGGCCTCTATTCTTCTCAGCTCAGCCCCTGTTTTCGAAGTCCGAATTAGTCCTGGTGCAGCTTCCAGTAGTTAAAAGTAGAGACAGAACTCTAGGTTCTGAGTTTTTCAAATAAGGCACGTTCACCAACCTCGCATAGTGAAACTTGTGTGTCCTCGTATGCAATTTTAGGCAATTTGTAGTTGTAATGTGTTTATCAAACCACAAACGCATCGTACAAACGTGACTTTTAAATAAAAGGATACCAACCTGATTCTGGGGTAACGTCTGATATGTTTTCTTCATCTATAAAAAGAGAAATGGACACATGCAGGAAACACATCACAGAAACATTTAATTGGTAGAACGTAGCTTAAAGTGGTTTACTCGTTATGACGTCAGAGATCCATGGAACAAAACTCTGTGTTTTCGTGTAGACTCCTGGCTTTTTGGCCCGTCCACAACCTACTCCCCAGCTGATCAGGCCTGCGAGCTCATATCTGCTCCCATTGAAGCAGGATAGTGGCCCTCCAGAGTCGCCCTGAGACACAAACACAGGTGAACAGATGCACAGTATACAAGTAAAAGTTGTGCCGAGAATGTGCAACAGATATGCCCAATGTAAACTAAGGGTCAATATAATACAAGCGTTGTCCTTATGGTTTCCTCTCATTGAAACTTGTTTTTTTTTATGTGTCGCTGAGCTTAGATTAGTTTCTACCTTTGGTACACGATAACATTTGAGTCGATTCATCTGTCCTGAAGATTCTGTGTAGTTGTGTGTAATAATAAACACTTTCCACTGCAGTAACATTTAACACACACAAAAAAAAAAAGTCCTTTTATTCCGCCAAATTCCAAACAATGACCTGACCATCAAAAAGCACCATTCACTAGTTTGCGTGAATATACACCTGACAGGCATCTGCACCACCTTCTTCCTTTCCTGCACAAAACATTGCGTCTCTGATTTGGTCAACATAATATTTGTTGCACACTTCAGAGGGAATGATGGTGACATTAACTTCCTGTAATCTATTCACACGAGGGCCATCTGGAGGAAAAAAATACAAGTAGTAAGAAGTGACCGCAGAGGTTTTTCTTTGTCTGTGTATTACATACTCTCTCGGGTGGCGCCCCAGCCTGTGGCGGTACATTCACTCAACAAGGGCAGCGTGCGCATCCAAAGGTTGATGGGTCGAACAAATTCATTGAAGACTAGCGGTTGCTTCAGCTTCAACAGCGCCACGTCAGATTCTTTGGTACGAATGTCATAATCCTTGTGGGTGATAATCCTACTAACTGCAACCACCTGTGGGTCATCAGAGACATCCTTACAGTGACGTACACCAGGTCAACGCTACTAAACTTCATATCATTTGAAAGTAAGATCTACAAACCTGTTGGCCATTTTCTTTTGGATTGTCCAGATCATGTTTTCCAGCCCAAACTGTCCAGGATGAAGCTTTGTTGTAGCTATAATAAGAAAAACAAATACATGATTCCATCCTGACTCTAGTCTGAAGTTAAGATCAGTTGTAGAATTGCACCTTCCGAAGCAGTGAGCAGCAGTAATAACCCACTGTACTGACACTATGGCCCCGCCACAGGCTGACCAAGATATCACTTTCAAAGAAGCTTGCCAGGGCCATGAGTGGGACAATGCATCCACTCCCCCAATTATTCTTGTTTGGACCTCTCCAACAGGAACAATGAAGGAGCGCAACCCTGCCAAATCTGAGAAACATCATAACACAACAAGCACTGCTCACAGTCACAATGATTACACTCATACTTAAACCAGAGCCACCAGTCTGCACTCACCACTGTTGGCAAAATCTCCAGACAGATCCCCAGTGCACTGTTCAACTACAAACAGATTATTAATCTGACAAATTGCAGGTTTTTATTTCAACTTCCTGGACTTGGCCTTTATTTATGCTTTTTTTTTCTTACCTGGCCATACTTGAGACAAGGAAAGAAAAAGCAAGTGGTGGAGGCGCAGATTCATGGCTGCTTGGCCTGCACTGCGGTCGCCTGTCAATTACAACACCTGCACATTTCAGCCATTGGCTCAGTCGTCACTTCCCGTGTTAAAAACAAATGCTTTTAACGTTTGGGGTGTATAAAATTAGACTGAAGACTCTTCAAATAAACACAAAACTGTAGCGATGGGCAACACGAAGCTTCATGAAACACCAAAGCATTTGAAGCGATTGTGCCGAAGTTTCGAAACACAGTTCGAAACAGACTCCACAGTGACATCTAGAGGCAATGTTCCAGTACTACTACATTCACAATGGTTCAGCCAAGAGATGAAACACTACACCAGTGGGTGCTACGGGGCTCAAGCATACACCCGCATCTTTGGCTATTTTTGTTTTGTTATTGTTTCTTTTGCTTTCTTTGTTGCCGGTGTCTGTGTTGTTTTGTTATTCAGTAGGCTTATGTGAGGTAATGTAGTTGCCCTGTGCCCTTTGGCTATTTCAGTTATCCTTGATTCAGTGTATGCTTTAAATCAACGTAAACAAATATTCAAAAAAGAAAAAAAGACACCCACGTCTTTGGGCGAAGTTGCCTTGTCAACAATATGATGCAATAGCTATAACACGTAAATCACGAGTATTCTTTGATTCTCTTCTCACATAGCAAGGTCGGCCCATTATTGACTTAATAATGGGGTTTGTAAGATCAAGACTCGTCTATTTTCTTTGGTTCGGTCGTTTGATTTCAAACATAAATCGGCACCTATGTCCATCTTATTCAATATTGTCTCCGATAAAATTTGATTAGACCTACGTCTCACATAAGGTCAGCCAATACTACTACTACTACGACTACTACTCCTACTACTACTAATAATAACAATAATAATTTAAATTTCAAAACCAATTCAGTCAAGCTTTTATTTGCAAATATTTAAACGACCACAGGTACATAATGTGCCATATTTTTTAATTCAGTGCTTTTGATGAAATCTATGTGTTTGAAATAAATCCACTTTTCATGATGCTATTATGTGGTGTATGTGTTATATTGTCATAAATAAAGACAGAAGGGGTTTATAGTTTCACATTTCAAGATTTTTATTCAGAAATATAATTTTCTCTGCTGTGGATGGACTTGTGCTCCATCCGAAACCAGTCAATTGGTAAGAGGTCTTACGCCAAACCGGACGTGCGCCAGCGTCCGCCATGATAAGAAGCGTACGAATTGGGTTGTCGGCATGGCTCTATTATAATAGGTTGTAGGTTAGGAAGGAGTTAGGGAAAGTGGCCTGTATGCTAACTATTGTTGCCATCCCATTTTCTGCACTTTGCTTTTTTGCACAAGTACGTAAGCGCTTTTTATTATTCATGTTTGGTAATGGTTCACTGTAAATAACAATATTTATTAATCTTTGCAAATTTAATGCACTGCCGTTTGTATTATGTTTTATGTGTTGAACCGGAAGCGTATCACATGACTTGCCCGAGCTAGTTCAAGCCATGGACCTATTGGTTCAAGCTAGTAGTAAGTAAGTAAGTAATCTTTATTTGTGTAGCACCTTTCACAGACAAAGGCCACAAAGTGCTTCACAACACAGTAAAACATCGCAAATTAAATACAATATAAAAAATAAAAAAAAAGGCCCATAGCCTCTCATAGGAGGAGCTGTGGCGCAGTAGTTGAGCTGTGGCCTAAGCCGCTGTACACCTGTGGGACGTGGGACCTATGTTTACCTCCTGTCAATGTTTGAGCTCAAAATAAACGTGAAAAAAACAGACATCTGAGTGCCCTGGTCATTTCGAGGGGGCAACACTATCATAGCCACTTTAGCATATGGACCTCTGATGCTAACTCACTGGCGATTAGGATCTATGTGCCATCCCATAAGCCACTGCGCCAACCTCCCCACCCCCGAGTGATTCATGCGCAACCACTGTTGATTGACGGTGCACATTTAATAATAAAACAAAATTAAAAAATATAAGATTCTGCACAAGCCAAACTTTATAAAAGTGACACAATACATGTTAGAGTCACCACAGCACAGTCACATGGTTTTAAAGAGCCTCCTCAGTAAATAGCCTAAGGTAGTTTGTGCTTTTGCTTTCATTTAGTAGAACATTTATCCAAATGGCTAATTTGCATAATGTAGCTTTATGAAACCGCCGTTGAGATAAAATAAAGGGAAATGTGAAGGATCACTTGGATGTTTCTATTTTTCTGCCGTAAATGTCTTTATTTGGACACTATGTTGTTGTTGGACAATATACAGTAGGTGGTGGTATGCGCTTTTGTTTGGCCTGCACTGAACTTTAAAGAAGAAGAAAAACAGCTGTTGGTGATGTCACTTCCCCTTCCCTGTAAGGACGGTCGAATTGGGCAAATGCTGCTGAAGCTCTAGTTCAGGGGTGGCCAACTAGTCAGAGACCAAGCGCCGAAATTTTCAACCCTGATCCTGTGAAGAGCCACAAAGGCACCGACCATTCACGAGATCCAGGGGCGGTAGTTTAAACTGGTTAAATTTAATGTGACCGTAATATTTAATCACACACTATAACTTTAAGCCTGGCCTTTTTATTTTATTTTTAATAATTGTATTAGATTTAATGGTTTTACTCCTGACCAAGATTGAAATAAATGTATATTAAATAAACTGACATTTTGTGCTGTTCTGCTCTGACTGGGACAAAATTAGATTTTTAATGCTGGAGTGTGTTAGTATGAGGGGCCCTGCCCACTGAGCCCCCTCTTCTGATTCGTCCCTGGCCTGTGCGCTCAGTGTCTGCAGCTTGGTCTTGACTGGACTGTGCAGAGAACACACTCGAGGCTGCACAAAGTTCATAAGATTAAATTCGGAGCCTCTGGAGGACGTCTGAGATTATGTTTCATGTTGCATTTGTTACAGCACATGTGAAAGAAAGGTCAATGACTTTGCGTATTTCCGCGTTACGATGTCGCGCTTCGCATCATACGCTTCATTAGAGCTCCGCTTTTTTCCATTTCCTAATTTTGATATTTTTCTGTGAATATGAAGCCAAATTTCATCAAATAAAGAGTAGGCTAATCAGAAACTTGAAATGCACAGAAGCTGCATCCCAGTGCCACGATCTGCCTGACTGTTGTTTAACTACATCCCGCTTTGAGTGAAACTGCTGCACGGGCGCCTTTTACACACCGCCTCGAAAAGGAGGGAGATACGGACTCTCATTCATGTGTGTAGAGATGGGAAACTGGGTCTGTAGGACTATGGTTGGATTTTTGGTAAAGATTCTGTTACAGTTTATGGGAAATATGTACCAATTCGTTTGCAACGACTCTTCTATTAAACATCCAATCATGCAAAGAGCCGCACTCTGATTGGCCAAGAGCCGCGTGTTCGCCACCCCTGCTCTAGTTCACTAACTGCATAGAGATCTAACAGTTGACCCCATGAAAGGATTAGTTGCTAGTGTTAGTACTTAGAGGCTATCATTTAAGGGTTTCGGAATCAGCCAACGTCATTTACACTTTAAATGGGAGATAGGTTGAGACAGGTGCGCTGTTCTGTGGTTCGTTGAAACTCCTGTCAATCAATGGGTGCCCCCTAGTGAAACACTTGCTAAACGAGCCTATGAAAACTGAAAGCATTTTATCTGCACTCTTGCCTTTTACTGTAATTGATTAATTTTTATGTTGATGTTTTAATGATTGATTTGATCTGTTTTCTTGTAATTTTATGCAACTGTGAAAGCACTTTGAATTGCCTAAACAGCGGGGTTTCATGAAATGTTTCTCAGATCCAGTCACGTGACATGCGCGGTTTGAACCTTGTTTTCAAGCAGTGTTTTGACACGCATGCGCCATGAGACTTGGACATAGTGTCGAATCCAGTGGTTCAACAAGACGACCATCTCTACAAAACTGTTTAGATCAGAGAGATAGAACAATAGCCTTAAACTCCAAATGCAAAAAAGGATTTTAATGTGAAGGCCTCAGTCAGAGCAGAGTTTTACTGGAGCGTGATCATCAGCAGCAGGGTGTGGTTTGGGACTCCGGACATAGGAGCAAGCTGTGGAAGAACAAATTCATTCAGACAGCGCGCGCGGACATGTACAGCACAGAGGTGAGGCTCATTACTAAAGCCCTGTGTGCGGCTGGAGGAGCAATGCGGCTTCCACAACTCTACCGCTCCCAGAGCACTATCCCAGAGCAAAAGTTTCACTTCATAGTTGAAAACTGCCCACGCTTCGCGCTGCTTCCCGGACCGTCACAGGATGGACTGAAGGAGGATGAGTGTATGGTGGTAGCTCGGACCTCCCTGCGACTCTGTCAGAAATACCTTTCAGACAATTGCGCAGGTTGCCAGGACTTGCACTTGTGCAGGTACTATGTCTACGGGAACTGCAAGTTCACCCCTTTCAGGTGAGCCTACCTTGTGTGTTTCATTTTAGTCAAAAACGAAACTTTTCTGCTCAATGACGCATGTAGGGAGGGACTCACTTTGGCGTCAGCATGCCTTTTGTTTATAGTATGCACGGTAGTGCAGAGGTTAGCGCTCGTGCTTCACAGCAAGAAGGTCCCAGGTTTGATTGATTACCACAAGAACGGGGCCTTTCTGTGTGGAGTTTGCAAGTTCTCCCCAGGTCTGTGTAGAGTTCCTCCGGGTACTCCGGTTTTCCTTACCACTAAAAACATGTACAATAGGCCAGGGTGAATGACAGTGTGTTGGGACAACGGATGGAAATAACCCCAAGGCTGCAATCCGGTGTGGCGGATCAACGTAGGGATCAGGTCAACGTAGGGAAAACAAAGCGTAAGTGCGCGACGCGGACGCTGCAAAGACGCGCTGCGCTCAGA
Organism: Proterorhinus semilunaris; assembly: GCA_021464625.1. Classification (NCBI taxonomy): domain Eukaryota; kingdom Metazoa; phylum Chordata; class Actinopteri; order Gobiiformes; family Gobiidae; genus Proterorhinus; species Proterorhinus semilunaris. The sequence continues at coordinate 29,383,571 of CM038343.1, read as the reverse complement.
CCACGAAATCTACATTATATTTTTCAATGAAATATAGACACAGCGGACAATCTCGAAAGTGCTTCTCAGATCAAGGCATCACCCTCTTGACATCAATAAGGAACAACAAAGGACGTAGCTGTTGAGGGGTTTTCAGGTACATTCAGTATAGAGGAGACGGGAGCTGATCCATCCCAGTCCCGGCGTCAAGAGGGGGCGTGAGGGGGCGTCGCCCCCTCACGCGGACTGTCCCGCCCCCTCAGTCAAAATCAGTAATTTTTTTATATATTGTTTTCAGTCTATGATGTGTTCAAAACAACCCAAAACTTGGAAGAAACTGCACTGACTCTAATGAACAGTTTTGGAAATTAAAATTCAGAGTTTCCAGTGGTCCTTGAACCCATCACGCACCTCCCTACTATGTCATCAGTGCATCATCCCGCAATAAGGAGTAGCCTGTAGCCAGCAGCTATATTTTCTGTTCAAAATGGACATTCGCAAATGGCTGAAAAGCGACAAACTACACTATCGGTGTCCCTGCAGCCTGTGTGCAGCTTTCTCATACAATGCACACACGACACAAACAGCTGATGTTTGATAACACAGCACGTCTGTGTCTCTACCGCTTCATTTCTCCTCCGGTTTCAAAACCTGACTCCAAATCCGCAAAGATAGGCCGTGTTTGTGAGCGTGCGAAAACATGTGCGTGTCCCTCATTGGTCAGGGGTGTCAACAGTGTCACAACATCGCAGTGCAAGGCTGCTACGAAGCCTTCAACTTGGCTATAGTTCTATCAAATGGAGATAAAAGTCGGCGACACGAAGAAGCGGGACGTATTTCAGTGGATTTAATAAGAAAATGAGACGCGCTCCAAGATGGAGGAGGCGGAGGAGACGGCGGAGAAAGCGGAGAAGCGAGCCGCTAGCGGCGAGGTGAAGCTGAACAGTTCGTCTCCAAACTCAGTAAGTGCCGCTAAACTCTGTTCGCGGTTGAAATGTTGCTTGAAAAGGTGGTTCTCGTCAACGTTTGGTGATATAAAGTTGTGCTGTTCGTGTGGGAATCGCTGTGGCCATGAAATGAGCTGTTTGTGCCGCTGTTTTGACAGAAATGACGAGGGAGGCGCGGCGGTGTTTTTCCGTCTTTATTTCACTTTATTTCGCTTTCTGTGTGTTCACTTCGAGGACGGTAAAATCACCCACGTTTCTCCTGTGCGTCCAAAATCGGGCTTAAAAAATCAAACATGTTTGATTTCCTGCGACTGTAGTCCAGTTGCGTCTGACTGCCGCCCACACGACACGATTCAAACGCGAGTCCAGTCGTGCCCCCCCCCCCCCCCCCCCCGCACTACAAGACACGACTCTGTGTGACTATAAACACGACTCGGGAAGACTCGGCGCGACTGAGAATTGTATCAAAATCGGGCATAAAAATCGTGTAGGGTGTGCTGACCTTAACGTCGTCGCCCCCCCTTGGTTTTCAGCCGCCCCCCCTTCTGTACTGAGCTGGCGCCGGGACTGATCCATCCGAAGCCAATGCGAAAACAAACAATCCCTTCGACGTGCAGAGTATTTAGCTGTTGAACTATAAAGCCCGTATTCACTCTGAAAAGACCATTTACATGTACAGGTGTCCTAAGCTGAGATTGCCAGTTTGAATGACTTCTTTTGATTTCATTAGCCTAAATGACATGTAGCCAACATAACTCAATTTTCTTATTTTTTTGTTTATTTTACACCTGTCTGTCTGTCTGTCCCTCTGTTTCTCTATCAGAGAGGTAGAGAACATATTTATTTAAAGACCTCTAGCACACTTTTTGTCACCTCACATTCTGATAGGCCTATAGTAAACGTATCCAGGGCTCACAGAAGGATTTAATAACAGCCCACAGTAAGTATCTTCACAATGACATTAGATAAAACTGCTGTCATTTACAATGAGCTCTGCATTAGTCCCTGAAAGTTGGGAAATATGCTTAAGATGCATTAGGAAAGTTTTAAAAATAGTTTGGGCCACAATTATCACTTTTAAGCTTCACTCTCTACCTCATTCATGATGATATGTCGTTGAGATTCATTTTTGAGTAAAATCATCTTGTTATGCTTGTACATTCAGTCAGCATTCTGCTGCTGGTCTTATTGTTGTTGTTGTATTACAGGATTGAATGTAGGTATTCTCACAACATTCACTCCGATCACAACTTTCCACTCTTGAGAGAGTGCACCCTATGTGACCTCAGCCAAGACCAACTGTTCCTGCTACTACTGCAGAATGACCAGGCACTGTTGCCAGAGGTATAATGCATACCAGGTATAATCCAGCTATATATTCACAACAGCTATAGCAATGTTTATGTTTATGCTTTATGCACCTATGTTAGTAGCATGTGTTGTAATATGCAAAAATTAAATAATATATTAATGCAAAAAATAAATTAAAAAAAGACAAATTCCACTGTGGAGCTTTGAAAAGGTAACTTTTTAACCAACACAATATTGTAACTTATTAGATGCTATTAAATGATTAGATTGGATTGTTAAAATATTTCTGTTGCTTGATAGGTGTGTTCACATTATAATAAAGGCCTTCAGCAACACGGCATCTGCTCTTTCCGGGAAACCTGCACCAAGGTTCACCTGTGCCTGCACTTCGTCCAGGGTCTCTGCTTCTTTGGTCGCAAGTGCATTCGGCAGCATTCCATAGATGAGACTGGCCGCTGTATGCTGGTGGAGCGCGGCCTGAGTGATGGCCTCATCACTAAATTACCTATCATATACCAAAACAGCCATCGTCTAAAGCTTGCTGCTGCAGGTTCCACTGACACAAAATATTTACTAGTGACACTTTCCCAAAGCTTAGGAATCTTGCCTTGTTCTTAAAGTCAATTCCTCCCATGCCCCTTCCTTCAGAGTGAACCGCAGCACTGTCACGAATCCCAGAGTCAGTCGTGCATTTATGTAGATTTATAATCAATGTACTGCAGATTTTGTGACGGTAATGTTTTATTGGGCAGGTGTGAGGTGTAGGAGAGGCTGAGAAGGGAATCACATCAAGCCCATGTGTCCTGAAGCCAAACCACCCAGATATTTTACAGCATGAGAAAGTTGAAAGAGCTCAGCATCACACAAAATGCCTGTAGGCCGTTGGTACAAATTTGCAACCGTTTTTTTTGTCAACCTTTGGGGTGAAATGGCTTACTACCTCCTGAGTGTGAGGAGTAAATGATAATCGTGTAAATCCACCCCATTTTCATTAAAAAGCTGATGGTGCATTATGGGTGTTTTTGGCTGGTGACAGTAAAGGAACCACCGATGTGCCCCTGGTGAACTGCCCACCAAATCAAACAGAGGACAACCAGAGCAATGAGTTATGGCAAGACGAGGTGCCGCGGCTTTGGGAAACACCAGTTTTAACTGAATGCAGCGCTTTTAACATTTTTATTTGTTTTAAATAAGGACTTTTCTGCCTGTTTCTTTTTTTAGGGGACTCTCCTAGTTCCTCACCTTCTGATCGAATCTGCACTGGTGACATTTGTCTGCACTTCCTCAGAAACGGCTGCAGATTTCAGGGTCAGTGAATTCCGCACTTTAATGATTAAATGATTTTTATCTTTGAGCTCGCCACCCAACATTTTTCGAACTGGGTTGGATAAATTATAATGAAGGAACAGACCTATAATGTTATGTTATATTATTATTATTATTATTATTACTTGTAATGGATAAAAATGATTCTAATTTTCCTTAAAAGTAGTCCGGTTGGACAAGGGTGTTGGTGTTCAAACATTCACTGGTGAAATTGTCGTCAGTGGGAGAAAAAGGCTGGTGGCCACTGTTCTATTTAGATGATTTTTTTAGTTTGGATTTGAAATGAGGGATTGGGTGTCAGAGCAGGGGAGCAGAGCAGAGGAAGCTGGACAGGAGAGGCGGTTAAGGGCATAGCTCAGAGATGGATAGGATGGGTTTAAAAAATGAGTGGTGTAATCTGTAATGGATGCGTTATGCCTTGTGGTCAGTAGATGGCAGTATAGTATTTGTTTGTGTAAAAGAACTTACATTTCTTGTGTATTCCTCAGAAACCTGTGAGCTTGTTCACTTCCACCTGCCATACAGGTGGCAAATCTTCAATGACGGTTCTTGGTTGGACCTGCAGCAGATGGAAAAAATAGAGGAAGCCTATTGTCGTCCATCAAACTGTCAAAGGTCTGAAATCCTCCTACTAGTCTGTTGTGCAGTCACTGTCCATGTGTTGCATATTATAACTGGTAACTGTTGTTCAGCAGAAGAGGTGTTTATAATTTTTTTTATTCAACTTCAGCGATGTAATAAAATTGAAAAATATAATGACAACTAGAGCAATTCAGAAGCTAATTAGCAAAACACTCCAAGTTATATATCAAGTATATAACACAAAATGTTAAGTTTTTATGGTGAATGAAGTAATTTTTTATTTTTGTTTTCATCCCAATGTACTGTTTGCGGTGCCCCAGTATAACCCCACATTTTTATTGCATTGCCATATGCATAGGGCGCCATCTGCTGAAGGTGGCACTGAGTGGCGTTTTTATTTTATTTTATTTTTAACCCTCTACAACATCGCGGACTTTCGACCATAACTTTGGAACAGAAAGCTATTTTCTAGCTTTCAAACTAGTCTTCCCTGGTCCTATGCCTCTGGGAGCAGTATAACGTTGGTGAAAATGTACATTTAGTACATAATGCTCTAATAATCTATTGTGCACATGTTTCAATAAAAATATGAATGAATGGATAATAATAGATGATGATAATTAATACAATAAAACTAGTCTCATCCATGTCCAAAGTGTATCAAAAAAGGACTGGTATAGGAAAGGGGAAAAAAAGCAGCACGAAATCTATGAAATATTTGGAATGCCATTTATGTCAAGACATTTTAGGCATTGTTTATGTCGGCATATGTGATGTAGAAAAATATACAGTATAAATGTGTGCCAGTACTCACCATACAAAGCTCGGGTCCTCTACCAGAGGCCTGGAAAGTGTGAGGGTTCTGCACAGTGTCTTTGCTGGACTGAGATGTCTGGTGTTTTTTGGGATCTGCCTGGATCTGGAAGTCCCTGAGGATCGTGGCTTAGGATCGTCTGGACCACCTTTGGAGGCGTTTCCTTCTTTGACCTTGGGGTTTCCAGTCCATACTCTGCACACATTACTGTGCACTATATCAGCCACTTTGTTATGGCTTTCCATGAATGCTTCCCCTGCTAGTATTTTCTATACCATATATTAATCCAAAACTTGGCCTGGACACCTTTGAACAAATATAACTTTGCCCATCAACCAGCTTGCTCTGAAAATGTTTTTATGCAGTTTTTTCCCCCTTTTCTCTGTTGCAGTTTTGATCTAGAACCTGTAAGTTTTATTACTATGACTCGGGGTTCTCAGCCTGTTCGCCGTCTCTCAACAATTTCTTCAGTAAAAAGACCTCCTCACTATACACTGACAACAAAGTGGCTTTGGTACTACAAGCAAGAGCAAGGAAAGTGGGTGCAATATGGGGAACCGGTGAGTGAAAAAGAAAAGGAACAAATGTCCAACCATTATTTAGTTCTTTAATATAAATGTTTACATTGTTAATATTCTTAGGATGACAAAAACAGAACAACATCAGTAACGTCGAGGGATCTGGAGGAGGCATACCTTTCTAACAAAACAGAGGTTGTGTTGGTCAAAGGTCATCGAGAATACACTTTAACTTTCACAGGTTTGACTTTTTACAGCTACTCCACATCTGTCCATATGATGCCACTCACCCCAGCTCTTTTTACAGACATGTACCAAAGAAACAACAAAAACAACACAAAGAGAAAAGTCCTTCGACGTCCCCGCTATGTTTCTCCCACTGAAGTTAGGAGGCTGCGCTCTAACCATTGACTTCCTTTTTTGTATTTAATGTTGTCATTTGACTATCATTGTAAATCCTGTTTAGGTTGGTTTTACTCATGGTTCTAATGGTATTGGGGGGTGGACAATATCCTATCACATATCGTTATACCGATATACATTTTTATGTCATTGTAATTCTTTATATCGTTGTGGACACGATATAATTTGCATGTGCACTCCAGCTGATTTTGACTGAAGTCATGAACAGGCGCAGACGAGGATTGCAGCTAATGTTACGCTCCACTCAGAGCAGCATAAACACTGACTGTGTAGGACACAGGGACAGGTGCTTAAAAAGTGAACTAAAATGAAGGATGTAAACTGCTTGAGTAGATTACAGTATATTTGCAAGGAAATTTGCATGTCGCAAACAAAAAGAATGAAATATCTTTGAATTAATCTTCCCAATAGGCGGAAGGCTGGGATTTTGAAGTAATTTGTCTTGTCAATTATATCGCCAAATATTTCGGTATCGTGATCTTGCTTTTTTATATTGCGACATAGATTTTAGGGCAGGGCGATATGGCCTAGCTGGTATTTCAATCTTTGTCATATGGGGGTCAACAAAGATTAATATGAGGGTCATGTTACTGCAATGATTACTCTATTTTTGTAGCAGCCTAAATAGTCAATTTATTTTTATATACATTTTTATATCCAAATATATGGATCACAAAAAAATAAATGGCATATTTTAATGTGGAAGTAAACCGTTTTGTCATAATGGTTTGAAATTCATTGATGTACCAAAATTATCTTTATACAATATCTTTGGTGTTTAGCATGAGCACATGGAGTTGGATTTTGGCTATATTGTTAGAAATCTTGTTTCGGGGTCAACAGAGAAGTGTAAATGGGCAGAGGTTAATTTGGCGAGCCCCAGGTAGGTGTGTAGGTAGGAGGAGGTGATGGTGTGTCATCACTGAGCTGAAAACATAGGAAAGAAACTGCAAAATGATATTAATTATTAAAGCTTAATAATAAATAGGCTTATTAAAGCTGCCTTGGGTGGGCTCATTGGTCAGTTCAGAGCCCAGTTTTCTGTTTGACAATCACAAATCAGCTTTCCACTCTGCTATAATTAGTTAACCATCTAATTCACTCAGATATTGATGTAGATTCATTCAGGTTCTATATACGATACAGCACTATACAGCCTGCAGTCAAAAACGTAGAGGATCCAACTCTACAGAATCAGGATTACATTTGGGAGGTAAAGAGGGATATCATACCCCCCTAAGTGTTTGGACGCGGTTTAATTTTTGTTTAGGGAATCATAGGCCTGATGTAGGCTATTAAGCTGGCTCATTCAGTGATAGTTTGGCGATGCTGCGCTAGCATCATCATAGGGAAAACGTGCATTCACAATCGCCTGTTACCCGCGCAGGGAGCGCGCTGCGCGCCTATGTGAGAGGCGTGACGCGCCTTGACCGCATCTACAGGATGGCAGGTATGGGCTCCTTTTGAGTATTACATGTGAACATACTATGAGAGGCAGCGGCTATATGCGAATGTGATGCAGTTTAATCCTGTACGTCTGTGCGTTTTCTGTTTGACTGGTGTACAGCATGCAGATGATGATAATGATGTAGCGGCATGCAGGCTCCAGCTGAGCCTGACGGGGAGGCGGCTCATACGATGTACATCTGCTCCTCTCCGTTAATAAGGCGTTTTTCGGTGTAACAATCAGTACAGCGGATCGACTAAATATGCTATTACTAAATATTAGGGCAGACGGCAGTGTACTGGCTATAGGGTAGCCCCAGGGCATCTTAATTGCACGGTTGATTCGGTAAAGGGGTCATGGAAGAAGGTAATAGAACCGGGCAGACAGGTTGACCAGTCCCGGCGCCAGCTCAGTACAGAAGGGGGGGCGGCTGAAAACCAAGGGGGGGCGACGACGTTAAGGTCAGCACACCCTACACGATTTTTATGCCCGATTTTGATACAATTCTCAGTCGCGCCGAGTCTTCCCGAGTCGTGTTTATAGTCACACAGAGTCGTGTCTTGTAGTGCGGGGGGGGGGGGGGGGCACGACTGGACTCGCGTTTGAATCGTGTCGTGTGGGCGGCAGTCAGACGCAACTGGACTACAGTCGCAGGAAATCAAACATGTTTGATTTTTTAAGCCCGATTTTGGACGCACAGGAGAAACGTGGGTGATTTTACCGTCCTCGAAGTGAACACACAGAAAGCGAAATAAAGTGAAATAAAGACGGAAAAACACCGCCGCGCCTCCCTCGTCATTTCTGTCAAAACAGCGGCACAAACAGCTCATTTCATGGCCACAGCGATTCCCACACGAACAGCACAACTTTATATCACCAAACGTTGACGAGAACCACCTTTTCAAGCAACATTTCAACCGCGAACAGAGTTTAGCGGCACTTACTGAGTTTGGAGACGAACTGTTCAGCTTCACCTCGCCGCTAGCGGCTCGCTTCTCCGCTTTCTCCGCCGTCTCCTCCGCCTCCTCCATCTTGGAGCGCGTCTCATTTTCTTATTAAATCCACTGAAATACGTCCCGCTTCTTCGTGTCGCCGACTTTTATCTCCATTTGATAGAACTATAGCCAAGTTGAAGGCTTCGTAGCAGCCTTGCACTGCGATGTTGTGACACTGTTGACACCCCTGACCAATGAGGGACACGCACATGTTTTCGCACGCTCACAAACACGGCCTATCTTTGCGGATTTGGAGTCAGGTTTTGAAACCGGAGGAGAAATGAAGCGGTAGAGACACAGACGTGCTGTGTTATCAAACATCAGCTGTTTGTGTCGTGTGTGCATTGTATGAGAAAGCTGCACACAGGCTGCAGGGACACCGATAGTGTAGTTTGTCGCTTTTCAGCCATTTGCGAATGTCCATTTTGAACAGAAAATATAGCTGCTGGCTACAGGCTACTCCTTATTGCGGGATGATGCACTGATGACATAGTAGGGAGGTGCGTGATGGGTTCAAGGACCACTGGAAACTCTGAATTTTAATTTCCAAAACTGTTCATTAGAGTCAGTGCAGTTTCTTCCAAGTTTTGGGTTGTTTTGAACACATCATAGACTGAAAACAATATATAAAAAAATTACTGATTTTGACTGAGGGGGCGGGACAGTCCGCGTGAGGGGGCGACGCCCCCTCACGCCCCCTCTTGACGCCGGGACTGAGGTTGACTGGGACCATAGACATCAGCTCAGGCCTGAGAGGAAAGCAGATATTCAGTGGAGTACATGCACACTAGACTATACTGATGGGGTAAAGGGGAGAGCGGAGAAATGGGGTCTTTTTTGTGTCCTTAAAAAAAATCTGCAGCAAACAGTCACATTTAAATACCAAGTGTGTGCTTTCATACTTAGATACTCGAATGGTAACTGAGGCAACATTTGTGCCCTATATAGGGCCTCCTGGTCTGTCCTAATGGCACTGTGTAGTGGGCTCGGCCCTTTGAGGACAGGGACCCGGACCCCTACACCTGAGTGGTACCCTAATGGACCTCGGAGCCATGGTCTACAGGCAAGCACTCCCCATACAACTCCCGATGATGGGCCTGGTGGTGCTAATTGTGACTGCAGGCGCATCATTTGAAGGTAATTCACACATACTGTTTATGAGTAGTGGCAAAATAGCAAGAGGAAGCCTTAAGTCTTCATGTTTGTCCACCCACTCACTTTGTCACAGACATCTACTGCACTTATGAAGCCGTCACTCTGAAAAGGCCAGGCATTGAAATTAAATACTTAGACTTAAGTCTCTTCCAATACTGTAATATTGATAATTATTTATTTTTTTAATGTAGAAAAATCCTGTTATTATTAAAGTAGAAAATATTGGTAGCTTAGACCAAATGATGAAAGTACAGTATGGTGTCAGCTCATGTATTTTATAGTAGGCTAAGCCTCTACTATACTTTCTTATAGTAAGACACTTGATATTTTAACTCAGAATAATAAGCTTACTTGGTTAAGAGTGGCACTAAAATGATCAATATCATGAGCTATCTTTCCTTTCTGTATCTGTGATCTGAGGGCGTCATCTCCAGAATACCAATGAAGCGTCATGTAGCACGTGACGAACAGCACTGCGTCACTATGGCAACAGGGATGGGATGAAAGCACCTCAGTCAAGATAGTCTGAAGGTTGCTAGTATGGCTCAGTAGGCTACAATTAAATTAATACTGTATAGTACCATTTAAAAAGGTGAAAAATAATAATTGATTGATTCTAGATTTCAGTCCCTGGCAGGTCCTGATACAGCACTTTAGAAAGTTACTTGGCAGGATTATAGACCATCCCAGCACATGCGTAGTTTTACGCAAGGAAAGTCTATTATCTAATAGTCCTTTATCTGTCTACATTCTTTTCTGGTTTATGCTCCGAGGGCTCGTACAAAAAGTATTTTTTATCAGTAATTAACCTGGTATGATTTAATTGCCTGTAGGAATGTTGTTTTGTTAGTTTTTTTCCGATTCAGGTATTTTATTGATACGATATTTCTCCATTCTGAGATCAATAAAGGCTGATCTTATCTTTACGATACCAATACCTGAGCAATATTTTTTTTTTCCCGTTACCTAAAATATTTGACATCTAGAACCATAAAAAGAAAAGTAATGTTACCTTATTCCATAAAATACAATTTCTTGATACCAGTAGTACCTACACTTCTTTTTCATTATGTATCGTTTAACAATGCCCAGCCCTTATTACTGGCACCAGACATGAAACAATACTTGGGGGGGAAGTGGCGCAGATGGTAGTGTGGGTCGTCTCATGATTGGAAGGTCGGGAGTTCAAATCCCGCCTCCTAAAGATGCGCACTGTTGTTGCGTCCTTGGGCAAGACACTTCACCCTCCTTGCCTGCAGTGTCTGCAGGCAAGGAGTATTCTGGCGTATGAATGAGAGTGTAAATGAGTGGATCCTTGCTGTAAAGTGCTTTACAGCCTAATGCCTAATGTAGGTGGAAAAGCACTATATAAGTTGAGACTATTGACCATTTACATGTGGCACCCAGATGGGTTATGTCAACACTGCAAACAAGATCAAACTGTCAAACATGTTCTTATTGACTGCCCAGAGTATAGAGTCCAACGAGCAGAGCTGTTTCGAACGGTCGCACCTGGGCATCAGAACAAGTGTGTTAGCCTACAGACACTGCTAAGTCCTTCCCAGGGCCAGGATTTCGCTGTAAGAGCGCTCCTGGACTTCCTAGTAGCCATCGGGCTGATGTGGATGTGATCTTGGTGCGATGCGGGAGTTCACCTAGAGAGGCAACAATGTGCCTGGAGGCACCTAGTCTGCCGGAAAATACCCGAAGAAGAAGAACATTTACATGTGCCCCCTTTGTTTATCTGTTAAGTTGTTGTGAGTAAATTATTCTGATTGTTTTTAAATCAGAAAACTGTATACTGTATGCAAATACAAATAATGGCACAAAGTTCAGACTGAACATGTTAATCCGTCCTTCTGTGTCATTTTAGGAATGCTCAACTCAAACAGCACCGCAGAGTCATCTCCCTCTTTGGCTCTGAGACAACTCTCTTCTAGCCCTCTCTCTGACCATAGATACTATGGTAGCATGGGCAGCACTGGCTTGGCTGAAGACTCTGAGACTGGTGCACAGGGCATCCATCTCCTCCTCAGACCACCTGATCTGCTATCTCCCAGCCTACCCCCACCGCTGCCACCCCACAGCCAGCCCACCCTAGCCCCTCCTCCTCCCCACCCATCACTTGAGCAGAGTCCCTCACTGGAGGAGACCTGGGGCTCTGGGGATTATGTGGAAACTCTGTCCTTCATGGTGCCTGATGGAGAGGAGCTGGCCCTGGTCACTCCCCTGCCCAGTCAGCCTTATTATGATGATGACGATGGACATTGGGTCTCCTACAACACAGCCTTCCCCAGCCGGCCCACTCTGCCGCTTGTCTCTCATCTGTCCCCATCCCTTTCCACTCCCACCATAGGACTACATGCAGGACCTGCCCAGCCAGACCTGTTCCCCACCTGGGATGAGGACTATGATCTAGAGGACATGATGCCTCTGGAGCCCACTGAGCTGCTATTGCCCGACATGAACAGTCTGGAGTATTACACCAACCTGCTCGCCCGGGAGAGGGAGCGAGAGAAGGAATGGGAGCGAGAGCGCACTGTGACAAAACCATCTATATCTCCCACTGCAACACAAGGCCCAACACACCCCTCTGCTCCCCCAACAAGTTCATCTGTGGGTCAAGAGGTCAGCAGGCCCACACCTCCTTTGACGGTCCCACCAACTGTTCCAACCAAATTCAAACCTTCTCTTGGCCCTACTCCCCCACCTAAGCCGAAAGATTATACTACTATACTTTTGGGGAGACCGCCACTTCCTCCTTCAGACACTACAGGCAGAATGACTCCCTCTCAAAGTTCACCTTCCCATTCAGAACAGTCAGATAGGCCTCCAGTAAACACAGAAAAACCTGTACAAACCACAACTATCACCCATGCCTCTTCTACAACAACAACAACAACTGCTCTTGTCATGACAACCAAAGCGATTGCCACAACTACCCAGATTACAGTGATCAGCCTGACCAGAACTCCACCAGTCACCACACCCCGGATTACTCCCCCTTCCAGGCATTACCTTTGTAATGTTACAAAACCAGAGATGTACCTTGTCAGAATTGGTAAACACATCCTCTTTTATACAATAACTCCACAAATCTCCAAGTTGTAAGTCTGATGTAATTTTCATATTTGTGTCCAGTGAGTTCTAAAGGCTCCTCATCAAGTTTCAGTCCAGTCAGAGAGCTGCTGAGACGAGAGTTCAATCGTTCTGTGGAGCTTCAGGTATTTATAATTATTAAAAATATATATATATTATTACTGTTAGGTGAAGGGTATGGGACAGTATAGCGGGAAATGAGGAGTTGTTCTGCGTGGACAGGGATGGGCATTCAGCAAAATGTCGGAGCCACGAGATTCTCTGAGTAGTTACACCTCACTGTCAAGATTCCAGACCAACCTCTTTGTAGCAAAAGAGTGTAGAGTAGAAAGTGCAAGTAGTCATATTCACTGTGATGTCTTGACTAAATCTCTCTTTCTTAACAGTTTCTGAGAACTCCATCAAGTTTTGCTTTCCGCGTCGTCTCTGGACCTTTGATCTATACAGCCATGTCAGTCATCAACGCCCTGCGACGGCCAGGGCGCACCTTTGGCCCAATCCCCACTGTATCACCTCTCTACACTGTACCAGACCTTCTCTATCAGATCCACACCATTCTGCAGTTTGTGCCCTCGCACATAGACGTCAGAGTGTGTAATTTCAGTGAGCGAGTTGAAAGGGGCCTGCTAATGGCCTATGCTGAGAGTCGCAGACGCGCTCATGAGAACAGCAACATTAGTGTCCAGGTCAGTTGTGTACCTGTTGTCAGTTGCCATTCTCACAAATTTTACATATTATAGGTCACATTTATGTTAATTTAATTAACATAAATTTTATTTCACAGGGACAGTAAACATCAATGAACATTTCTGTAAATGTGTCGGTATTAGCTGCAAAAAGCTAGTTTTCAACTGTTGTCCCTGGGCAAGGTGTATAATGCCAACAATTATAAAACATATAGAAAATGTAAAACGTTGAGGCTACATACTTGCATATAATTTGAAGTAAGCCAATAAGTCTATAGTGTAAAACTGAGGCAGTGGGCAGATCAACATTGTGTGATCAAATTTCCAGATGTTTGACCTGGTTTGTGGTTAATACATGAATGAATGGCGAGGTGTGTGAGCGGTTGGTGGTGTCCGGTGAAATCTGAAATTATTATTACTTCAAATTATAGATTGTTGTGAATGCAACTAATTTGTAACAAATTACATTAATGTAATTTTGTACTTTTGCACCACCAGTTATTAAATATCACCTTTGGCGTGGTAAGACCAGAGAAGCAACAGAAGGCTCCGGTGGACATCACTTTTGCAGTACGAGATGGGCGTGGCTACTTGACAGGGTCAGAGATCAGTGAGCACTTAAGGAAGCTCAGCCCGGTTGAGTTCAGCTTCTATGTTGGATATCCTGTTCTACAAATTGCAGAGCGTAAGATGCATACACTGATGAAATGGTGTTGCTGTAGTAGTTAACTATTAAAAAATTACACATTGTTGTGATCTGCAGCCTTCCACTATCCAGAGCTGAATATTTCTCATCATTTGCGCTCAACATGGGTCCGCACAGGTAAAAGTTTATTTATATACTATAATAGATTGAAATAATCTTAAATTGTTATTGCTCACTCTGAAAGGTCTGTGTTTTGCATTCTGTGTTTTTAGTCTTGTTGGGTGTTCAGGATCAGCAGGTTGCTGAGAGAAGTTTTAAAGCTCGAATGGAGAGACGTCTGGCCCTTCTGTTGGAAGAAGGTCTGAGTGGAGCAAGTAGAAGGCGCTGGAAGAGAGCTACCGCAATAGGCAACAACAGTCTACAAGTAAGTCCTAAATTCACCCAGAAGAATGGTCGTAGCTATCTTATAGATATCTATACCTTAAGAAGCAGTTTTTAAAAAAAAAATACAATTTGCGGCTAATAGTTCAACTTGGCAGATGCACTATCAATGTTACTGACTTATGGCAAGGAAGAAGGTTTGTCTCAGTTGTGCTGCTGTACAGGTCGTGAATCTGTTTTAGGTTTTTGTAGCTAAAAATGTATAATTCACAAAACTTATTTATGATGATCTGGATTTTTTACTTTGAATACTTACTTACACAGAAGTAATTTAGTAATAATTGGGCAGCACGGTAGCGTAGCTGTTAGCGCTTGTGCTTCCCCTCCCGGGTTCGATTCTCACCTGGAGGGGCCTTCCTGTGTGGAGTTTGCATGTTCTCACCGTGTCTGCGTAGGTTTCCTCCGGGTACTCCGGCTTCCCCTACCGCTAAAAACATGTACAATAGGTTCTCCTCTGGGGCCAGGACTCCCCTGAAAAAGAGAGTTCTAATCTCAGTGGGTAATTTGACTGAGCAACCTGTAATTCAATTGGAGTAATATTTGACCAGTAGTATTGTAATGTCCCGCATTTACAGGCAATAACCAGACGACGTATAACTTCAAGGTGCGTTATTAATTGACAAGCTGCCAAATAAACTAATCAAATCTGAAATTTAAGAGTCACTGCAGTGAGTAAAAGTACTTGTCCATTGCATCAGGTGGTGCGGGTGGCAAAGCTGTCTGGGGCAGAGCGACCTCTGGAGATGTTGTATTTCGTGGAGGGCCCAGGTGGGGAGCGTATACCTGCAGAGGTCACTGCTGCCACTCTGAACCGTCTGGATCCGCAGAGAGCAGCTATCGTCCTGGGACATCGAGTTCAGAGGCCTTTGGCTCAACGTGAGACACCTATGACTATATTTTCTTAATATGTATTTGTGCATCAGTGTTTTATCCTGTGTCTCTGTCACTGTGTCCAGCTGTAGAGACACTGTCGGTGCCTCCTGCTGAAACTCAGACCAGCAGCATCTGGCTCATTGTTGGTGTGGTAGTTCCTGTACTACTGGCAGTCTTCATTATCATCATCCTGTACTGGAAATTGTGTGGTTCAGACAAGCTGGAGTTTCAACCAGATGCGATCAACACCATTCAGCAGCGACAAAAGGTCAGATGTCAACCAAGTTGGTAATATTCTGCCAGAAATCCTAGGATCCTGACACCCTCTGTGCTTTTAGCTTCAGGCTCCCAGTGTGAAAGGTTTTGACTTTGCCAAACTACATCTTGGCCAGCACAGCAAAGATGACATTATGGTGATTCAGGAGCCTGGGCCTTTGCCTGCTCCTGTTAAAGAGGCCACACCTTCAGACGGAGGAGATCTGAACACTCCCAAATCAAAAGGATCGTTCACTAAAGCTACCAGGTCTAGTCGATGCAGAGGCAGGTCAGAGCGTCAAAGCTGTGCCTGGTTACAGGGAAACAAAATGAGTATATTGATCATGTTGTTTTGTTTTAATGTGTGTTAGAATGAGCCCATCAGATGGTGATTCACTTGGCAGTGATCAGTCTAGTGGCAGAGAGTCAGTGGAGGAGAGTACTCGCCCTGCAGCAACCTCTATTGAAGGAAAACCGCAGAAGAAGCTGCCCAAAAATGGTCAGAGAATCATATTGTGCTGCATGTTTTAGATGCATAGTCTATATTGTGAACTAACAAAGTTTCACTCTTCAATTTCAATGCTGAAGGGAGAAATAAAATGGGTATGTTTTTGTTTTTTAAAAATATGGGATAAGCTACATTATTTTGAAGAATAAATTCATATTCTTGATTTCTTTTTACACCAATGCCTTCTAATCCTCCAGTTGCAACAACTGGCAGTGGTCCAGAGGAGCTGCTCTCATCCTCGTCCATCTTTGACCATGTCGACCGCGTGTCCAAATGTTCTTCTGAGTGTACACGGCGTCAAAATAACAAGGTGCAGTTAATCGCCATGCAGCCACGTCCAAGCCCCCCCTCCCAACACACACCTCCACATCAAAGTCCCACCCATATAGACAAGCTCAACACTGAGGTACCACACTTGAACTGGCACTACATACATGGGGAGTATTGTCTGTATTGAATGTAAATGTCTGCCTGGTCTAATGCAGGTGGCACTAAGGCACAAGTCAGAGATTGAGCACCATAGGAATAAGCTGA
Source organism: Proterorhinus semilunaris (assembly GCA_021464625.1). Classification (NCBI taxonomy): domain Eukaryota; kingdom Metazoa; phylum Chordata; class Actinopteri; order Gobiiformes; family Gobiidae; genus Proterorhinus; species Proterorhinus semilunaris. The sequence goes on along the minus strand of CM038343.1, from coordinate 29,367,032 downwards.
GACAGCGTGCTAAGAGAAGAGGTCAGTGCGAGTTTCCTTCTATGGATGATATCATGGATGCATTTGGGGATGGTCCGGTGCAGACTGCTGCAGCACAGCGTCTTTACAGCTCAGCCCATGACCATATGGACTGTATTCTACAGACTGATGCCCCTTCACCCCCCAATGACTCTAGGAAAAGGTAATATTTGCACACTGAGGACGTTTCTGTTACAATTGTTTTAATTGGTACTCGACAGCAGAAACAAACCAATTTTTTAGATTTACCAGTTAAGATGCCAGCATATTTTTTTACAGAGAGAGACGCTCTCCTCGAGGGCGCCGCACTCAACAGGGTCCCGGGAGTCTTCCGGATACGGACAGAGACAGATTACTCTTGGATCAAAGTGCCACTTACAGAAAATACCCTGGCCTGAATAATGTGGCATACATGGTAAATAAAATATTCTCTAGTTTTCAAATAGACTTGTGCAGCTTACCTTGTTAAACAATTCCTTTGTATTTTGCAGTCAGACCCTGACCTACCCCCAGATCATGGCAGTCCTTCTCCCACAGATGAGGTGTTCGACTCCGCTCCCCCACCGCCACCCTACATGCCCCCTCAGCCCTCCATTGAAGAGGCCCGGCAGCAGATGCACTCTCTTCTCGATGACGCCTTTGCCCTGGTATCTCCATCATCACAGGGTAGCGCTGGGGTAAGCGGGTTAAGCCCTGCCCTGCCCTGCTCCTCTCCCCAAGCCCGCCGACCAGGCAGGCAATGGGGCTCCTTCCCAGCTGCTCCCACTCACAGCCCTTTCTCTGAAGTGAGTCCTGCAGCCGGGGAACTATCTGGTAGTGAGATGTGAATGTTGATGCCTGTGTCTTTGTCTCTTACAGAGATATGCAGAGCTCGGGATGTCTCCCACTTCAGTTCAGGGTCTGCTCCAGAGGTCAGAGTCAGCAAATTGAAACTTCAGTTGTGACACATAATGCTTACATAGTCTCCTGTGTGTTCAATACAGACAGGGTCTGAGCTCAGGGTACGTCTCAAGTGGAGACCAACTGCCTGAAGTTTATTTGAGTCGAGGGCAGTATGATGACCCCCCCTCCTCTTCTAGACCACGGCCTGTAGGGGGCAGTACAGGTATTCAAAATTATTGTTGTCATATTTTTTATGAGCAATTGTTGTAAATAAAAGTGCCAAGTTAAATGGACAATTTACGATAATTATTTATGATTTTTAGGTGCACATCTACACCATCTGACCCAAGTGGGAATTTCCAGTCAGATTGGTGCTTACCCTGGGGTAGGGCGCAGTATGTCAGGCCCCACTGGCTCTAGCTGGAACCAGCAGCACTCTGATCAGGACCTTTGCAGACCGGGAGCTAGTCGAGAAAGTGTGAGTACTAAACCGTGAATTTACATATTTTGATATGTAATATTAGACATGATAATATACATGTCTTATATTAGACATGTATATTATCATGTCTATATGTATAATATACATATAGACATGGTATTGTGTGTAGATTGATGAGAAAAAAGTAAATAATTTAATCCATTTGGTAGGGTTCAGCTTTAACATTCTTGACTCTCTTTTCCTCTTTTACAGGTGCTCTCGTTTCCTGAGTTTTCCTCTTCGTCTGTTTTCCAAATGCCTAGTTCATCATTACGGGACTCACCAGCTCCACCTCTTCTTTTAACATCTCCAACTCCGGAGTACCCCCCAGACGATGCGTCCCCCTCAGCACACACCTCAGCCTCTCTTATAAAGGCCATCAGGGAGGAGTTGCGACGCCTGGCACAAAAACAGACAGCAGTAGCCAGCTACCCCTAAAACACTCATTTGGAATAAGGATTCAACCTGTTTTTGTTACACCGTTCCTGTCTAAAGGATTTATGTTAAAGGCTGGAACATTTCAGTTTACTTTAAGACCGTGCCAATAAGACAAAGTGAATTCAGACCTCCAGTGATTTACAGGGTCTCATTGATCCACCCCATGTCATTTTCTCATTGAACTCTCTCTTCTGATTCCACAAAGTGCTTCCTGGAGTGGGCTGTCCCGTTTCAAAGATGGACAGCACAACTCCCAAATTCCAAAAGTGGATCATACCTCTGTTTTTGTCTAAAGTGGATATTTCATTTTGTTCCTGTGGAGGAGTAGATACCATCACCATATAAGTACTATTGACAGACTTCAATGAAGGTACTTGAGTCATCCTCTGTACTCAGTAGTTGAAGTCTCAAACGTTTCGCCTCTCATCCAAAAGGCTTCGTCAGGGGACTAAAGTCCCGCTCAGCCCGCAGCTTAGATAAAGACCACAAGGAGGAGTTGGGGTAGGCCCGGCACCTCCCCTCTAATCACAGCTACTCTCACCTGTGGGTAAACATCTTTGAAGTAGAGCATCTCTAATGACCTGCTCCCCCCAGTATTGGTCAGTACTATTGACAGAGTTGCTCACGCTGTGGTTCTTGTAGTTAGCTGTATGCAAGCTTCTTGTGGCATCCTGATTAATTTAGAGCAAGGTTGTTGTTTTTTTTGTCATGGTTCTAGGTAAAAGCTCAATAAGTAAAGCTTAATACTGCGTTCCCTGATACTTGATGTGACGGCTTTGAGACACAGAAAAGTCACAGCTTTACTTGTGTAGGGTGGATGAAGCTTGTTGGCTCATAATATTCTCCAGTTCATGGTCGTCTTTACTTGCTGTGGTGCTACTGTCAGTCTCTAGCCCAGTGATTCCCAACCTCAGAGTCGGGACCCAAAGTTGTGGTCCTTAAAACTTCCCAAAGATTTTGAAAGCGAAGGTCCAAAAAAGGTAGTCGATGTATTTTATTTTGATTATTGTTCGATAATATGCTCATTGACCATTCAGACCGTAAGTTACTCCATTTATTCCTGAAATGGTCATTGGAAAAGGGTGTTTGGGGCGCCTTTTTGGGAAAGAAGTTGGGAAACACTGCTCTAGCCGTCCTTTCATTGCCATGCATTGCCTTCCGCACTCACCTCAGCCAGAGATGACAACTCTGCTGATACGTTTTATGAGGTCTTCACGGTCGACACCTGGGGATGGCATACAGTTCTTGTGGCATGATGACTGAAAATAATGTTTATAAAAATTATATCTATTGAATATTTGATGTAAATGGATAGAAACCCAATGAGCACAATATTAATGTCATGATCAAAGTAACTTATTTTTAATGCTTGTAAAGTATATGAAAGTCTATGTTAAATCTTTTATTTTGATCAAAAAAGACCACGCTACTGTTAAATTGTTGTATTCTCCCTCTATTTAAGTTGGCTGTATTATATGAGCCGAAGTTTTTGCTTGACATTGCTGCTTGCTTGTGTGCTCATTTGTTGGTGCCATTAATAACAAACCAAAAAAAATCCAAGTTCTACATTGCTTTGACATAATGCTTTATGCACTACATAGAGAATCACTGCAGTTATGTAGTTTAATAAAAGTGTATGCCTAACCCTATATAGTGAGTCAGTCACGTAAAGATTGACTGTAGCCGTTTGGTCAGAAAATGAAAAAAATATTGAAAAGGAAAAAGATGGTGACATGTTAGCTATTATTTTTTTTTACCATAGCCTTATGCAAAAGAAAAGTAAGAGTTTTACAATATGCAGAAAGTTAAATGGTTAGCAAAAGTTATTTTATTGTGTTTGATAATATCGACACAGTCTTGAGGCCTCTGTTTGAAGATGATGGTGAGAGAGTTGTTGTACACTGGTGGCTACAAGAGGGGATGTTTTGCTTTTTATCATGTTCAACCAGTTTGAACTCTAGTTGTTTGTGATGTACCTGTTAATGTCAGCATGCTGCTAAAAGATCAGTTTTTAAAAGAAAAAATGTTGTTCTACATCAGTTCTACATCACATGGAAAAGTAAAAGTGATTATCACATCGTCATTCTCCATAAGATTGGAACTAGAGTATATAGACATCTAGTTTTTTTTTCTAAAACTTAAACAATAACTAAGGTGGCTACAATAAACAATGTATTGATATTGTGTTGAATAGAAGCTATTATAAAGGAGAAAAATAAAATATTTTTGTTTTGTGGTTGTGACTCAGAATGGGACAGCACAGCAGCAGTGCCAAAATATCTTTTATTATATTGCTTACCAGTTGTTGATGATCAACTGGATACAAGTTACCTTCAGTATAAGACCTACACACACAACCACATGGTGCTATTTAACAACTCAAGGTGTGTCTGAGCTTGCCGAAGCGCCCACAGATTTTTGAATGTTTTTTTTTCTTTTTATATTTGTTTGTTCTTTCCCCAAAAATAAGTTAAAAAAAGAAGAAGAAGAATGTTTTATGCTTTCTGTTTGTCCGATTACACTACAGATGTTTAAGATAGAACAACTGACCCTGAACTGTTACTCTGGTTTCTTCTTCTGGTTTCACAGGCAAATTGTTCTAGAGAGAAGCCAGTAATGTTTTGGTCAATCGATTTGTCTTTGAAAGTCCATCTAGCAGGAGCCTTCGAGTTCTTCTTCACTTTCTTTGCACTTGATTTACTTGAGAAAAAATCTTCTATTTTAACAGTTGTATTCTGATTGCATAACTTACAGGGAAATGTCAACATTGTGAAAAAACTGTAGGAGGACATATTAAGAGCTGGGAGCTTTATGTGACTGGACCTGTTTTAACCAAACTCTGTGAGCTGCATTCTGTATTGTCGAAAAGATTGTGCTAAACAAGATTAAAGAAATTTGTCAAAGTTTAACTGTAGAGTCTTGTCTTTGAATCGTGGTTAAGTCGACTTTAATAATGCAGTGTGAGGTTGCTGCAAATGTGTTTAAAATGTGATTTAAACTGACTTTTAAGCTTTAAACCGTCGTTCGCGTGCGCGTTTGTTGGAAACAATTAGATAAATCAGACCGGAGATTTATTCCCTATCCAATTACAATTGTAATACAGTGCTATGGCTTACCTGACAGCCTAGGTACGCGGGTCTCACGCCAGGCGGTCAGCTGCTAGGTGTAACAGGCCAAATTAACCCCCGCCTAGAATAAACCCGGGTATACCCGGGGGTATAAAATAGCCTAGGCTAGACTACCCCTCTGGGCCAGAATATACCTGTCTAACATTTTACAATCTGAACAGATGTTCAGATGTTATTGTTTATTGGTTTATTTCGTAGGGCCAGCTCACCGGATTGTAGCCTGGGGCTCAAGGGGGTTATTAAAAAAAAAGGCCCGTCTCTTTTTCTGATTAAATCCACTGAAATACGTCCCGCTTCTTCGTGTCGCCGACTTTTATCTCCATTTGACAGAACTATAGCCAAGTTGAAGGCTTCGTAGCAGTAGGAGCCTTGCACTGCGATGTTATGACACTGTTGACACCGCTGACCAAACTGGGACACGCACATGTTTTCGCATGCTCACAAACACGGCCTATCTTTGCGGATTTGGGGTCAGTTTTTGAAGCTGGAGGAGAAATGAAGCGGTAGAGAGGACAGACGCGCTGTGTTATCAAACATCAGCTGTCAGAATCGGGTGGTGTGTTTGCCCTTAGGATTCTCACTCGTTAAGTGTGAACCCCAGAAGTTCTATAATCGCACTAAATTCAGTCGTGTAGTGTGGACCCGCCATTCTATATAAAATCGCTTAAGACTAGAAAAATTGTGTAGTGTGTGCGGACCTTTAGGGTCTTTTCGGTGTTTTAAGGCGTTCTCACAAAAGGTTACAGCTATAGCTATATTACGCATCCGTACAGAGCTCAGTGACAGCGGGACTGAAGGTTCCGCGGAATCTACTTTGAGCAGGGGCAAATCCGAGTATACAGGGGCTGGGGCATTACAGGGGAACCACCGACAGAAAAACTGCTAGAAACTAACAAAAATAAGGATATTATTTTTATATTCATAATTCAGACTGCAGGGAAAAGTAGCTCATGTTAAAAAGACTCTGTTTAAATTTGTTTGACTTGACTTGACTTGCCTTCACATGCCTTGACTTGACTTCACTTGCCTGCACTTGCCTTGACTTGACTTCACTTGCCTTCACTTGACTTCACTTGACTTGACTCCATATTTCACTTGACTTGACTTCACTTGCCTTCGCTTGACTTAACTTAACTTTACTTCACTTGCCTTCACTTGACTTGGCTTGCCTTCACTTGACTTGACTTGCCTTCACTTGACTTGACTTGACTTGCCTGCACTTACCTTGACTTCACTTGCCTTGACTTGACTTGACTTTCCTTGACTTGACTTCACTTGCCTTCACTTGACTTGACTTCACTTACCTTCACTTGACTTGCCTTCATTTGACTTCACTTGACTAGACTTGCCTTCACTTGACTTGACTTGACTGCCAGAAACTAACAAAAATAAAGATATTATTTTATATTCATCATTCAGACTGCAGGGGAAAGTAGCTCATGTTAAAAAGACTGTTTAAATGTGTTTGACTTGACTTGCCTTCACTTGCCTTGACTTCACTTGCCTGCACTTGCCTTGACTTCACTTGCCTTTACTTGACTTGACTTTCCTTAACTTGACTTGACTTCACTTGCCTTCACTTGACTTGCCTTCACTTGACTTGACTTCACTTACCTTCACTTGACTTGCCTTCATTTGACTTCACTTGACTAGACTTGCCTTCACTTGACTTAACTTCACTTCACTTGCCTTCACTTGACTTAACTTCGCTTGACTTGACTTCACTTGCCTTGACTTGACTTGCCTTCACTTGACTGTCTTGACTTGACTTGCCTTCACTTGACTTCACTTGACTTGCCTTCACTTGACTTGCCTTCTCTTGACTTGACTTCACTTGACTTGACTTGCCTTCATTTGCCATCACGTGACTAGACTTGCCTTCACTTGACTTGCTTTCACTTAACTTCAATTCACTTGCCTTCACTTCACTTGCCTTGGCTTGACTTCACTTGACTTCACTCACACACTGCATTCACACATGCACAGGTAGGTAAAATGTCTTGCCCAAGGACACAACAGCAGCCTGTACCTGCAGGAGCCTGGATTTGAACTGGCTACCTTCCGGTTAAAGGACAACCCACTCTATCACCCTAAACTACTGTATAATTCGTTTATTTTTTTTGTTTATTTGAGCAGCAACACTGCTCAAAAGGAGTGAGCCGAAGCAAGAGCTTATAAGCGCCCCCCCCCCCCCCCCAAAAATTAATACAATTAAAATCATAATTTCACAAAAACATAGTGTAACAACAAAGGGACAAAATAGCAACAAGGAAACAGCAAAACAAAACAAACCCCACACACCCACAGCATCGACCACACCCCAAAACGGAGCAACACTGACCACGCAACAACTAATTATGAAACAATTATTTACAAAACAACTATGATAACACCACAGACCTACAACTATTTACAAGAACTATTATTTACAAAACACTGTTTGAAGTGATCGTACATCAACAGAAAAAACATAACTGTTATCATTGGGGGTATAATCTGGCTTGGGGGGTAGGAAATAGCCTAGGCCCCTTTACCCCCGGGTGTAATCCAGATGGGGGTAAACCATTGAAGTAAATGGTGCTTTCTCTGCACTCAGTGTATGAAACATCATGAATATTCATGACTGGTTTTTCTGGCGAGTTCCTTTTCTGTCATAGAGCAAGAATGTGGTGTGTCCGTGTGTGCTGGATTAAAACGCTCCCGTGTCTGCCAGCTCAACTGTAACATACGCCCAAACATATTAAACTTATCTAATAATAAATAATGATTATAAATCACAACATACATTAATGAATCCCTTCACCGTGAACATGAAACATATTCCTGGAGTCATGGTTTATTTCTTTTAAAAGAATTACTGTACCTGGACATGTATTCATAGTTCATAGCATAGTTCCTCCCAGCCCTCAAATTGCCTTAAATTTAATTTGCAGTCTGTTTGATTTAGACTAATTTAGCTCTTTTACGCCCCCTGCTGACAATTGTCACTTTGTGTGCTCAGGAATTATTTCTTCTCCGTCCCTTTATTATCCTAAGAGTTATAACACATTATAATGCTAACAAAAAATAAGATCACATTATTTCCATTTGAAACAAGAAATTGGAATTACTCCTTTAAAGGAGTAAGGGCCCTTACGGTTGAAGGTTGATGGCATTGGCCCATTTCACAAGACCATATGTGTACTGCTGACCAGAGTTGGGTAGAGTAGCCAAAATAATAGCAGAACGTAGTGACTCAAATAAATACTCAAGTAGAGGTTAAAAAAAGTACTTGGAGAAAATGTTACTTGAGTACTGTGAGTATTTGAGTGTAAAACTCTGATTGAATGTTTCAAATGTGACTTACAGTGCCTTGTGAAAGTATTCGGCCCCCTTGAACTTTTCGACCTTTTGCCACATTTCAGGCTTCAAACATAAAGATATAAAACTGTAATTTTTTGTGAAGAACAAGTGGGACACAATCATGAAGTGAAACAAAATGTATTGAATATTTCAAACATTTTTAACAAATAAAAAACTGAAAAATTGGGCATGCAAAATTATTCAGCCCCTTTACTTTCAGTGCAGTAAACTCTCTCCAGAAGTTCAGTGAGGATCTCTGAATGATCCAATGTTGACCTAAATGATTAATGATGATAAATAGAATCCACCTGTGTGTAAACAAGTCTCCGTATAAATGCACCTGCTCTGTGATAGTCTCAGAGGTCAGTTTAAAGCGCAGAGAGCATCATGAAGAACAAGGAACACACCAGGCAGGTCCGAGATACTGTTGTGGAGAAGTTTAAAGCCGGATTTGGATACAAAAAGATTTCCCAAGCTTTAAACATCCCAAGGAGCACTGTGCAAGCGATAATATTGAAATGGAGTATCAGACCACTGCAAATCTACAAAGACCCGGCCGTCCCTCTAAACTTTCAGCTCATACAAGGAGAAAACTGATCAGAGATGCTGCCAAGAGGCCCATGATCACTCTGGATGAACTGCAGAAATGTACAGCTGAGGTGGGAGACTCTGTCCATAGGACAACAATCAGTCGTATACTGCACAACTCTGGCCTTTATGGAAGAGTGGCAAGAAGAAAGCCATTTCTTAAAGATATCCATAAAAAGTGTAGTTTAAAGTTTGCCACAAGCCACCTGGGAGACACACCAAACATGTGGAAGGAGGTGCTCTGGTCAGATGAAACCAAAATCGAACTTTTTGGCAACAATGTGTTGCCATCCCATTTCCTGCATGTTGCTTAAGTGCTTAAGCGCTTTTTATTATTCATGTTAAGGGTTCACTGCTTTTCTTCAGCAGGGACAGGGAAGATGGTTCAAATTGATGGGAAGATGGATGGAGCCAAATACAAGACCATTCTGGAAGAAAACCTGATGGAGTCTGCAAAAGACCTGAGACTGGGACGGAGATTTGTCTTCCAACAAGACAATGATCCAAAACATAAAGCAAAATCTACAATAGAGTGGTTCACAAATAAACATATCCAGGTGTTAGAATGGCCAAGTCAAAGTCCAGACCTGAATCCAATCGAGAATCTGTGGAAAGAACTGAAAACTGCTGTTCACAAACGCTGTCCATCCAATTCACTGAGCTCGAGCTGTTTTGCAGGAGGAATGGGCAAATATTCCAGTCTCTCAATGTGCAAAACTGATAGAGACAAACCCCAAGCGACTTACAGCAGTAATCGCAGAAAAAGGTGGCGCTACAAAGTATTAACTTAAAGGGGCTGAATAATTTTGCACGCCCAATTTTTCAGTTGTTTTTTTGTTCAAAATGTTTGAAATATCCACTAAATTTCGTTTCACTTCATGATTGTGTCCCACTTGTTGTTGGTTCTTCACAAAAACTTACAGTTTTATATCTTTTTGTTTGAAGCCTGAAATGTGGCAAAAGGTTGAAAAGTTCAAGGGGGCCGAATACTTTCGCAAGGCACTGTACATTATGAGAAACAAAACTTGTAACACTGAAAATATTCCTAAATCCTAATATTTCCAAAGGAAATACCATAACAATTATTAAAAATATTTAGGCATGTACTCAAGTAATAGTAAAAACACTTCATTACAGGTTTAGAAAAAATGTAAAAGGTAGCACATCGATGTGATTCATAAATCCAGACAGAGATACTCACGTGCATCTCTGTCGCTCTCATTTTTGGGGGGTTTAGCACTCGGAACCAGGGGCGCAACTACCCACTTTCTGGGGGGTATGCAGACACACAGGTGCTTTTACTCTCCGATGGCCCAGGAGAGAGCTGGCGCTGGGAGCGTTTCCCCAGAGCCGCGCTCTGAAACCGTTTGCACACAGGCCGCGCTCACGTCCATCCTACACTCCTTTCTCCGGCCCACTCCAGCAGTGACTTTTGTTACGCAAAATAAGCACGTTGACGCTATTGCTGGGTTGCAGGTGACATCACAGCATTCTAATGGCCAATCTATTATATGGAGGAAAAATTTGTTTTTTGAGGAAATTTTTGGTCTTGTACAGAGAGATCTTGGACCCAGTGACTGATATTAATGATAATTGTTGTAATTCATTTTCTTTTGAGCTATGACTTATAAAAGTGTAATGCTGTTTCCTATTAACAGTGTTAATAGGAAAAACTGGGTCCTGCCCCCGCTGGGTCCGGTGTTCTCATCACATTCTAGAACCTGCGACCCAGCAATGGGGCGCCAATGTCAAATGCTATGAGGAGATGGCCTATGGAGCGCCGCGGTCCCTTGCGCGCCGAGTCCGACTATATATATATATTTTTAATTCTCTCCCTGCTCTGCCGTTGACTCTTATTTTGGGAAATTATCACAGTTTCGTTGAGCAGTGTGGTTCCTTCCGGTGATAATTCAAGTCACAGCCCACGGCTGAATACGATCCCGATGTGAACCATCCTCCCCGCCCCGCCCCTGTTTGCCTCTCAGGCGAGGACTTCCTGATACACCTGCACAGGTCAACAACTATACTTCTGGGACGGTTTTATCCAGAAGAATGAGAAAAGGAAAATCAATCTTGTGTTTCCCGTGATTCAAACCACAATGTAAGTAAAATACAAGCGGTGATTTCATTTTATATGTTAATTTTTGAGACAAGTTGTTTTTTTTAGTTTGTTTTCCTGCCGCTGCGAGCTAACAAAGCGAGGATCACGCTTTGCGTCGTATTACCGCATAGTTACAAAATGTGTCTCTGATCTGTGAACTAACCTCAAGACAGTGATTTCTTAATACCTGTTGAACTTGTTTTTGATACAAAATGTGTCTCTGATCTGTGAACTAACCTCAAGACAGTGATTTCTTAATACCTGTTGAACTTGTTTTTGATATCACATTATCCCGACTGACTGACTGGTAGCCTATGTTACACTTGGTAGAACTATATGTTGTAGTAGGGAAGTAGAACTACGTTGAAACCAAAATAACGATGTGCATAATAGAATCCATCAAATGTATTTAAAAAAAATTGCGCTGACTTGCGAAACACTATAAGCTATAGGTGTTTTATTATTATTATTATTATTATTATTATTATTTTATGTTATTATTTTTTTCAAATTAAAAAGATTGAGAAGTATTCTGTAATTGTTTATCAATGGTATCAAACATGAACAAACTCCACGTTTACTGAATGGTTGTAGATGGCTGAGGGCATGAAAACTCAGCTGGTGAGCGCCATCCATCTTCAGGATCTGGAATTGCAAGAGAAACCATCAACTATAACGGCACAAGATGGAAAGGACAAAAGCAATGGTGAGTCAGTAGTTAAACTGTCTGTCATTTCAATGGGATAGGCATGACCTTGTGTGCACTATTAAAGGTAGTATGTGGTACATTCCAGCTTCCAATCCTACTTATACAGTAGAGGACGCTGTAGAGACGATTGGCTTCGGGCGTTTTCACATCTTGCTCTTTGTCATTATGGGCGCATCAAATGTAAGAGAATGTTGATTCAGTGCTTTGCCTTTTTTATTTTTTATTTATTAACTTTCTTTTTTATCTACATTAAGATTGTGGAAGCAATGGAGATTATGTTGCTGGCTGTAGTGTCCCCTGAGATCAGGTGTGAGTGGCGTCTTGAGGACTGGCAGGTGGCGCTTGTATCAACGGTATACATGGACAGTGAAATCATTTGCTTGATATCGATAAATGCGATTAACACATTTTTCCACTGTGTAATCCACAATGTCTTAATGATTTATTAATTTGTGTTGTAGATGGTCTTTCTGGGCTTTATGGTCTGTGGCGTACTTGCAGGCTATTTTGCTGACAGATATGGACGCTGGAAAGTAAGGCACTATTAAACATTGTTTTTCTGTAGTATTTTGTTAATGTTACGCTCGTTTCAGTCCGTGTTTGGAGGTTTTGTGTGGAGTGCATATTTCTCTCTCCTCACGTCCTTTGCACCGACATATGGTTGGTTCATCTTTCTGCGCAGTATGGTGGGCTGTGGAGTCGCAGGAGTATCTCAGGGGTCAGTTCATTTTCACACACAATCATCAAATAAAATGTTGAATAATTTGCACTATTATTAATCATATCAATTAATTTTAATAGTTTTGTTTATTCTGTTATTGCCAACACAAGTAAATCTTCCTATGTTTCTGCTTTTTAGGTTTGTACTGAAGACCGAGTTCATTCCTGCAAAGTATCGAGCTTTCTTGCTGCCAATGGCCACTGTAAGTAAGTGCTTTATTGTCAACGAAATAGTGTTCAGGTGTTAGTCCTAAGCCAAATTGTCCCCTCTAAGCCCATCTTCTAATTGTGCGATCTTTCACAAAAACCTCACGCCGATAGAGGTTTTGTGTTGATTTGACAAATATTTGCAGAGATCTTCACATTTGTGGGTTGGCTACAATCTGTTTATTGAGTTTACAAGTTTGGCAGAAACACGCAGTGTTCGTATTTTAATTAGATTAGATATTTTACTCAAAAAATATCAGAAAATAGTTGGTATGCTCTTTCCTTTACTTAGATTTATTGACAAGTGAAGTGTGGGAAGAGAGGAGAGTGACATGCGCCTTGGTATCTCAGCGCAGGAGTGAGGTGAGGGGCCGCATGGGGAGAAGAGATTGACATAGTTACAAGAAAAAACATATTCAACATGTCTGAAGGAATTATTTTCTTCCTATTAAAAAGGGGGAGGTTGTGGAATTGACAACAAACGTACGCCCTTGATTGCGTGTCTTACAGTTCTGTTCAAAATAAGCTTTGCGTCAGCAAGATACAGTATCTGTCCCTTTTTAGATGATATAAACAGGCACCCTTCTGTTGTGAGTCAAACAACTTCTCAGCCTGCCTTGTGTTGCAGATCTTCTGGATGTTAGGCTCCATTCTGATCATCATCCTGGGGATGCTGGTGGTCCCCACGCTGGGCTGGAGGTGGATGATTCGCCTCTCTGTTGCACCTAGTGTCATCCTCATTTTCCTTTTTAAAGTAGGAATTCTCAAATGTCCTGTCATCTACTGCTGTATTTGTCTTTCATTCCAACTTCTCCGTTTTGCATAAGTTTATTCCAGAGTCGGCGCGATACAATGTGTCTGCAGGAAACATTCATGCAGCTGTCAATACACTGCAAAAAATTGCAAAGATGAACAGAGCATCCCTGCCACCAGGACAGTTGGTTGAACCTGCTTCAGTATGTAGACACTGGGGATGTGAACTGGAAACAACTACAGATTTAAAACTATCCTGCACAGCTACTAATAAATATCTGTTATTTTAGTCAGAGCGGGGCAACTGGAGGCTTCTGTTAAGTCCAGCTTTCAGGAGGACTTCTTTACTGCTCTGGTACTCATGGTACGAACATACTTTGTCTTGTGATCCAAAAAATGTATTTATTTGTTCATCAGATTATTAGCTTATTAATTGTGACTAACCACATTGAGTCTTTTCTATCCCACAGGTTTGTGGCCTCCTTTGCATATTATGGCTCAGTGCTGAGCAGTTCAGAACTCCTAGAGAAAAACCTGCTGTGTGTAACAAATGCGGACCATGAGCACCAGGTCAAACACCGCCAAGAGGACGGGTTGTGTTACTGCATTCCATTTGGGAACAGTGACTACCAAACACTTCTTATCAGCTCATTTGGAGAAGTTGCCCGTGAGTAGATAATGACCCATTCAAAAGGCCCCCAAAACAAACATTGAATGAGTAAATGGATTTTTCTTTTTAGTTGTTCCGCTAAACATTGGTCTCCTCAACATATTTGGACGGAAGTTGAGTTTGACAGTTTTACAGCTGCTGGCAGCTGTATTTTTTATGTTGATCAACATTTGTACCACTATGTAAGCTCCATTATTAAAGGCCAACCATAATTGTGTAACCCTTTAATGACTTTGATGTCTTTGTCTAGGTATGGGTTTACTGTGCTGCTCTTCTTGCTTCGTTCCCTAGTTTCTATGAACTTTAACGTAGTTTACATCTACACTGCAGAGGTATAATGTTATACTGCCTTTTTATAGTATAGTATAATATAGTTTTATAGTATCTGTGACTCTAACCTTTCTTTTTGTCATAGGTGTATCCCACAGTGGCTCGCTCCCTGGGGATGGGCTTCTGTACATCATTCAGTCGCATTGGTGGAATGATTGCGCCGTTCATAGCACAGGTAAACACAATACCTCATTATCCAGTCTCTACATTGTGGGCTGCTTGACCTTTCATTTGTCTGTTTTATCAATGTAGGTGCTGATGTCCCAGTCAGTGATAACAGCCCTCTGTCCATTTGCTGTTGCCTGTGTAATCTGTGCGTTTGCAAACTTTCTGTTACCAATTGAAACTAAAGGGCGAGCATTGCAGGTATACAAAGAATAATTTATCTTTTCATACAGTTTTTACTATTGTGGTATTTCATTTATGTGATTAAAATGCACCTTACAACTTTGATCTTTTTTTTTCTTTTACAGCAAAACCATTGATGCTTCCAAGCTAAATTGTTCCTTTAATTATGTTGTAAGAAAATATACTTTAAGAAATGACCACGTGTTTTTCATTTTATTACCCTGTACCCTGTTTACATTACTGAAGAGATTTGTTCTGAATTAGTTGAGTTCATGTATAGGGCAGAGGTTCTCAAACCTAACTCCAAGTGCCACGTCATTAAATTATTTATTTAACCTTTCAAGCTCCACCAAGCCTTGATCAAGATCAAATCAGTACTAAACCCAAAAGAGTCTGAACTAGACCTACAAGTGAAACTCATACAATTAGAATATTGTTTAAAAAGTGCAGTCATTTCTGTTATTCAACCTAAACTGTGAAACTAATAAATTAAATAGACTCATTACATGCAAAGTGAGATGTGTATAGCCTTTATTTGTTATAATTTTGATTGTTATGGCTCAATTTGTAAAAAATCTAATAAAATTAGAATATTTTGAAAATTGACTTAAGTCATAATCATAAATATTATAACAAATTAAGGCTTCACATATGTCACTTTGCATGTAATGAGTCTAGGTCAGTTACACATTTTAAGTTTAATTACAGAAATACACAAACTTTTCAACGGTATTCTAATTTTCGGACTTTCACCTGTATATTGGGCCAAATTATGTCTAAACTGGATGTAAACCATCCCTAAACCAGAAAAAAATTAGTTCAATGCATTGCTAAAGCATAAAAGTTACACAACGTAACATTTCACCCAATAAATAGAATAAAAAGGTCTACACGCATTTATTTTAATACAGATAGGCCTATTTTACTGTTGAAAAAATACAACACTAACTTTTACTTTTGTGAAGTAAAAATAGACCGATGTCCCCAAAACGGACAATTAATTAAATGTTGTTTTATTTTTATTTAAAAAACTGTTACACTTGTGATCAACACAGTCCAGTTCAGCACTGTTGTGCACATGCAAAACAAAACAATTCCAAATAGGTTAAAATAAATAATACAATTATGTTATTGTGTTTTCTGGCTTCCAAATAGGAAGCCATTTATATGATTTATGTGACAAAAATCTGTAGCAAATAATATTTTCTACCCTGGATCCCAGAAGGTTACGACTCTGTCATTATCACCCGTGTGCTCGTTAACTAAAGCTCGTTAGATTCGCAGATTACTGTCTCTTGTGGGCGGAGCCTGTTGTTTTGACCCCAGCTCCCCTGTGAGCGATTAAACTGGATTTGAATAGCGGCTGAAATGAGGCGGACACCACTCGTCCCTGAGAAAGAGTAAGTTTTAATTCAAATTCAACTTAAGACTTAAAAGTCTAGATCTAGCTGTTTACTAATTACAATGTAGCTACGCCATGCGTAGACCTATGTATTTTGCCCCGTTGGATTAATTTGATGCAAACCCAGAGAAGTTTACTGTGTTGTGACAGTATACATGTATACACAGCATTGTGTGAGTGCATCTGTGCTTGGTACTGATGGGACTGTTCTGTCTGAGCTTCATTGTTTCACTCTAAGGCAGCTCATGTTGATATTTATCTTAAAACCTTATACAAATAAACACATCTTTGTCTCTACAGATGAGAGGGTGTGTGTCAGAGTCCATCTACATACTTGATCATACAACTATCCATTTGATAAGATCTACAGGTACATGATATGTCATTCCGGTGTCACTCAGAAAATACACGTTTTCTCAGCGTATATGTACTGTATGTTTTAATCTGATGTCTGGATAATTCTCGTGGACGCATTTTCCCTGCTCAAGTGGCTTTTCTCAGCGGGACATTTGTCTAATCCTCTTTTTACTATTAACCCCCTGAGACTTTTGCTTTTGCTTTAAATCATAACTAGAGCAAGATTCTTATAAATATCACGTCAATAATAAACGTAACTTTCTTTTGGTAAAATTACACCAAGATAAAGCTGTTTGCCTCTTTTTCAGTGTCTCTGATGTCTCAGGCCGTCCTGGGACCACTTCGGACCCTCAGTGGGAGGCGCACCTCCTGTACGTGGGACTGTCATGGGAGAGGCGTTGGACCCTCAATGCCATGCTCAGGAGTTATTTGATCAGTTTGTTTCAGCTCCCACGTGCAGAGCCACACTGCGCTCCTTCACCGCACTATGTTTGCATCTACAGCTGGACCTGCAGTCTGCCCCACGACCGCTGTACCCCACAATCAAACAACGACTCAGCTACTGGAGAGCCAATGGCGTTTGGTCTAAACTGGACCGCAGAGCTGCATTTGGGGAATACCAAAGGGGTCGGGCCTGCAACAATGTCTCTGTGCGTTTATATTTATCTCACATAATATGTCATACAGTAAGTGACTAGAGGTTTGGTAATCAGTGTTTGCACCCTTTGTGCAGTGCGTCGTCATTGGTGCAGGCCCCTGTGGTCTGAGGACGGCGGTGGAGCTGAGCTTCATGGGAGCTCGAGTGGTGGTGTTAGAGAAAAGAGACTCTTTTTCCAGGAACAATGTGCTCCAT
The DNA here is from genome assembly GCA_021464625.1 of Proterorhinus semilunaris. Lineage (NCBI taxonomy): Eukaryota > Metazoa > Chordata > Actinopteri > Gobiiformes > Gobiidae > Proterorhinus > Proterorhinus semilunaris. The sequence goes on along the minus strand of CM038343.1, from coordinate 29,349,705 downwards.
CTGTGGCCGTTTACTATTCATGATCTCCGTGGACTTGGAGCAAAGAAGTTTTATGGAAAGTTTTGTGCTGGCTCTATTGATCACATCAGTGAGTGAAACAGGTCACCACAGTACATACATCTGCACAGCTTTTCCTCTTCTCCTCTGACCTCTCCAATGTGTACAGGCATCCGACAGCTACAACTCATCCTTCTGAAGGTGGCGCTCCTGCTGGGGGTGGAGGTCCATGTCAATGTGGAGTTTAAAAGCTTGCTTGAACCACAAGAGGATCAACGTAAACAAAGTAAAACATACTTACATCATAGACAGACGAGACTGGACAGGACAGGACGATGGACATACATGAGTCAATAGTAATAAAAAGTGCACATTAGCAAGGTTTATTGAACAGTCTTATTGCGGCTGGGACAAACGGCCTCCTGATCCTCTCAGTATTGCAGCACATGGAGAGGAATCGGTCACTGCGGCAGCTTCTCTTAGCGGCCACAGTGTTGTGCAGGGGGTGCGTATTGTTATTGAGGATGGCCTGCCATTATGCTCCTCATTGTTTTCTTCACCAGTTCACCAACAGCCCCCTCCCCATCCGTGACACACATCCCTGAAGAAACCTCCCTCTCTCCTGGTACAACTTAACTTTTTCTGCGACCTGCATTTGGGGTTTCTGTGTTCCACATTGTTTTTCTGGATACTGTTGTACGTCTTTGTCGTGTTTTTTTTGTGTGGAGGTTTGGTGGATTTGTTTACTTTGAGAGTCTAAAATGGTCCTGAAGAAAGCAGCTTTTTAAACGTAAACAAAATGCTAGCTTTTCAGCTAAACCCATTTGAGACCTACACATTTCTTCTTCTGAGACACTGAAGAGGCACCAAGAGCCCCCACAGCTGCAACACAGTAGAGGCATCACAAGAGGATCTACAGGAAACAAAAAAGGACAAATGAGAGATGGTGAAAGACTGTTGTGAAGCGGAGGGAGGAGGTGGAGCTTGACTAGTGCAGGACACCATGCTCTGAAACAGGGACAAACCCAGGAGGTGGTGCACCGTTTCAGAGGATCAGAGAGAGGGCAGCGAGAGAGGGCATCCATCCAGGTTTCTTCCGAGTGTTACAGTTTCCCCGACCTCCAAGGTCATGCGGGTCAGGTTGACACACAGCGGCAGCGCGGCTCAGCCGCAGCAGCTCAGGACTAACACCTGAACATTATTTCGTTGTACGCTTGTACAATGACAATAAAGCACTTACCTACTCACTTACTTACTTTCTGTGCCGTTATGCAGCTGTTATGCAGTTCCTCAGCATACTACAGCAAAAAATACTGTTCTTGGCACAAATGAGGTACAGCATTTCATTACAGACTTCAAAGAAAGTGTTCTGTCCTTTTGTCTTTCCTATTCTTTCTTTATGCTCAAAGAATAACCTGTTGCTCCAATTGTCTTTTAGAAGAAGTTAGCTGGAGGTTAGAAGTCCATCCCAAATCTCATCTTGTCAGCCAGCTTGAATTTGATGTTGTTGTTGGAGCAGATGGACGAAGAAACACATTTCCTGGTAAAAAAAAAAAAAGAAAGAAAAGATGTCTGTTAACTGTGTTTTGGATCCTTTAACTGTTAAACGTCATAGTGTGACATCAACACATAGAAGCTAATAATAATAATTATTTTACATTCATTCAGGTTTCAAACGTAAAGAGTTCAGGGGCAAACTTGCTATTGCCATCACTGCCAACTTCAAAAATAGACACACAACAGCTGAAGCTAAGGTGGAGGAGATTAGTGGTGTGGCCTTTATTTTCAATCAACGTTTTTTCCAAGAACTGCGAGATGAAACTGGTCTGTCTTCACCCTTTTAAAAAAGTTTTTATTTTTTTTAATTGATCTCTACTTTAACTTTTTCTGTGAATATACTCCAATCTTACAGGGATTGACCTGGAGAATATTGTTTACTATAAAGACGACACTCACTACTTTGTAATGACTGCAAAAAAACAAAGTCTCTTGGAGAAACGGGTCATCCTGCAGGTAAAAGCAGATAAGAACAGTAGCCACCGCAGTGTCACAAAAATACTTACAGATGCTACATGGTAAAATGTTTTGTTGAAATGCTGTTTATCAGGACTTTGTGGATACAGAGCTCCTTCTTTCTTCTGAAAACGTGGACCAGAATGCTTTGCAGGCGTATGCCAGAGAAGCCGCAGATTTCTCCACCAATCATCAACTGCCGTCTCTGGAATTTGCCATGAACCACTATGGCCATCCAGATGTGGCCATGTTTGACTTCACCTGCCTGTACGCCTCAGAGCACGCTGCCATGGTTTACCAGCGGCAGAATCACCATCTCCTGGTCACACTGGTTGGGGACAGCTTACTGGAGGTGAGACAGTTTATTAATCGAGAATCCAGAAGGGTCAGATTGATATTATTCCTTGTTTCCTTCAGCCTTTTTGGCCCATAGGTACTGGTATAGCGCGTGGTTTTCTTGCAGCGCTGGACTCGGCCTGGATGATTCGTAGTTGGGCACAAGGAGGTTCTCCATTGGAAGTCCTTGCCATGAGGTAACCACAACGCCACCTCAATCCGTAGCCAAAAAAAGTGTCAGCTTACAATAGACACACTTTTACTTTTCGTCTGTGAATACTTTTTTGTCACAGAAGCTTTACTTACATATCGTACATTTTGTTAAACAAATAAGTTGCTACATGCTAGTTTTTGTGTGCTTCATCCACCTCCGTTACTTTTGTGTTTGATTTTCAGAGAAAGCTTGTACCGTATCCTGCCTCAGACGACTCCAGAAAACATGCAGAAAAACTTCAGTCTCTATACTGTGGACCCGACCACGCGATACACGAATGTGAACACACTACTCATCACTCCTACACAGGCAAGATATCACAGAATGTTTTAACACAGGAACATCTGCAGTAAAGACGATGACCACCTTTAGAAAGTCTAGTGATTGACTGCTACGCCTCAGCCGGATATTTTCGGGAGGAAAAGAAAGAAATCACATATTGTTTAAAAACCTAGATTCAGCCAGAAGCTGACATGGAACACATGACACCCGAGCAGTGGACAGCTCTGCTGAGTCTAAGGATGTTTGTCTTTTCAGGCGAGACATTTGATTAACACTGGACATGAGACTGAGGACAACGCAGACTCCTGTGACGTTGCCACACTCACCTCTCCACGATTCGTCAGACAGGGTGAGTTGGCTCTGCACAGTTCACTGAGCACCATTGTCATTATTAATATAGTACATTCAATGTAGGGCGGCACAGTATATTGCCATCCATCCATTTTCTCCCACTTGTCCGTTGCCGGGTCGTGGGGGCAGCCGTTGGAGCTGCCCAAATCACATTGCACCAGTCCCCTATGGCTCCTCCTGCAGGTGGTCACATATTGTCCACGGAAGGACGGCCTCATGGTTCCAAACGAGCCTGTTGGTCTCTCATAGGGGGCCCATTCACTCTCTCATTCATACACCAGTGTACGCAGACACTGGAGGCAAGGAGGGTGAAGTGTCTTGCCCAAGGACACAATGACAGCGTGCACCTTCAGGAGGCAGGATTCGAACCACTGACCTTCCAATCATGAGACGACCCACTCTACCATCTGCGCCACCGTCGCCCCTACAGTATATTGCCAAATATAATATTTGGTGACAGAATATCCATATTGCTAGAAGCCACACATCTCTGAAGTCTTCCATCTGACTGACATTTTAAAATAAAATGTTCTGTAATTTATTTAGTCATACTTTTCCTTATTCGCTTCCATCTTAGTCTTGTTTTGACACAATTTGTCAAAAACAAACAAACAAATTGTTTCATATTTTTGTTCAAATGTATTAATTTTATCACAATACTTAGGACCCTTATCAAATAAGCGTTTTCTTCTCATTGTGCAGTCTTAGTTCAATATACTTCCTACGTCCAGAGTGACTTTATTTGTTACTTTGATTCAAATTCATACAGTAAGAGGATGAACTGACTGTATTGTCTTTTTTTTGCTTCCAGGGTCTTTCTCGCTGTCCAATAGTCTGCTCAGCTGGTGCCAGGAGCAGTCTCGGGGATATCGTGGAGTGGCAATTCATGACCTGACTTCTTCTTGGAAGAATGGCCTTGCTTTCTGTGCCCTTATTCACCGTCACTGTCCGGAACTAATGTAAATAATTACAACAGATGATTATGATGCATTATTATTCTGAAGGGCTTACTCAGGCAAGAAGTAATGATGAGATAATTGAGGAATACATTTTTTTTCAAGTTACAGTATAAGAAATTTAGTAATTCAGTATATATTGTGCAATTATAAATGTATTTAGTTCCTAGTATTATGTTACTGTGCTTCTGTATTTTAGAGATTATAAGTCTTTAGATGAATCTGCAGTTGAAGACAATATTCGGCTTGCGTTTGATGTGACTGAACGGGAGTTTGGCATCTCACCCCTGCTGACTGTGGATGAGATGCTGTCTGTTGGAGAACCAGACTCCCTCTCTATGGTCATGTATCTGAGTCAGTTGTATCATATATTCAGTAACATGACTCCAGCAGGTGAGTCGAGTTTGACACAGTACAATTATTTCTGTCTGTTTCACTGTCATTGCACATCTTAACATGTATCCGTTAGGTTCTCGGTCTCAGTTTTCAGAGCTGCGAGGAGCTTTCATTACCCCAGTCTCTCTATTGAGTAGACTAGGATACAGTTCATTCAGAAAAAGAAACCCAACAGTAAGGACGCTCGAAATGCATAACGTCAGCCCTATAGCATACATTCAAACCTTTCTTAAATTACCACACTGTAGTCATTATTCATTCACGCATTCCAAGTGAGGCTGCCAATCTGTGCCATTAGCCTCTAGGCACTAGTGACGAAAAAGCAAATAAAGAGCCACAAAAGAGTGACCAAAAAAGAGCAACAAAAATGTGCCGGAAAAGCAACACAAATAAAAATGCGGCAACAACACAACAAAAAAGTCAGGATCAGTTTTGTTGGTCTCTAGTCTAGAAGCTTTTAGATTTGGGTGAAGCCGAACTGGTGAAAATGTGCACAGTTAAAGGCAGGAGGACGTTTTCCACACAAGCTACTGTGGATACCACTGTGACTCAGACCATTTTATTTTTATTTTTCTCTTTTAGGTTACTCCTTGTTTATAACTACTTTATTTTTTGTTTTAGGCCTATTTTATATGTAGTTTAGTCCAAGTTTAGACCTGATTCAGTCCAACATATGAGCTGTTTGTGCTTTAGAGATACTTAAAGAACCAAGTTTCAGAATCATGGACTCTCATTATGCATCTTTGTAATTGTTATGAATGCTATGAGGCTGACAGTTGTTTTTTCTCTTCCTTCAAGTTATATTACCAATTAGTGGGTGTTCACCTTTTCTTATTTGTCAACCAATAGGATAATAAAGACCTTGGCAAAAGAAGAAAGGAGAGTGGACTACTAGATGAACCAGTTATGGAGACGGACAGCGAACAGCAGCATCAGACCGTTTTGTCTAAGGTGAAATTCATGGCCAGTCAACTTCAAGCAAAACAGGATGAAGCTACCGCTGCTCGGAGTTCAACTACTGTGGGCTTACGAAAACAGGTTAGTTTCACAGTGTATATTGTTTTATTTGAATCATGGAGTACTGACGGTACATAATTCAAATAAAAAATGTCAATGATGTCCAGGGTCCAGCTGCTGTCCAGCAGGAGGAGGTATTGTCCACCTCGGGTTCAGATAGTCAGCACAACTCTGAAGACAGTTTTCCGCTGCCTGCCTGGAGACTGGTATGGGTTTGTCAGTGGGTTTCACTTGTGCCAATTATAAAATCCCTAAATTTACTATTTTTTAACTCTGGCAGAAAAAACGGACACAGCAACAAGAAATGATGAGCTTCCGTTTCAAAGAGAGAATCAGGTCACAGCAGGTGGGTTGTGAAAGCTTGTTGTATTGTTTCTGCTGTGTGCCATGGTTGGTTTTGATATAAACCCGTGTTTGTCAACTGGTGGGTCGGGAGTCGAGACCAAAGTTGCTCACGGGACTATTTTAAAGGAATAGGCCACCGTTATTCCATACTGAGATATGTTCTTACCTGAGCTTAGACGAGTTGATGCGTACCTGCGTGTGCTCAGTCACGCAAAAAGACCAAAGATGTTGTTAGCATTTAGCCTCTCCTCCTCACCCTCTATGGGGCCAAACAAGGGTGAAGTCACGTTTCCCATATTTAAATATGGTTACGTGAGAAGTTACATGATCAAAGTATAGTTACGCAAAAATTAAACATGCCGATTTTCTAAGCGGATAAAAAGGGCTACTATACTGTAAGGCGTAATAACACCTTGGAGCACTTCGACGTCCGTGCAGTAAAGTGAAGATATTACTTACATCTTTGGTCTTTTTGCGTGACTGGATGCATCAACAGAACAGAAAATACTGTAAACACCTGGTCATTCAGAATATTCTGGTAGTGAGCTGACCTCATCATTTGGCTATGTAATGTTGCTGAAACTTGACCCGACCAACTGCAGCAACCCATTTCCAGGTGAACACTTTTTGCATACTAGAGGGTAAACTGCTTTTGACACAACAGACTTGGAAATGTTCTGTTAATTCTGCCACAGAATTAATAACAGATTAAAACACACAAGTTCAGACATTAGATTTATTCTCTTCAGGCAGCCAGCCTGTTTTTCTGCTCAATCCCATCGATTCAGTGTTTTTCACAATCCTTGTCCTCCAAGACAACAAAACTTTCCGTGACATTACAACACAAACTAATAAATAACAACAACATAACAACAAAATCATCTGTCTTCATTGGGGGGTATCCAGTATAAAACCAGCTAACCCTGTAGCTTAGATCATCACTGCCATCTTTGACATTTTAATTTCACACTAAATCTAAAAATGAACAAATTCTTGATCTTTTAAATATTGCAAATTTAGTCGCAGTGGTAAAATACTCAAATTGTGTAACCCTATAATAAATATCAAATGTTGCCCTCTTTATTGCCTCATATTAACAGCAGTCAGCATATTGAGTATCAGTGTCATCTGATTTGAAATGCTTGTAGTATATATACAGTGCCTCTCGAAAGTACTAATACACCTTGAACTTTTGCACATTTTGTCATTTTTACAAACATAAACATAAAGATTTTATTTTGAATGTTTTACTGAAAGTTCACTCACAAGTAACAGACAACTGTGAAGTGAAAGCAAAATGATACATGATTCTGTTATTTTTCAAAAAATAGAAAAGTGAAAAGTGGGGTGTGCATAAATATTCATACAGCATTTTCTGAGTGCATTAAATTGCCTTTATAACATTCCTAATGACTGCAGAAAGTTCACACCTTGCCCTAACTATTAAATAGAGGCCACGTGTGCGTAATCTACTCTCAGTATAATTACAGCTGTTCTGTGAGGGCCTCAGAGCTATGGTCGGAGTGTATTGGTCACTAAGCAACATCATAAAGGCCAAGGAGCTCACCAGAGAGGTCAGGGATAAAGCTGTGGAGAAGTTTAAAGCAGCGTTAACTTATACAAAGATTTCCCAAGATTTGAACATCTCACGAAGCACTGTTCAATCCATCATTCGGAAATGGAAAGAGCATAGCACCACTGCGAACTTACCAAGACATGGCCGTCCACCTAAACTAACAGACCGAACAAGGAGAGCACTGGTAAGAAATGCAACCAAGTGCCCCAAGATAACTCTGGAGGAGCTGCGACGTACTGCCACTGAGCTGGAATCTGTACATGGGACAACTATAAGTCGTACTCTACACAAATCTGGCCTACATGGACGAGTGGCAAGAAGAAAGCCATTATTGAAAGGAGGCCATAAGAAATCCCGTTTGAAGTTTGCTGGAAGTCATATGGAGGACACAGCTACCATGTGGAAGAAGGTGCTTTGGTCAGATGAGGCAAAAATTTAACTTTTTGGCCCAAATGCAAAACGTTATGTATGGCACAAACCTAACACTGCTCATCGTCCTGAGTGCACCATCCCCAGTGTCAAATATGGTGGGGGGGAGCATCATGCTATGGGGCTGCTTTTCCTCAGCGGGGACTGGGACGATTTTAAGAATAGTTGGGAAGATGGATTAAGCCAAATACAGAGACATTTTGGAGGAAAACCTGCTGGAGTCAGTAAGAGAATTGACCTTCCATTCACTTTCCAGCAGGACAATGACCCTAAACACAAAGCTAAATCTACAATGGAATGGTTTAAAAACAAACATATTAATGTGTTAGAATGGCCCAGTCAAAGTCCTGACCTAAATCCTATTGAAAATCTGTGGAAAGACCTGAAAACTGCTATTCACAAACGCTTTCTTTCTAAGTTGACAGAGCTTGAGTTGTTTTGTAAAGAGGAATGGGCTAAAATGTCAGTCTCTAGATGTGCAAATCTTGTAGAGTCATACCCCAAAAGACTTTCTGCTGTTATTGCAGAAAAGGGGGTTCCACAAAGTATTAGGTCATGCTGTATGAATATTTATGCACGCCCCACTTTTCACTTTTTTATTTTTTGAAAAATAACAGAATCATGTATCATTTTGTTTTCACTTCACAGTTGTCTGTTACGTGTGTGTGAACTTTCAGTAAAAAATTCTAAATAAAATCTTTATGTTTATGGTTGTAAACATGACAAAATGTGGATGGAGATAGGACATCTCTCCTACACCTACTCCGGGCCCCCTGAGTTGGCGCTCTGTGGCTGTGGCCGATGGGCTGCTCCTGGTGCAGACGGCTCCTTGGATGATGTTTCCTCTTTCGGTCTATCTGTACCCAGCCTTACATACTCAACTCTATGTCCATTTTTATTTAAGACTTTTAACTGCTGGCTGTCTGTACGTATATGTGTCTGTGTGTGCGGGTGGGATGGTGGGTGGTGGGGGTTGTAGTTATTTATGTATATTTACTGGCGGGGACGATTTTAATGATTTTTAAGCACTGTAAAGCATTTTGTGTTACATTTTGTATGAAAAGCGCTCTAAAGATAAAGTTTGATTTGATTTGATGACAAAATGTGCAAAAATTCAAGGTGCATTAGTACTTTCGAGAGGCACTGTAGTAGAGAGAGATTTTCCTGCAGGCGGCTGTAAGACTTTTTTGATATTTATACTTTGTTCTACTTTGTGCTTCGTTCGTTGGGTCCAGAGGCTGAACAGTCAGCTTTACTCCTGTAGGGTCTGGTGCATGTGATAAAGCTACATCTGAATAACAGCTTTCAGTTTGAATCACATGTGTATGTCCTGGAAATATATGCCTTTAGCTATGTTTTAAACTGTGTGTCCTTTCCATTTGAAAATAATACCGTTTAAATATTTGAGCATTGTATGGATGATAATGATGAATTACTTAAAAATGGAATAAATAAGTATTTATTCAAACTTTAAAGCAAAGAGTGTTAATAATAAACACGGTGAGGCTGCATTTCAGTTTCATGCAGCTAAAATCTGGAACAGTCTTCATGAGGATGTGAGACAGGCCTCAACTCTGACAATGTTCAAATCCAGGCTGAAAACAGCTCTTTTTACCCGAGCATATGAAAACTGAAAGTATTTTATCTGCACTCTTGCCTTTTACTGTAATTGATCAATTTTTATGTTAATGTTTTAATGATTGATTTGATCTGTTTTCTTGTAATGTTATGCAACTGTGAAGCACTTGCCTTGCCTTCACAGGCAACCATCTCTTCGATGGTTGGCAGTGGCTCAGTGGGTTTATCTTGGATGGTTTGATCCCAGTTCATAATGTCTGTGGACAAGACCCCTTTCTTATTTTGTATGAATGTAGTGTGTGATTAGTGGTGGCCAGAGGGGCCAGCGAATGGATGCATTTGTAAACTTAAAAAAAAAATTATATTAGATATAAAACCAAATTACTCTTCTGGAACATTTCACTTTAGAAATGTGAATGTCATGTATTCAATGTGCATATGCCCATGTGAAAAGAAACATGTTTGTATTTGCTCAATAATTTCTGTGCATCTTTTTAGGCTGCGAGCTCGGCAGGCAGCAGTGACACGTGCTTCTTCTGTAAACAGCATGTTTATGTGATGGAGCGGCTGAGTGCAGAGGGCCTGTTTTTTCACCGCAGCTGCTTATTGTGTGAATACTGTGGCTGCAGTCTGAGAATCACCACCTACACCTACGACCGGCCAAGTGGTTCGTGCACTCTGTAGTTCATCATTGCATTACATTGTTGCTGAGTGACATTGACATGACCATACCATGCGTGACTGATAAACAGACAATGTCCTCAACCAAAGACGCTATCTAAGCTGTCGTCTGATCAGTGTATTTGTGCTGAACTTGATTCTAAATCTTTTCAACGAGACGGTTGCCACTGCTGGCCTCCTCGATCTCTGACAAAGTGTTTACTGTATTCCTTAGCTCCGGGTCATTCCCCAGACTATTATTTACTGTGTAATTGCTCAGCCAATCACAGGGTCACAAAAAGATCATGTGAGCAATGTTAAAAGCTGAGACAGCAGGTTTTTTTTAAATACTGGTACAAAATGACCAACCTGATTATTTTTTACCTCAGTCAGATTCTGCGACTGTTGTGATAATATAGAGTACTACTTTAAACTCTTTTGTCTTTTAGAGAAGTTTTTCTGTCCAGAGCATTTTAACTTAGAATCACAGGCTACAACTGCAAGAAAGAGACGACGGTCATCAGACAGAGAGATCTCTCGTCGCACATCTATTGTACGTAAACAGATTTTGAATAACTTTAGATTTTAGATTTTTCCTGCTTGACTTATTCAAGCTGAGGGGGTTATTTTCTTTGAGATTTATTTGCCTGATTTCCTTTCAAAGATATCATGGATTCTTGCAGGTTTCCCTGATCCCGTCTTTCACAGGTTCCTCGACTGACTCTTTAATCTCTATCGCAGCAGAGCGTCGTCGCTCTTCAGGTGAGCTTAATTCTGGCTGTTACTTTGAGCTCCTCTAATGCACACTGTTCGCTGCCTTAAACTGGATCAATGTGGCTTTAGTGTGTCTGTGTTTCTGTGTGTGTCTGTGCGTGTGCGCGTATGTCTGTCTACAGTGGCTTCTCTGATGGAGGCTGCTCTCAACAAGAGGCAGACCACAATGCCTGAGCGAATCGAACTGGAGAATTGCCGGCGTTGCTCTGCAAATATCGCAGTTGAGCTACTGGAAGAAGTGGAAGAGCCACAGGAGGTGTCTGAGGAGACGCTTCATGAGTTTAACCTCATGAGAGTGGAGGACAGTCACACCAACAGCAGGCTGAAGTCACAGACCATGTCAGTAAACAACAACAGAGACAGTACCTTATTTTATTAGTATTATTGTCATTATTATCATTATCATACAATAGAAGTTGATACAGATTGTATGTTGTAGTTCTGATTCAGATTTGGAAGAGGAGACTGGAGGGGACGGCCAGAGCTCGACACCTCAAGCTAAAGCTTCAAGGAGAGAGGCACTGAAGTTTCAGGCTGAGGACACTGAGCTGGATGAGGAGGATGAGGAAGAGGAGGGAGTGGTGGATGAAGATGAACATTTTAAAAGCAGCGAATTGGAGTTCACTGACAGTAAGTTTTACGCTTATGTATGCTGCATTTTTACAGAATGAAAAAAAAATCCTGGATAACTGACCAGTTTTACAGTCTATTGGAAGCTAATGTTTAGCTCTTTCTAGGTCTCCCACGAGTGCCATTATTTATTCAACAACATATTCTGTATCTCGTGACAGTCAATTGTGTGTATGTTTTTTGTTGCTTTTTTTTAAACTAACCTTTATCTTCACCTTTTACTATTTATCAAGACTCCGAGAGCAACTCTTTGACAGAAGAAGACAAACTTGCATTATCAATATCTTTTGCTACTCCCAGCTCTCGGTGTGAGACTCTTCTGCACACTTCACCCTGTGTCTCCACGGCTGGCTCCTCCTCTTGCTCTCTTGAGCTCAAGGAAAGAGACACAAACACAAGTCATGTTATGAAGTCACATTTATTGCCTCCAACCAGCCTCACTCCTGTTGGTTTGGAGACTGTTTCTTGTCTCCCGTCTGTGGGAGCACTAGAGTCTTGCCGTGGCACTTTCGATAACATCATTCCTGAACGTCCCACAGAAAGACCTTTGCTTGTGCAGGAGAACTTTCAATCAGAGCAGAAAAAAACAGGTTCAGCTGAACAGAGACAGAAGTCCCTTTTGGGACCCCCGATTCAGGCAGTGGGTGAGGCCCTGCTGCTCCAGTTGAAAAGTCTAAAGGACATTCCTGAACTGGGACAGAAAGAGACTGAGAGAGGTGCGACCCGGGCCTTCCTCAAAGCAACACTATCTGGAAATGTGAAGAAAAGCTGCAAGCGCAAAGAGAGACTGACAAAAGAATCAGTCAAACAGAGAAGAATTACAGGTGACATACGCACACACACACAAACATCACACAAATAAATAAGTGATTAATGTGATGATTCCTTGTTTCTTAGATTATAGACCTGCTACATTATCAGGGGAATCTGGGCTTGAAACATCTACTCTGCTGAAGAGATGTTCATCAAAACCAAGAAAAAATGTAAACGGAAACATTATGATGATAATTATTAGAAGAAATACAGGCAGTGTATCTTTATTACACTAACCATTTACCTTCTTTTTTATTTTTTTCAGCTGCAGCTAGAGCTTTGTGATGTCACATCAGAAATACAAAGAATTACAATTAAAGAAGAAGAAAATCTGCTGGTATTAATAATATTACATTATCCAGACTATTGTCACTTATTTTCTAATATCTTTTTTTGGGTCTTTTTCAGCCTGCGTATGTTCCCCATGCCATGGCCTTTAAGTGTTCATATGGAATTCAGGTAAAGAGCATCTTCTCTATGTAAGGATTTAACGAGGATTCACTGCCATGCGCTGCGATGCATGTTGTTCTAGACTTAAAAACTGTAATGCATGGATCCAAGTCGTTTAATTTCCATACCATGGTCCCACAAACTGAAACAGTTCATTTGTGCCTGTCTGCAGTCTGTGTGGATCATGTAAGTCCAGGGCACTAGTGAACCCCAGAAAGAATTGTTATCGCTGTGGTAATAACTAATGGGGATCCGTAAGACTTGTTATTTCAGTTTCTACTTTACCTAATGTGTCTAAACCAATAGTTTATCATTTCTATGGCAACAAATGTGGGGGAGTGATCCATTTGTATTTTCCATTTCCTGAGGACCACATGAACACGGCATTAGCCAGAGGCGTGCTGGGACCTAATGACCTGAGTTTTAGCTCACCTTGCAGGGCATTAGCTTTATAGGTTAGAGATTGTAGGATCGGTCCCTGCTGATGACACTTTCTCTTTTCACAGGACATGACAGTGAGTGGGACTGTTGCCCTATAATGGGATTTTTCTGATTTAAACCTGACCCAGAGTTTTGTACAATTTTTAAACATCTGATTACACAGGAATATTTACTCTGGACTTTCATAAAAAAGAAATTGTTCTGACATTAATTATCAAATTTAAAAAAAGACTTATTCTCAATATATAATACCTTAATTTTGATTGAAGAAATGGTTACATATATTATTCTAATTAAATTTGGCCTTTTATTCGTTGTTTTTTCAGCAGGAGATAAAGTTGCTGTTTTTTCTGTGTTTGTCGATGTAACAATCAGTTTGGTCCCAGAAGTTGCTTGGTTATCATGTGTAATGTCACACTTAACCCATGATCAAGCCTCATTCCCCCTAGGCTAGGCCACGCCCCTTAGTATGATGTTTTTTTCACTCCACAGCAGCTGTCTTAGGCACGATGAACAAATTAGTTGATGTTGTTGGTTATACAACTGTAAAACTTAAATTTACACTCCTAAATGTTCCCAACAAGTTAACAACAGTTAAATCACGCTCTATATCACTCCACTGCAGCTGTTTCCATAGTAACAACAAACTATTTTCAGCTAAAACAGCGTAAAAAGTGAAATAACTCCTGCCCAGGACTTAAAAGAAGCAAACAGGCCAAACAGTTTCAGTTTGTGGGACCATGGTATAACCGGATTAAACAACTCGGAGCCGTGCATTAAACAGTTTTAATGCACTTAGCGGAGGAACACACATCTTGACTCAACATTGTGCTTTAAAACTGTGTAATGCACGGCTCCTCATTGTTTAATCCTTACCAATACACTTGTGATTGCTAGTTCACTTCCTGCCTCCAGCTGACGTCACTGATGACTGATGACATAGGCCGGAAAGGGAACAATACAGCGTAACTTAACCATTTTAATAATAGACCCATGAAACTAACCTGGACTGAATGGACTCCCTGTGCCATATGAAAATAACGCACACCAGTTAACATTAGATTCTGCATTGTCTGTTATTCTTTCTGTGGCACAATACAAATACACCTGTTCCACTGTGTTTCTGCAGCAAAGCTCTGCAAAGAAAAGACCCCTCGTCCAAGACTCTGATGATGGATCTTCTTGCCCGACAGAAGTGGTGGGAGTTCTTGCTCTGCCCAAAGAGCCATCCAGTTTAAGTGTAAAGGAAACCCTCTTCCAAAAGAATAAAGAGACAGAAGATGAAGACCTGGAGGCGGAGATCACTCGACGTGTGCAGAGATCTGCCCGAAAACAAGCCAAACAGGAGCAACTCAAACGACTCCACAAAGCCCAAGTAAACTCTCTGGACCCAGTCTAAATTGGCCTCATGGCAGTAGTTTTACCTTGTTTGTATTGTGCAGGTAATCCAGAGACAGCTGCAGCAGGTGGATGAGAAGCAGAGATTGCTGGAGGCTAGAGGAGTGGCAGTTGAAAAAGCTCTGAGAGGAGAGGCAGGTAAAGATGCAATCGAGCCGATTTCCCCATGTCACTCATGTCCCAGGTTCATCATCTTCATCAACTAGTCACCCTTTGCTGATTATGTCATTATCTGTCATCATTATTGGAGGCAACAGTGGCTCAAACGTTTCAAATGTTTACGAGAAGATGGCCCTGGAAATATAACTTGCTTCCAGATGATGAACCAGGGACATCAGCAACACGGGGAAAACAGATTGACAGATTCTGAATGAGAATGCTTACATTTAATGTCTTTCAGATTACTGGGGAGAATCTGGTTACAGCCAAGACTTTGGACTTTATCTTGGTGGTGGGTATTATCATTTTTCACAAAATTATAACATGACACATTTTATATAAGCTACTGTATATATATAAAAAGATGCTGCACATTAAGATAGAAAAAAATATTTCACAGCCTATTCTTAAAATATAAAATCATTCAAATAAATCTATAACAGTAGACTAAAAGTAGGTAAAAACACACAAAAACTAAAGACAAGAAAGGACAACACAACTAATGCCTTGTTAAAAGCCAGATAGACAATATAATATTTGTTTATACAATCAATACAACATCGATGACGTTCACAGGACAGAGTTAACGGTTTGACATGCTGTACATTATAGGTTTATGTAAACTGCAAAACCCAGCACTCATGCAGCAGTGGTTCCAGCTGGTTCAGCAGAAGAACTCCTTAGTTTGCTACGAGTCTGAACTGATGATATTGTAAGTATCCTCATTGCCCTTTGCTCACGTTACTGGTTTTGCACATATTTTATTTGTTTTTTCTTTGTTAGTGCGCGAGAGTTAGAGCTGGAGGATAGACAGAGCCGGTTACAACAAGAACTGAGAGAAAGGATGGCAGTAGATGGTCAGTCAAAAAAAATCTGCAGCTAATTATCAATGTCACAGAGTGTTATCATCAAATGCAAAATAATACGGTCTGAATAAAACATGACTTAATTTTCCGTGTCTTCAGACCACCTGAAGGGGGCGTCAGAGCTGGAGGAAGAGCGTCTGATCTTGGAGGAGATGCTGGAGGTGGTGGAGCAGAGAGACAAATTGGTGACTCTGCTGGAGGAGGAGCGGCTGCAGCATAGTCAAGAGGAGCAGGACCTAGAGGCAGTAATGCTCTCCAAAGGCTTGGGACTTAATTGGGACTAGGTGCTGAAAACAGAGACCCAATATACATGGAACTGTCTTAAATGTTTTTCATATAATTTAATACCATCAAGTTTATTTTTAAGTTATGTTCACTGTTACCGTTTACATACATGTGTGGCACTTGTATGTAAGCTGCGCTGTCTATTCATTATGTAGACTCTTTTTGGTCATAACTGATGACTAGGACCTTCAAATGCTTCTGAATTTCAATTTGACTGCAGTGTTACGCCCTAAGGTCTAGAAATTCCGAGATGTTTGTCTTTATAACTGTGCCAACAAGTCAGGTGTAGATTAATTGTGCCTTATGTCAACACCATACTCCCGAACTATGTTTAAAGGCCGACCAAATATCTGATAATGATCTGATTTTCTAGAGTCACTTCACTTCAGTAATCTAAAAGATATCGATGTGATCTAATTTATTTTTTGATCTTTCACACCTATGCATTTGCGAACAAGGAAATTACATCAAAAAGGCAATGTTACAAAGACTATGATTAAAGACAAAATTATGAAAAAAATATAAATTTTAAACCAATATTTATGTGTATATAATATATGGCCTATAATGCAGATCAAAATGCTTTTTTTGTTTCCTTTGTTTGGGTCTCTCTGCACCTACAGTATATAATGTTCAAGGCTTTCACTGTCAAATCTGACCTGATCCTTCAGTCACTGCTTATCTGTGTCTAATATCTTTCTTTTACCTACCTTTATGTTGATTAAGTATGACACACATTTATTGAAACATTAAACTTTGTTATCCAATGTACTGAGATAACTACTATTACTAAGAGCAATTACTTAATATGACAGTTTTGCTGAGAGAGCTTAAAAGACCAGATCAAAGTCTGATGAGCTTGTGATATGAGCGATTGTGCACAGGAGGTGTAATGTCACTCACAGATAAAATTTAAAAAAGTAGTGCACCGACTGCAGCTGTGGCTGTATGCCCCCTCTCCCCGTGAAGCACAAACAACATGGAAGCAACAGCCGGGCACTTAAACTCAAAACCATAAATGTAATATTCAACATATTTGCAGTCTGCAGTCATTGTTTTAAATGTTAAATTTTAATAAATGTTAAATTTCAAGTGTACATCAATTTAGGGGGGGGGACACACACACACAACATACAGGTTTTGAAGCAGGTTCCCAACTTATTAAAATACCAACCCTGAGATGAAAACATGGTTGAGGGTTAAACTTTACAGATAATGATTATGTTTTGACTTAATAGTGGAAAGGTCATCTTTCTTTGGGATGATTTATAGCCTTCACAGACCACTACTCTGGGTCTGTTCTACTTTCAGGTCCTTGGCTACAAGTCCAGCTGTGACCGGATGCATGGCGGCACGATGGGCGAGAAAGACCCGCACTGCTTCTTCACGATATTTCTCAAAAGTGTGCACCTCCCTAAAAAACAAATATGATGAAACTGATAAAATTACAACTGAAACCAGGTTGTTGCGCAGGCTCAGAATGTTGCAATTTATGTACCAACTACACATTATGCAAAAAGACGTGCTTCCTGCCAGCCAGACTCAACACATTCGAGTCGCTTTATTCTTTTCCACTGTGGTGTTGGGCTACAAAGTGATGTTGCCAGTTTGCAAAAAAAAAATTCACGCACAACATATCACACAATCAGATTCAGAACAAATGGGTGGAGTAGGTTAAGTTAGGGCTGGGCAATAAATCAAAATCGCAATCTCTACTTTGGTCAATCTCAATAATAGGACTTTATAATCGAGGTTTACAGCCATTTCTTTGGCACAAACAGGACCTAGTTTTTTGTGCGTTAAATAAGACTTGATGAAAGCATTTATTTTTGTTTGAGCTCAGGTTTGAATAAAAGATGCATCTACATTTTAGGAACCAGAAAGATGTATTTAAATTTATTCCGAATAAATAAAATCAAACCGAAAATCGAGATCGATCAATATGTGGAAGATAACCTAGGTTTTTTTTTTATTTGCAATGCTAAAATGTCAGTCTCTAGATGTGCAAATCTTGTAGAGTCATACCCCAAAAGATTTGTTGCCGTTATTGCAGCAGAAGGGGGTTCCACAAAGTATTATTTCATGCTGTATGAATACTTGTGCACACCCAACTTTTCGGTTTTCTATTTTTGGAAAAATAACAGAATCATGTATCATTTTGCTTTCACTTCACAGTTGTCGGTTACTTATGTGTGAACTTTCAGTAAACAATTCAAAATAAAATCTTTATGTTTAGGGTTGTAAACATGACAAAATGTGCAAAGGTTCAAGGTGTATTAGTACTTTCACAAGGCTCTGTATGCATGTATGTATGTATATTGTCTTTTCATTTAGCTAGTCAAATGATTCAAATAAAAATAAAACCTTTTAAATTATCTTAAAAACAGGAAAATGTGTCAAAATTGACAGACAACGAAGAGGTTAATGACAATGGAGTGATATACATATAGCGCTGCCTACGGCAACGCTATATTGTCATTGTACGGGTTTTTATTATTAGGCCCGAGCGGCCTGGCAGGGCTTGGGCCTATTGATATTGTACAGACAGTGTGCACATCCCGGAAAGAGCGCGGAGCATCAGACAGTAATAGGCGTGCGGTAACCGGCCAACGAGATCCGCGAGGGCCTTTCAATGCCGCTTGCGGCTTTAATTTGTATTATTTTTATTCCACAAAATCCAACCTGAAATAATTTTATTATTTTTATTTCTAGAATATCTGAGAGTACGGTTATAGAATTTTCAGTTTCTAAATTGTTAGTTTGTTGTTTCTCAAAATGGCATAACACAACTTACTTAAAAAGTGGCCGTGTAAACTTCATTCGACCCTGTTCTGTTGCCATCTTCAGTGCCATAGGGACCATATCCTCCCATTTTGAGCGCACACATAAGCGCAGCCACCTTAACAGGAATTATGTCATCATTATAATACAAGTTCATGGCATTTAAAAACTCTCACTCACCGGCATCGAATTTCAGAGTTCATATAGCTGTTCATATTATAAAGATCCTGCATCTTCCTTACATGAGTCAAAGGTAAAGGATCCTACAAAAGACTCACAGTCAGTATGGGCAGGACTGGGCTCAAAAAAGTACTAGGTTTACCTCATGAAGCAAAAGGGACAAGAACTCAATTAGTTGGTGGGATGACAAAGTCTTCACATCTGACTCTTTGAAACCATCCAGGTCCTCTTCTTTGGCCTAACACAAAAAAACATTTAAAACATTTGAAAACTGTATTAAACTTAACCACATCTTACCTTAGTCCACTTTTGACTTAGGGCAATGCAAGTATCTGCCAGAGTAGTATCATACCTGAAAAAAAGGACTGCAATGTGACATCGTTTTTTTTGCATTCTAACATCCTAAATGTAGCGCACAGAAAAGATTATAGACGCACTGAGGCTTCACAGGTGGCATTCCAGGAGTGTACATCCAAGCGTTCCAGTCCACTTTGTTCAGGATGTCCACCTGAGGATAAGGGCCAGCTTAAGTATTAATAACAAATTACCTCCATGTTTTGTACACTGTTGATCTGATACTGCTTCTGTTATACTCCTTGAAAGTAATTACCTTCTCTTTAAAGTAGGTGTACAAGTAATTCTTCCACTGGTCAGTGGTGACACTGCTGTAAGCAAACATCTGGATATATGACTTCACAAACTCCATGAAGACCTCTTCAAAAAGAATCACACAGAATACTGGCTTACTATAAACTCACATAAATGGGTAGTAAATTACACTGTTAAGTGTATTATGTATTGTCTTATAGTACCTGGACCTCCCATCAATTCTTCCAGATGATACAACAGAGCAAAGCCCTTCTCATAAGGAACAGAAGAGAAGGCATCATCAGGATCAACGTCCTGCAGGCTTGGTACCAAGTTAGTCAGGGGATTGTTGGCGCCAAAAGTGTTCACCTAAACGATGATACACATGTGATCCAATTGATCAAGACTGTGGCTGTTAACAGTGAAATAGTGTGCTTAGGTTCTCACAGAGTCCTGCAGATCTTTCCAGCCTCCCATTGCCTTGAATTGTCTGAACTGCTCACTTTCCATTAAGCGGCCAATCATCCGCTCCAGATACACAGTGTGACCCTCATTCAACCTGGTAAAGACAATCTGATTTGGCTACATTGTTTACTCCAACATGAAAAAGAATCTCTGAGGGAATATTCACCAGAAATGTTCCCAGGTCCTATTGGTCACCAAATTCCCAGTCCAGCTATGAGATATTTCATGAGCAATTACCTGAAATATACATGAGAACAGTTTGAAACACCAAAGATGCAACGCATATTGAAAGAAATGGAAAAAGATAACTTACATTTGACAGCGATTTGTCTCCTGCCTGTAAAAATAAACAGATGAATACATTTATTATATCAAAAAGCTTTGTGATTAGGTTCCTTTTAATTTCTTATGAGCAGTAGACTGCATTTGCAGGCCGACTTCTTCAACATTTCCAAGTTGTACCCTTTGAGAGTATTGCAACTATAAAGAACTATAAAGAACACCAGAAAAATCACAACAAAATGGGGTGACATTTCTGAGGAAGGCAGCGAAGTGCAGCAGTTGGAGGTATGACAGTGCAGGGCAGTATACTGCGAAGCTGGATTATAGGGTTTATGTGATATGTTTGAGGTTAACCTTGGTTTAAACTGTAATGGAAAAACATCAAACAAGGATCCAAGGACTTTTCTACATTAAATATGCTTGGGTATACGACAGGCTTTTAGGTTACATTAATATAAAACAACTCACCAAGTGATCTTGTGCATAACAATTATATTAAATCCGTTATTCTTTAATGCATTCATAAAGTATTTCATAAACTAAAACACAAATCGCTTCTCCAGCAATGGCCAATTTTATTTTATTAGACTACTTTTGGTAATCCAACCATAGTTTCTGTCCCAGCCTTTGATTAGTTTCCGTGAACAGTAGTAAAAATGTGTCAACAATTTTAGTAATCTTGATGGGAACTAACCACAACAGTGGGATTTGAATATTATTAAATATAAATAGCTTATCAATGCCTTACCAAAAGAGTTGGAGTAGCAAAGGTGAGACAGGGGTTTTCCATGCCTCCGTATGGGAAAGAAGGCGGCAGAACCAGAATGTCATACTGACCCCAAACGTATGGCCCGGCCAGTTGTTCAGCAGTCTGCAGCATCCGTTCTGTCTGTGAATGAAGGATAAACAGAGGGCATGTTATAGAGACATTAACAGACAAAGTCTTTATGGGTTTTAAACTTGTCACCTCAGAGAACTCAAATGCAGCCTTGTCCACAAATTCTTTCTCAGACCAGACCCTAGATCTTGGTCCAATTTCTCTATAGACAAACAATAAAATAAACCCACACATTAACTGTAGACATTCAATGTCACACTGTAAATTAAGTTCAGAGAATTACCTGCTTTCAAGTGCTCCAACCACAATGGCGATTATATACGAGGGCATGGGCACCTGTGGCGAAAACCAACGTTTTAATCGTATTTTTATAGAAACTGAACTAAAACTGTAGACTACACAAACACTAACAGTCTGTCTGAAGCGGTAGATAATGCGGTCACTATCCTGAGGGTCCAGCTCATGGCCATCACGAATAGCGCTCATGACAGCTACCAGATCTTTTGGAACAGATACCTGAGAGGGAATAACATCAGTCACATTTCAGTGAACTGAAAAGTGGACTGAAAACAGAGGAATAACAGTGAAGGGTGTACACTACCTGGGCGTAGTAGGTGTGTTTGACAGAGGGACTGTCTTGACAGGGTACCATGCTCCTGCAGTGATGGGCCTAATAAGATAAAAGTCTAATTTCTCTTCATATTCACAATCAAAGAATTGACACTGTTAAAAGATCATACAGATCAGATTAAACATTCTATTAATGTTGATGGTAATTGCTTATTTGGTACTTCTTACAAAACTCAGGAAAACCACTTCTTGTTCTGCAAGAACAAGAAGTGGAAGTGCTTATTTCAAACTGTTGTTGCAAGAGCTTTTGTCGGGCACCACTTTGTAATCAACTAAGTTATACAAGACGCAGTTGGGGTGTGAAATCACTTTACCTGACACTGGCTAAACAGATACGGGTGCTTTTTTCCAGCAGTCTGTTCGGGTGTGAGCCACTGCAGAGCTGTTGCAGAGGGGGATGTCTCATAGACCACTTCCACAATAGCATGCTGTCCCCTAATTTAGGAAGCAAATTAGTCAGTGATTACATCAAACTAACACATACTAATTAATATTCCAACTAATTAGCATTTACCTTGAGAGATCAAAAGGCAATGTGATCTCCAGTGGGGAACCTTTGAAGCTGTGTTTGGAGCCCAGGGTAAAGTTGGCAGTCTGTCCATTTACACTCACTGAGATAATCTTTAGGTCTCTGGTGTCCAAAGTCTGAATCAGATAAAACAACACATTTATTAAGGACTGCTTTAAGACTAACTAATGCAGAGGCATGTCACCTGCACAAGATGCACCTTGCTATAACATGGAGCTATAAAACTTTGTATTTGACTTCATACATACTGAATTCATAGAACAAGGACAGCATTGAGAGAGTTCATATTGACAGCCAAAGCTGCTACAATACAGTGACAACAATACGTGCTTGTTGACAAATTATTACTATACAATGCCTGATTACAAAATATACAACCTGAGGCAAACTGTACTTTCTTCGGTCACCTGTTTTACCCACACTTTTCTACACACCTTCAAATCAAAGTCCAAATGCACACTGAAGGCAGCTCTGTCTATGCCAACATCATAAGCACTTTAAAAATGCCAATGTGGCCCACTGGCAGAAACAGGTTTTTCTAAACCTTGCCTTTTACCAAGTACATGAACTTAAACAACTTCCTTTCAATATAGTTACACCAACTAAAAAAGTTTGACATTAATACTTATTTCCCAGCGCATGCACGCAGGAGAAAGTAAGGCAGTACCAGAGCGGAGAAGCGGTCCTCCAGAGCCTCCACGGTGAGCGACACCCGGCCTTTGAGCACCCGCGTGGCAAAGTCCACGCTGAGGGAAAGGTTCAGGTGTTTGGTGAGACAGCTATTGATGGATGAAAAGGAGCACGGGTCCGTAGACATGATGGTAGATCTAGTAATAACACCGGAGAGTGAGAGAAGACTAGACAAAGCGCAAACGAAGAGCACTCACTGTACTGCCTGTCTGCCCTAGTCATCTGCCGCTCCTGCTTTTTACGGAACAACATGCACTACGAGCTTCCGCCGCCGGCATTTTCAAAATTAAGGTTTAGGATTCTTGTCATTTTACGCTCATCGTGTGTTTTACTTTTTGTATTTACTTTTTGTATTTTTTTTGTGACGATCAAAACATGTCATGTTTATATGTTCTACACACGACCGCTTTTGCACAGTTCAAACAATTATAGCGTTGTATTTTTCCTCTAGGGGGCGACTACCCCAAACACACACTGCACAGAAATATGGGCTGCTGTGATTGTCAGATACGAATACCATGAACCCTTTTGAGGACTCTGTTTGCCCGCGGCATGAGGAGACACATGGGGCAGACAGTCGGCGCCTGTGGGCCCGGTTTTCATCTTGGTTGGAGTGTGTCTGTGTGGTTACCTTCGACCTGGAGCTTGGACAGGCCATAGAGGTACAGTCCTCCAGTACACAGCAGAGCTAGCTTAGCATACGCATCTCAGGCGGCTGAGCAGGTGCAGATTTTGCTCGGAGGATGGTTTCACGTCCAAAACGCACTTTATTGATTAAAAGTACAAGTTGTTCTTCTGAAGGCAGGTTAAAAAAATACATTCCTTGAAGACTTGCTCATAGCAGTCATCGAGGCTCATAAATGAACTGCATGCAGGTGGTGCACAAGAAACTATATTTTACAGTTGTTTACATTTCGTGTCCAATGTACGTTACATGCAAAGATGATAATTGGACATTAAATACCAGAAAACATCCAGGAAAAGCACAGAATAACAACTATCTCTAGTCCTGGATGTCTGACTGTGAGGATCCTTCTAGGCAAAGTAGAGAGTATGCCAGGACTGATTTAGGAGTAAGTAAAATAGCTTTTTTAGGCCCGAGCGGCCTGCCGTAGCAAGGGCCTATTGTAATCGCAACGCACTGAACCTAGGTGCGCGGAGCGCACGAAAACAGCGCGAAGCGCTGTCCCCATGTCAAACGTAAACTCACCGTGTAAAACAGTGACTGCCCACACCTCTGGTGTCGGCCCTTATACTTATAATTGCAGCACGCTCGTCATCCACCTCCGAGCCCCACGGGTGTGTAGGGGAAGTCAAAAGCTTTCCAAAAATGTATAATATGATGTTGTCGCGAAAGCGACTATATTGTTTTTGCAAGAAATATTATTATTCTTCTTTATTAGGCCCGAGCGGCCTGCCGTAGCAAGGGCCTATTGTAATCGCAACGCAGTGCGCGCAGCGCACTGTACCGAGGTGCGCGGAGCGCACGAAAACAGCGCGAAGCGCTGTCCCCATGTCAACCGTAAACTCACCATGTAAAACAGTGACTGCCCACACCTCTGGTGTGGGCCCTTAGACTTATAATTGCATGAAAATGAATGGGGGTATATGGCCAACTGTCATACGGAGGTGGATGACGAGCGCGAAGCGCTCGTCATCCACCTTCGAGCCCCACCGGTGTGTAGGGGAAGTCAAAAGCTTTCCAAAAATGTATAATATGATGTTGTCGCGAAAGCGACTATATTGTTTTTGCAAGAAATATTATTCTTCTTCTTTATTTAGGCCCGAGCGGCCTGCCGTAGCAAGGGCCTATTGTAATCGCAACGCAGTGCGCGCAGCGCACTGAACCTAGGTGCGCGGAGCGCACGAAAACAGCGCGAAGCGCTGTCCCCATGTCAAACGTAAACTCACCGTGTAAAACAGTGACTGCCCACACCTCTGGTGTGGGCCCTTATACTTATAATTGCAGCAAAATGAATGGGGGTATATGGCCAACTGTCATACGGAGGTGGATGACGAGCGCGAAGCGCTCGTCATCCACCTCCGAGCCCCACGGGTGCATAGGGGAAGTCGAAAGCTTTAAAAAAATGCATAATATGTTGTAGTCGCGAAAGCGACTATATTGTTTTTGCAGGAAATATTATTATTCTTCTTTATTTATTAGGCCCGAGCGGCCTGCCGTAGCAAGGGCCTATTGTAATCGCAACGCAGTGCGCGCAGCGCACTGTACCTAGGTGCGCGGAGCGCACGAAAACAGCGCGAAGCGCTGTCCCCATGTCAAACGTAAACTCACCTTGTAAAACAGTGACTGCCCACACCTCTGGTGTGGGCCCTTATACTTATAATTGCAGCAAAATGAATGGGGGAATATGGCCAACTGTCATACGGAGGTGGATGACGAGCGCGAAGCGCTCGTCATCCACCTCCGAGCCCCACGGGTGTGTGGGGGAAGTCGAAAGCTTTAAAAAAATGCATAATATGTTGTAGTCGCGAAAGCGACTATATTGTTTTTGCAAGAAATATTATTATTCTTCTTTATTCTTCTTTCTTTCTTCTGCTCTTTGAGCAGGAATTTGACCCCCTGAACATAGTCAAAAACTCACCAAACTTTGCCCAAAATTCAGGTCCGGTGAAAAATTAATTAAAATGTGTGTTTCGTTTTGGGGAAATAAAAAATGGCGCGACAGCGCCACCTACAAAAGTGAAAATACATTGCGCCTATGGGGAGGGGGCCAACATAAACGTTGTCATAGAGCGACGGGATTCGGTACAGACATTCGTCATGTGACGACAACCAAAAAACATTATTGTGGCCACGCCCCCTGACAAACCGGAAGTCCGCCATTTTGACAGGAAGTCTGGAAAATGGTGAGTCAGCGTTTTCGCTGACGTCGCATTTTAACGAACTCCTCCTAGGGCGTTTCACCAAATGAGCCCAAAATCGCTCCAGCTCATCCCGAGATGTGGGGCATCAAAAGTTATCCAAATTTTTTGGCTACGTTTTACGGTTTGTTTGCGGCGAAGCCGCAATCTTTACGAAGAATTTTGTGACTTACCGAAAACAACAAAATGCTCCCATTTGCACAAATGAACTTCGATTAAAAATCGGAAATATACATTTTATTGACCTTTCACCCCCGGACACAACAAATGTGAAAAAGTGAGATTTGGCGCGATAGCGCCCCCTCTAGGCCGAGAACAAAAAATGCATTATGGGAAAAAAATTAGTTTCTCGGAAATTGATAAAATTCGGCACAATAATAGCTGATGGCATCCCGATCCAAAAAGCCAATAAGACCCATACCGTATTTTGTACGGTGTTGCCATGGAGACGATCAAGGCTCCCCATGTTAATCCAATAGGACTGACACACAAATATCACATTATACACAATTACAGCGCGCTAGCGCCCTCTGTCAGGAGCTTGTGGACAGTAGTAATTGAAGTACGGCCCGTCAAGGCCGTCCGATGCTGCTTGTGAAATAAAAAAGATTTGGGGCGCGCTAGCGCCCTCTGCAGGTTGGAGCCATCATTCACATGGAGACGCTAAAAATCTCATTTTGACGTTTACTCACAAAGATTAATGGCTCATCAGGGCAATAAAATGTAGTGTGGCCACGTTGGCGCACTCGGTGGGTTATGGCGCGGCAATGGAGGCACTAAGGGAGCCTCCATTACATGGTTGCTAGGCGACCAACAGGTGGTCGGCCATTTTGGGAAAAATCGAGTAATCAGCGCCGAAGGCGCCATTTCTCGCCTTTGCCTCTTTTATAATCTCGACCTAGGGTGGCAGCGACATTATAACCACGTAGGGCGCGGCAGCGCCTCCCGGTTATTGCGGCGGCGTGCGGCAACCGGCGTCAACCGGCCACCGCGTCCCGCGAGGGCCTCTCGATGCCGCTTGCGGCTTTAATTAGGCCCGAGCGGCCTGCCGTAGCAAGGGCCTATTGTAATCGCAACGCAGTGCGCGCAGCGCACTGAACCGAGGTGCGCGGAGCGCACGAAAACAGCGCGAAGCGCTGTCCCCATGTCAACCGTAAACTCACCGTGTAAAACAGTGACTGCCCACACCTCTGGTGTGGGCCCTTATACTTATAATTGCAGCAAAATGAATGGGGGTATATGGCCAACTGTCATACGGAGGTGGATGACGAGCGCGAAGCGCTCGTCATCCACCTCCGAGCCCCACGGGTGCGTAGGGGACGTCAAAAGCTTTTAAAAAATGTATAATATGTTGTAGTCGCGAAAGCGACTATATTGTTTTTGCAGGAAATATTATTATTATTTTTAGGCCCGAGCGGCCTGCCGTAGCAAGGGCCTATTGTAATCGCAACGCAGTGCGCGCAGCGCACTGTACTGAGGTGCGCGGAGCGCACGAAAACAGCGCGAAGCGCTGTCCCCATGTCAAACGTAAACTCACCGTGTAAAACAGTGACTGCCCACACCTCTGGTGTGGGCCCTTATACTTATAATTGCAGCAAAATGAATGGGGGTATATGGCCAACTGTCATACGGAGGTGGATGACGAGCGCGAAGCGCTCGTCATTCACCTCCGAGCCCCACCGGTGCGTCGGGGAAGTCGAAAGCTTTAAAAAAATGCATAATATGTTGTAGTCGCGAAAGCGACTATATTGTTTTTGCAAGAAATATTATTATTCTTCTTTATTCTTCTTCTTCTTCTTCTTTCTTCTTCTGCTCTTTGAGCAGGAATTTGACCCCCTGAACGTAGTCAAAAACTCACCAAACTTTGCCCAAAATTCAGATCCGGCGAAAAATTTATTAAAATGTGTGTTTCGTTTTGGGGAAATAAAAAATGGCGCGACAGCGCCACCTACAAAAGTGAAAATACATTGCGCCTATGGGGAGGGGGCCAACATAAACTTTGTCGCAGAGCGACGGGATTCGGTACAGACCTTCGTCCTGTGAGGACAAACAAAATATATTATTGTGGCCACGCCCCCAGACAAACCGGAAGTCCGCCATTTTGACAGGAAGTCGGGAAAATGGTGAGTCAGCGTTTTCGCTGACGTCGCATTTTAACGAACTCCTCCTAGGGCGTTTCACCAAATGAGCCCAAAATCGCTCCACTTCATCTCGAGATGTGGGGCATCAAAAGTTATCCAAATTTTTTGGCTAAGTTTTACGGTTTGTTTGCGGCGAAGCCGCAATCTTTACGAAGATTTTTGCGACTTTCCGAAAACAACAAAATGCTCCCATTTGCACAAACGAACTCCGATAAAAAATCGGAAATATACATTTTATTGACCTTTCACCCCCGGACACAACAAATGTGAAAAAGTGAGATTTGGCGCGATAGCGCCCCCTCCAGGCTGAGAAGAAAAAATGCATTATGGGAAAAAAATTAGTTTCTCGGAAATGGATAAAATTCGGCACAATAATAACTGATGGCATCCCGATCCAAAAAGCCAATGAGACCCATACCGTATTTTGTACGGTGTTGCCATGGAGACGACCGAGGCTCGCCATGTTATTCCAATGGGACTGACCCGCATATCACACATTATACACAATTACAGCTCGTTAGCGCCCTCTGTGAGGAGCTTGTGGACAGTAGTGATTGAAGTACGGCCCGTCAGGGCCGTCCGATGCTGCTTGTGAAATAAAAAAGATTTGGGGCGCGCTAGCGCCCTCTGCAGGTTGGAGCCATCATTCACATGGAGACGCTAAAAATCTCGTTTTGATGTTTACTCACAAAGATTAATGGCTCATCAGGGCAATAAAATGTAGTGTGGCCACGTTGGCGCCCTCGGTAGGGTTATGGCGCGGCAATGGAGGCACTAAGGGAGGCCTCCATTACATGGTTGCCAGGCGACCGACAGGAGGTCGGCCATTTTGGGAAAAATCGAGCAATCAGCGCCGAAGGCGCCATTTCTCGCCTTTGCTCTTTTATAATCTCGACCTAGGGTGGCAGCGACATTATAACCACGTAGGGCGCGGCAGCGCCTCCCGGTTATTGCGGCGGCGTGCGGGAACCGGCGTCAACCGGCCAACGAACCCCCGCGAGGGCCTCTCGATGCCGCTTGCGGCTTTAATTAGGCCCGAGCGGCCTGCCGTAGCAAGGGCCTATTGTAATCGCAACGCAGTGCGCGCAGCGCACTGTACCGAGGTGCGCGGAGCGCACGAAAACAGCGCGAAGCGCTGTCCCCATGTCAAACGTAAACTCACCGTGTAAAACAGTGACTGCCCACACGTCTGGTGTGGGCCCTTATACTTGTAATTGCAGCAAAATGAATGGGGGAATATGGCCAACTGTCATACGGAGGTGGATGACGAGCGCGAAGCGCTCGTCATTCACCTCCGAGCCCCACCGGTGCGTGGGGGAAGTCGAAAGCTTTCAAAAAATGTATAATATGTTGTAGTCGCGAAAGCGACTATATTGTTTTTGCAGGAAATATTATTATTCTTTCTTTCTTTCTTTCTTCTTTCTTCTGCTCTTTGAGCAGGAATTTGACCTCCTGAACATAGTCAAAAACTCACCAAACTTTGCCCAAAATTCAGATCTGGTGAAAAATTAATTAAAATGTGTGTTTCGTTTTGGGGAGATAAAAAATGGCGCGACAGCGCCACCTACAAAAGTGAAAATACATTGCGCCTATGGGGAGGGGGCCAACATAAACTTTTTCGCAGAGCGACGGGATTCGGTACAGACATTCGTCCTGTGAGGACAAACAAAATATATTATTGTGGCCACGCCCCCAGACAAACCGGAAGTCCGCCATTTTGACAGGAAGTCGGGAAAATGGTGAGTCAGCGTTTTCGCTGACGTCGCATTTTAACGAACTCCTCCTAGGGCGTTTCACCAAATGAGCCCAAAATCGCTCCACTTCATCTCCAGATGTGGGGCATCAAAAGTTATCCAAATTTTTTGGCTAAGTTTTACGGTTTGTGTGCGGCGAAGCCGCAATCTTTACGAAGATTTTTGCGACTTTCCGAAAACAACAAAATGCTCCCATTCGCACAAACGAACTCCGATTAAAAATCGGAAATATACATTTTATTGACCTTTCACCCCCGGACACAACAAATGTGAAAAAGTGAGATTTGGCGCGATAGCGCCCCCTCTAGGCCGAGAACAAAAAATGCATTATGGGAAAAAAATTTGTTTCTCGGAAATGGATGAAATTCGGCACAAAAATAGCTGATGGCATCCCGATCCAAAAACCCAATGAGACCTATACCGTATTTTGTACGGTGTTGCCATGGAGACGACCGAGGCTCCCCATGTTAATCCAATGGCACTGACCCGCATATCACACATTATACACGATTACAGCTCGTTAGCGCCCTCTGTAAGGAGCTTGTGGACAGTAGTCATTGAAGTACGGCCCGTCAGGGCCGTCCGATGCTGCTTGTGAAATAAAAAAGATTTGGGGCGCGCTAGCGCCCTCTGCAGGTTGGAGCCATCATTCACATGGAGACGCGAAAAATCTCGTTTTGATGTTTACTTACAAAGATTAATGGCACATCAGGGCAATAAAATGTAGTGTGGCCACGTTGGCGCCCTCGGTAGGGTTATGGCGCGGCAATGGAGGCACTAAGGGAGGCCTCCATTACATGGTTGCTAGGCGACCAACAGGTGGTCGGCCATTTTGAGAAAAATCGAGTAATCAGCGCCGAAGGCGCCATTTCTCATCTTTTATAATCTCCACCTAGGGTGGCAGCGACATTATAAGCAGGTAGGGCGCGGCAGCGCCTCCCGGTTATTGCGGCGGCGTGCGATAGCGTGCGGTAACCAGCCCATGAGACCCGCGAGGGCCTCTCGATGCCGCTTGCG
The DNA here is from genome assembly GCA_021464625.1 of Proterorhinus semilunaris. NCBI lineage: Eukaryota > Metazoa > Chordata > Actinopteri > Gobiiformes > Gobiidae > Proterorhinus > Proterorhinus semilunaris. The sequence continues at coordinate 29,318,961 of CM038343.1, read as the reverse complement.
GCTTTAATTCTTCTTCTTTCTTTCTTCTGCTCTTTGAGCAGGAATTTGACCCCCTGAACATAATTGAAAACTCACCAAACTTTGCCCAAAATTCAGGTCCGGTGAAAAATTAATTAAAATGTGTGTTTCATTTTGGGGAAATAAAAAATGGCGCGACAGCGCCACCTACAAAAGTGAAAATACATTGCGCCTATGGGGAGGGGGCCAACATAAACTTTGTCATAGAGCGACGGGATTCGGTACAGACATTTGTCATGTGACGAAAAAGAAAAAATATTATTATGGCCACGCCCCCTGACAAACCGGAAGTCCGCCATTTTGACAGGAAGTCAGGAAAATGGTGAGTCAGCGTTTTTGCTGACGTCGCATTTTAACGAACTCCTCCTAGGGCGTTTCACCAAATAAGCCCAAAATCGCTCCACTTCATCTCCAGATGTGGGGCATCAAAAGTTATCCAAATTTTTTGGCTAAGTTTTACGGTTTGTTTGCGGCGAAGCCGCAATCTTTACGAAGAATTTTGCGACTTTCCGAAAACATCAAAATGCTCCCATTCGCACAAACGAACTCCGATTAAAAATCGGAAATATACATTTTATTGACCTTTCACCCCCGGACACAACAAATGTGAAAAAGTGAAATTTGGCGCGATAGCGCCCCCTCTAGGCCGAGAACAAAAAATGCATTATGGGAAAAAAATTAGTTTCTCGGAAATTGATAAAATTCGGCACAATAATAGCTGATGGCATCCTGATCCAAAAAGCCAATGAGACCCATACCGTATTTTGTACGGTGTTGCCATGGAGACGACCGAGGCTCCCCATGTTAAACCAATGGGACTGACACAAAAATCTCACATTATACACAATTACAGCGCGCTAGCGCCCCCTGTAAGGAGCTTGTGGACAGTAGTCATTGAAGTACGGCCCGCCGGAGCCGTCCGATGCTGCTTGTGAAATAAAAAAGATTTGGGGCGCGCTAGCGCCCTATGCAGGTTGGAGCCATCATTCACATGGAGACGCTAAAAATCTCGTTTTGATGTTTACTCACAAAGATTAATGGCACATCAGGCCAATAAAATGTAGTGTGGCCACGTTGGCGCCCTCGGTAGGGTTATGGCGCGGCAATGGAGGCACTAAGGGAGGACTCCATTACATGGTTGCTAGGCGACCAACAGGTGGTCGGCCATTTTGGGAACAATCGAGTAATCAGCGCCGAAGGCGCCATTTCTCGCCTTTGCTCTTTTATAATCTCGACCTAGGGTGGCAGCGACATTATAACCACGTAGGGCGCGGCAGCGCCTCCCGGTTATTGCGGCGGCGTGCGGGAACCGGCGTCAACCGGCCCACAAACCCCCGCGAGGGCCTCTCGATGCCGCTTGCGGCTTTAATTCTTTCTTCTTCTTCTTCTTCTTCTGCTCTTTGAGCAGGAATTTGACCCCCTGAACATAGTCAAAAACTCACCAAACTTTGCCCAAAATTCAGATCCGGTGAAAAATTAATAAAAATGTGTGTTTCGTTTTGGGGAAATAAAAAATGGCGCGACAGCGCCACCTACAAAAGTGAAAATACATTGCGCCTATGGGGAGGGGGCCAACATAAACTTTGTCGTAGAGCGACGAGATTTGGTACAGACATTCGTCACGTGACGACAACCAAAAAACATTATTGTGGCCACGCCCCCTGACAAACCGGAAGTCCGCCATTTTGACAGGAAGTCCGGAAAATGCTGAGTCAGCGTTTTCGCTGACAATGCATTTTAACGAACTCCTCCTAGGGCGTTTCACCAAATGAGCCCAAAATCGCTCCAGCTCATCCCGAGATGTGGGGCATCAAAAGTTATCCAAATTTTTTGGCTAAGTTTTACGGTTTGTTTGCGGCGAAGCCGCAATCTTTACGAAGAATTTTGCGACTTACCGAAAACAACAAAATGCTCCCATTTGCACAAACGAACTCCGATTAAAAATCGGAAATATACATTTTATTGACCTTTCACCCCCGGACACAACAAATGTGAAAAAGTGAGATTTGGCGCGATAGCGCCCCCTCTAGGCCGAGAACAAAAAATGCATTATGGAAAAAACATTAGTTTCTCGGAAATGAATAAAATTCGGCACAATATTAGCTGATGGCATCCCGATCCAAAAAGCCAATGAGACCCATACCGTATTTTGTACGGTGTTGCCATGGAGACGACCGAGGCCCACCATGTTAATCCAATGGGACTGACCTGCATATCACACATTATACACAATTACAGCTCGTTAGCGCCCTCTGTGAGGAGCTTGTGGACAGTAGTCATTGAAGTACGGCCCGTCAGGGCCGTCCGATGCTGCTTGTGAAATAAAAAAGATTTGGGGCGCGCTAGCGCCCTCTGCAGGTTGGAGCCATCATTCACATGGAGACACGAAAAATCTCGTTTTGATGTTTACTCAAAGATTAATGGCACATCAGGGCAATAAAATGTAGTGTGGCCACGTTGGCGCCCTCGGTAGGGTTATGGCGCGGCAATGGAGGCACTGAGGGAGGCCTCCATTACATGGTTGCTAGGCGACCAACAGGTGGTCGGCCATTTTGGGAAAAATAGAGTAATCAGCGCCGAAGGCGCCATTTCTCGCCTTTGCTCTTTTATAATCTCGACCTAGGGTGGCAGCGACATTATAACCACGTAGGGCGCGGCAGCGCCTCCCGGTTATTGCGGCGGCGTGCGGCAACCGGCGTCAACCGGCCAACGAGACCCGCGAGGGCCTCTCGATGCCGCTTGCGGCTTTAATCTTTCTTCTTCTTCTTCTTCTGCTCTTTGAGCAGGAATTTGACCCCCTGAACATAATCAAAAACTCACCAAACTTTGCCCAAAATTCAGATCCGGCGAAAAATAAATTAAAATGTGTGTTTCGTTTTGGGGAATTAAAAAATGGCGCGACAGCGCCACCTACAAAACTGAAAATACATTGCGCCTATGGGGAGGGGGCCAACATAAACTTTGTCGTAGAGCAACGAGATTCGGTACAGACATTTGTCATGTGACGACAACCAAAAAATATTATTGTGGCCACGCCCCCAGACAAACCGGAAGTCCGCCATTTTGACAGGAAGTCTGGAAAATGGTGAGTCAGCGTTTTCGCTGACGTCGCATTTTAACGAACTCCTCCTAGGGCGTTTCACCAAATGAGCTCCAAATCGCTCCAGCTCATCCCGAGATGTGGGGCATCAAAAGTTATCCAAATTTTTTGGCTAAGTTTTACGGTTTGTTTGCGGCGAAGCCGCAATCTTTACGAAGAATTTTGCGACTTACCGAAAACAACAAAATGCTCCCATTTGCACAAACGAACTCCGATTAAAAATCGGAAATATACATTTTATTGACCTTTCACCCCCGGACACAACAAATGTGAAAAAGTGAGATTTGGCGCGATAGCGCCCCCTCTATGCCGAGAACAAAAAATGCATTATGGGAAAAAAATTAGTTTCTCGGAAATGGATAAAATTCGGCACAAAAATAGCTGATGGCATCCCGATCCAAAAAGCCAATGAGACCCATACCGTATTTTGTACGGTGTTGCCATGGAGACGACCGAGGCTCGCCATGTTATTCCAATGGGACTGACCCGCATATCACACATTATACACGATTACAGCGCGTTAGCGCCCTCTGTCAGGAGCTTGTGGACAGTAGTCATTGAAGTACGGCCCGTCAAGGCCGTCCGATGCTGCTTGTGAAATAAAAAAGTCTTGGGGCGCGCTAGCGCCCTCTGCAGGTTGGAGCCATCATTCACATGGAGATGCGAAAAATCTCGTTTTGATGTTTACTCACAAAGATTAATGGCACATCAGGGCAATAAAATGTAGTGTGGCCACGTTGGCGCCCTCGGTAGGGTTATGGCACGGCAATGTAGGCACTAAGGGAGGCCTCCATTACATGGCTGCTAGGCGACCAACAGGTGGTCGGCCATTTTGGGAAAAATCGAGTAATCGGCGCCGAAGGCGCCATTTCTCGCCTTTGCTCTTTTATAAACTCGACCTAGGGTGGCAGCGACATTATAACCACGTAGGGCGCGGCAGCGCCTCCCGGTTATTGCGGCGGCGTGCGGGAACCGGCGTCAACCGGCCCACGAGACCCGCGAGGGCCTCTCGATGCCGCTTGCGGCTTTAATTAGGCCCGAGCGGCCTGCCGTAGCAAGGGCCTATTGTAATCGCAACGCAGTGCGCGCAGCGCACTGTACTGAGGTGCGCGGAGCGCACGAAAACAGCGCGAAGCGCTGTCCCCATGTCAAACGTAAACTCACCGTGTAAAACAGTGACTGCCCACACCTCTGGTGTGGGCCCTTATACTTATAATTGCAGCAAAATGAATGGGGGTATATGGCCAACTGTCATACGGAGGTGGATGACGAGCGCGAAGCGCTCGTCATTCACCTCCGAGCCCCACCGGTGCGTCGGGGAAGTCGAAAGCTTTAAAAAAATGCATAATATGTTGTAGTCGCGAAAGCGACTATATTGTTTTTGCAAGAAATATTATTATTCTTCTTTATTCTTCTTCTTCTTCTTCTTTCTTCTTCTGCTCTTTGAGCAGGAATTTGACCCCCTGAACGTAGTCAAAAACTCACCAAACTTTGCCCAAAATTCAGATCCGGCGAAAAATTTATTAAAATGTGTGTTTCGTTTTGGGGAAATAAAAAATGGCGCGACAGCGCCACCTACAAAAGTGAAAATACATTGCGCCTATGGGGAGGGGGCCAACATAAACTTTGTCGCAGAGCGACGGGATTCGGTACAGACCTTCGTCCTGTGAGGACAAACAAAATATATTATTGTGGCCACGCCCCCAGACAAACCGGAAGTCCGCCATTTTGACAGGAAGTCGGGAAAATGGTGAGTCAGCGTTTTCGCTGACGTCGCATTTTAACGAACTCCTCCTAGGGCGTTTCACCAAATGAGCCCAAAATCGCTCCACTTCATCTCGAGATGTGGGGCATCAAAAGTTATCCAAATTTTTTGGCTAAGTTTTACGGTTTGTTTGCGGCGAAGCCGCAATCTTTACGAAGATTTTTGCGACTTTCCGAAAACAACAAAATGCTCCCATTTGCACAAACGAACTCCGATAAAAAATCGGAAATATACATTTTATTGACCTTTCACCCCCGGACACAACAAATGTGAAAAAGTGAGATTTGGCGCGATAGCGCCCCCTCCAGGCTGAGAAGAAAAAATGCATTATGGGAAAAAAATTAGTTTCTCGGAAATGGATAAAATTCGGCACAATAATAACTGATGGCATCCCGATCCAAAAAGCCAATGAGACCCATACCGTATTTTGTACGGTGTTGCCATGGAGACGACCGAGGCTCGCCATGTTATTCCAATGGGACTGACCCGCATATCACACATTATACACAATTACAGCTCGTTAGCGCCCTCTGTGAGGAGCTTGTGGACAGTAGTGATTGAAGTACGGCCCGTCAGGGCCGTCCGATGCTGCTTGTGAAATAAAAAAGATTTGGGGCGCGCTAGCGCCCTCTGCAGGTTGGAGCCATCATTCACATGGAGACGCTAAAAATCTCGTTTTGATGTTTACTCACAAAGATTAATGGCTCATCAGGGCAATAAAATGTAGTGTGGCCACGTTGGCGCCCTCGGTAGGGTTATGGCGCGGCAATGGAGGCACTAAGGGAGGCCTCCATTACATGGTTGCCAGGCGACCGACAGGAGGTCGGCCATTTTGGGAAAAATCGAGCAATCAGCGCCGAAGGCGCCATTTCTCGCCTTTGCTCTTTTATAATCTCGACCTAGGGTGGCAGCGACATTATAACCACGTAGGGCGCGGCAGCGCCTCCCGGTTATTGCGGCGGCGTGCGGGAACCGGCGTCAACCGGCCAACGAACCCCCGCGAGGGCCTCTCGATGCCGCTTGCGGCTTTAATTAGGCCCGAGCGGCCTGCCGTAGCAAGGGCCTATTGTAATCGCAACGCAGTGCGCGCAGCGCACTGTACCGAGGTGCGCGGAGCGCACGAAAACAGCGCGAAGCGCTGTCCCCATGTCAAACGTAAACTCACCGTGTAAAACAGTGACTGCCCACACGTCTGGTGTGGGCCCTTATACTTGTAATTGCAGCAAAATGAATGGGGGAATATGGCCAACTGTCATACGGAGGTGGATGACGAGCGCGAAGCGCTCGTCATTCACCTCCGAGCCCCACCGGTGCGTGGGGGAAGTCGAAAGCTTTCAAAAAATGTATAATATGTTGTAGTCGCGAAAGCGACTATATTGTTTTTGCAGGAAATATTATTATTCTTTCTTTCTTTCTTTCTTCTTTCTTCTGCTCTTTGAGCAGGAATTTGACCTCCTGAACATAGTCAAAAACTCACCAAACTTTGCCCAAAATTCAGATCTGGTGAAAAATTAATTAAAATGTGTGTTTCGTTTTGGGGAGATAAAAAATGGCGCGACAGCGCCACCTACAAAAGTGAAAATACATTGCGCCTATGGGGAGGGGGCCAACATAAACTTTTTCGCAGAGCGACGGGATTCGGTACAGACATTCGTCCTGTGAGGACAAACAAAATATATTATTGTGGCCACGCCCCCAGACAAACCGGAAGTCCGCCATTTTGACAGGAAGTCGGGAAAATGGTGAGTCAGCGTTTTCGCTGACGTCGCATTTTAACGAACTCCTCCTAGGGCGTTTCACCAAATGAGCCCAAAATCGCTCCACTTCATCTCCAGATGTGGGGCATCAAAAGTTATCCAAATTTTTTGGCTAAGTTTTACGGTTTGTGTGCGGCGAAGCCGCAATCTTTACGAAGATTTTTGCGACTTTCCGAAAACAACAAAATGCTCCCATTCGCACAAACGAACTCCGATTAAAAATCGGAAATATACATTTTATTGACCTTTCACCCCCGGACACAACAAATGTGAAAAAGTGAGATTTGGCGCGATAGCGCCCCCTCTAGGCCGAGAACAAAAAATGCATTATGGGAAAAAAATTTGTTTCTCGGAAATGGATGAAATTCGGCACAAAAATAGCTGATGGCATCCCGATCCAAAAACCCAATGAGACCTATACCGTATTTTGTACGGTGTTGCCATGGAGACGACCGAGGCTCCCCATGTTAATCCAATGGCACTGACCCGCATATCACACATTATACACGATTACAGCTCGTTAGCGCCCTCTGTAAGGAGCTTGTGGACAGTAGTCATTGAAGTACGGCCCGTCAGGGCCGTCCGATGCTGCTTGTGAAATAAAAAAGATTTGGGGCGCGCTAGCGCCCTCTGCAGGTTGGAGCCATCATTCACATGGAGACGCGAAAAATCTCGTTTTGATGTTTACTTACAAAGATTAATGGCACATCAGGGCAATAAAATGTAGTGTGGCCACGTTGGCGCCCTCGGTAGGGTTATGGCGCGGCAATGGAGGCACTAAGGGAGGCCTCCATTACATGGTTGCTAGGCGACCAACAGGTGGTCGGCCATTTTGAGAAAAATCGAGTAATCAGCGCCGAAGGCGCCATTTCTCATCTTTTATAATCTCCACCTAGGGTGGCAGCGACATTATAAGCAGGTAGGGCGCGGCAGCGCCTCCCGGTTATTGCGGCGGCGTGCGATAGCGTGCGGTAACCAGCCCATGAGACCCGCGAGGGCCTCTCGATGCCGCTTGCGGCTTTAATTCTTTCTTCTTCTTCTTCTTCTTCTGCTCTTTGAGCAGGAATTTGACCCCCTGAACATAATCAAAAACTCACCAAACTTTGCCCAAAATTCAGATCTGGTGAAAAATTTATTAAAATGTGTGTTTCGTTTTGGGGAAATAAAAAATGGCGCGACAGCGCCACCTACAAAACTGAAAATACATTGCGCCTATGGGGAGGGGGCCAACATAAACTTTGTCGTAGAGCGACAAGATTCGGTACAGACATTGGTCCTGTGAGGACAAACAAAATATATTATTGTGGCCACGCCCCCAGACAAACCGGAAGTCCGCCATTTTGACAGGAAGTCTGGAAAATGGTGAGTCAGCGTTTTTGCTGACGTCGCATTTTAACGAACTCCTCCTAGGGCGTTTCACCAAATGAGCCCAAAATCGCTCCAGCTCATCTCGAGATGTGGGGCATCAAAAGTTATCCAAATTTTTTGGCTAAGTTTTACGGTTTGTTTGCGGCGAAGCCGCAATCTTTACGAAGAATTTTGCGACTTACCGAAAACAACAAAATGCTCCCATTTGCACAAATTAACTCCGATAAAAAATCGGAAATATACATTTTATTGACCTTTCACCCCCGGAAACAACCAATGTGAAAAAGTGAGATTTGGCGCGATAGCGCCCCCTCTAGGCCGAGAACAAAAAATGCATTATGGGAAAAAAATTAGTTTCTCGGAAATGGATCAAATTCGGCACAATAATAGCTGATGGCATCCCGATGCAAAAAGCCAATGAGACCCATACCGTATTTTGTACGGTGTTGCCATGGAGACGACCGAGGCTCCCCATGTTAATCCAATAGGACTGACACACAAATCTCACATTATACACAATTACAGAGCGTTAGCGCCCTCTGTGAGGAGCTTGTGGACAGGAGTGATTGAAGTACGGCCCGTCAGGGTCGTCCGATGCTGCTTGTGAAATAAAAAAGATTTGGGGCACGCTAGCGCCCTCTGCAGATTGGAGCCATCATTCACATGGAGACACGAAAAATCTCGTTTTGATGTTTACTCACAAAGATTAATGGCACATCAGGGCAATAAAATGTAGTGTGGCCACGTTGGCGCCCTCGGTAGGGTTATGGCGCGGCAATGGAGGCACTGAGGGAGGCCTCCATTACATGGTTGCTAGGCGACCAACAGGTGGTCGGCCATTTCGGGAAAAATAGAGTAATCAGCGCCGAAGGCGCCATTTCTCGCCTTTGCTCTTTTATAATCTCGACCTAGGGTGGCAGCGACATTATAACCACGTAGGGCGCGGCAGCGCCTCCCGGTTATTGCGGCGGCGTGCGGCAACCGGCGTCAACCGGCCAACGAGACCCGCGAGGGCCTCTCGATGCCGCTTGCGGCTTTAATTTTAATTATTATTTTTAAGCTACTCAAAGATAAACACATACAGTCTAATATTACCCATACACGCGGATTCTCTATTGGTCTTCTTTCATTTTCATTTAATTTAATTTCAGCAAGTTCTTCAATATCTATGTCATGCCAGCATTTGAGGCCAGGGGACTATTTCATAAAACTGGCTTGTTTGGCTCATTTTGTTGTCACTTGGGTTTCATACATAGTTTTCATACATGTATGCCAGGCCCACTCTGAGTATGACCCAGTTATTATGCCAGAAATCTTAGCATGGTCCAAACTAGCTAAATGTCAATAAACAAAACAAAAAGCAACACACACACAAACACACAAAGACTCGGCAAAGTAGATCATGGATTTGAGTGTCATTTATGTAGCAGGTCGGCCTGATATTCTATAGAAAGTTTACATTATCCACTTTTCCAGTAACAAATTATTTATTGTGACATTTTTGTCATTTATTTTTAGCTTCTCTATCCCCAGGATGTAAAACTTACAGAGAAAGAGGTAAGTACTTCACGTGAGTTATTTGTAACTTGTCAATAAAATAAAAAAGTTAAGTAAGTAAGTGCTTTATTGTCATTGTACAAGTGTACAACAAAATAGTGTTCAGGTGTTAGTCCTAATGTTTTGTTTTTTTAGAAAACCAGCATTTGTTACCTGTCATTTCCTGACTCCTATTCAGGTACACACATGCACCCACACAGAACTTACAGCCCTTTAAAGTGACAATATTTCAGCCTCAGCACGTTTTATATTGCAGGATGCCTCGGGGACACACAATTCAGTTTTAGGATGCGTCAGTCTGTTGGCCGACGAGGTTCAAGGGATGGAGAGATTTACAACCGAGATGCCCCTGCAACACTGCAGGTTGTCTATTTCCACCACTAATGCTCTAGTTAATGATTGATTATTTATTAATTGATGAATTAAATTAATGATTGACTGTATATTTATTCTTCCATAGAAAGAAGTCTCCCATTTTTTTGGCTATGTTTATTTTAGACAAGTGAAGGATGTCTCTGTAAAACGAGGATATTTTCAGAAGGTTTGTGCCATATGATTAGCAATGACGTGATTTTATTTGCAAACTGGTCATGTGTCGTGCGCTGTATGTTTCAGTCTCTGGTGCTCCTCAGCAGGCTGCCCTACACCGCCCTGTTTCACTCGCTGCTGCAAATTATTGCCCCAGAGTATTTTGAGAAGTTGGAGCCCTGCCTTGAAACAGGTTATAGTGACATTTGGTCACAACAATTAAAATTGGTTGTTTTTTGTGTGTGTGTACTGTCATGTCAGTACTTTTTGTTTGTCATTTCATTGTAGTTTGTAATGAGATTGATCAGTGGCCAAAACCTGTGCCAGGAATGACTCTCAACCTGCCTGTGATGGGTGTGATCTTACAGGTACAGTAGTATTTCTCCAAATATAATTTAAAATAACATAGCCAGTGACATTTTGTGTCAATATTTTCTTCTCTTATATTTGTTTATTCATATTTCAGGTAAGAATTCCTTCAAAGTTAGACAAACCAGGAGGGAGTCCAATCCGACATGCAGCCAAAGAGGTGAGAGTGATCATTTCAGTTTACAACCCAATCAGAGATGTTTATCAGTAGTTTCGTCTCATCAGAACCTGTTACCAGCTCCAACGATGCTGCCAACGATTCATGAACTGGACCTTTTCAAGTCAGTCTTCGAGTCTTTCTTTTTTCTTTTGGGTGCAATGTCTAAACAAATTCGACTTTTAATGTTTTCAGATGTTTCCAGTCACTGTTGATTCACCAACAGATGCTCTGGGAACTAGTACTACTTGGGGAACCTCTGGTTGTCATTGCCCCTTCTCCTACAGTGTCATCTGAAACTGTGTTGGCTCTAGTGAGGTAAGTGGTGAACCGTACGTACCGTGTATTTCACAATATGGTTTTGACTTGTTTTAAATTGTCTTCCTTCTATAGCTCTATTTGTCCTTTAAAGTTTTGCTGTGATTTCCGTCCATACTTTACCATTCATGACACCGAGTTCAGAGAGTACACTACTCGTACCCAGGCTCCGTGAGTGACTCCTCTCACCAGTTTGTGTTTAAATCAAGGTGTTCATTGCATGCCACACTGAACAAAACATATGTCCTCTGTTATTTAGCCCTAATGTAGTTCTTGGAGTCACAAATCCATTTTTTATCAAGACTTTCCAGAGTTGGCCCCATATCATACGACTTGGTGAAATCAAGATGGCAGGTATTTTGTTTTGGCTGTGATTATTTCATTTTCTTGTTACATATATTATTGACCTCTTTTTAGGAGATCTACCCAAACAAGTTAAGGTGAAGAAACTAATCAAATTAAAAACACTTGATACTAAACCAGGTAGATCTGTCTACTCCACAGTCAATGTTTCATTATTGATAATAGAAATTAAAAAAGTTATGTCTCTACAGGGATCTACACTGCATACAAGACATTTTTACACAAAGATAAAATCCTTATTAAAAGACTACTTAAGGTAATATGAAATGTTTACGACACTAAATGTTAGGTAAATGTTAATTTTTTTTAAAGTATTTTTTATTAATGATAAGGGAATTCAGAGGAAGAGGCCACCTGAGGTACAAAGTGCCATATTGAGAAGACACTTATTAGAGCTCACGCAGAGCTTCATCATTCCTCTGGTAAATATTACTAGACACAATTGTTTTGTTTTGTTTGAAAACCATAATGTTTTTTTGTATCTTTTACATGTTGACTGTTAGGAGCGACACATGGCAAGCTTAATGCCCCTGCAGAGATCAGTGACTCCATGGAAGGCAAACAATAAGTGCATGAATAAATTCCCATTTGTTATGAGTATACTCGGTATACAAAATGAAAACATATTTTGTTTGGTCAGACTCCGCCACAGATTCGCTCCTTTAACCAGGAAGAGTTCATGGCCACGCTGGACCACAGTGGACCACAGCTGACATCGATGTTAAAAGGTGATTGGATGGGCTTGTACAGGTGAGCTTTAGACATTTTATTTCAGATTTTTTTAATCACAGATTCAGAAAGTCAACACAGAGCTATAGAAAATATTAATAAAAATACTTTTCTATGCACATTTTTACAGGAAATTCTTTCGATCTCGAAATTTTGATGGCTGGTATCGTCAACGGCAAAAGGAGATGACCCAGAAACTGGAAAGCCTACACCTGGAGGTCATTTGTGATGCTGTAAGGAATGTGTGAATCTCAAGCATCAAGAAGATATTAATCAGATATTATGTTTGACGTATCATGTCTGTTTCAGGATTTGTTAGGCTGGACCAAAGACAAATCTGAAGTAGAAATTGTAGATGTCATTCTAAAACTCAGAGAGAAGATGGTAAGAAAACTTAGTACACCACAAATACAGTACGGAAATCCATGGTTGCTAATTAATTATAAAATGCCCAATTAATCCATAGATTAAAGCTCGCCAACAGCAGCTCCAGGTCAGAGATGGTGTTATGGACAAGTTGGACACATTTATACACTCCATCGTCAGCTCACTGCCAGAGGATGTTCAGACGCTGCTCAACACACAATAATCTTGACTACAATTTGTGCTGAGAAATGCTCATTTTCTGTAGCTTGCTAGAGCCTGAAAGGAAATCTGACGAAAACCACCTGTTGTGCAAATGTATACAAACAAAACACAGAACTTTCCCCCTTTCAAAAAAAATAAAAAAGTTTTTCCTAAATCAATGATTTACTAAAAAGATATAACTTATGCTGATGGCGGCTAAAGCAATACCACCAATAAATGGTTAATACAATGTACTCTGCCACAATAGTTTCATTATTTGAACTAGCAGTGCACAAGGTAATGAAGCGGATTACCAGGTGAGGGATTTATATTCATATTATAAGCATGTAGCATTATAGAAACATCTCAAAATGAAACTCTATAATTGCATTGTTACATTGATTAATGCAAACCACACAGATGGTCAAACATCTAAGATGCTCGTTTGTTCACACTATTTAACATTTGTATCTTTGCAATAGTGGAAAATCTTAATAAAAAAGTATTCATACATGTTTTGTTGAAATGTTTTACATTGTCCTGCACAACAAGCGACACAGATCAAATAGTTTTATTTTATCATATACAAATTTGTAGCTAAATGTATAATTGGAGAATCAAATTGTTAATGTATTTGTAATAAATCTACTTGCTGTAAAACGGAACGGGTGTCTTGAAAAGCGCTATGTAAATTGAAGACATTATTGAAAGTTTACAGCATGCTAATCTTGCATTATAGGGAACTATCTCTTTCCAGTGCTCCACCACGGCCCTCCCTGCAGCTTCAATACTGCCTGTTTCTCTTGGGGACTAAAGTGCAAAATGGTGAGAATTGCACCAAGGGTTTGTTGTCGCCCACTCATATCTTGCAGAGTTAGAAATTTAAAGATTACATTTTTTAGATACTCTAGGTTGGCTCCTTCCCGACTTTGGTCTCTTAAAAGTTTATCAAGTTGACCCCGCAGATCAGCCATCTCCTCTTCATGACGTTCTCCATTAGCAATTATCCTGGATTGTAGCTGGTGGACATCTTCCTCTAGCTGGTGCTTCTGCCGACGCAGTGCTCCGGTCTCCACCTCCTTTCTTGCCAGCTGCTCTGCATATAACAGTATGGTGGGTTCATTGGGTGTGGCCCGCAGCAAGGCCTGGCCGATTATATCCTCATTATACTGTTCACCCATGTCCTGATTGTCTAAGAGACGGTTCCCATCACTGTTGTTACACCCTCGCGGAGACAGGCTGTAGCTCAAGGCCATTGCACGAAGGTTTTCCAACTCCTTGTCCTTCTCATCCAGCAGAGCCATGGTTCTCTCTCTCTGTTTGTGTAGCTCTCCTTCTAGTCTTAGCAGGTTTTCACGATGTAGAGCTTCTAGTTGCTCTACTTCTTGTTTATGACTATTCTGAAGTGAGATTGTTTGATGCTGCCGCTCCTCAAGCTCCTTTCTGTGTTTGGCCTCATTCTCATCACTCTGAATGCGAAGATTAATGTACTTCTCTTTGAGTTCAGTAAGTTGGTCCTTTACTTCCTCCAGCTCTTTGGTCTGGGAGCCATCTTTAGCATTTTTGTTCTTAAGCACTACCTGTGCTCTGACCTTATAACGTTCAAACTCATCCTTGAGCTGTCTGAGCTCCTGCTGGTAATACTGCACTGAGGCGTTTTCTTTGCACAGCTCTGGATCTGTATCTGTTAAAGTTTCGATGTTTGATATCTGCTCTGGGTTCCTCTGACTTGCTAGCACAAGAAGCTTTTTTACCTTTTCCAGCTTCTCCTTCAGCACCGTCACATCCAGCTGAGTGTCATCTATGTAGACATCTGTATTCATCCTGCTTGAAGCAGCAATAGCCAGAGTCTTATTTTCTGTGTCCAACTGTAGTGTTCTGTCTCTGAGTCTCTGAATTATTTGCTGATCCCTCTGCTTTGCCTTCTCAGAGGAGCCTAGCAGCTCAGACAACTCTGACACCTGTTGCTCAAGAGCTGCCACCCTTTGCTCTTCAGCCCGAGCACGGTCACGCTCACGGTTCTCAGCCTCATCCACCTAAAGGTAAGAGGCACAGAGTGGTCACCCTTTACAATAGGATTTTTATTTTAATAGTTGCTTTACAAAAAATAGGCTGTCATTAAGTTTACCATAAAGGCAACATTATTTATTTCACTTTTATTAAACAGATGTATCTGAGATTTCAGAAAGACTTTTTAAAGAATGTCCTGGCTTCAGAAGGGAACCTAATGAACATTGTTTTAATTTATTTTCAACCTGCAAACTACACATTGAAAGGCTCCACCATGCCTGGGATAGAATCATGGACCTTCTAGTTGTGACGTGAGAGCGCTAACCGCTTTACCACCATGTACCCAAACCCAAATATGTAGAAGTAGAAATATCTTACCTTTCTGTTTTCATTCTGCATTTGCAGCTGAAAATGTTTCTTGAGCTCTGTCAGCTCCCGTTGAAGCTCTCTAACTCTGGGATCAGGCTTCTTTTGAACCTCCTCAGCTGCCTTTAGTCTTCTCTCCAGTTCGGCTCTTTCCTCCTTTAGTAAGTTCAGGTGAGCTTCAGTCTCTGCTCCTTGGTCTATAGCCTGAGATGTCAGAGCAAGAGCAGCTGTGGCATCCTGAAGGCGCAGCTCAGCATCTTGGCGGCGCAGTTCTGCATCCTGCCGCAGATCTCTCTCTTGCTGCAGGAGCCGTTGCAGTTCTTTGAGCTGGTGGGCGTGATCTCCTTGTTCCAGACCCCTCTCATGCTGCTGTGTGATTATCCGGGCACGGCTCTCTGCAAGCTGTTCCAGCAGACTCTGAAGTTCTGATTCGTGTTGTTTCTTCAAACTCTGAAGCTGCTCTTGCAGATCCTCCACCTCCTGCTTTTGTAGACGTTTGTCAGCCAAAAAACTAGCCTCCATCCGCGATTTTTCTTGCGTAACTGTTGCCAAAGAACTGGTGAGTGTGTTCAGTTGCGTCCTCAGTTGTAAAACTCTGCGATCAGTCTCTGGACCTGGTGGAGGAGTGGCTCTCTGATGCTCCATGTCACAGCTGCTTGTCGGGCCGACTCCACTCTCTGTGCAACTAGCATCAGCAGGTGGCTCTGCCGGCTCCTCTCCACTCTGGTCCTTTGGTATGTCAAAAGATGCTGCAGTATCAACACTGTCCTCACTGTGCTGAGAACAGCAGTCATCAGGAAGGTCAGCCCTCATGTCCAGATTTTGCAGGATTTGGTCCACATCCTGAGAAACTGACAGGACTTTCAGACTTGTCTCCAATGCCTCTTTTTCTTTCATCAAGCTCTTGTACGCTCGTACCACATCTCTGAAACGAGTCTGATACTGGACAAGCTGCTTTTTCTGGGACTCTATTGTCTCGATGAGCTCTTTTCTGTTGGGACCACCCCCAAAACTCATCCCAAACTTTTCCATAGTTCTTCCAAAGTAATTATATCTCAATATTTATAACATATCTTCAGAAACCCATAGCTCTCATCCAATCCTCAAGACTCCATCTGAAATGCACAATGGACATGTATCTAATTATACTTAGTTTGATAGGATAATGTCTGTACTGTATTAATCATAGGTTGTTTTTTGTACATGAGAAGTAGCATTTTTTTATAAAGACGTCACATTCAGGAACTAAAGATTGGTAATAAACACCACCAGAAAAAAACAGGCAAAATATTGAGCATTAACAATGTTCGGGTGAAATGGATAGTCTACCTTGTCAAATGCTCTTTAAATTAGTTGTTTATTAATTCTGAAAACTGTCCATTCAAACATCTGCTGAAGTAGGCAAAAGAGTCAACCCATCTTAATCTTACCAATGGTCGGTGGTGTCAGTGTCACGCTAGAACTCAAGTATCATAATTTTGATATGAGATGTGTCTAATAAACGAGAAATCCTACATTAAACAATAATATCACCGACAGACTGGTGACCACGTCTAAACGGCGGCCATGACACTTTCAACCCGGAAGAAGATGGTACGTTTAAGGGCTACCGGGATTTCGAGGTTCTCTCTCTCTCTCTCTCTCTCTCTCTCATACCTTGTTTTGTTTGTTATTTTCTGATTACGTCGTGTGTTCCGCATATAAATAAATTTGAAATCTGGTTAAGTTAACTGTTTTTTTTTTTTTTTACTTATTTAAAGAAGAGGCTAAAACTGTCCGTTTGTTCTTTGTTTTTTATTACGGTGTTGTCTATGATTTTAACTCCAAGATAGGAGATAACCTCCTTTACAGACATACCACAATAAACCTCTTATTAATATTGATCATGAGGCTTGGGAGGGTAGCCTACTTGAAAACTGTAGCTTTATGTAGGCTAGAATCAAGTTGTATCGCCTGCCAGCAGGCTACATTTAATTTATTTATCACAGTAAATCCTTTGAAGTGCTTTTGGTGAATGGTGAAAGACCGGGCCCGCGTTACTAGAAGGAACAAGTATGGTGCAACAGGGTCACCTTGTTTAACTCGATTAATATGAAATCTAGCTGTGGCTCCAGAATGCAATTTTTTATACATTATAGAATAGATCCATGATGGAGATGGGATTTTTACTTCCGGCACTAGGCGGAGCCTCCGGGCTGGACGTGGCAATAGTAAACTGCCCCTCCCACCTCTCCAGGCAGTCTTTGGGGAGCTGGGTCTTTTGCTGGGACGACTCTCATCACTGCGCTTGTATCCACTCCAGAAATTCTGAATGAAATGGGACTTACCGTTTCATCTTTGTTTTCTAGGTTTTTTGGCAAAAAACAGATTAGGATACTGATGGGTAAGAAACATCGCTATCTTAACAAGCAACTAGCAATAAGTGTGGCCTAGCCAATGAATTCTACTTCCGTATCAATGTACTTGATGTCTCAAGTTGTAATCCTGTATGTTCTGTCAATGTAAGTGATCTTTACATTTTCAGTTGGTTTGGATGCTGCTGGCAAGACAACCATTCTGTATCAACTGAAGCTTGGAGAGATTGTCACTACTATCCCCACAATCGGTAAAGTTTCTCACCATCCTGCACTCCAAATATAAAGACCTTCTGGGTACACACAGCAAAAAGGTGTAAATAACACATTAAATATATAAAATACACTAAAACAATTAGAAATAATTAAGAAATACGATTTCTACTACAATCATTTGACCAGAGATATTGGCTGTTTCCCCAAGCCTAGGTGCCTTGCCTTGCCTTACCATTGAAGGCAGTGCCTTCAAAATCACTTCCTTCCAGTCCAAGACAAGTGTCCTGCCTTGGCCCAAAAAGAGATGCTAATGAAACAATCTTCAGAGGTAAAGGGAGGACATCACAAAATAAAGTTATGTTTCATCCAGGGGAGAGGAGAGTGTCTGCTTAAAAATAAATAAAAAGAAGTCAGAGATTAAACGTATCTGAAAATGCAAAATAAAACTCAAAAGTGGGACTAAACTTTAAAAATAAAAATTTGAAAGTGCCTTATTTTACCTGAATTCAATGCCCACAAAACAAATCAAGTCCTTTGCTGCTCCATGAAGCAGTGAAATGTGCTTGAATGTTTGAATCAAATGATATAAATTTCAAGTTTAGTTTATTTATTTATTTGAGCAGTTTATCTGCTCAAAAGGAGTGGGCCGAAGCCAAAGGCTTATAAGCGCCCACCCCAAAAGTAAGTTAACGAAACAAATCATAGATTCAGTTTTTCTATGAACGACTAAAAAGACAACCTACAAATTTATTATTTGACTAAATCTTGACAAAAAACGCTTTATTGTAAAAAGACAAACGTTTTTTTCTTAAAAGGTGGAATTTAAGTTCTTTAAGTTACATAAGCCAGCACCACACCTCTACAAAGAGCCGTGGTCCATTTATGGGTTATTTTGGCTGGGGAAAGGCAGCAAAAGCCACACTGATGTATCCTTGGTAGATTACATGCTAGCCCAAGGGAGGACAGATGCCTCCAGACGACTGGAACATTGGCGCAGCACTTGGGCAGCGAGTGATGATGTGGCTGCCTGACAATGCCTGCATCAGACCAAGGCAAGGCACCTAGGCTTTTGGAAACCGCCATAGTTTATTAGTAATAACCTTGTCTCTTGTGTTGGTTGGTTGATCATATGTTGTGTGTTATAAATATCAGTATTGCAAGACAGATGACATTTGTGAAGCCTGTTGAATATTTAACATTGCTAAGGATGTGACATTTCAAATAGATCTATGTGTGTGCCACATTTGGGCAATAACAAACTGAACTTGAACTCCACATTGTGTAAAATCCTGGCACTAATAGTGTTGATCAAAACCTGTTACCTGTAATATAGCCATACATTTTACTAAAGTTGTAATGATGTGTGTATTTAAGGTTTCAATGTAGAAACCGTGGACTACAAAAATATCAGCTTCACTGTTTGGGATGTTGGTGGTCAAGATAAGATACGGCCCCTGTGGAGACACTACTTTCAGAACACACAGGTGAAGTTAGGTCGCAGGTTGTCCACAAAGAGAGCAGCTGTTCATAAACACATTTGTTGTACTGTTTTAGGGCCTCATCTTTGTAGTGGACAGTAATGATAGAGAGCGAATTGCAGAAGCAGAAGAAGAATTGTCAAAAATGGTATTCGTTTTCTACTAAGTATTATATAAATTATGTTACGTTGGTTTGTTTTTGAACTTATGACAGCTTGTCGCATTAAGTCTTGTAATGTTTCACACTGTATTTAGATGCAAGAAGACGAGTTGAGAGATGCTGCAATCCTGGTTTTTGCTAACAAACAAGATCTACCCAATGCAATGGGAGTGAGTGAATTGACGGATAAACTGCGACTGCATAGTCAACGGGACAAGACTGTAAGGAGCCCAATCATTTACAGATTAACATTCATTTGTGTCCTTATTTTCTAACTGTCTCTTTTCTCTGTCCTCAGTGGTTTGTCCAAGCAACATGTGCGACGCAGGGAAATGGCCTTTGTGAGGGGCTAGACTGGCTGGCCAAAGAGTTGGAAAAGCGGTAAACAAAAGGCACATGAGAGGCATTGTGCACCGTTGTTCAACTGATGGAAATATATATATAAACTGGGACTGGGAAATGCGGCTTTTTGAAAGCACTTATTGTATAAAAAGACATGACACCAAGGACTCAGTCAATAAGTCGCCTGGACCCTTTCTGAAGATAAATTGAATCAGCATATTTAATGTTAACTTTGACTGCTGTGCTAAAGGTTTCAAATGTCTGTGGGTGGCCAGTTTACCAAGTATGCAATGATCCACTCCACAGGGTCAAATCTCACTGTTATATCATTCTGTTTGTAATGTGAAGTAGAAGAGACAGCAATGAATGTTTTATTGTAAGAGGTTTTATTTTTTCTTAATGGGGTTTATCCAGGAATGCTTTCAATCTTTGTAAAGCAAAATGTAAGTTATAAAAATTAAAATAGATAACACCGGGATAATTTTAAGATTGCTGTATTTCAATTTATTCAAATAAAGCTATAGACACAAAAAGCTAAACAGGTAACAAATGGCACCTCCAGGGCTTAGAAAATGAAAATGCAGTTTTTCATACATTAACAGGTTCTTGCTGGTTGTGTTGGCGCTTAACCACAAATACTTTATGACCAGAAACTGTTACAGTATAAACAAAGTCCTCCAGGATCACTGTAAGAAAAAAGAGAAACCATTTCAATATAAAAGTGATGAGTGAATGAAGACTATTAAATAAGTTGAAGCTTTTTTTTTTAAGTTTACTACTGCACTTGTCAACAAAAGCTTGTAAAGTACAATTCAAGTGTAAGCCATTATTATTTTTAGTTTCTGTAGTGATGTTTGGAAACAAATTTAATATTTTTTCAAGACGGTATACAAAATAACGATGTAGAAATGTTTCATTTTTGTTGTTTTACATTAGTATTCCGTAAAACTATTATACCATGGTGTGGGTGAATACTCAATTCTAATTGGCCAACTGCCGTGCATTATTATTTTCATATAACTGCACACGTAGGTAACACAGCTGAATCACAAACTCTTAATGAGCCTACGTTAGGTGACAAGTTGGCTGACTCGACGAGGGACTGACAGGAACGAATGAGATGGATTTTGTTGTTAATTTCAAAATGTTTGGCCCAAACAAAACTTTTGATGAATGGAAGTAGAGGAGAGCAAGCAGCTAGGTTAGCCCATTAATAACTTGAGAGCTTACCATTTCCATTGAAAACGGTTAAGGCACTATTCGTTATTTTCAGACCTACATAAAATGATCCCTGCACTTAGATTCCATCCATCCATTTTCTTCCACTTTATCCGTGTCCTTAGAGATTAGTAAAGTCAAACATAAAAGTGTGACTTCACTAACTCAACGTCGTGCATTATAACCGTCTAATGCACGGCTCCTCGATGTTTAATCCTTACATAACGCACGTTAGTCCGGCAAAATGTTCTATATCACTCCAATGCAGCCGTTTCCATAGTAACAAAACATTTGAATTGGAACTAGTTTCAGGTAAAATTGCTTAAAACTTTTTTTTTTTTAATCCTGCTCCGAAAAAATAAAAAAAAAGCAAACAGGCCACAATGAACAGTTTCAGTTTGTGTGACCATGGTCTAAGTGGATTAAACAACTCAGAGCCGTGCATTATCCCTTACATAAGGTCCATTATCAGAAATAATGAAAATTAAATAATTATTTCTGATAATGGTCACCTCGGAGTGCATTATCCCGCCTATACCATGGTCCGGCTAACTGAAACTGTTCATTGGGGTCAGTTTCACTTTTTAATCAGTTTTACCTGAAACTGGTTTCAGCTCAATGGTTCACCGTTACTATGGGAACAGCTGCAGTGGAGTGATATAGAGCGTGATTAACTGTTATTGAACTGTTGCCGGACTAGGTGTACATTATCACTTTTTAACGGACACCTTCCAGCCAGTCAGAATCGAGTATTCACACAGACCATGGTATAAACAGTTTTAATGCATTTTGCTGCGCATCGTGGCGTCCTTGCCTCCACGTCGTGCATTAAAACTGTATAATGCACGGCTTCTCATTGTTTAACATCACCTTACATATGAAATGTGTATTAGCTGGCAGAATAGAAGATTGCGTTTACCCGACAAGCGTTTAAAGGGCACGTCAGGTGATCCTGATAGTCTGAAGCGGCTTGCAGTGCGCACCATCTGCATCATCACACCAGCTGTATGCTCATCATTCTCCAACTCGCCTGCAGACTGAGGAGGGGGAAAACACTTTCATAAGGTCTGCAATTTGTAATTTTTTAATGTGTAAGGTAAGCTGTGCCTTTGATTGAATGATTTGTGGTGGCTGACGAGGAAGCCATTGGTGTAGGTGGGCAGCCATGTTTCCGTCAGTTAGCCCCAAGGCGGAAGTAAAAATGAATCAAATAATGCAACGTAAAGCACTTTATGACTCGTGTAAGCTTCTATATGTGCAAGAACTGAAGTGGCAGCAAGAAATTGTTTTGCAAGTTGAATGCAAGTCTTATTGGTAATGTTTTTTATTAGTTTATACACTGGGTTCCAAATTATTATGCAAATTGTATTTCAGTGTCATAAAGGTAAAAGAAATTAAGTTTTTCAATGAAACTCATGGATGGTATTGTGTCTCAGGGCCCTTTGAATCACTGACATCAATCTCAGACGCCTGTGATGATTAGTTGTCAGTTAAGCCCAGTTAAGGGAAAAACTACTGAAAAAGGACGTTCCACATTAAAAAAAAACAATCAAATAAGGGTCCTATGTTAAAATGTAACTTGACCTGTTAAGATGTTTTTGATTGAAATAGCTTTTGATTTCAGTAAATATGACCTCCCAATGCTATAAATTTGACAAATTACCATTTTCAGTTAATTACAACCTTTAAAATGTATTGAAACTATGAGTTGCATATTAATTAGGAACAGTAGATTTTAAGTTGTTTATTATTGAAGAAAATACTGTTATCATTGGGAGGTTTTTTCAATCACATTCAAAGTATCCTCTAACAGTTAAAGACTTGAAAATTATGCTGACTGTCATTTGAGTTGAGAAAATCTTAGAAAAATATAATTTGCATAATAATTTGGAACGCAGTGTAGAGGCCATGTGCTCCAGTGATGATGACAAACCACCCATTTCTCCCTCTCTTACTTAAAATGCAGCTTTCAGAGCCTTGGATTTGAGATTCAAAATAGTGATTTTGATAAAGAAATAAGCTTAAATAGCACACTTTATGTTGAAAACAACCCATGGCCAGGATTGAAAAGACGCCCAATTCCAACCCCGGTCATTGGCCTTAGGTCAAAGTCATGTCCCAAGTTCCATGCTTTGAAACATTCCTTCAAGTAATTGCTTCTTTGGTGTGTGTAGCCTGTTAATGCAACACAGACACAAGAGAGTTTGTTCAGTGTGTGTTTGTTTTTCAGTTAAGTCAAGTCCAAAGTCATTAGGCCCGAGCGCCATCAGGGCTGGCGAAGGGGATCTTATAATCGTAATAAAGCAAGCGCTTTTTCTATCTCCTCCCAGAAAAAACCTGGTGAAAATGAGAGTGTGAAATCAAAAGTTATTCAAATTACTTGGACAACCTTTACATATTTTTTGCGGCACAGCCCAAGTAAAATGTATATTAAACATACTGAAATATGCTTTAGTTTGTACATATAGAATGACACAAATTCATACACATTTTTCTCTGTATAAGGTTCAGTAAAACTGAGCGTGAAAAAAATAATAAAAAAAACTCGATCACAAACTCAATCACTGCAATCACCATAATGTTGCATTCCAAAATCCAAAAACTAAGACCCCTAAAAAAAAAAGAAAACATAAAAAAGCAGTAGCAATAATACCATAATCTAAGACTGAGGGAGACAAAGGGCGTGAAGCTGCCCCTTGCTTTGGGCAGGGCGGTCGGCGAGGGCCAATAGTCGCCGCTTTGTGGCTATATTTTGTGTTGAAATCCAAGTGTCTGAGTACACTTCAGGCACGATCAAAATAATGACTCACAGCCTTGACACAGAGTCACTCCTACTTTCTAATTCATTGTACTACAAAGCAGGTTGAACTTGTCCTGGACAAACCCAGACATGGAGCTTCTGGATAAGTCGGTTAAGTCATGTGGTTAAGTTAACCCTGGATTTCCTGAATATCAAAATCCATCACTAAACTCATGATGAATATATTATACAGTGCCATGAATGGCACGCGTCTAAACTGAGCAGCACATAGTATGTTCATATTTGTAAAAAAAAAAAATTGTCACATTTATATAGTGCCTTTCCACCTGCTTTAGGCTCTCAAAGCGCTTTACATCAAGGAACCTCACATTCATACACCAGTGTATGCAGACACTGGAGGTCAGGTGGGTGAAGTGTCTTGCCCAAGGACACGACGACAGTGGGCACCTGCGGGATTCAAACCATTGATCCTCCGATCACAAGACCTCTACCCTCTGCGTCACCGTCACCCCTATGTGTTAACAATCTTTATTATTATTCTGTACTGTACAGAAGATGACTCAAGTACCTTTATTACTACTGAAATGCAACACTCGTACTGTTATGTGGATGAGAAATAAGCCTTTTTAATGTAGTCATTTAAAATAGGCATCAGCCACAAGTGTAGTAATAGTTACAACATGATGTATGCGCGCTTTCAAATAAAGGAGTTCCTTTGACGATGCTCAAGGTGCTTCCCTCGTCCTCCCCATCTGCTTTGCACACGGCCTAATTTAGGTGACCGATCATACTTGAGTCAAGACCACCCTTCTGAGTGAATAGTGCGATACAATGGAGGGCTGGGTAATCGGGAAAGTCGACATGTTTCCCAGTGGGCCGTGGAAAATGCTAAATGCTAATGGTAAAAGGAGAATTAATTGACCAAAATACAGAATTGTAACAAGTTTTCCGGAGAACCCGGCTTGCCAATTGTGTTCGGAGGATGTACGCCATTTGTCCTTCTTATTTTTAGTTGTATAATTCATTAAATGTAAGAACTACCAAGCCTCAGATTCGAGTCTTTTTGCATTGCAGTGAATGGAGCTCTGGTCTTCTCTTAGTCCAGGGGTCTGCTACCTTTAACATCCGAAGGGCTATTTTGGACCATTTCAAACCAAATGAAAGTCTCAAAGAGCCACAATAGTTTTAACGTTCAAACGACCCAACAAACTGAAACATTAAAGTTGATCTGTTTAGAAATATACAAGTAAATTCACAATATCTATTTAAATTATACATTATTTAGTTATTTTTATGTAATAAATCCTTCTAGTATTCTATTGCATTTTATATGTAATATTTTTAACATTTTGCATTGATACTGCAATCTACAAATTTCAAGATATTCTAACACTGTAAATGGGACACCAGGTTTTGTGCCTCCTCCAACCGCTGACTTTCTCCTGCTCCGCCCCTGTTTCCTCACTCTGCGCTGTGGGGGCAGCTCTATAGATCGTACTACAAGCGGCAAACTCCTTTGCCAGGATCTTTGAAGATGTGTTTGACATTGCGTTTGTGACTTTACGTTTTGTGTTTTGCGAGAGCGGCGATGATTGGCTTTCAGTGCAGAGGGAGGTGACGAGCGGGTTGGATTGAAGTTTGTGCTGCTTCTCCTCTTGACATAGATTCAAGCGTCATTTGAGAGACGCCCCCAGTCCCAGTGAGTTTAGGAATGATACAGTATATATTCCCTGTTAACTCATGAAGAGACTACAGTTGTGTTAATTAGGGTTGGGCAATGTCCCCTTAATTGGCAGTTGACAATGTTTACAGTGAACCATCGTGATGGACGAGGAGATCGTAGTTTAAGATATGCTCCAAATATTTCACAACAGACATTTTTTGTTTACAATTCATGTTGGTCGTGCCAGCTCCCAGTCTGGGCATATACTCGTGGCTGCACCAGTGGGGAAAAGAGCCACTACACAATGAGGCTGAAGAGCTGCATGCGGCTCCGGAGCCACGGGTTGCCAAACCTGTCCTAGTCTAAGGCTATATCCACACGAAGACAAAACGCTTATATTTTCAGAAACTTTATTTGTAAGCATGAAGTCAGCTTAATAAATGTGTGCGTCCACATGGGTCGACTCATGTCTGTGAAAACGGCGTGATTCACCTGCCAGGCCTGTGTGTGGCGCTGTGACGCTCAGACAGATAATAGAACAAGATGTAGAGGGCGCATGCGCAGTAAACCTGTGTGGAATGTAAACAGTGAAAATGAAACGGATTCAAGGATTTACGATTTACAGAAGAGACGAGGAGATGAGTTTATTCTTCAGACGTAACGGGACTAAAGCAGAAAAACCTGTCAGTGACCGGACTTTGACTGTCAGTCCAAAAGCACAGACTGTTTTTCTACTTGTCACCTGTGGCTTGCGGATTACAGTGGAGCAAAGAGGAGCGGAGTAAAACCATCATAGATCCATGAGTAAAACTCATTATAAGGTCAGTAGATTATGGATAACAGACTCCACCCCTGTGCTGTGATGTCATCGTCTTAGTAAAAGTTGCGGAGACGTCGTAACAACGGCGCCACGTAAACGGCGTTTTGAGATCTTTCCACTCTGGGACCTAGTTTGGAAAATGTTCGTTTACAGACCCCCAAAACGCCGGACTCGTATGGACGATACACTAGATTGATAAAATATCTTTGCGTTTGGTCCTCAGCTTGACTTCGTATGGACAGGGCCTAATAAGGCACCGTCTAGTCAAGTGGTTCATGATGTTGCTCCGTCTAACTCGATAGTGCTTTCATTCAATGTGGATTAATAATATATTTTTCACAAATCGGTCTGCTGACTGTGGAGATGTATCAGGCTCAGATTATGTGTAGTGGCCCATGAGAAAAGAGAAAGCTGCAGCAGGGACCGAGCCTACAAACTCTGACTCATAAAACTAATGCCCGACAAGGTGAGCTAAATCGGGAGCAAGTGAGTCAAATGAGGTCCCACTCCCAGCACGCCTCTGGTGCATTATATCCATTCGTTTGTTCTGCAACATATTTTTTATACCCCTGATGTTAAAAATGTGCATGAGTGACTTACAGCTAGAACTCCGTCCTCACTGCTGATAACCAAATATCCGAGCTGGTCCGGGATGCGCTCCAGACCCGCTGTCAGGGCTGCCGTGGTCTGAAAACAAGAGTCAGGTGATGCTAATGCTAACAACTTAAATATTATATATTACACATGACGCCGGGTTCTGTGATACATACAATACATCGACAGCCGATGTAAGTCTTTCTTTTACCATGTTCTAGCTTAATTCATAAATGAAAAGCTGAAATCACAACTTACCATGATTAGGGTTTAAATGTTGATCCCCTGCTTCATTTCAGCTTCCGGTTTTTCTGACTTTCACGTGACTATTGATGCCTTCAAGTGTTACACTGGTAATTAGAATTTCCTATGTCTATGGTTAATACACGACACGGCAGAGGAATTAAGGCAAGTGGCTTTCGGGTGTATCGAGCCAATGAGTCTTTTGTCTTTCAATCGCTGTTAATGAATCCTTTCCTTTACAGTTTTACATTATTTTATATCGGAACACGACAGGGGGCGCTCTCTTGTCAACATTTGTGTTAAAACGGAAGTGGGGTAGCCTGTCAGCTGATCGGTCCACATGACCTGAAGGATTTGTCACTGAACCTCACAGTTTCCATTTACAGTTTGCAATAATACATTAACAATGGCCGGTCGTGGAAAGCTCATTGCCGTGATCGGTGATGAAGACACTTGCACCGGTTTCCTGCTCGGGGGCATCGGGGAGCTCAACAAGAATCGTAAACCCAATTTCCTGGTGGTGGAGAAGGACACGAGCATCACGGAGATTGAGGAGACCTTCAAGTGAGTTTTTTTCTCATGTAATATGCTCAAAAGATCAACCTTATTTTCCCTTCTTGCTTTTTTTGAGGGGGTTATTATGAATTTGAGGCTTCTCTAACCAATTGCATTATCTTAATTTGCATACGGGCTTATTGTTATAGCTTATTGTTTAAGAAAGACGCAATCATATTTTGAAAAGTAGGCCTAATATATGATAGAAGGTGCGTCTGTGGCCTCCTCAGCAGTTGTATAATTCCATTTAACCGCTGCGCTTTACACACATTTACCACTAGGTGGTGGTAACAATACAAAACAACAAAGTAAAGCAAAGCTACATCGTCGCGGTGAATCCATGAATTTAGAACCCCTCAACTCGATTGAAGCCAAGAGGAGGGGACAAACATTATGCATTGACTCGCTCGCTCCCTCCCTCCCTCCCTCACTCGCTCCCTCCCTCCCTCACTCGCTCGCTCCCTCCCTCACTCACTCACTCACTCACTCACTCGCTCCCTCCCTCCATCTCTCACTCCCTCCCTCCATCTCTCCCTCCCTCGCTCACTCCCTCCCTCCATCTCTCCCTCCTTGCTCAATCCCTCCCTCGCTCACTCACTCCCTCCATCTCTCACTCCCTCCATCTCTCTCTCCCTCCCTCGCTCACTCCCTCCCATCGCTCACTCCCTCCCTCCCATCTCTCTCTCCCTCCCTCGCTCACTCCCTCCCTCCATCTTTCGCTCCCTCCCTCCAATCGCTCGCTCCCTCCCTCCCTCCCTCCATCTCTCGCTCCCTCCATCTCTCCCTCCCTCGCTTGCTCTGACAGCAAAGGGGCTATCTATCTATCTATCTATCTATCTATCTATCTATCTATCTATCTATGTATGTATAATATATATATTTCAGTAGAAAATGAACTTCTACTTTCTTGCTTGTGTTTCTTATTAACTAAAATCTTTGATTTGTTTCATTAGGAGTTTCTTGGCTCGTAATGACATTGGCATCATCCTGATCAACCAGTTCATTGCAGAGATGATTCGTCATGCCATTGATGCACACATGCAGTCCATCCCAGCCGTACTGGAAATACCATCAAAAGAGCACCCTTATGATGCATCCAAGGACTCCATCCTGCGCCGGGCCAAGGGCATGTTCTCTGCTGAGGACTTCCGATGAATGCACACATTCATGTGTCATGTTTCCTTAATGATGTGTTTGTTAAATGAAGAGTACGTGTTGAGGTTGATTTTCCATTTTTTTTTCACGTGATAATAATGTACAGTTTGAGACTGACGGGAAACAAAACGTATTTAGTTTAAAAATGTTTGGTTTTGTGTTTGTGGATTAAATGTTGTCTACATTAACTTATTAACTGTTCAATAAACTATCTGTGCTAAAAAAAAATTGATTGTGAGAAATTATCTTTTTTCTTTTCCCTTTTTAATAGTGTTTATTTTTTTGTTCATTTTCATTCATGCATTTTAATTTAATGACACATTTATTCAGTAAAAGTGGAAAATATAGGAAGGGCATTAGGTCCAGTTCTCATGGAGTTTGACTGATAAAAGTAAATAATGAATCAGCTCTCAGGGTCAACATCAATCAAACTGCTGCATGCACAACCTTCAACTGACTCTGGCTGGAGGACAACCGTGAGTAAAGTCGGACATACTTCAGTTGTGACCTCAGCAGAGTGGGGTATAAAACCTCAAGAGCTGCCGGTGGTGCTGCAGATCACCGCCACCAGAGAGGATGTCACTAACAATGATCATGATGCTGACGGCCACTGTGGTGCCTGTATTTGGGAATCCTCTTCAACTGCAAAAAAACACCAGGTAAGATGAATTTCAAAGCGTGGTTTAAATCAGCATTTTAATTCGATTTCTTTCTGGTATCTTTTAGTCAATATAACACCACAGACCGTTTTGAACTTCCGAAGAGCCAGCAAAATCCCATAATAAGGTACGTCAAATCAATAGCCTACTCTAATACAGTAACAACAATGGTCAGTTAACCATCAACTCTAGAAATTATTTGAAATTAAGGCTCATTCTTACCAGAAATGCAAACTACACTGGTGTTTTACACATTTCAATCAGTTACACGTCTTTCATTTTAACTGATTTTTATTAATTTTTTCATACTCCTTTTATGCTGCATGGTGTTCTGAAATTATCAGGAATGTGTCAGCAATCAACAACAATGAAACAGATGATTTCCCTGGGAGGTGAGTAGAGTTTGCTCTTTTAGCATGTAAACGTCTAAAATCGATCTAAATTGGACTAAATGTAAACCATGTCTAAACCAGAAAAACACCCACCTTAAATGCATTACTAAACCACAAATTAGATTAGCTCGTATCAGAATGAATAAAGTGAAAGGCTGCAGGTGACCCTCCTGAGTACCACCTGAAGAAGCTCAAGTACCACTGCTGGTACACGTTTCCTAATAACCGGCTTTGATATGGGGCCATACCTGATTTGTTTCCTTTTTCTATTTTATTTTTCCCAAATGATGAAAGAAGGAGCATGTACATTGTTAGTTGTTGTCCAAATGTACAATGAATAGAAACAAATAAATAAGGAGTCATACATATAAATAATTAAATTAGAACAGAACTTTAACTAAATCAATTGTGACTTTTTTTTTTTTACTTCATCCTTTCATGTGCTGCATGGTCTACAAACAGTAACCTAATAACAAAACCCAAGCTGAGTTGAGTTAATTCTCTCCCTGGGATTTAAATTCAAACCTTATATATTTTCAGCGCTTCAGCTCACATGCGTTCTTGTCATGTTTACAGAGGAGGAAACTCCACATTACAGATAAGAGTGAACAGCGCAGATTCCAGCGCTTTTATATAAGTCTTAATACAATGAATTGGCTTAAATATCTTGGGCTAAACCATAGCTCATTCGTTTTTTCTCCAAGATTGTTCTTCCCCAAATCGAACCATAAGAAATCAATTCTTTCTTACTTCCTTATACATTATTCACATATCTAAATAAACTGTTATTTAATTTTAGGGAGACCAGAAAGTAAGTATATTTTCGACTTTAAGTTTTCACACGCAACTCTTTTCCTTATTCTGTACCGATTGGCTGGTCTTTTTAGTCCAAATATGCATCTCGGTGTAGGTTGTCCCCTTCCCACCTGTCTGACTGCCAACCTAGGCTCCAATCTTCAGGAGATGAGACGGCCGGAAAATCCACATCTGATCCCTTTGGAAACGGAAAGAATGGATGTCTGAACAGTCTCTGCACAAAGTTTCAATATATGGCAAACATTTTTCTGAATTTTACTCTCTCTTTTATTTGATTTATTTAAAAGGATTTCGATATACATGTAACACATACTGAAAAATGAGGCTTGCATGTTTTAGGCACTGATCTGTTGTCTGTGTCACATCAGAATGTGGTATGCAAAGCTATGTGGTATATTGTGATCATACCGAAATGTATATTGAGCAAGGGTTGTTGGTCCATTTGTCATTTAAGTGCCCTTTTTTGAAATGTCACCGGTCTAAGATGTGTTTTTCTTTCTTTTTAGATGGAATCAAACCAAAATGTATCAAAATATGACTGGATACATGTAAGCCCTTTGATCTTCAACCACTAACCAATGATTATGTTACACGATGTCCTCTTTGTTTACCATATTTAGGAATTATTATTATTATTATAAACATAATATACAGTATCTAACAGTTCAAGTTTGATATATTCTCGAATACAGGTGCTCGTCATATAATTAGAATATCATGAAAAAGTTCATTTATTTCTGTAATTTAACTTAAAATGTGAAACTAATATATGATTTAGACTCATGACATGCAAAGTGACATTATGTCAAGACTTTATTTGTTATAATTTTGATGATTATGGCTTACAGTCTATTTTCAAAATATTCTAATTTTATGAGATTTTTAATTTGAGGTTTTTACAAGCTGAGCCATAATAATCAAAATTATAACAATTGAAGGCTATACATATCTCACTTTGCTTGTAATGACTCTATCATATATTATTTTCACAGTTTACGTTGAATAACAGAAGTGAATGCACTTTTTCATGATATTCTAGCTATATGACGAGCACCTATACTTGCAATAGACGTTGATTAGTTTTTTACACTTTATGATATTGCATTCTTATTCCTTAGGAGACGTTTCGGTGTTGTTTTTGCGTGTTCCTTGAGTACATGTTCAGTCGATAACCTGGGCCACAAATTGGGCAACCGAGGAGATCAATCTGCTGGAAAAGTCACCAAGGATCCTATGGGGCCTGGAAAGTGACCCACAGGAACATCAGCATCTCTCACAAGGATTTGTTATGTAAAAATGTTTAAGACAAAACCGCTTGGACCCTGATCTGAATTACCAAATTGTGAGTGATTAGGAAGGATTATGTTCTGCCTATGAATCTTATTATTTTACTTGCAGTGGTTTTGGATTCTGTTTTGTATTCCAATTAATCCTTTTTTATTTTTATTTTTTTATTATTATTATTTTGAGGGAGTGTGTACATTTGAAATAGTTGGTTGGTCTCAAACACATTTGAGACATCCAAATTCTTTGCTTGGATGATTTAAGCACATTTCATAACTTTCTGGGAGTTATGGTACAATGTAAACGTCAGCTAAGCCGCTAGGTCATGATCAATAAAAACGCTTTATAATTAGATACTCTTTTTTGTTTTATAACAATCGCCTTATTTCACCTTTGAAGAATTTATTTCCATGTTTTACTTTTGTTTAAAAACATAACGTTGTGATATAATATGGTTGATATCCTAGAATTGAACGGGAGACTTGGTATATTTATTTTCCCTCAAAAATATTTTGGCTCTTGAAGTAGCTTAAAAATATAGATTTTTTTATTTTATATTTCAGAAATGTTGGTGACCCCACATAGCTTTGGACTGATCAAAAAGACATTTTATAACATAACTGATTAATTTTAGACTAAACTCAAACAGCAAGTTTAAGCTACGGTATAATTTCGTCATTTTCGTGGCTCCTCGACGACGTGGCAGAACAGCTGAGGCGTGGCCACTGCTGTCAGACGCCCTTGTTCTCTGAAGTGGACCATTCAGATGCGCCGACGCGTCTGCGGCACACGGTGATTGGTGCGGCCGAGTCCAGCTGCTGTCCCGAAGCTGTCCGAAGATCGGCGCTTAAAGTAAAAAAAAAAAAAAGGACAATCCGTGCGTGTAAGTCTTCAAGCAACCGAGGGCATAATCTACAAGGTAAGCGCATCCCGTTATACGCATAGGCTACGCTTTTTTGCAGGCAAAATAATAGATCTTTCTGAATTAGGAGGCATAAAGCTATTGCCAAGTTTTTACGGGCAGCTCCCATGTTTCTCACAAACTTCTCATTGTCAGTGTAGCATTGAATAACACGAAAACTGAATGAAAACATAGCCTGAAATAGAATAAAAAGAATTAAAAATACTTTCTGAAATAAACAGGGGTGTTGAAATCGTACTGCGACCATTTAAATAGGCTACATAGGGTCAGCGGTGTTGGGGAGAATATAAATTATATTCCAGGGGAATACTCGCCAGAATACTTAGAACATCCATACTTTCACATGGATGTTCATTCGCTATGCAGTATGTATGTTTGCTATAGAAATGTGACATATAAACATGTAGGAAAAAAACACAATTTGCAAATGCAGAATCACATGATACACAGTGCACATGTGCAGGAAACACTATAATTTACACTATACCCTTGATACATTGTACCTGCCAGATTTAGTACAATGTGCTATGTAATGTGTAATAACTTGTACCTATGGGTTACATACATGATGGAATTATATATAGTTTGAAGGTACATAATGAATAAGACATAAGACCCTTATTCTAACCCTAACCGTATGTCTCACTACACCTTCAAGTACTAATACACATTATTCCATTGTGTTAGTACATAGGTATCCTATTACAGATTGTTACAAAGCAGATTACACTCAGTGTTGGGGAGAATACTTTGAAATTGTATTTAGTTACTGAATACTAAATATTTCCTTAAAATGTATATTGTAATGTAATCAGAGTACTGTATTCTGAATACTTTGAATATTTTTAGAATACTTTCAGATCAATTGTCATTATACATATATATATATATATATATATATAATATATGGGGTATAATTACAAAAATGAAGACTGCAATTGTTGGAACACCTGTTTAAACTCACTTTCCGTTAATTAGGTATAATTAATCTTTAACTCTCTTGACAAATGGAGCAGCAGATGCAGAATCATGTGACGCATGTGCAGCGTTTGTATGAACTGTGGCATAAGACGTTTTACATCTTTATTTTATTTTAGGAGGAAAAACAGGTCAACATTAAAAGTTCTTTCTTAATAATATTGTGCAATATGGAGCTAAAATGTAATGCTTGAGTACTGGGATGTATTTGTATGTATGATATTTGGAAAGTAACTGTATTCTAAATACTCTCAAATGAAAGTGTAACTTTTATCAGAATACAGTTACTCAAAATGAGTATTCTAAATACGTGTATATAGTTACTCCCAACACAGATTACACTATACTAAATTTAGTTTGATACAATGTATCAAGGTAGTGTAAAATAAAGTGTAACCTGTTCTAAACGGTATTAAAAACACTGGAATCAGTCACTTAAAACGAGGATTTTAAATACATGTATCACGTTACTCCCAAACACTGCTGGTCAGTAACCAAAACATGTAACTACGTAAGTTACTCAAACTAAGTTGTTCTTATTCAAGGATCTATTACTCCTAGACAAGTCAGGACATTTGATCCTTGTCAAACTCTGCTAACACTGCTAACAATTCATGGCAAAATACTTATTGCAAACCTAGTAAAAAAATACTGCCAAGATATACACAACTAACGTTCACTTAAAGGGAAGGACCGCTCAGGGTAATTTTTTA
Organism: Proterorhinus semilunaris; assembly: GCA_021464625.1. NCBI lineage: Eukaryota > Metazoa > Chordata > Actinopteri > Gobiiformes > Gobiidae > Proterorhinus > Proterorhinus semilunaris. The sequence continues at coordinate 29,284,666 of CM038343.1, read as the reverse complement.
TATGATGGCTCTTGTGTCCTCAGGCTAAAAACGAATGTTTCCGTGGTATCAGTTATGGTCTATTATAAAATCAGAAGTATTCACTCCTAATTATTATTTTTTTATTATTATTTTTTTTAGAAAACATATTTTCACACTGAATGAGCTCTTTTGAAAAGTTTATTTTTTTCTGAAACAAAACAAAAGCGTTTTTCTTATATGTAAAATGGTTCACTGGCCACTCTGTTGTCCTAGGTGTCCCTTTTTGAAAGTTCCATCCATTTCTCCATTACTCATGCTTCTGATGTGATCTCAATGTGCTTGCCATCGCAATTGAGTGTAGGGGCCCCCATGCTGGGAATTTCTTCCCCCACGCTGCGATTTCGCCCCGTACGCTGTGTTTCAACCAACATAGGGGGGATTTTCTGTTGTTTTTTCCTTTTTGAATCGATACCATCGTAATCCCTGATTGAAAATATATATTTATATATACCTCTTTAGAAAATGTGGCCCTCAAAATGCAGGAAAGAGTAAGAGAGGTGTAAATTTAAACATTTTCCTGTGGCGCTCGCCATCCGCACTTCAGCCTGTCCCTACGGTGTGAAAAAAAATCCTGGTGAGAACCCTGGATGTCACTCCAGGTGAGAGGAATGCAGCTGAGGCAAGGGTTCTCATTTTAGACCTGTCTCTGGCGTCCACTTTGTCAACCCTGTTTTGTAAATATAATTTGAATGGGTAGAAATGTAGATTATTCAACAATAAGAATGTCACGGTTCTACATTTTTGAGTCACGATTACTGTAATCTGTGGGAAAATATTGCTGTTTGTTTCTTCAGCCTTTACACAAAATGTACGCTACGGCTCATGGGACGTGACAGTGGTTTACCTTGGGTCCTAAAATTCTTACATTTAACCTACTGTGAGCTTTTATTACTGCGGTAATTGTAAAACTGGTTAATCCTGACATACCTACTAACAAAATCTGATTTGCTACAATGCTAATAAAGTTGGGATAAAACTGTATGATAAAATGTCCACTCTGTTAGTGTCCACTCTGTTGCTGTTATCTGTTTTAATTTCAGTAAACATACAAATACAGTATAATCTATTTATGGTTATTAAAATATCTGGTTAAAGAAAGAGAATTTTAACTTAATAAAAAAAAATCTAGTTGTAAAAGCTTTTGTACAATTTAAGTACATTTCAAATGGAACAGAGTGGACACATTGTTTTTAATATCTCCAAAACTTATAAAATACAACAAGAGTCAGCAGCTTAAGCGTGACCAACATGCTTTTCAGTAAGTTTAGAGTGTTGTTTTTAATAGGGAAAATCAACAATTTATGACTAAATTTGCAAAAAAATATGACGTCAATCAAGTTTAGAAGAAAATATAGGGTACTTTCAAAGTACACAAGCATGAATAGGTGAAATAGATATTCAAATAATACACAATAATAACAAAAACAATCATATGTTGCACTTACATACTGTATAAAAATTCAATACCAAATATGTAATTAAATGTTCATAATTTTGTATGCTTGTTGTTGCTGAAACATGCCAGCTTAGCAGCTCATATGGCAGCTTTACGTGGGGGCAAACCTTTCCATTGTTTTTAATCTGATGCTCAAATAAATATATGAATATAAAAATGCATTTTTGTGACTGACAGCAAGGTAACCTTGTTTCTTTTTTTCTTTTTCTTTTTTCAGAATGATGCGTTTCTTGTTACTTTTCTTCTCCCTGTGTTTTGTTTCTGGCAACAGTAAACCCACAGAAATGAAAGATCGTGTTCATCATGATGAGCCACTGAGCAACCTTAAACATGATGACACCCAAAACTTTGACTATGACCATGAGGCTTTCCTTGGCCATGATGAAGCCAAAACCTTTGACCACCTCACTCTTGAGGAGAGCAAACGAAGACTGGGGTTGGTCTAGCAACAGACAATATTTAGGTTTCATAGTCTTGTAGGACTTTCACACTTTGTTTGTATTTCTAACGCTGACTTTTCCTTTTTATAGCATAATTGTTGGAAAAATAGACAATAACAAAGATGGATACGTTTCTGAAGAAGAGCTCAAAATTTGGATCAAAAAAGCTCAACAAAAATACATCTTTGATAATGTTCAAAATCAATGGAATGACTTTGACACCAACAATGACGGATATATTGGCTGGGAAGAGTATAAAAATGTTACCTATGGCAGCTACTTGGGTACTAGTCTTTTGTTATGTCATTAATTGAATAACACCCCTATGCTGTATAATGTTTCTAATATTTCAATACATTTTTGGTTTTCCAGATAGTCCTCAGACAGACACAGACTTTAACTATGCTCAACTGATGCAAAGGGATGAGCGGCGCTTCCGGATGGCTGACACAAATGGGGATATGTATGTAAATAAGGAAGAATTTACTGCCTTTCTCCACCCAGAGGAGTTTTCCCACATGAAGGACATTGTAGTTCAGGTAGGCTGAAATATAATTTTGGTGCCTTTGCAGAAGAATATTGGGGGGAAAAATCTATTATGGTTAAATTTTTCATCAGGAAACTATTGAGGATATTGATAAGAATGGAGATGGCTATATTGACCTACATGAGTATATTGGTGAGTGTTTTTACTTTTTTTTATTATGGTCATTATGTGGATACTTTTGAAGATCTCTCCTGTTTGTTTGTTTTTTAAGTCCTGGGCAGGAGTTATTTAACTTTTTAAGCAGTTTTACCTGAAGCTAGTTCCAGCTCTTTATCGTTACTATGGAAACAGCTGCAGTGGAGTGATATAGAATGTGATTTAACTGTTGCCGGACTAACTGTGCAGTTATACGAAAATAATGCACGACAGCTAGCATTAGAATTGTCACTGGGCGACCATGGTAAAATGTTGCTGTGGTTATGCACCCGGCATTGTTTGTTAGTACCATAAATGTGTGGCATTTCGCTAGATGGTCTACATCTGTTAAAATAAAGGAAGTGGGCTAAACAAGTGTGTATTCTGTAGGGGACATGTACTCACCTGAGAATGGTGAGGAAGAACCTGACTGGGTCAAATCTGAGCGAGAACAGTTTGCTGAATTCAGAGACAAAAATAATGATGGGAAAATGGATAGACAAGAAACACTTGACTGGATACTTCCGGAAGACTATGACCATGCTGAGGCAGAGGCTAAACACTTGATGCATGAAGCAGACACTGACAGGGTACGTCATGCCTGAGATCTGTATTGTATTGAGTATTTTTTACCTTTGTTTAATTCTTTTTAAAAGTAGTATCCTGTGTGTCTTTTTTCCCCTCAGGATGGCAAACTTACAAGAGAAGAGATTGTGGAGAAGCATGAAGTTTTTGTTGGAAGCCAAGTTACCAACTTTGGGGAAGCTTTGATGCGACATGATGAATTTTAAGTTGAAATATATTTTGATTATCAAATCGCTCTCATTCTAGGGAGTCATTTATAAATGTAGAATATGTTTTAAATGTTTATACAGTTTACTTGTACTGTTACAAAAACAAATGCAAAGAAATAACGAAAGATCAGCTCAACTGTTAGGCGTTTTAAATATAATTATTATATTGAAAAAGAAATTCAATATAATTCTTGCTTTTTGATCCAACACAGTGACTCAGTTCCTGTGGATGTGCTTGTCTTTACCTACAAAGACCAATATAACCTTTGCCATAATATTTAAGTTTATACAATTGTATAATGCTTTTATTATTGATGTTTATTATTGTTATTGTTACTATTATTATTGTATTTTATTATTGTTATTGTTACTATTATTATTGTATTTTATTAATATTATGATTATTATTATATAAGGTAGAAACAATATATTTCATGTCTGTTTCAAAATGCTTGCAAATATTGCATACTATGCACTTACATTTTTTGACATCATTTTTATTTACCCAAAATGTTATACAGTTTAATAAAATTTGCTTTTGTGGTTCATAAAAAAATGGAAAACAATATTACAACAACCAATGTTTGTCATTGGACTTATGATTAATGTTACAGATTAAATATTTTGTAATGTCATTTGGAGCCTTTTTTTATTTTTAATTTTTTTAGTTTGTGCGTGTGCGTGCGCGCGTGTGTGGGTTTTTTTTTATATTTTTTTTCAACAAGCGGAACTATGTGCATATTGCTGTTTCTACCCGAACATACTTGCGAATGCGCAGGGAAGTCTGTACGAGATGGCGGTCGACTGTGGGACCGATTAGCGGCTTGTACTGTGGCGTGTTGGTCTAATTTTGCCTTATCGTTCGCCTGCTTGTGGCACTAGTCATGGAGGGCGGTAAGCCGAACCTGTCCTTGGTGTACCAGGCGGTCCAGGCCTTGTACCATGACCCAGACCCAACGGGGAAGGAGCGAGCTTCAGTGTGGCTCGGGGAGCTGCAGAGATCGGTAGGAAACTGTGATAGCTAGGGCCAAAGCTGGGCCAAAAATACAAGGCTCCGGCGAGAAAGCAAATGTGATTTAACTATTGGTCTGTCCCCCACCAACTGCACAATGTGAAATTAAATTCAACTCTGACCATGAAGGAATTGGACTGTAATACTTAATCCACGCAACGCTACGCTACATTAATGAATGGACCAAAACAAACACTGATATAATGTGTAATCACCAGGTTATTGTTTGTCTCGTATTTTCTGAAATAACAACATCACTTGTATTTATTCTATCAAGACGGTTGTTCAGAAAGGTTTAAGTCCCAGTGGACACACCAGTCAGACCTGCTGCACAGCGCTGAATGCATGCGTGCTAGCAGGCCGGTGCTGTAACTTAAGGAAGCTCTTTCTTCTCTTTTTTTACTGTTCCTGTTAACCACGACGCTGTTGAAATACTTCTCAGATAGAAGTAATGTGAAATGTGACTGTTTGTTAATGTATTCATTTTATGTCAAAACAGTTTTTGCTTCTGTTTTCAGATGTATGCGTGGGAAATATCGGATCAGCTGCTTCAGCTCAAACAGGATGTAGAGTCCTGCTACTTCGCTGCTCAGACCATGAAAATGAAGATCCAAACATCATTCTTTGAGCTCCCCCCTGAAACCCACAATGCACTGCGAGACTCGCTTTTAACCCATATCCAAAATCTGAAAGACCTGTCACCTATCATTGTCACCCAGGTAATGATAACTATTCTAAATGGAATAGTTTATTTTGTTGGGAATAATATAATCAACATGGCACACAAACGTTTTTAAGTGGCATGTAGATTTTTTTTGCTGATTAACATTTTGTTTATTTTTCAGCTGGCCTTAGCCATTGCAGATCTTGCTCTTCAAATGGCTACATGGAAAGGATGTGTTCATACACTGATAGAAAAGTCCGTCTTTTGTTCTCTTGACTGGCCCACAATTTTGCCACAGGTTGTGCAGTTAACTAAGGCTGTGTTTTGGTCTTTTAGGTACAACAATGACATCAGCTCAATGTCCTTTCTGATAGAAATTCTTACTGTGCTGCCTGAGGAAGTCCACAGTCGCTCTTTAAGGATTGGAGCAAATCGTCGGACAGAGATTATTGAAGATTTAGCATTTTACTCCAGCACGGTTGTTACTTTGCTGGTGTGTGTTTTAACTTTTATAACTGACTTTTAGTGCCTTTTTAGGTGTCCAAAATAGTGACTTCTCTCTAGGATAAGAACGTATTTAAAAACAGCACTTTTACTGTATAGTATGTCATTTGTATATGAAAGTCTGAATGTATTTATTTTGATAAATGTCTTTAGACTTCCTGTGTGGAGAAGGCTGGTAACGATGAAAAGATGTTAATCAAAGTGTTTCGCTGCTTGGGAAGCTGGTTTAACCTTGGTGTTCTCGATAGCAACTTTATGGCCTCTAATCAACTGTTGATGGTGCTGTTCCAAGTGCTGGTGAGAACATTTACATAAACATTTTTGGTTATAAAGAACTATTTAGGCCATTTCCTGAATACAAAGCATATACATTCTAACCTTTCTCAATTTCAGCAGAGGGATGAGACTTCCACCAACCTTCATGAGGCAGCATCCGACTGTGTTTGTTCTGCACTCTATGCAATAGAGAATGTGGATACCAATGTGGCTCTGGCTATGCAGCTTTTTCAGGGCGTTCTTACCTTAGAAACAGCCTATCACATGGCAGTGGCCAGAGAAGATCTTGACAAGTATGTTCTGCACTCTTATTAATATAGCTTTACATGTCTGGCTATGTAATTTTGCTGTAGTCAAATTGTTAACAAACAGGTCCCTTAATTGTTTTAATTTTTTCAGGGTTTTGAACTACTGTCGAATTTTTACTGAGCTTTGTGAGACATTTTTGGAAACAACTGTCAGGAGTCCTGGTCAGGGAATGGGGGATCTCAGAATCTTGGAACTGCTGTTGATTTGTGCGGGACACCCGCAGTATGAGGTAAGCACTAATTGTGCCTAACAGTTGTAAGTAAGATGATGGTTCTCGAATAAATATGTATTAAAAAACTTTTTTTGCCCAGGTTGTGGAGATTTCCTTTAACTTTTGGTACCGACTTGGAGAACATCTGTATAAGATCAATGATGTGGCCCTTCACAGTATATTTAGGCCCTATATTCAAAGATTGTTGCACTGCTTAGCTCGACACTGTCAGCTGGACCCTGATCACGTAAGGGCTCGCAGTTCTGCTGTACTAAAAATATATATTACTATTTTTGAAAACAAATATTATTTTTTGTTTTTCACAGGATGGAATCCCTGAAGACACGGATGACTTTGGAGAGTTCAGAATGAGGGTCTCAGATTTGGTTAAAGATGTAATTTTTCTTGTGGGATCTATGGAATGCTTTACACAGGTCGGTGCAGTTTTTCATGCTGGAACATTTATTTTAGGTTTTATTATGATTGAGGAAGGGGTTTTGGTTTTGAAATTACTTATTACTTATACTTGTTTCCAGTTATATTCCACACTAAAACAAGGAAACCCTCCCTGGGAAGTAACAGAGGCTGTTCTGTTTATAATGGCGTCAATTGCAAAAAGCGTAGATCCGTGAGTGTCAAGTTCTGTTTAAGTCCTAAATTCATCTTTTTTTTTTTTTTAAAGGAATAATAATAACCTTTCTTCACTCTTTCCTGTAGTGAGAATAACCCAACTCTGGCAGAGGTTCTGGAGCAAATTGTGATGCTTCCAGAAAATGTCCATATGGCAGTCCGTTATACAAGTATAGAGCTGGTTGGGGAAATGAGTGAAGTGGTGGACAGGAATCCCCGATTCCTTGGTACAAATTCAATTTGAACTATTAACTTGTGGTAAAACAATTTCAATCACACTCTTAATCTATCTCCTCTAATTCCACCCAGATTCTGTTTTAAACTATCTTATGAAAGGTCTAAGAGAAAAATCTCTAGCTTCAGCTGCAGCCAAGGCAATCCACAATATCTGCTCCGTGTGCAGAGATCACATGGCTCAACACTTCCAAGGACTGCTGGAAATAGCACGTTCTCTAGACTCTTTTGCTCTGTCAACAGAAGCTGCAGTTGGCCTCCTCAAGGGTAAACTTCTTATCGATATAATTGAATTAAAGTTAGTAGTTGGTTGGTTTAAAAGTTTATTATATCAATTAATTTCTGAACTTCTAATATCCAATATGTGCAGGTACTGCGCTTGTCCTGGCTCGTCTTCCATTAGAGAAAATTGCAGAGTGCCTCAGTGACTTGTGCACTGTGCAGGTTCTGGCTCTGAAAAAGGTTAGCATTTCATACATTATAATGTGCACTTTGACACATTCAATTGATTTGTGATTTGCTGTTTTTAAATGGATCAGCTTCTAGCAGAGGGATCAGCAAACGGGAAATCAGCCGATCCGACTGTGTGGCTGGATAGACTTGCTGTTATTTTCAGGTAATGCCACCAATTATTTTAATGTATACAAATATTCAGCAAATGACACACGAGAGACTAAACCTTTTTTTGTTTTTTCAGGCACACAAACCCTATTGTGGAAAATGGACAGACACATCCCTGTCAGAAAGTTATCCAAGAGGTAAATCCCCTCTTTCATCTAATAAAGTATTTTATGCCTTATTAGTTGGCATAAAATGTATCTTACACTTTGTTTTTGTTTTTATACTAGATCTGGCCTGTACTATCAGAAACACTGAACACTCATCAAGCTGATAATAGAATCGTAGAGAGATGCTGTCGTTGTCTTCGCTTTGCTGTGCGATGTGTTGGAAAAGGCTCAGCATCTCTGCTACAACCGCTCGTCACACAGGTATGATCTCCACTAATACATTTTATATATTATAAAGTTACATTATACATTTGTTGTAACGTTGTGTAAGTGACAAGGCCTGTTGCGTGCAGATGGTGAGCGTGTACCAAGTGCATCCACACTCATGTTTCCTGTACCTTGGAAGCATCTTGGTGGATGAATATGGTATGGAGGAGGGATGCAGACAGGGCTTACTTGATATGCTGCAGGTAAACCGAAATGCATGTAGAAACATTGCATATCCATTATTGTATTTGACCGTTTAGAGCAGTCTCAATCATTTTGAAACACATTTACTCCTCAGGCTCTGTGTATGCCAACGTTTCAGTTGTTGGAACAGGCTAATGGTCTGAGGAATCATCCTGATACTGTAGATGACCTGTTCAGACTGGCTACCAGGCAAGTTGTTTACTGATGTCCTTTTAGACTAACATTTTGCAGAATTGACATTTTTTCTGTTCATAGGTTTGTCCAGAGAAGTCCTGTCACTTTACTCAGTAGCGGTATAGTGGTCCACATAATTCAGTGTGCCATTGCAGCCACTTCATTGGATCACCGAGACGCCAACTGCAGTGTGATGAAGTTCGTCCGAGACTTTGTCCATAGTGGTGTTGCGAATGATGTAAGTTGTCTTTTCTTTTTGATAAGATATGCAATATTACCTTGTTCACCACTTTTTTATGTTAAAATCAAGGAGTTTAATCTAACTTTTTGTTCATCATGTAGCATGAGGAAGATTTTGAAGTGAGGAAGCAGCTGATTGGTCAAGCCATGGAGCAGCATGGTCAGCAGCTGGTCACTCAGCTTGTGCACTCATGTTGTTTCTGTCTACCCCCATACACACTGCCGGACGTTGCAGAAGTGCTGTGGGAAATCATGTTTTTTGACAGGCCGGTCAGTACTTGGTGCTTTAACTCCTCAGGCGTCACTGTTGCAAGCACTTAATATTGTTTTATATGCTAGACTTTCTGTCGATGGCTGGAAAACGCTCTGAAGGGTTTACCAAAAGAGACATCAGGAGGGGCTGTGACGGTCACGCACAAGCAGCTTACTGATTTCCATAAGCAAATCACCAGGTGAGATGATGTATTATAATGTCTATAATTCTGTGTATGATGCTTCTAAACAGTAAAATGTATCAGTGTTGAAGTGTGACAGCAGGGGGCGCTATATTGGGCAAAGGGCTGGTTTACTAGGACATTAATGTTTAGTAGGTTCTTCAGATCAAACTCGCTTTGGAGACAAAAATCAGCAGATTCCAAAACACATTACCGTGGTAGGAAATTTAATGTTATAAATATATAACAGTTTCACAAACAGGGCTTTGCCTCCCTTGCTCTGTAACAGATCGGTAATTTTATAAAACAGCATTCAAATAAATGGAATGAATAAATGCTGTGGAGAGGTAGATCTTCTGATGCAATGTATTATTCATACATGTTACAACAGGATGCTCTTCTGTTGTCCAACCCAGGAAGGTTTCTGTTCAGACAGGTTAACCTTTGGGCTGGAACGAAGAAAAGACCTACAGTCCTGATCAAAAGCCAGTTTAAAGACGGCAAAAATTCACCTTGTGCATGGTTGGATCTTAACAAGTAGAACTTCAATATGCAACAAGAAGAAATGGGGGGGGGGGACCTTTTTATGAAAACAACACTTAAACAAAAAAATGCTGTTTTGCAGCTGAAACAAAGTTTAGGGCCACACTTAAAAAAAATAAAAAAAAAAATTAAAGCCGCAAGCGGCATCGAACGACCCTCGTGGGCCATGCCTCCTTTAGTGCCTCCTTTAGTGCCTCCATTGCCGCGACTAAACCCTACCGAGGGCGCTAGCGCGGCCCCACTGCATTTCATTGCCCTGATGTGCCATTAATCTTTGTGAGTAAACATCTAAACTACATTTTAGCCTCTCCATGTAAATAATGGCTCCAACCTGCAGAGGGCGCTAGCGTGCCCAAAATGTTTTTTATTAGAAGCAGCATCGGACGGCCCTGATGGGTTGTACTTCCATGACCACTGTCCACAAGTACATTACAGAGGGCGCTAACACGCTGTAATTGTGTATAATGTGAGATTAATGTGTCAGTCCCGTTAGAATAACATGGGGGGGGCCCGGGCATCACCATGGCAACACCGTACAAAATACGGTATGGGTTTCATTGGCTTTTTTGATCGGGATGCCATCAGCTATTATTGTGCCGAATTTCATCCATTTCCGAGAAACAATTTTTTTTCCCATATTGCATTTTTTCTTCTGAGCCTAGAGGTCACTGTTGCACATTTGTTGTGGCCGGTGGTGAAAGGTCAATAAAATGTATAATTCCAATTTTGAATCGCAGTTTGTTTGTGCGAAAGGGAGCAATTAGTTGTTTGCGCTAAATCGCAAAATTCTGCACACAAACCGTAAAACATAGCCAAAAAATGTGGATAACTTTTGATGCCCCACATCTCGAGATGAGCTGGAGCGATTCGGAGCTCATTTGGTGAAACGCCCTAGGAGGAGTTCGTGAAAATGCGACGTCGGCAAACACGCTGACTCTGCATTTTCCAGACTTCCTGCGGCGGACTTCCGGTTTGTTAGGAATATTTTTTTTTTGTCGTCACACAACGAAAGTCTGTACCGAATCCCATCGCTCTGCGACAAAGTTGACGCTGGTATCTCCCCCATAGGCGCAATGTATTTTCACTTTTGTAGGTGGCGCTGTTGCGCCATTTAAAAAAAAAAAAAAATTTCCCAATACGAAACACATTAAAAAAAATTCACTGGACCTGAATTTTGGGCAAAGTTTGGTATGTTCAGGGGGTCAAATTCCTATACATTTTTGGAAAGCTCTCAACGACCCCCACGCAGCCGTGGGGGTTGGAGGTGTAATCCCACAGCCAACTGTGGTATATAGCCACAGTTGGCTGTGGCTATATACCCACCTTAATTTTGCTGCAATAATAAGTATAAAGGGCCCACACCAGAAGTGTGTGTTTGATTACAATAGGCCCTTTCGACGGCAGGCCGTTTGGGCCTAAATAAAAAATCAAAGTTCCAAACATGAACTCGGTAATGAGTAGCCTCACCGTTATTGTATCACTTCAAAAATGAATTGTGTCATGCTTAATGCAAGCCTTTTCAGGAGATGAGTGGGCACATTTCTCCAAGTGGTGAAGCGGCCTCACAAAGGGCTGTCTACTGTCTGAAACCGTTGTCCATGTTTGTAAACTTCCGTTGCCATCCATCCCCAAAGGTTCTCAGTTGGATTTAGATCAGGGGAACACGCAGGATGGTCCAAAAGAGTGATGTTATACTCCTGAAGAAGTCCTTTGTCCTGCGGGGCATTGTGTGGACTGTAGCTTTGTCCTGTTGAAAACCCCAGTGGTTCCCACAGACGATTCCACTGAAGGAACAAGCATCACAGGCCATTATTTATGTATTGGTTTAAATTTCTCGGGACAGTGCATGTTAATGAACACACATGGGTCTCATGCATGTAAACACACCACACCGGATTTTAGCCGTGGGCTAATTTCCATCCGTCGTCCCCCATGCGCACTCTCAAACACACTCTCGTTCATCCTGGCCTATTGTACATTTTTTTAGTGGTAGGGGAAACCGGAGTACCCGGAGGAAACCTATACAGACATGGGGGGAGAACATGCAAACTGCTTATGGCGCCCCCTCCGCTGTGGCGTGTAGAAAATATCTCAGGTGGATCTGCTTATGCCAGTAATGTTGGAAACCATCATTCCAGTTTATGACTTAAACATTGTTGCTCAATACTTGTTTTTCTCTCCTTTTGTAGTGCGGAGGAATGTAAACAGGTGTGTTGGGCCGTGAGAGAATTCACCAGGCTCTTCCGATAGCTGTGTTGATAACATCAGGTAAAACACATTTTAAATATTGCCTGCCTTTAGTATTATGTATTAACTTCTTTGAGTAAAGAAAACATTAACATTGTTTTAGAAATATGTATATACAATATCAAGTGTTTTTTCCCCTTAGGTTATTTTTTGTTGGCTGACATTATGAAGTGAGCAAATTTCTGCTAAATGCAGAGAACCCAAAGGGACACAGTCATAAGGGAGGCTGGACATTGAATGTGACGCGAATGAATCGCTCTCAAATGGACTAATAGATGAGCGACGAGCCCCCTGTCCCCACTAACACCACCTCCCGCTCAAGAATCCACTGCAGCAGGCGCTTGGGTGGGCTGGACTCAAAGTCGACAAAGTTCAGTGGGCGGAGAACTGAAAAAACAGGATGTGCCTGTCTACAGTTTTTAAAAGAGATGATTTATTTTTGTCTTATAAACTTGTCAAGTTGTTTATGTTGTGCCATATTAAAGAGCCAAATCAATCCCCTACAGCTCTTTAGCAAATAAGGTGGTGTTCATTTGGAAAGGCAAACATCCCAGAAAAGGCTCACTGTTGGTTTGGCATCACCGTTGACCTTTTTAAAGTCTTATTTTAGTTTTATCACAGTTAAGCTGCAACAGGGTTAAATCTTACATGACATCACTGATGATCAACCATGTTATCAACAATAAAAACAACTGAAACAAGCTGTGGCATGTTCTGTTTACAATGTCCCCAGAATCAAATTGGCAAGTCAATGTTTTTTATTAGCACGTTTTAACTGTTAAACCGAACAAGTCTAATTCAACATAAGATATCAGTGGTGTAAGTGAATACAAAGCTGTAAAAATGATCACGGTCTACATAAAACACATTTTAGTTTGAAATGCTTTATATGTGAAGTATACCCCTGACAGTCAGCCATTATTTGTTAATTTAAGCAGTGGAACTGGGCTAATTCCAACAGCATGGTTTTTTTTTCAGATTGCAGACACCTGCTCCAGAGCACATTACTATTCAAGGGCCCATAGGATCTTTGGATTGATAAAGGGATGTGATGCTTTGGACTTTGGGAATGGCTGGTCTGTATAGCATGGTCCGGCTTTATCAAACACAACAGTGGTAATATATTGGCACTGTAATATCAAGACGGCTCGTCAATGCTCTGTGTTTGAGGACAGACATCCTCACTCGCCTACGCTAAGTGGTGAGCTCCACCCTAGACCAGCTGCATTTTAGAGACGATTAAAGCCCTTAAGCCATCTGCTTCTTCAAAAAGTTCACACTTCACTGATTGCTTAAATCCCCCTGTAACTCGGAGCTTGACGAGACTGCCCAGCAGGAGCAGTGTGTGATGCAAAGCGTCTATTGGAGCAGAGACTGGCATTGAATCAAAGTGACGATATCACCAAAAACACTTTCTGATCACTCTCGAACCTTGTGGGCTGTACTTGTCTCAAGGGAACAAGCTGGAGGACCAATCAGTCGTCATGGACTGGTGTAAACACAACCACCTGTGCTTGAACACCAGTAAGACGAAGGGCAGCTTGCCACCATGGTGTGGAGTGAAAAACGCTGTAAACTGTGTCATTATTATTGGGATGGACAGTCACCTCCATGTTCTGACAAGACTGAGGCACCGGGTTGCACAAGCTGGTCAGCTACTGCAGGACCTTTATCTCCATCACTGTCAAACTGTACAATTCCACGAATTATTCATGTTAAACAATCTTAACACTATGAACAACACCTGCCACTGTCACTATTGATTTCCTCCCTCTGCAATTGTAAATACAAAGTTCATTTCTCTTTTGCTTTTCTTCTTATATTCCTTGTAAATGTCTTGATAAAATATCTTTCTTCTATATTTCTCCTTTGATATTTCTTTTTCTAACTGCAACTAACTGTTTTTTGAAAGCAGCTGGACTGTGAGACAAGTAAAATACAATCACTGGATGTAGATCATCCTTGAATTGAGGAAAAAAAAACTCAGCTGCCCACAACATTGTCATTAAAGATAAGCAACATGAATCAAGTTTATATCTGGCAAAATACTGGTTTTATTTATGTATTTATTTTTAGCACCAGGAATATAGAATATGATTGGCACATATAGTTTTGGGTGCATTTAAGCTTCAAGGTTTCTTCACAGAAATGTTGTAACCATTGAAATAACTTTTTGATCGATAAACACACTTTTTTCTAGTTTTATCATCTTACAAATTGAAACTCTTGATTTGATTATGAGTGGCCAGTCATCAGTGCGTCAGGGGCCAGCCCTGGCTGTGCTGGTTTTGGAGAAGTCTCTGCAGCTCTTTGAACTGCTGCACAGTCAGGTCTTTCACGTCCGGGTTGGAGATCTGGAGTCGAATACTGTCTGTAGACCAGCTCAACTCTCCTGAGAACATCTCTGTCAGGATACGAGCCACTACAGGTACAACCTACCAGACATTAACATTTAGAGAAATGTGTGAAACCAAAACCTACAAATAATTTACGTATATTCACCGACCTGGACAATTATTAGTTTCTTTTCTTTTGGTTTCCTGTCAGGCCAGTCCTCTCCAAAACAGAAAGTGATTTCAAACGGAGGGGGATTTTCTGCTTCACCCTTCTGAAACATAATCAGCCCTGTGGGATAGTTTTTATTAATTGGTGTATACAGAGTAAGAGCCTTCCTCCAGACAGATATTAGTTTGCCTTGTGTGAAATAAGATATTAGATTTCTATCTGTCTATCTATATTTGCATATAAAGCTTGCAGTAGCTCTGAGAACCCCAAGGGGGCCCCGGATCCCACTTTGGGAATGACTGGCCTAGTGGGGTTGGCTACAACACATGTGCGTGTATATTGTTCTGGTCTCATTGTCGTAGGTTTCACTTTGACAATTTGCTGAATGTCTCTCCCTGTACTTTACCTCCTTTCACCCCGTGTCAATCCAATATAGTCAACAAGCCGAAAGACATAAAATAACATTGGAAATCCTAAAGTGCAGACATCTAACAAATTTGAATGAAAATTTGCCTTTTTACATGGGGATTTTTGGCACTCTGCTCCAGTGTGAATCAGGGTTTACAAGTTGCACATACAAAGTGGATCATGTACCTGGGCATGAACACACCCTTAAAACAAACATTTTAACATTATTGTAAAACATGTCTGCCAATTATTCTTAGTTACCTTGGAGAAAGTCATTCAGGCTGAAGACCTTTATCTTCTTTTCTCGTTCCATAGGATTTGGAACTGGCTGTTGAGGAACTCCCGGACCGGACCAGAAAACTTTACATTGGCAGAGGCGGATGGCATAGATGTCTTGTTGCCAGATCTCCAGGATAAGGCCACGGTCCAACACATCCAAAAGCGCAGAAGTGTAAAAACGCTGTTTCTGATTCTGGATCTGCTCAGTCCCAGGAAATAAGACCTGCTGCAGATGGACTGGTCCAAACAGGTCTACTTGTTCCGGGGTGGGCTCCAGGTGCCCCGAGTACAGGCGACACCCCTGGGTGTTACTGACAGTCAATGACCCTGATGTGCGACCACGGTACAGGAATTTAAGATCCAGATCCGTTACTGCAGGTAAACAATCAAAATGCATGGTTGCGAAAGGTTTATTTATACAAAACTGTCTTTTTTGTGATTACTATTGTTCTCTCGTGAAAAAACACATGGAGTGTTTAACAACTCAAAAAACTTGCATGCACTACAAAATCTTTATCATAGTTGGTAGCTATTGATTCCATCATGGTTTACCACCCCTTGGTGCCAGCAGATATTTCGTAGTTAGAAAATAGTTCAGATTACTTTCACTTGGCTTGTCTGTCATGCGTTTGTTACATAAAGTACTGATGTGCCCCCTAGTACTTTAAAATCCTAAATAACTAAGGCTTCCTGTTTCAATGATAACCAATAAACATTTACTCAAATATGTCAAATAAGATATTAATCAAACAAGTTATGCAGGGAGAAGACCTAATTGGATGTTCCACAGTTGAGGCCCTGGATGGGTGGTGATTGAGCATTCTCAGTCTTGGCCCCTGGAGTTCAGGGGCCCGAACCATAAACCTTAATTTATATAGTTAATTCCTATATCTCTGACTTTCTTTAATTGTCTATTTGCTCTTTGTAGTTGTTGCTGCTTTTACTGCAAATCGATGCCATTTTACCCTCGTCTGATAATAGCGTAATGTTGCTCATAAACCTGTAGCCTATGTGTGTAGTGAATGCGTTGCGGTCAAATTGATCTTCTGTAAACTTACTTACATGGGACACTACTGAGCAGGTCATATTTGCAATTTTGTGTTGGAGTCTCTGCCTCCGTGTGAACTACACCCATAGTGTTGGTGTCCATCACAGAAGAACTGGGCAGAGAGTTTAGATCCGTGAGGCCCATAAAGGAAGATGCTTGATCCACGGCATGGCCTGAGGCCTGGAAGTCTCGCTGGGGAAGGTCATGGTTTACAGGTGGGTTGGAATGCATAGCTTCTGGAAGAAGTGGCATGGGTATGATTTGTGGTAATGTCTCATTTGAAGAAAGGTTAAAAGGATTAACTTCAGTGCGGCCTGAGAAGATGTTGTGGGGCTGTGGATCTGAGAAGCACCCAATAGAATAAAACATCAGGATCACCAAAAACAAGAAATAGTCTTTTTCAAAGAGACCTTTAAAGTTGGCTGAAAAATTATGCAATACTTACTGATACTAAGTTCCATTAAATTTGGCATCTTAGAATAAAATATACACAAATTAAGTAGCTGCAAATAGAATAGTGCATTCAGTTAGACTTTAGAGTTTAATTGTTCACCTCTTCTTCGTCGTCATCATCGCCAGCATCTAGAAAATAGGAACACTATCATAAGCACATTTTGGAAAATAATGTTTGTGATGTAATGATAAAAAATAATACTCCTGCATCAATTGCAATAACATTGCTCAAAGAGGTCTTACCTGCACAGCCTACATTGTCACACACCTCGTAGATTTTGTACGGTTGGAGTGGAGTCTCTTTGGTCCCATCATATTTCAGCTGAAATTCCCGGCTCTTGTTGAGCGCACAGCGAAGGTTTGCTTTCCACTTTGCTGGATCAGGCTCATCCACACCTTCCTGATACTTGCCCGTTTCAAGAGCCCACGCCTGGCTCCCAAGAGACAGAGAGACCGGTCAAAAACCTCAATTTCACCACAGGTGGGTAGAGTAGCCAATATATTTACTCAAGTAAGAGTAACGTTACTTTGAAATAATTTTACTCAAGTACAAGTAAAAAGTAATGACCCAAATAATTACTCAACTAAAAGGTTAAAAAACAAGTACTTGGAGAAAGTGTTACTTGTGTATTGTTTAGGAGTACAGAGTAACTGAGCAAAAAGGTTATTTTAAATGAACGTCATAAATTGTAGGGCAAGGCATGTTTATTTATACTGTGCATTTCGTACACAAGGCAACTCAATGCGCCTTGAGACGAACTATATCCATCCAACAATGTGGAATTATTGCACATTGTTTTTCATTTATCTTCATCGATATACTATTGTTTACGGATAACCAGCAAAGAAACTGAATCTTCAGCATTTCGCTTACAGATTTTTCTGTGCCATGAAGGAGAATCTCAGAACGTGGGATGCCCAGGTCAAGATACATACTTACAATTGAAACCAATAGGCTAATGGTATAGACATCAAACTGTTCCTTTTTGCTAAATTCGTAATATCTGTGCATCCTTGTGAGGTAACTTCTTGTGGTGTGTCTGGTGAGTCTCCATTCATTGTTTATTTATAGGTTACTACTTGAGTTAGCCACTTTTACAGTGAAAAATATGTTAAAAGATTTATAGCCTATTAGACTTCCAACAAATTGAGCAACTGACTGCGTGTGTCATCACTCGGGGCCCTCGATGTTATGGGCGCAGGTACGTTGCTCAGGACCCCACGAAGGTGTCTGAGGTGGCAGGTCAGCTTACCTTGAAAATAGTGTTTTCCTCGTCTGATGTTGGCAGGTGTCGTGTTGCGTGCTTCCAGGGGATCTGAAAGAGACGGCGGTCCGGGCTTAGCCACTGCAGTCCGGGGTATTTGCCGCTGCTCACCTGGGCCAACAACCAGGGCTTCAGCCGCACTCGCCGCGACTGCTGGGCGCTCATGCTTCAGCGGGCTGCAGGCAAAAGAGAGGGGAGCTGACTTTGCCATTGCAGCAACATTAAGTTAAGGAACCTATAGTTCATTAAATAAACACCCGTGACTGCGAAGTCAACTGGGACCAGACGGGTGTGGGTGGGTCTAAGCAAAAAGTATAGGAAATGGCTCAGGGTTAGCGACAAACAGGACAGGGGGAAGTTGATCACGAGGACAGTTTGTAACTATTAGATAAAAACTGTGTCGAATACTTAACCTCGCAAAATTGCCCTTTGATTCTCGAGTTGTTGGCTAAAGGGGAAGCGTAAACTGTCAAAAAATGAGCGAATGGAGTTACCCGAACCTGGCCTGCTTCAGGTGCAGCTTCAGGTGCAGTCAACTGTGCTCCTGTGGGAGAACTTTTCCGCCACTAATAATAATTAAAAAAAAAAAGTACTATCGACGATAATATAATAACAACTAAATGTAACTTAACAGATTCATAATTGAAAGAAAGCTTCACACAACTTTGACAGAGCCTTAGAAACGCAAACCACTGAGTTGTCAGGAACTCTTTCCGTTAAAAAAAAAAGGCTTACAGAAAATAAAAGCTCCCACACTGCAATGATGTACAATTCATTTTGCGTATATCTCCAATACATACACATATTGAGCTTACCTTTATTGTATGTGATGTATTACAAGTCGATTGACTGCTGACAGTAGTCTTGAATGCCCACATTTATTTAGAAAGCAGAAGCAGGCAGTTTCCGCGCCTCTGTGGACATGGGCATAAGACAGCTACTAAAGCACCGTACTTCTACTTCCGCTCATGAACATTGGGGTATTTAAGAATACTTATTAAGACATATTTATTTAGTTTTAATGAAAGTTCATTTACAACCCCTAATTGAGAAGGGATCGTCCTTGTGCAAAACCTTTCATTGGGTAATACCATTTTTGTTTTGACTGACGAGACGAGACTCATGGGATCTTCAAGTTGAAAGCTGCAGTCTTTACTCAAGTAACAATTTGAAACATATTGGCATCGTTTTTATGCAACTTCATGGATCCATCCAATCATGCACAAGGTTTTGAAGAATTGTCCTGTAGGTAATCCTCTCTACCACACGAGGACGTTATCGTCAACGTTTCCTTTTGTCAAAAAATAAATAAAAATAAAAAAGCAGTATAGTCAGTTTGATCATGTCTGCAATTTGTTTTACTCCAGTTAATAGATGAGGCAATGACACAACGCGGAGTGTGCATACAGAACATGCTGGAATTAATTAGATACATTACATTGCATTTAACATTACAGTGCATATTGTTTAAATGCTATTGAAAATATGACTTATTTAGATGGATAACATCAGTTGCAAGTTCATCAGTTGCATAATCATCATTTTATTTCAGTAAAGCAGCAATTTTAATGAAGAAATGTTGGGCAGAAAAGTTACATTTTTATTAGATTTTTTTAAGCTGCTGACAGGAAGTGACATCGATAAAGGTAACGTTCCATTGTGCATCTTAAAATGTTCCCAGTGCTAAACCCCTAAAAAATTATAAATTCAAGAAAAAATGTAAAGGGTAGCACATCGATGTAGTTCATATCCAGTCAGAGATACTCACATAGTTCTTCATTTGGCTACAACATAAAATAAATGCTAACGCGTTTCAGCATAAGCCTTCCTCAGAGCGTTTTCCACAGCAGTTAGACTCATTTCCCATTGACTTAATGTAGTTGCATCGCATCAGTTTAAAATTGTTTTCCGTCACTTCCTGTCAGTGTCCAATTAGTAAGTGAAACTATAAACGTCACAAAAATGGCCAAACTAAAGAAAGATGGGTACAATCTTTATCAAAATCTTGAATATAATTGAGTTAACTATCTTTTAGCAAAACATTTGTCTAATGTGTCATATGCACTTTAAATTGCCTCATTTGTTCATTCACATATTAGTATTTGAAGAGTGGTTCAAACAAGTTCTTACTAAAGGCCTAAGTGTATTGACTGCTGGTCTGATCCAATGCTTCATACACATTCATTATCCTCACACTTCACACAGACTCCAGAAACCATTGTGTTGGATGGGTCAGACTCATGAGTATGTTTTCCAGTACAGTGGCTCAACATATCTTGAGTTGAATATCTTAAAGTAAAGTGCTGTGCCCCCTGTGGTACACTCCAGTCTGCCACGGAGGCCCTTGGTGTAAATGCCCCTGGAAGGTGGCCTTCTGACCTTTCTGTTGCAGATAACGGAATTGTAGCGCTGCTTTCATCATTCCCTGCTTCAGTGGATGACAACGTTAGTAACGGAAGTATGGACTGTTTTCTGGTATAGAGGCCGTGCTGTCCATGGAGACTACCCGAGTGTTGTGATTGTTCACCACTCAATGCAGGGTGACTGGTAACCTGTCCAGCAGAAAGGTGATAATATACTCCATTAATTTCACTTTTATAAAAAGTTATAGAAAATAAGTCAGATCAAGCACTAATAATGAACCAACAATTTTTTTTAAACGGTAATCCTGGACCATAAACCCCACCCCCTACAGGACGCGCTGTCTGCTCTGGAGAGCACCTTCACTAATCCAGGGGTCGAAGAAGAGGTTTTGCAGGTTTTTCCTTCCTGCTTCTGTCAGACTGTACAATGAGTACTGTAATGTGCAGTATGTTTCACCTTGGCTGTGCAATACACTTTGTAAATGGAACAACTGTAATGATGCCATCTGTCATCCTGAGATAAAGCTGCTCATGTTTGAAACTGTCCACTGTCCTCACACTTAACATATTGATGTTTTATTCTTTTCTAGTCTATTTTAATTCATTGTATGCCAGACATTGCTCAGTTATTTATTTGTTTATTTCCTTATCTTGTATATTGAAGTACGCTTAGTTTGAAGAGTCAATGTTTTTTTGTTTTTTTTTGTTCATATGCTTCTTAAGTACTTTGCCATTTATTGCTCTCAGTTGTGCCAATGCAATTTCCCACTGTGAGACAAATACAAGGTCTTATTAGATCTTATCTAAGAGAATATGTGTCTCTGCACCTGGGTGTAGTTTGTTGTTGTTTCATACCGCTATAGCCTCTCTTTCAGCTTTTGCACTAGATTCTCCTTCAAGTTCTTGCAGGCTCTGCTTTTTCCTGATGATACGTAGCAGCAGAAACAGGGCAGCTATCAGTAAGAGCAGCAAGATAGCAGCTGAAATAACTCCTGTCAAGTGCATTTTCACGCCTTCAAAAAGCTGCTCCTCTGTGAATGTGCCACGAGGAACTGCAGAAAAAAAAGAGAGTGAGCATTATTGAAATATGGTAATACAGTCTTTATCACCTCTAAAGTCTGTTTGTTGTCAAGTTCTCTCCCAAAGCCACCTAAGAGTATAATCGTATGATTTTAATGGCGTTGTGGGCCATTTTAGAGCTTCTTTCATATTATATTCTCTCTCTGCATCAGGATCCATATTGTAGCCTGAGGTTGTTTGTGGCCATGCCGCCTTTGCTCTGCCCAATCCCATCAGACCTTGGAAGCTAAGCAGGGAAGGGCCTGGTCGGTACTTGGATGGGAGACCGTTTGGTAACACCAGGAAGCCTAGCGAATGTAGTGAGTGTGTGAGTGGTTGGTGGTGGTCGGAGGGGCCCATGGCGCAGACTGGTTGCCTCGCTCCCGTCAGTCTACCCCAGGGCAGCTGTGGCTACAATAGTAGCTTACTACTACCAAGTATGGAGTGAACGAATAATGTAAAGCGTCTTTGAGTGTCCAAAACAGCACTATATAAAACCGATGCATTATTATTATTATTATTATTAATATCCAGCCCTGTTTGCTTTGTCATGTGCAGATCCTTTAAATATTAACATTGGTGTTCTGTGCTTACCGGCTTGTCCTCTCTGCAGGACTTCAATATCCACTGAAGCAGATACTTCCTCTCCTGATTCTTCATCCCTGGCCATTACCTGCAAAATATTCATGCAGCCAAATGTAATATAATAATTTTGGGCATAATCATTTAATCTAACTAAGAATCATCTCCTTCATCCAGGAATTACATACGGAGTCCTCTAAATTCATTCAGGTGGACATTTCTTCATTTAAATGCTCGACGTTTTGAGAATTATTTAATTAAGGATAACAATGTTTGTTTAAAAACTACTGAGTCCAGCAGTGATTAGAAGTGAAGGGTTTTTGTCCTTGATCCTTTAAATGTTTGGAACATAGGATATAGGAGATCAAAGCTGAATCTTACATTTGAATCGCAGCTTGGATATTTTGTCAGACCTTCAAAATGCACAGTTCAGGCATACCTCAATAGTTTGAGGGTGTGTTTCAAAGTTACAGCAACAAAGATAGATTGAGAAAAGCAAATCAGATATTAAGTTGATTGACCTAATTGAAATGGTTTGGATATGTACAGTTTAAAGCTGTCTAGAAATGCCCAAGTAGAGATTAGGTGTATTTTATTTAATAAACGGAACCGTCCTAAGACCAACTTTCATCCTCTGATTTTAAACCGCACGAATTGTGGTGTTTTGACTATTTTGTTTTCACTTGTTGTTTTTTTGTTGGTTTTGCCAAATTGTAATGTTTTACTTTTTCATAAGTGGATCATCTAGATCAGTGGTTCACAAACTTTTCAAAACAGTTTGAAAAGTTAAATTGTTGCTGTAGTCTTATTTTATATTTAAAACATTTCCTTTGAAACAAAGGTCATTGTTAGACCAAAATAATAATAATAATAAAAAGAAAGAAATATGTACAATAATCAACTGAGGAAGACAAAAGTGCCCAATTAATCTAATCTAATCTAATATCTGTCCTCTTTGTTGTGTGCATTTCTGTTTATTTGTGCATTTCTCTTATTTTGAATAGTAGATTGTTTTTTTTAAGTACTAGAGATGCTTCATATGTGGCAGAGAGCAGCCGAGGGGACAAGGTTACAGCGCCAGGCAGTTGTTATTATTTTTGCGTAGCTCTCTACTGAAAAAAACAAGCTACTGTACTTTCTAACCGCGAGGAAACGGCTAACTCCAGAATAAATATAATATATATATATATAAATGTTTTCAAGAGGCGCACCACAGTTAAAGAAGTCTGTGTAAGTTCTCAGTCATACAAGAGTTGTCCATCATTCAATCTTCATCTTCATTGAACACAGTTAAAGAAGTTCAAAATTCAAAAGTTCAAAGATTCAAAGAAAAAATCGGTTTACATTATTGTAAGGCGTAAAATATATAATATAGTACCCCTTTTTATCCACTTAGAAAATGGACATGTTTTGTGTAACGATACTTGAATTGTGTAACTACTCACGTAACTGTATTCAAATTGGGAAAACGTGAAAGAGCTCGGTCGCTTCTAACTTCACCCCCGTTTGATCCCATAGAGGAGAGGAGGAAAGGCTAAAGGCTAACAACCTCTTTGATCGTGGTGAGTGACTGAGTACACGCGTAAAGACCAGACAGCTACTGATCAACTCAGCTAACTAATTAAGCTCAGGTAAGAACATATCTCAGCATGGTAAAATGGTGACCTGTTATTTAAACTTAATAACGCTTTCGCTCTCTCTGCCTCCTCTTCAATAAACAGGGACATGGTCCAGACCTGTCCTCTGCTTTGCCTTATTCTCTCCACCTCACATTGGTCGGCTTCACAAGCTTTAGCTGGTCCTCGGACCTCAATGTAAGTAAAACTAGCCAACTAGTTTTACTTACATTTTCTAAAATTCAAAAACGGGGCAGTGTCAAGAAACTCACCTGTATGACTTGTCTGTCAAAGGCATGAAGGCGATCGGTTCTGGCTATAAGAACTCCTCTTTGAGTGATGTGGAACAGTCCTTCTGTGGCTGACGGACTGAAGAGGGAGTATTGCACGTTTGGATTCAGCCCCTGATGGCATTGGATAGATGCTGCATTAAATATGAATTTCCATCCCACTTTAAACACTCAAATCTACTTACATCAGGAAAATCAAAGTCTGAAACCTGGACAAGCAGCACCTGATTTCCATAAGTGGAGACAATGGCAGCGGGGCTCGAGCTTTGAACCACAAAACCTCTGTAGATGGATTGGTTGAAAATGAGAGGGAACATGTTTTTCACCTGAACTCGTACTAGGACTGATGCGATGCTGAACTTCAGAAGGTCATCAAGCTGAGATGCCTGTGGGAAGAAGAGAGCAGATGTTACAGAGACCAGAGCAGGGGTGGGCAAACCTTTAGGCCCAGGGGCCACACTGGGTTTTTGGATTTCACGAGGGGCCAGGACAATCATTTGGGGTTTGTAAAATGTTTAACAACAACACAATGAACAACACAAGAAACAACAATATGGCCGCAAAGCAGCGATTATCAGCCCTCGCCGACAGCCCTTCCCAGAGCCAGGAGGCGCCAGATATATTGTCTCATGTAAAGCGCTTTGTAACCATATCTGTGAAAGGCACTATACAAATAAAGTTCTTCTTCTTCTATCATTCTTTTTCTCCCTCAATCTTAGATTACAGTATTATTGTCACTGCCTTTTTGTTTGTTTTTTTCCTCAGTTTTTGTGTTTTGGAATATAATATTACGGCATTTTCACAGTTATTTTTGTTGGGGCTAACGCGCGGACGGATGATCAGCCCTATATAGGCTATGCAAAGTGAAGCATATTTCAGGAAGTTAAATTAACAAAATCTTACTTGGTTTGCATCTGTACCGCACACATCCATAGAAGTTATCAAATAATTTGGCCAGCTTTTGATTCCAGACTTCTCTAGGTCATTTTCACCAAGCTCATTCACTTTAACACCCTGGGAGGAGAAAGAAAAAGCGCAGGGCCCTGATTTTGCTCAATCTTGTAGGGGGTGCTAAATGAACGTGTTTAGGACTGGGACTTCAACAACTGACTTCATATGTGCAAACAGGAGCTTTTTTTTTTTTTTGGAAAAATCTCTAAATAAAAATAAATAAATAAAAGTAAACATTTAAAAAATAAGTTGGATACAATTTGAAAAAATATATTGCCTGTTCTGATGAGCGCCCTAGGTGTTAGGGTTTGTGTTTTGTTCCCCCCGTCTTTGTGTGTTTTCTCTGTGGAGAGTTGATGGTTGACGGGGGCGTGGCTGGAACCTGCAGCAATGAGGCATACCTGGTCTTAATGATGAACCAGTCTTCAAGCTCAGCACTTTCCACACTGCCACGTAATCAGTCTCATACAGTAGAGCCTGACCTGTTTTTGTCCTGTTGGATTTTTTATATTTACCTGTTTCTTCCTGTGCCCAAGGTGGCCTCTGCTGCCTTCTGATTTGGTATGCTCCGTCCTGGCTCAGCCTGCCCCCGTCGCCTCAGCCTCTTCAGTTTTTTGTAATAAATTCTTAAACCTTACCTTCCTCTGTCTCCGCTTTGGGGTCCTCCTGGGCAAATCCTAACATGGGAGGAGATTTTGTACGATGTTGTACGACAAAGAAAAAGGCAAATTCCTGCTTCGCAGACTTGTCATCCACAATGTATGGCATCCAATATGGTGGACGGTGTTGCTGTAATATCTTTTGCTTGCCATGATAGCTTACCACATTTTCCATGGCTTGCCATGATATCCTATCTCGCAATGTTAAAAAGAAACTGAGGTGGCGCATTTGTGCTACTATTTTGAAATTCACAGCTTCACAGCTAGAAGGTCCCGGATTCGCTCCCCGGCCAGACGGGGCCTTTCTTTTTGGATTCTTCTCCCCGTGTCTGCGTATAGGTTTCCTCCATGTACTCCGGTTTCCCTTACCACTGAAAACATGTACAATATGCCAGGATGAATGAGAGTGGGTTTGAGAGTGCGAGTGTGGGACGTCAGATGGAAATTAGTCCATAGCTACAATCTGGTGTGGCATGTTTACATGCATGAGACCCATGTGAGTTCATTAAAATGTACTGTCCCGACCAAATAAACAGCCGTCAGTGCAGCTGATGGTTGAGGGGTTAGGAATGCTGCTTTGTACATTTGGCTGTCCCCTGTTCCTGAACGGTCCTGTTTTGTAAAGCCTGGGCCAAAAGAAGAACAGCACTTACAGTATGTATACCTGTTTTTATGACAGTGAGAACCTTGGTGTTGTTCACCAATGCACTAAGGTTAGTGGTTGTTAAAAAAGCCCTTAGTTTGCCCCTCCGGACTAGAAAGTTAGCCACAGTTAGTCACAGTACCATGATGCTGAGTCTGAAGAATGGAGTCTGTCGCTGGTCCGTTACAGCTCTGGTTAAAGTTATGTGGCCTGTGCTGCTGTTTATCTCAAATCTGCCGTGGTCACTGCCTGCAGTTCACACACACGGCTGTCACTGTAAGGAAGAGTTTATGACAGTGATGCAGATTAGCTCACCTGAAATTATGGAGTATAACAGAGGAGAGTCCAGTCCATGGTCTCCATCTTCAGCCTGTATTGGGCCAGGAGAGAACTCCAAAACAAGATTCTGAAAAAACAAACAAACTGAACCTTTACAACCAAACAGTTATATACTGTCTCATTCGTTTGGTCCCAGATGATCCTAAGGAGGAGTGCAACCAGGATATTTAGCTGCTGAGCTGACAGCTGAGCTATATATACACATTTACTCTCTCTGGGTAAAGTACAGTACAGATTTTTAAATGTATCATATCTTGCCTGTTGTTTCTCAGTGATGTTGGCGCTGTATGAAGGGTTAGTACAGACTGGTAGCTCAGGTGAAAGCAGCACACAAGGCAGAAAGTGAGGATACTGGTCGTCTCCGTCCTGGACAGTGATGACCACATTAGTGGAGGCATTGAACATTTCTCTTGTGTTGATTTCCTAAGAGAAATCAAATTTAAGAGGAGCATTTGTTTCCTTATATACAATGTCTCATTAGAGACTTCCCATCTGTAAAAAACAATTTATGTATGTGTTTTAATTATTTTATCTTTTGGTTGTCGAGCAAAAGTCGGCTCAGACCCGCTGTTTCGCTGTCAATATGGCCTTACAGATTAATGAACAATGGATAAAGGGGATTACCATGGCCCAGATCAACAGTGTCAGGTTTGTTTTGGTCTCGTAGTTCAGAGGTTTGTCCAGAACTACACTCCCACTGTTTGGTATATCGATCCTGAAGTACGAGGAGTCCGGCTGTTCAGGTCAGGAGGTCAAAATAGAAATAGAAATGAATGTTATTTTGCCATCATTAAAATGTGGACTCTGACAATGTGTATTGGAAATTAAATGCCATAAAAAAACTGAGTACTTGTTTAATGCCACATTGTGGAACATTCTAGGTTATATTTTGCTGTGATTAGAGCTATTTATCACAAAACATAGATAAATAAACAAACATGGTATTAAATGTAGTGAAGCATTTCACATCTTTACAAAGACAAGCTGGTGATGCCTCACTCTCAGGAAAGTTAGAGTCAAGACTAATGAGGGCCGAGCTCACAGTAAAGACACATTTTTTATGTTGTTTTTTACAAGAAGATAACACCCGTAACATGACGAATACTTGTAAGTCATTTCATTAAGTTTATTGGGTTAAATGTTACTCAGTGTGGCTTTAAACTTCAAAATCTGATCACATCCAACTACAGCACAAGAAGTGGACCAATGAAATCATTAGCCTTCAGATTGCAAATGCATATTGCACATGGACCTTCAAATGTTATATTTAATATGAAACAACTTGATCCTACTGTTCCTGGATCAATGGTGTATCTAATCATGTCTTCATCACCATCCATTGCCTTCACAGTGAAAACAATTGTGTTCACTGCCGCAAGCTGAAAAAACATTGAATTTTATGACATTTGCATGTGTTACAAGACTTTTATATAACTTACAAGATAAACACTGCAGATAACCATTGTAACCATTGTTTTTCTTGTTCATGTCAATTTAGGCTCGTTTAATGGGATCTTGGGGAGGTGGTTTTATAAGACCTCATGGTCTTCTCACTCTCTCCCGCAAAATATTTCTTTTTATGGATTTGTAAACATGTTTTTTTAAATGTTACATGTAAAAAATAAAAATCTAATCTAATAAATAATTACAAAGTTAACAAGCTGAATCAGATGAATGTATCTCTGCAAAGTAAGACATATAAATGAAATGGTACATGTCATGAAAAAAGCTACGGTACAGGTTTTTACTCTGAATTTTGAATAGGCTTAATTTCTTTTACTTCTATCAAACATAGGGGACAAAATCCAATTTCCTGTACAGCACTCTATTCATATGAAGGCCTGTGTTGAGGGTCAAGCGCATGTAAATGCACACACTGTGAAAGACTGCACTCCATCAACTGGAAACTGTGTCTAGGTGCACTGGTAATGTATAAGTGGTTAGCATGGTGCCTTTACTTTCCATCAAAGTGGCCTCTATGAATCTCCAGGATCAATAGTTTATTAGGGTTTCTGGTAGGTTATCTCTGCTGGTGGAGCAGCTCATATGAGTAACCATGGACATGGTTTCATCCCAGGAGAAAGCAGTGACGCAATGCAACTTTAAATAGGTTGTATTCACACTCTAAAATGTGATGACATACCAATACAACTCTAACGGAGAGAAACAGTTTTTGAAAGAAATCTCCAAAAAGAAAATTAATAAATGTTTAAATTGATTAGTTGGAAGTGATTGGATTTACAAACTTGTCATATTAATCTTTTGGCTGTCCTTTAATCTGACCAAGATCACACAAATGTTTTTGAATATTGTATCCACTTTGGACCACAGTTTATAATGCGCTGACAGGGAAGACTTTGAACATTGTGACAGATTTTGTTTCATGTGGACTGTACTAGTTATGACAGCGATATTAGCCAAAAGACAAAAGAATCTGCATTTTGACCATTACCATAGTAACTATCATGGAATTCTTAGCTGCCCACCGCCTAAATGTTAAACTATTATATATATATATATATATATATATATATATATATATATATATATATATATATATATATATATATATAATAGTTTAACATTTGGGCTGTTGAGAATGTTGTGATGTAATGTGAACACAAACTATTTTGCATTCTCACTCTTCAAGTATAAGTCCAAAACATGTTCACAATTACGAACAATAAAAAAAGATAATGAGTTTGATTCATAAAATAGATAATAAAAAGACCTCTCTTTACAATTAGTACACATAGCGTGTGTTGCGCCCCACTCCATGACCTAGAAGGTCATAGAACCTTAAAAAATTAAAGCAGGCTTTTCAGCAGTAGAGGGCAAGCATGTTTATTAGAAAGTGCTTTTTGTTTCATTTTTATTTGTTTATTTGTTGTTATTTTTTTAAGTGTAACTAGTTTATTATTTAAAATTCAAATTGAGGTTTGTCAATGTACATATTTTTTTTTTTTTATGAGATCGAATAACGGGTCATATTTTTATTGCCAAAAAATATCAAACCATGAATAGCCATGTTTCATAAAATAGGTTTCTACATTTAAAACTAGATTAATTTATCAACCCAATGATTTGTGACTTTACCTCATTGATTGTGACGGCCTTGGTGGATTCCTGTGAGAATTCTGGCTTGTTGTCATTTTCATTCAGAATTTGAACCCGGATCCTGTAGTGTCTCTGTTCCAACACCATTACAGTGAGTTTAGTTTAGTGTTTATGAATTGGGCTATCTATATTGTGATTTACACTACAATGTCAGACTCAGAACCCAAATAATTTCATAAACATTTTGCATATGACCAAGTGAACATGTTAAAATCAAATGGTCAAATGGTTTTTTCTCAATTTTTTGTTGTCAACTATCCAATGCCAGATTATGAAGTCCCCTGCTTTGGGATGCCACATTTAGGGCAAAAATAAGCATGATCTTCAAAATGCGTCATTAGGGAGCACTCACTTGTACTGCATTATCCTTGCAGATAAGCTGTGCAATCAGCTGTGATCCTTGGACCTGTAGACATGCAGAGAGTGAGACAGTGTTGTGAGGGCTAGGATGTGGGATTTGGGGTACCTCTCTGTCAAGGACTCTGGAGTGGGAGCTGTTGAGGCGGATGGTGCGTCCATCCAAAAACATCCAGTCAGCATCTGGTCCCGCGAGACACAGACGGAGGCCATGAGAGCCAGGATGTGCAGTGATGCTGATGTTGGCTATGAACTGTCCCATGGGGCTATTTTCTGCGATTGTTGAAAATATGTTTGAGCCACCATGACAGGGACTCCCTTAAGAGCAAAATAGCTCATTTAGTACCCAGCATTTATTGCATACATTTGTCTGCATGGCTTTGTCACTTACCAACAACATGGGGCATCAGTCGTATAGCAACCTGCAGCAGCAGCAGCCTGCATTTGTGTAGCATTCTCTTCTTTGTCCTGTTTCACATCTCTGTTCAAAAGACACAACTGTACCTAGAGTCCCAACAAATGCAAACTATGGTCCCCGGTGACCCCTTTCCATCAAAAAAGTTTGACCTAAAGACTAAAGTTGTTGAGGTCACCTATACTGTCCATGTCAATTTGACCCATCCCTAAATGCCACAACAAGAGCATTGGACGACTGCAGCGCCAAGAGACCTACCTCCAGATTTTACACAAGATTCATGGTCACGTGTACCAGGCTGGATGGTTAGCCTCTTGTGCATGTTTTAGGTTGATGGGGGAAACTGTCCAGAAAAAACTCAGCCACATAATATGGAGAACATGCAAACTCCACAGAGAAGGAATCAAACCTGGGGCCTTCTGAGTTTGAGGCCGGATTCAGCACCATGCCATCTTTTCTGGGATGTAGGATTCCGCAGAAGAAGACAGTACCCTTACATTATTAGATTTGTTGGGATATTATGTTGCGTATACGAGAAGCTCAATCGGTCCCGGAGTGTTACGGTTGACCAGATTAAATTAACTAAATCTCTATAAAACCCTGTGGACTTACCTCTGTGTCTGTTGTGCTGACCTGTTGTGCCTGTGTCCTGTATCGCACTGTGTCTCCGTTGGTCCATGATGTTTTATAATTACAAATTTAGTTGTCTCTGAACCACTGCCTCTCTTGTATTAGCAGCTCACTAAGGCTTAGCAGAAATGAGCTCATAAGTAGGTCAGCAGGACTTTACCACCTTTGCACAATCGAATAGCAAGTAATTTAATTTCTTCAGAAAAGCAGCAGTTATGCTCGAATGTAACTCGAGCCAAATGTCATCCATTCTTGAGCCTAAACACACTTTGTAGCTTGTTTCTACTTCAAATTAATGACAGTATTCAAAATGTATAGGCTATTGAAAGATGATTTAACTATATCCTCTATGGTAAGAATACATGAACGTCTGTGATTGTGAGGCTCAGAGCTGGTTGGTCCATTTCTTTTATTAACACTAAATCACACCCACGCACCTTTTTGCACTTTATGTTTTTGTTTTACTTTTTGTATACATTTTTCATGCGAATGGAGTCAATATGTCTAAGGTGGTGTATTTTTGAGTGATCTAAAATAAATTCATGTCATTTTTATATTCATTCTATTTTAATCAGACTCCAGAAAAAACTCCCTTCGATTTCCATTAAAATCCCTATTTCAAACCTGTCATTATAAAGGCATTAAAATGCAATTTCAAACGTAAATTCTGCATATTTTCTAAAGCCTCAGGCTTCATATTAATGCCCTGAAATAATTCTTGCATCATGGCAAAAATTATGACCATATACTTGGGGTATGGAAATGACCATGAAATTCCAAGATGACAAAAATAATTACAATTTAAGGAGTAGGAAGTTATGAAAAACAAGATATTAAGGACAAATGCTGGCGTAAGTAATACATGGAAAAAAACATTAATTCCATAAAAAAAACGTGGGCTATTGCTTTAAAAGAATAGGCCACCGTTTTTCCATACTGAGATATGTACTTACCTTAGCTTAGACAAGTTGATGCGTACCTTTCTGGTCGTTGTACGTGCGTTCAATCACGCAAACAGACCAAAGATGTTGTTAGCGTTAAACCTCTCCCAGCATAGGTAAAAGTTAGAAGCTACCGAGCTGTTTATTTAAATGAAGCCTAGGCGGTAATTCAGCCTGGTAGACGAACACAGCATCATCAAACTTCAGCCAATGATCGCTCCCGAAAGGTCCACACCTCCACATCAGCGTCAGAGCCGCACCTCCGTAGCAGCCAATCACCGCCGTCGGTCTCGCTTTTAAGCGTCAGGAATCAGTACCTGTTTGCTTCCCAGCTGCGCTGCGACCCGCCTCCACCCCATCTCTGCGCTTTCATCTCGGCGCTAACTGAGCATTTCCGATCTCTACACCACCACCAGTGTCCAGGCTCCGGGGGAAGACATCCTAACTACAAGCTGTTTAACTACACGTCTTGTACATCGATGTCTAACGCCGGGGTCTGATCGCCAAAACTAATACTTGTCAATTATCTCCCTAATCACTGCTTAGTCTGTGTGAGTCTATTCAGGTTGAAATACAGTTACGTGAAAAGTTACACAAAAATAAACTTGTCGATTTTCTAAGCGGATAAAAAGGGGTACTATATTGTAGGGCGTAATAACACCTTAGGAGCACTTCGATCTTTACTGCGCGGACGTCGAAGTGCTCCTGTATTATTAAGCCTTACAATATAGTAGCCCTTTTAATCCGCTTAGAAAATCGACATGTTTAATTTTGTGTAACTAGATTTGGATCATGTAACTATTTACGTAACTTTATTTAGAAAACAATGCCAACTGCAAAAAACAATGGCCTTGTTTCAGATTGCTACTTACTATCACAAAACCCTCATATAAACAACTGCCCAATGAGCAACTCTGGGAAATAGAGCTGAAAGATCATTTTGAGTGGAAATGGGCACGTACTGTATATCTGGTCTAATGCGTCTTTGCCTTTGAGGAACCCAAAAATCCAAATGATTCACCACCCATTTATTCACAGGACTTTTCTCTCCACGGAGATTGTGCCTGATGAAACTTAAAGAGACTTTTCATCACACGCTATGACAGCACTGCAGGTTTATTGCTTTTTGAAAAACGTACTCTATTAAGCTTAATGGAAAGAGAATTCCCCACACACAGAGGTTACTTTTACTGAATGACACTTTTATCTGAAATGCAATATTATTGACAGCTGCTAAAAGAATAATAAAATGTTGCTGGAAACCTAAGACTCTGAGTGTGGCGCAATGGCTGTCATAATTTAAAGAGACTGCCCAGTTGGAATAGAAGCTTATTTGTATAGCCCTTTTCACATGACACAAGTTACCCAAAGCGCTTGGTGCTCTCAGCGACTCAGCTTACATGACTATATGTATCAAATGTTATTTCTGTGGATGTCATTGACAGGGGAATTCAGTAAATGTGAGTGCTTGTTCTTGTTTACCTGTGTTGTTTGTTTGCCTTTATCTTTTCATCCTGCCTGGACAGCATGGAAGGGATGGTGTGGGTGGGGGTGTTGCCACAAACCCATTGTCACAAATGGGGGGAATTCTAAAAATTGTGAGCCTATGGAAGAAATATTGAAAGCTTTTGATCCATAACTCAAAAACTTGATAAAAAGAAAAACACACATTTACGTTGACACACTTATTTGGCCTCAGATGGTTCAAATGATGTGCAGAAATAAGTAAGCAACAAAATAGTGTTCAGGTGTTAGTCCTGAGCCACTGTGGGCCAACCTGACCAGCATGTTTTTGGAGGGAGAGGTAACTGTAGCACCCGGAGGAAACCTGGCTGGTTGCCTTCAGTCTCCTCTGATCCTCTGAAACGGTGCAGTGCCTCCTTGGTTTGTCCCTGTTTCAGAGCATGGTGTCACTGGTGCACTGGTCTGCTCCACCTCCTCCTTCCTCTTCCTCCTGCGCAGCCCCTCCCGCTCCACAACAGTCTTTCACCATCTTCTGGGAAGAGCTTAGCTGTTAATCTGTTTTATTCTCCAGTGAACGTCCATTAGCCAGAACAATAATAGGGACAGAAGGCATGTGTGGCTTAGCTTTGAGTCTTGCCCGGACACCTCCTCCTTTGTCCCTTCCTTGTTTCCTGTAGCGCCTCTTGTGACGCCTCCACTGTGCAGCACCGTCTTAAGCTCATTAGCTGATTGTTTGTTTACTTTTAAAAAGCTTCTTTCTTCAGGACCTTATTATGGCCTCTCTGCGGTAAAAAAGAAATAAAATCCACGGATCCCCACAAAAACAAGGCAATGTGGAGCACAGGAATCACAAATGCAGGCAAAAAAAATGCAGCTCTACAGCGAGAGAGGGAGGTTGCCCCTTATTTACATGTCGTCATGACGTATACGGAAATGCTTGTTTAAAACGTATTGTTACAGGCTCAAAAAAAAGTGATTTCTGTATATTTCAATGGGCCCTTTGTGCTGAGGGCCCATAACTTTACTGTAATCTTATAGCATAAAGTCTGGAATTAAACGGTTAAAAAAAGTAATAGTTTGTATATGTATGTTTAAGGAGAGAGCCTGACCTTAAAATAAACTTTTCAAAAAATGTCAGTTTATGCACACATTTTAGTGCTGAAGGACCCACAATGGTTTTGCCTAAAATTGCCACGACATAAATGTGTACAAATCCTGCTGGCAGAGCCTCTGAAAGCCATTTTGGTGCCCTAAGTAGAAATGTGTACACGAGTAGTTTACACCCACAACGTATGGAGTGAATGAATAATGACTGCAGTGTGGCTGTTCTGCTTTATTGGCCTGTTCAATACATTTTTCCTACAGCCATTGCCATTTTCAGCTGTTGTCGACTCCTTAAATCACATTTCGGTAAGGTCAAAGACTAGTTAGAAATAATTTCTGAATGTACAGACCATACTTTAGATTAGAATTAGCGTTTATAAGTGGCCTTTGAGCTCAAGGCTAATCATATTCAGTTTTGTTTCTGCTTTTTGTGGGGTCAGATACACACATCCAATGCCCACAAATCATCATATATGTAAGAGATAATGCAGGACGAGGTCTCCGTTATCAGAAATAAGTGGACGATGCGGAGACGTGAACCGTCCGATGCAAAGTGGAGTCCAGTTATTTCTGATAATGGACACCTCAGAGTGCATTATCCCGCTTATACCATGGTCCGGCTAACTGAAACTGTTCATTGGGGCTTTTTGCTTATTTTTGCTTTTTTTTGTTTAAGTCCTGGGCAGGAGTTATTTCACTTTTTAATCTGTTTTACCTGAAACTAGTTCCAGCTCAATTGTTTACCGTTACTATGGGAACAGCTGCAGTGGAGTGATATAGAAGTGATTTAGTGCTACTGTGATTTAGTGCTACTGAATCATACAGCCTAACGTGCCAAAGTATTGACTCCATCACGTTCATGTTTTAAAGCTGCTTCACCAGGCTGAGCTTTCAATTTGTCACCTTCAATTTACAAACAATACACTATCAGTACAGAGCCATAATCCAACACTATTAGTAAATGTTTTATAATATGCTTCACTCGCGTTTACCTATTAAAGGAACAGGCCACCGTTTTGACATTCTGAGATATGTTCTTACCTGAGCTCAGACCAGTTGATACGTACCTGTTTGGTCTTTATGCGTGCACTCAGTCACGCACAAAGACCATAGATGTTGTTAGCATTTGGCCTCGCCCAGTATATTCCTATGGCTCGAAACGGGGGTGAAGTTGGAAGCCAGCACGCTCTTCCACAGGCACTCATAAAGACCATACAGGTACGTATCAATTTGTCTAAGCTCAAGTAAGAACATATCTCAGTATGGAAAAATTGTGGCCTATTCCTTTAACGTCTTACAATATGTTCAAAAGCTTTACTTTTGAATATCTTAACAAAGCCACAACTATAAACAGTGACAATGAACAAAGTCTTCAAAAATTCTAGCCACTTTACTCAGCACATGCCTCTTAACTTATGGGCCCGATCTTGTGTTACTACCTGCAGGCTGTGAATAGGCTTTGGCACAGATGGGGGCACTCTGTGAAAACTTCCGCTCCAGACCGGACGCAGTAAGTGGGTTGGACGTGGGCTGAACAGACACATATGGCGAATGGCAATCTTATGTAGAACATTCACAAACATGTGGAACGTGCACATTTGTGTCCAGTCACTAGAACCAGGGACACAAGTTGGCAGCCCATGTTTCAAGAAAAACGCAATATATATATATATATATATATATATATATATTTTTTTTTTTTTATTGGTGATTTGCACTTTTTTGCAGAATCGTTCAGTTGAAGACACGAAGAAGCCTCTACATGTTTAAACTAGCAGTATTGGTATATTGTTTTGGGAGATTTCGGAGCGAGCAGTAGGGGCGTGACTTTGTGTGTATTTACATACTGGGTAAACACCAGGTTGTGTTGGATGGACAGCGCAAAGATTGTAGCAGACGAGCTGAACCGTGGACGTTACAGCAAACATGTTTGGAAGTACTTCTGCGAAGTGGATTTATTAATCACAGATTATGTGGCACCGCTTCCTCATAAAGAGCCTTAATAGCAAATCAGCGACAGCGGAACAGAGACGCTGCTTTGCTCCCCAGACAGGACACAAGAACCCTTCGCCACGCCAGCTTCAGCGTTAAAAAAAAGCTTCCCGCAAAAGCACCAAACAGTAAGTTTTGTATCGTTTTATCTTTTTATCGATTTTGAGTTGATCTCTGATCTCTTGTACTGTCAACAAAATATCCACCTGTTTCCACGTTAGAATACACTCGTCTCCTGTTTCCTTTTGCTGTTTGGAGTCGGAGGCACCGCTGCTTTGGTTTGCGTTGTTGACATACGCTTTAGCGAACAAATGCCACGCAAAAAAGGCAGTTTTATACATACGCCTATTGTCGATCAGTTTATGTGCGTTTGAGTGAGTGAACTCAAGGCCTGAGGACTGAAACCCCACACATGACATGACAGGGGGGAGCTTTACAGCGGTATGGCTTTTCTAAATGAGATGTAAATAGGCCCTATTGTCACTCGAGCAGCAGAGAGAGGTGAGAACAGCCCAGAAATTTAGAGGCCAATTTCTCTGATAAGAAATAATCTGGGTCCTTAACTTCAAATTGCTCTCGCTTCTCCAAATATTATCGGACATCCATATGTTACACATTGTTGGAAAGCTTGGAGACTACACTTTAACAATCTGTGAAAAGCTCAAAATACCCCAGAACCAACTTGTGTCCCTGGTTCCTGTGACTGAGCACATTTTATAGGGCCTGAAGGGAACTTGTTCATGTTCAGTACTCTCATGCCACAGACTGTGTTTAATTTACAGTGTCATAAGCAACATTTGTAGTTTATTCTGAGAGCTTAAAAAGAATGTAGCCTAAATGCTGAATGAAATACATGAGGCGGTAGAGTGGCGTAAAGACCGATGAGGGGGGAAGAAGAGATGAGGAGGTGCAAAGGGGACTCTTGCAGCACACCACACCTCAGTCGACTTCTTTCTTTCTAAGCAACGCCCTCTAGCCACTGGCCGCATCGCGCCTAGAGAGTCTGTGAACACAATGAAAACGTAGGGAGTAAGAAATGAAAGTTCAGAGCACAACCAGTCTCCCAGATAGAGTCTCATGTCTGGCAGCAAAGCAGTTTGTGAAATACGTTTCTGAACTCAGTGTTGAAGACAGTGTAGATGATGGGGTTCACTGCACTGTTGACATAACCCAGCCACGTTACCACCGAGATCAGTGTGGAGCCGATGAGGCAGGATGGACACAAGACTTTAGTCACGTGAACCACAAAGAAAGGTGTCCAGCAGGCCAGGAACACACCTGGGAGCATGGAAAAGACAGTGATTATCCGTTAAATAGGAACTGTAGTCCAAGTTTGATTGTCTGTTGAGTCATTTCCCAGTTTTACATTTTTGTCTCACATTTTAACTCAATCTGTTAGTTGGTGGAAAGTATTATTCTCAAGAGTGATTTTCTCCTTTAATCTGAGTGTGATCACAGCTTTTTCATAAAGTTTACCTGTGTGTGACATTGAGGTTAAATTTAACTCTAGTGTGAAATGCTCATGCCCCAGTGAAATCGTTTCCAGGGAGATGGTTTCTATTTTTATTGTGTAGCTCGCAGGTTCTCACTTAAGTGAGTTGCAAAGCACAATGTCTCATTTACCATCAATAATAGACCCATCTCACGTACTATGGGAGGTGGGGCTCCACCAAAAATATCAATCCTAACATTATGTTTTCAGATGAAGAAGCAGAGACTAGGGACTTTATCATCTAAGGTGAGGTCACTACTGCAACCTTGGGAAATCATTGCAAGTGTTCCTTCTCACCTACAACCACTGGAAGAACCTTCATGGCTTTACGCTCACGACCGCTCACTCTGCTGCTCTTGCTGTTTCTCCATCCTCTTCTCCCAGCATTGCTTTTGGAAAAGCAAGTGCCATGCCTGCTTTCTCCCTCCCTCCTCTCAGTCAGATCTGCATCGGACACGCTGTCATTCTGTATTGTCATGGGGTCACTTTCCATCACCACTGCCGTCCCATCCTGCTCATCAGTCATCGGGGTAACAGAGGGAGTTGTCCGGGAAATAGTGGAGAGAGAAGTTGGACTGAGACCAGGTGCCACTGCATACACAACCTTTTCTTGACTTCCTGTTGCTGCGGCCTTAGCGCGGCTGAGGGCAGAGGTTAAATTCAAAGAGAGTGTGTGGCGATTGTCCCGTCCAGCCTGGGAGCGTGACCGTCCACTCCAACGCTTTAGCCCTCGAAACATCCAGTAATACAAGAACAGCATTACAGGACAAGGCACAAAGAAGGAGCAGACAGATGAATAGACCACAAAGCGATCATCCTCCAGTTTACACACGCTGGGGTCTCGCCCGGGAACCTGATTCAGACCAAAGATGACCGGACTGGCCACACCCAAAGACAAGATCCAGGTGGCTGTAATGAGGGCCAGCTGCCGCATGCTGAACTGGTTTCTGTTATACTTGAGAGGCACCACCACAGCAATGTACCTGAAACAATAACAAAAGGCTATGGTGCTTAATTATTTTTGGAAAATGTCTCATTGCAATTTGAAGTGGTCGTTTTTTTTGTACTCAGTTATACTGTAAACTTTAAACACAATCAGGAGCAGGAATATTAAAAAAGACAAATAAATTAACACACGTCTTTCAAAATATGTTTGAGGAAGTCTAAAGTACAGAGTAAAGTACAGACCACATAGGGATGTTGTTATTTGCACAGAACTGTGATTCTCAAGTACTCCCCGAGAATTTATGCTCCTAAACTACAAGTATATGCAGAACATACCTGGCCAAAATGTGGCTGATATATTTCTATATTAGGGCCACATTACAACTAAAGTAATGCTCAACAACAGGGAGCAAAACATGAATACAATTCTGAATTAAAACACACCCAATAAGATATGCTGATCCCCCCTTTGAATATTCCTGTTCTTGAGGCGTCGTCTTAGCGTACTCAGCTAGTGCTTACCTGTCCACACTGATGGCACACAAGTTGAGGATGGAGGCAGTACACAGCATTACATCCATCGTCATCAGCGCATCACAAATGGGAGTGCCTAAGGTCCATATCCCTCCCATGAACTGCTCAAACACAAAACAAAAACATACATTTACAGCTGAAACTCTGCATCATGATGTTTCAATCAATTGTAAACTGCTGCATAGGTTTTAGGTTGCCTCTGGTACCTCAAACCATACGCAAACAGCTCTAATCACATTATTGCCTTGTTCCTATTAAGTGGTCTGTGCACTCTATTAACACTCATCTGAGAACAATAGGCTGTCAAACACTGACTGTACGGTCTTCATAATAGTCATACTATAATATACAATTTTAGAAAATTGACTTCATCACACATTTTGGTTTATTTCAAACATTTCATGGCCCACCGTTTTTACTAATGTCACGTATTCTGTAAAAAATGCTGACAACTCTCTTGGATGCACTGCAATGGATCATGGTTTAAGTATTTCCGTCCGCTGTTTTGACGCAACAAAACAATGTGATTTAAGCACAGGAGCTTCATGTTTTCACAATGATGTTTTTTCTTGACAGACTGACTGCGCAACTATGATTTGGGATTTACTATAGAATTTGTATTAATAGTAAAGAAACGTGTATTATTTTTGTGTCCGTCTGCATATTACAAGATGTTCTTAATAGCCACATCTTATTATACTCATGTTGTGCTCAGTGTCCTGTAGTTCGTCATGTGTATTACGTTGCTCTGACCTCGGAGTAGACGTAGAGAGGCAGCACCAGCACGGCCAGCAGCAGGTCGGCCACTGCTAGGCTGATGATGAAGTAATTGGTGGCAGTTTTGAGAGAGCGCTCTGTGAGCACACTTAGACACACCAGAATGTTTCCCAGTATTATGGTGAGTATGAGTGGCACCCCCAAGATCAGGGCCATATAGTTGTAGTCCACCTGGTCCATGACATCTGGGAGGGTCACATTGTCCATTGCGGAGGGCATGCGCACATCAGTATCTGTGGCCTGGGAGGATTTATCAAAAGTTTGTCAACACATGATTAAAACAGATGGAAAAAATACAGTAACATTTCCGTTGAACATCCCCCTCATGAAAACATACCTGGAGTTGTATTTTGTATTCACACATGTTTGAGTCTCTCCATCTCTAGCACAAAAAGTACTCTGGTGATGGTGTGGCAATAACGGGCATAAAGTTCAACATCTGTCAGCACACATTGGGTGGACATCGTTTCTTATCTGCATAATCAAAAAGCTAGTGGCATTATTTAATCACACAGACTGACTGGGTTGTTGTCGGTTAGATGGCAAGTTTGTGAATCCATACAAACAATGATAGTAGCAATGGTGCATACTTTCTGGGGATTTATTTTAAAAATAGTAAATAAAGACTCCTGCCCTCAAATTCTGGACACACCACGGACTAAGCACACTACTTACCTTATTGGGATATCCCGCGTCCGTGTGTCTGGTATATGGACAGTATTGGGGCGCAGACAAGCCCGGTGTTTTTGAGTCTGTGGACATTATCATTCTGTGTTTGCCTTGAGGTCCTGTAATGACAACATAGACAAGTTAACCACAAATCAGAAGCTTCCAATTACATCTATAATATTGTATGATTGTAAAATTCACAGTTTACCGTGGAAATCTGCCATTTTCCATACATGCTAAAAAACATGTAAAAAGTAGAAAAAAGAGCCGGGTCACTACTTGAACACATAGTAGTGTAAAAAAGCTTTAAATGTGTTCAAATAATAGCATTTCCATTAGTTTATTACGAAAAATTGACAAAACAAGAGTCTAGTGAATCATTACCATTCCATCCCGAACTCTAAGGTATGCATGTGATGTCATAGCATACCAACAGCATGGCAACAGAGTCCAAATACTTTGTGACTGTTTAATTTTTTCGGTACAAATGATGAGGGCTCTCCATGTATGTACCCTTTATGAATATACATACATATACCGGCCACTGTCAGGTGAATGGAGAACAAGTTAATTCACCTATAGTGTTTCCCGTGACGTCACTTTTCCGAAGTCAGACATGATGGCGACAATCACCCATCAAAACCAACCGTACCGCGAAGTTTGAAACAGCAAAATGGGGAATTATTGTCGCGTTCTCGGCGTTAGGCAGATAAACTACTTTGCAGTATTACCGTTTACCCAGAGTTGTGCAAACTAAGGGAGAGCAGACAGAACTTTATCTAAATAAAGGAGACGATGGATTGCAAGCCTTAATCAGAATTTGGATGGGAAAAATCTGGATAACATCCGAATTTGGGCAGCTCATTTTGTAGCGTGGATTTCATAAAACTATAACATTATTTTACATTTAAATGGTTAAGCATATGTGTAAAAAGTTTCATAACATTTTCAATTAGCAAAGTTCATTCCAGCATTACCTCCAGTTGGAGGTGGGAAATTTACCCAAAAGATTTTCCAAAAAAATAAAAAATAAATTTAGAGTGTTATGTCAATTTCGTATAAAGAGCATGATATCAAATCATATTGATGAGAAAATGGATTCACTTACGGGAGGCAAGATTGCGACATCGCCACTGAACTTTCATTTAATTTCATATGGATCTTCATCCCCAATTAACTAAAACTTTATTTTTCTTTTGTATTCAGTCTTTCTTACAACTGGTCAACTGTGTGAGAAGTTTTGTCCGTTTTGTCTCGAAGGTTTATCGCAAAACCTTGCGTTTTTATCCAAAATGTATAATCCGTCTCGTTAATTGACGTGAGCTGCATTTCCAGCATGGCAGCACTTCCGGTTCTGGACCAGATTTGTGACGTTCGTGAAAACACCCTATATCGGTCAACAACAACAAAACATCGCCATTGTGTAGGGTGCTGCTATTAGCCTATCAACACACACGATTGCTAAAGCATGGTATCAATAATGTGTGTTGATAGGCTAATATCGGCACCCTGCTCAATGACCACGTGTTTTACTGATTAGCATATTAGCAAAGGTTACACTGCACGTAAACTGGGGGGCAGAAGAAATCAAGAGCCACCACCACAGACGCAGCGGAGAGGGTGTCCAGGTGGCTATGGTTGAAAAGGGGAGATCGGCACAGGACGGGGTCCTGTGTGATCAGCCTCACTGAAATATCACTAGACATGTGTCCTAGCACGGATTGCTTTGCACCTTTTACTGTAAAGAATATTGACAAGTGAGCACAGTCCAAGAAAAGAGTAGCAATGAACCCGTGGCAGAAAACGCCATAGTTTGCTGGTCACTGCAGTTAAACAACCTAACGCTTTGTCGGTGAACAAAATCAAGGAAAGACTGTTTGATATTTGCAGTAGAGAATAATAAGCATGCTATACAGACAGGTGATTTTCTGTACTTTACGTTTTGGTTTTGCCCTCACTTTTATGTAAGGAATTAGGTTGTGATAAATGTCAGCTGTATTGTTTTGGTCGCGTGTTAGATCAATGGTCTGTGATGCTCAGGCAGCATCAGAGCGTTTCCATGGCAAGAGCGAACACAAACATATCCTGTTTGTGTTTGTCACGACATGTACACATTTACTTTGACAAAAATCCAATCCACACATACTTTGTAGCGCCTTGGTGCTATTTTCAGACATTACGTGCAGCAAATTGTTTAAATTGACTCTGGAATAAAGCTCTCAGACTGATCCTTTGTTTGGTCAATGAGAGATATGAGCTACTTTAGCGTTTGAGATAAGAGCTTCTTTTGAGTGAGGGAATTACATTGTAGGAACAGCAAAGAACAGGATTAAAAAAGGCAACAAGTAGCAAAAAGTGTATAAGATAAAAAAAAAAGAAAAATCTAAATATTCAACTAATATTTCTTTGAAAATACAGCAATAGAATTATGAATTAACCAGACTGACTACTATAATAGGAACAGAAAACAATAATAAATAATGCATATACCTTTCTGCAGCATAAGACTAATGGACAATATGTACATGAAAATTAGCAGCTTTATGTAAACGCACAGTTGGTATCGTTACATTATTACACATTTATATGATATTGCACAGTAGGGATAAATAAAACAAAATGCTGCAGCCCGCTTTCTGACTAAAACAAAGACACACATTGCCCCTAATTTATGCACCTTACACTGGCTCGCTGTCAGCTTTCGTTTTAAATTTAAGGTGGTCCTCCTTATTTGAGTGAGCTGTTGCGACCCTACACTTCGTCTGGTCCAGAACAGCTCTGGTCCCAGCTCTGTCAACTTCTCCATGCGCGGTACTGATCCTTGGTTCATTGCAAAGACAGCAACACCTGCGCCCTTCTCACCCTGACATCTCCCGCTGCCCAGGCTGAAAACGTAGCAGTCTTATTAATAATAACAGGTGTTGGGGCCGTGGGGCCGGGGCTCAAAATAAGTTTGGCAGCAAGACATCTTATCTGTAAGAGCTCCGTATCCAACAGGTCTCAGGGACATTGCATTGACATCACAGAAATATCTCACAGGTTAAGGACAACAGATAATGTTTGCAACGTTACGACAACTGCTTGAGACCACACACAGACCATGCAAAGACTTGAAAAGGGTCTCCACTGAAATCGAACATGTTCATTTTCACTAACACTACCTGGAGACTCGTCTTATCTCCAGGGGACGTTTCTGAAAGATCTCTGTGACCAGCAGCAACTCGAGTCACCAAAGTCTCCAACTAGTCTCCAGGCGAGTGAGCTACGCCCTTTAGCTTCCAAAATCAGAGATGGGCGAGAATGTTTTTAAATGATTTAATCTGTAACGCATTTTGTGATGCACCTGTGTATGAAAAGCGCTTTATAAATAAAGTTTGATTGATTGATTGAAGTTTGAGAATTTGTAATCAAATGTTAGACAAAAAAAAAAGGTGAATCAAAACAACTGGACTTACTTTAAAAAAGAGCTGACAGTTTTGCTGTCCATCCAGACAGCCTCCTCAGAGCTGCTGTTCGTGGTCACCACACCTAGGCTCCAGACATGGCCC
Source organism: Proterorhinus semilunaris (assembly GCA_021464625.1). NCBI lineage: Eukaryota > Metazoa > Chordata > Actinopteri > Gobiiformes > Gobiidae > Proterorhinus > Proterorhinus semilunaris. The sequence goes on along the minus strand of CM038343.1, from coordinate 29,240,151 downwards.
GGGTCCAGGCTGTGTCTGCATGGGGGATCCCCGGATGGCTCTGTCCCAGGTTGGACAGCTGGAACCTGAGTCCCCCTAGTCTGTTGATGACCGTGCACATGACCCCTCTTTCAGACCACCGCTGCTCCTTGTCTAACAGACGTGTGTCTCTGTCCTCAAAAGAGTGGCCCGTCTCCTCCATGTGGAGGAACACAGAAGTTGGGCCCGACAATGTTTTTTTCTGGTGCTGAGAGAGGCACTTCTCCAAGGGCTGAGCTGTTTCCCCGATGTATCTGATTACACCCCTCTGTGATGGCATAAATCCCCCCTGCTTTCCTGCCCTTGGAGATATTATCCTTAGGGTGCACCAGCCGGGAGCGTAAGGTGTTGAAGAGTTTCAGTGATGTTCGAACGCCGTGTTTGGAGAAAATGCATTTGAGTTGTTCTGACAAGTTAAGCCACATACGGGAGGGTGATCCGAGCCTTGTGTTTATTCCATGTTCTGCTTTTGGGCTTCTTACATAGACTTCTGTTAGACACCAGAGCGAAGGTCCACGTTGCATACCCATACTTCTGCAACATCTCCCACTCATGATGGTATTCCGCCACTCGGTCCACCCTTTGAGGTCGTGATGGAATCCGCTCTGTACAACAGAGTGTTGACTACCCCTGACTTATGGATTTGTGGGTGGTGTGTGAGAGGAAGTGCAGGTACTGGTCCGTGTGAGTCTTTTTACAGTAGACTGAGATGCTCAGCTGTGTTGTCCACTTTAAACAGACAGTCCAGGAAAGGAAGGCAGTTGTCATTCATGCCCTCCTGAGTAAACTTGAGAAAGGGGTCCACTGAATTGATCAAGAAATTCCAGCGCCATATCCTTCTGCAGAACAACCAATGTGTCGTCCACATATCGGTACCAATGTGAACGAGGGTTTCCCTGGAAGGAGCTGAGGGCCTGCTGTTCAAACATCTCCATATAAAGATCAACTACTACAGGGGAGACGGGCGCAGTGGAGCACCCATCGTGCAACCGTGTTTTTATCCTATAATATTTCCCCCTATAGACAAAATAGGTGGTTCTAAGACAGACTCAACAGATCAACAATGGTGAGCCTAGTCTGTTCCTGTAGGTTGGACTCCTTCTCTAAGCTCCTCCAAACCGCTGTTACAGCCCAATCAGATGGAATGGAAGTAAATAATGACATGACATCTGGGGACCTCGCCAGTGACGTCACCTGCCGTCACTGGGTATTCACCATCCACGGCCACCACATCTATATCTGGTGAGTGTGGTCAGCTCTGAGGAGGCTGTCTAGATAGACAGCAAAACAGTCAGCTCTTTTTTAAAGTAAGTTTGATTCACCTTTTCTTGATGACTGAGAAACTAAAAATGTCTTTTTTTTTTGTCTTTTGGAAATCTTTATGTTTTTTGTGTGGCACAGCTGCAAACTGCATTAATATCTTTATATTTGACCCGCTGAAGAACGCTTCAATTGGCACAAACGTTTTTTTTATTATTATTATTTATTGGTGTATTTTGTCGGGACAGTGCATTTTAATGAACATACATGGGTCTCATGCATGAGTTTGTTTTTAAGGTCAACATAAACTCAGCACAGTGCGCTCAGAATTACCCATAAACACCCATGCAGTTTGTCAGATACAAAGAAGGCAATTTAGCGCCCCCTACAATAATAATAACTCAATGAATAACTCGCGTCAAGACCGAATTAATATTTTTTTATAGTTATAATAGTTATAGTTATAATACTGTGATTTAATGGAGCAGGCGGAGCGAGAACCGATTATCACAGATATACAGTTATCTTCTCATAATTATTTTCTTCAGTTTTGCACTATTCAGTCTTTCATCACTTATTTAATTGAATTGAACTGAATTATTGTCCCACTAGGGGAAATTTACTCTGGGCACGTAGCGTTTAGTTTTTCAATAACTTTCATAGGTAAATGACCAGAACATGGATGGGATTGTTTATGTATAATGGAGTCATTTAAAGAGGTGACACATCAGCCGGCACCTATATGATGATCATCATCATTACGGGTGTGTCATTTCACAGATACTCAGACTTGACTTGTGGCCCTGAGGCAGCAAATGTACTAATGGGTTCCATCCTGCCAACCCTCCAGCCTTTACCTCCAACTTTACCTGTCAGTGAAGCTGGTACCGCCTGTGAATGTAGTGCCCCACTTCTGTCAGTCTACCTCAGGGTAACTGGGGTATAGCAAATCACCACTGAGTGTGGAATGAATGTATAACAGCCATTATGTGAATATTTGATTCGAATAAGATAGAAGATAATTCCCAAAATTTGTTTTTTTTAACTACAGCTGTTCAAGAAAGCAATTGTTAGTCCTTTTATGGGTGCCTGAAGAAAACAATTTAAAGCTGTTTTTTCAACTTTAAATTGGTGAAAAAACAGTTTCTATGGGGCATTGCCAAAAGAAAGATGAGAGACATGAGACCGAACAATACAGAGGAGCTTAAGGCTGTTTCTGGTCTTCCTCAGCAGTGCCACAGGCTGCTCCATACCACGTAACTGCATTAAGGCAGTAATTCAAGCAAAAGGGGCCCAAACTGAGTACTAAGTACATATGCATGATTATATATTTCAGAGGGCCCACATTTCTCTGTTTAAAATATTTTTTTATGGATTATTATTATTATTATTTAATATTAAAATGTTCAGAAATTTTGATTTTTTTTTTTTTTAAGCTGTAAGCCAAAAAATTTCAAATTAAAACAAATAAAGTCTTGACATATGTCACTTTGCATACCATGAGTCTATATCACATATTAGCTTCACATTTTAAGTTGTATTACAGAAATAAATGACCTTTTTTACGATATTCAAATTTTCCGAGTTTCACCTATATTTATTATATTGAAAATGCATTAATCATAGCATGGGTTTTTGGCTACACCTTGTCCTCGGCTGGTTTCCACAATTCTTTCTTCTTGATTTTGTCTCTGGTGCATCAGAGTCCAGCAGTTTTGTGTTTGTGACCAAAAGTGGTCATCAAAAGCCTGCCATTACTAAAATAACAGGCCTCAGACAGAGCAAGCAGGCACGGTAAACCTCCTCATTCAAAAACCATGGCAACTGACTATAAAAAGTTCATTCCTGTGCTGACTTACGGGCAGTGCTTATTTTATAATAAATGAGTAGTTTCAGGAACACTTTAGGAATAATGTGATGGATTTGGGGAACAGGCTGGAACACTCTCATTAAACACTATTATATCATCTAAAATCTTTGCCGGATCCTTAACTCTGAAAAATTGAAACAAGGGATCAAACGAAGAAGTAAATGACTACTTGACAGAACACGTTGCCTTCAAGGTTCCCTTTCAGACACTTTAGTCCTAACCTCTTAGGCAGTTGCCTTACGGGTCAGAATCAGAACATGCACTGAAATAGGGGCTCCTTGATTTGATTGTACAGTGTAGGTGTGCGTGTGTTTTAAATTTAAAAAAACTTACCACAAATACAGCAGAACAGTGGCACATGACTTGCTGTCTTTAAATTTTAAAATCAGTAAAAATTTGTCTAAAACATGAAGGCTGAAGAAATGCAATCTAGAACCAGAACGATATGTTCACATACAAAGGCCAATACTTCAGAATTGTAGGTTAGCACTTTGATGTTTCTGCCAAGTGCCATTTGTTATGCAGCAGTCCTGTGCCCCTGTTCCTCCATCATGACACATGTTGATAGGTTTGTTATAACAAGGGCTGATATAGATTTTACAATAAAGCTTTACAAGGATATACATTTAAATGTAGTTTTAGTGTGAATGAAGCAGAAACACATTGCTGTTGAAGCTGCGAATCACGGCTGTTACACAAACAGCTCAGTGACTGTAAAGAAATGAGGTCATGTTTGGCTCCGTTCTCTAGTCATGGTGCAAACACAAGTTCTTTGTGTAGGCATAACTATTTCAAATTGTTGTTTAAGTGTAGAACATTTTGCCTCTCATCCAAAAGGCTTTGTCAGCGAACTAAAGTTTAAGCTCAGCCCGCAAACTAGATATATTATACTCGCTGGCGCAGTCATATCCCTCCAGTGCTGTACTCCCTGCACTGGCTCCCAGTACATGCGAAGGTTAATTTTCTTAATGTTTGTCTTTAAATCAATTCATGGACTTGCACCTTCCTATTTACGTGAACTGCTCGTAGCACATCAGCCCAAAGGCTGCAGGACAACACCTGCTGGTGGTCCCCAGGACCAAAAGTAAGCAGTGGACTTTTTCCTATAGGCTCTGGAACACTCTGCCTCTTGAGTGACGAGCCATCACTGATCTGACACAGGTTAAAACATACTTGTTTAGATCTGATTTTGACTGTGCTTTTTTCTATTCTGTCTTGAAATTGTTTATATTACATTGCACTTATGAAAAGCACTTTGGTTCAGCTGGTTCTGTTGTAAAGCGCTATACAAATAAAGGTTGATTGAGTGACTGACTGACTGACTGACTGACTGATTGATGGATTGATATAATGAGGTATATATAGATAATATCTATATTTACCCAATTATATCAATCAATAGGCATGTAATTAGCAGTGGTCAGCTGAGAGTAGGGCCGTTAGAGTCATTAGGTCATTAGAACTTAGAACTACTAAGACTTAGAACTACAAAGATGTTTACCCACAGGTGAGAGTAGCCGTTAATAGAGGGGAGGGACTGAGCCAAGCTAAACTCCTCCCAGTGGTCTATATCAAGTCTATCAAGCGGGCTGAGCTTAAACTTTAGTTCGCTGGCGAAGCCTTTTGAATGAGAGGCAAAACCTTCTGCACTTGAACTACATCGCGAGGTATATGTTAAGACAAATGGCTCACCAAAAGAGGCACAAGTTATTTGCATTAGAAGTTCCGAGCAGTAAGAAAGACTGAGAAGTAATAATTGAAGTTTATCGGCTCAGTATTGGTATGGTCACATGTAAGCATACATTCATGAGTTGTAAATATGTCTTGTAACTATTATTGTTTTCATTATAGCTGGGGTACCTGATTTTTCCTGCCCAAATGTTTTTGTTTTTTAGTTTTGACCCAAACGTATTTCTAGCTCTCACAATCCCTCCTACATATACAAATTGATCCTAACAATATCAATTAATTATATGCACGTTTCACGCTCGTGTACAACTTTGAGCGGTGACAAAGTGAAGCAGGAGGGACCACCCCCAAAATAAATTGCACTATTTTAGATTCTACGTCCATCTTCCACCGCTCAATAAATATTTAGGTGAAGACATAACACCAAGGTCTGCTTTTGGCTGTGTGTACAACATACTCTTAGGTGACTAAAATATTTACTCTACAACAACAAAAAGTCAGGTACTCAAGCTTTAAATTGTTTTTTCAGGCACCCATAAAATAAAATAAAATTGCTTTCTTGAACATCTGTAGTTTAAAAAAACTATGTTTTTGAATTATCTTCTATGTTGTTCGAATCAAATATGCACATAATGGCTGTTACAGAGACACACCTAGATGAAACCGTAGAAGATACAGCTTTAGCAATAGAAGGATACAATATTTTCAGGCTCTACAGAAATAAGTACGGTGGAGGCACTGCATTTTACATTTAAAGTCATATTCCAATAAAACATTTTAATGGATCTTGGCGTGTTAGGCATAGAAGCGCTTTGGCTTATGTTTTGATGAATGTATTTATCCAGATTTGTGGAAAATATCAAACGTTGTTACTTTGATATAACATTTAAAAGAGCCACTGACTGATAAAAAAGAGCAGATCCATAAGCTTGTCCATACTTGTCCTGAGAAAACTGATGGAAGGGGTTACATATAAACAAATTCAGAACTATTTTGAAGTGAATCACTTTTATTCTGATGTCCAACATGCATACAAAGAACTCAATCAGCACTGCACTTACAACTCGGGCTGATGACTGGGCACTCTTGTAAAAGAGATTTTTGATCTCAGTGCGATTTTTCCTGGTTAAATAAAGGTTTGAATGAAAGACTGGCAGGCACAAATTGATAACAAGCAATTGGTAGGAATTGTGTTTCTGGACTTCAGCACAGCATTTGATTTGGTTGATCATAAATGTCTACTTGAGAAATTACGTAAGGCCTGTATGAATGTATATGCAGACAATACAACTATTACGTTTCTGCCTCTACCGTTGAGCAGGTCAATAACATGCTACAAAAGGGGCTACTGTCTGCTTATGAGTGGGTGATCGGGAACAGGTTAAACTGAATGTATTAAAGTGTATGAATAGGTTCAAAACATACTATGAGAGAAACCCCAAAGTTAAACTCTCCCTCGATAGCAAATCATTAGAGCAAGTGACATAGATTAAACTGTTGGGGGTAACTTGAGATCAAACTATGTCAGGGACGACACAAATAAATAACATTGTGACTAAAATGAGTAGGAACATCTCATTAATAAGCAGTTCCCCTTTTATGTCAATAGAAACAAGAAAACTCATATTACAGCCTTGGACTATTGTCCCGCTGTACTAAAAAGTACATTTATGTACCGAGCCATCTCACACTGGAATATGCTGCTTCAGGAAATTAAGAGAATAACTAATCATGTTTCTTTTAAAATAAATCTGAAGAAATATGTAATTAGTCAAAAAATAACCTGACTTAATGTTGCTTTGCATATTGTATAATGCACCTGACCTGTTGTTTTCTAATGTCTTACCTCAGTTAATGAATTGAATGTGGAACTCTGTATTGTTGTGTGTGTTGTATAAATTACGCTTTGACTTTGTAATGTCTTTATAATGAGAATGGATCCCAGGAAGAGTATAGTCTTTGCTTTGTAAAAGACTAATGGGGATCCTTAAATAAAGAAAACTACAGAGTCCCGGACATGACTCAAGAACCTTCATTGAAGATGGACAGCTCCTGTACGACTGAGAGCCTACACAGACTTATTTCAAATAGTATTTACCCAAAAGACTGTTGAGGAACCAGTTTGTGTTTACTCTACATGATTGTTCCACAATATGATCACAGTATTGTTCCACATACAGTCATGTGTATTCTTAGATGTGTGGGAACATTGGTGTACTTTCTGTGGCAGGCGCCCGAGGCTAATCCCTGATTGGCGATTCATTATCACATTATGATATATATGAGCTTCTGAGTGCCAGTCATGAATTAATCTGCAGAGCCGTGTGTTGCCCAGCGGGACTGTTGAGAGGTCAGCAGGTCGGCGTGACTGAAGTGACCGGCGCGACACAAAACATCATGCTGGGATTAGGGCGTTTGAGTGAAGTGAATCACATGCACTGATTGTTTTTCTCACGTATTTTTCCCTATAATAATGGGTATATGTGACTAAAAATAAAATATTGTAGTATAGTGACAAGTGCAGACATGACGAGCAATCAAATTTACCAAGAAAATCATCCTACTGTATCCTTTTCTCAAATGGCACCTTTCCTCTATAACAGCAAGGAGAGACACCCAGCAAGCCGTCAGAGCCAGGACTCGAACCCATGGCACTGAGGATGGTAATGTGCTTGAAGGCAGCGAGATAACACTAGGCCACTGAATCAGGGGCCATCATTCAATTTTCAGGGTCCCTGGTAATTTATTTTATTACGTTTATGTTCACCAGCATATAACCCCTTGCAGTAAGAATTTTTGAAGGGTTTGCTATGCTAAATCAATAAAATAGAACCAGACTCAAACTTACTTGTAACATGAAGAAACTCAAAAGCTCCGTAGACTATCACATTTCTTGTTCTCCGCCAGCAGAACATTTTTGCCAAAATGCAAAAAATAATAATATATCCAGCCTCATCTCTCTTTCCCTCTTTCCATCACAGTCACAAACTTTTTCATGGACTGGCACAACATACCCAGCAGATTGCTTCTTCTGTGCCCACCCTCTTATAGTTGTCTTGCGCTCTGATAGGCTGATGGCTCTGCTGATGCCTCTCTCCCTTTTTCTCTCCAGCCCTAGTCCTCTTCAGTCAATGTAAAAAAAAAGGATTACACCAGTGACGCTTGGCCAGTTAGCGCTTGTTCACATTTTTAGGCTTGTGTGCAAAGGTTTACTGTGAATTTTTCTTATAGGTAATTCATGGCACCTGTTCTTTGGGGTTAAGGGACAGATAGTCCCCTCACACAGGCAAGACAAAAGAATAGAAGAAAGAGTTGATTTATGTTGTTCCATTGTGCCATTTAATCCGCCTGACCATTGGCAAACCCATTGTTTCTCCTGACACAAGAATGATTATATTTGCAATAAATTAATTTTATACTGCCACCAATTAAAATCATCTGTCAAGAAATATATTCATAGTATTTGTTTCAACACGATCACGAGTGTCTATCTTTATGCATATATGATATGCAGGGCTCCAGACTTTTTTTATGTGGGTTGCATCGGTGCAGGATTATGTGCACCACCACTTTAGAAAGGTTTCTGACAAAGAGGATTCACTGCCAGTACTCATTATTTAATATCTATTGCTTGCTCAATACATCTTCCACTGATGGTCCACCGGTAAGTGCCTACTCCGCACTCTGTGGTCAGCGAAGTACTGCAGGTTCGTGTGATATAAAACTTGTCTAATTATTTTACTGCCATGTTTTGTAATGTGTAACTGCGATTGCCTAATCGCAAAAATTGATTCAAATTAATATTTCTACCAAAGCGACTTCAAAAGCCAATGTAAAAGACAATAGTCAATAGCTTATCAAATCCCGATAACAGTGCTGCTTCGATTCGGAAACCTTTCATTGTAATTGATGATGCATTGAAAAAAACCTTTGTCTCACCCCTATAACTGCTGTTAAAGATGAAAAGTTTGCTAATATCCAAAGTCTGGACAGTCAGTTTTGTGCCTGAGGTTGTGCGTATGACATAGTCTATGGTCTGGGGCCGTTCTGAGGGATTGGAATGAGGACTCTGTCTTTTTTATATAACTGTAGTCCTTTGAAAATGCTGATTTGAGTAAATTGTCCTTTGTGTTAGAGCTGTGCACATCCTGATCAGTGTTTACTGTGATAAGAGTTGTCTGATGAGGGGTGTGTTGTGAGGATCAGGGCAGTCGTACCGGTGTGACCCAGTCCTTTTGAGCGCTGATATGTCATGTTTATCCAGTTAGAAATGGAACCTTAGTCTAGTATTTAGACAGTGCTTTAGCAATCCGTCATCACCTGTCAATATTTCTCATGTAATGTTGACATATCAGCTATAAATCGAAATGGGAAGCATTTCTAACAAGTCCATTAGATGTGCAGTGTCATATTAAGCTAATTGCTGGTTAAAAGGATTTCCAGGATAACATGGAGGCGCCTGTCACAGATTATTGAGTGGAGGGGTTGCAGCCAGTGGAGAAATGTCACCTGTGACACCTGGAGGTGACCACCGCTCATCCCTTTATCAGGCTGCTCACAGGAGGGGCTTTGGGGGACACGAGCCAGACATATCAGGATCATATGTCAACAATTTACTGGTCAGCCATATTCTGTCAATGTCTTCAACCACAGGAGAAAACAATTCATGCCATAATGTTACATTGGTTACAGTAAAAATCTTGCCTGGCCAGCCAGATGCTCCTCCTTTCTATTCAAAAAAAGAACTGTCTGGCAACCAATAATTTCCCGATTTTACCTATATCGGTCCAATGACGCACCAAGAGGCGGGAGAGACATTGAAGATGGCGGCGCGGTGACTGACACTGTTTTCTTCTGCTCTTTTGTCTGTTTTAAATCATTGGAAAAACATAACATCCTTAAACCGGAGCAAGAAACAGCGTTGGAAGCGCTCCTCGTGATAAAGGACATTTTTGAAAAGGCTTCCTGCCACTTGCACCTGTGACATATCCAGCGTGTCTCTAATCGGTTGATCCCATCTGTCAATCATGAGCTCACGCTCGCTCCCAGACTACATAGCTTTGAAAAAGCATGTAGTTTGGCAGGCCAGGCAAGTAAAAATCCAAACCAACTAATTTGCTGAAAGAACTGTAATTATCAAATTTAATGAAGTGTTAAGATAACACTGGCTTATGAACATTGCTCGGAATTGATGAGCAACCTGACTATCTGAGTTTACAGTCAACCACAGCATAAAACCAGCAGTGCCTGTCTTCTTTTTCATGAAAACAGAAGTTGGTTGGTTCTAATCATATTCCCTTTACAGGTGTAAATTAGAATTGTTGCTATAACCTGGTAATGCATCTATCCTTTTGGTCAATGTTAAATTGTGCACTGTCCTTGTCTAAATGAAAACCATACCATACTTTAAAGTCAATTTCTGTGTCGTCAAAGTAAAATTAATTAATTTAAAACAAATTAAGAAAAGGCAGGGGTTTGTTTGTAGACAGTTAATAGTGTGTGGCAACTGACCAAATCTATGTTTTGTTTTTTAATTAATGTAGGGCTTTGCAGAGACTGTTTTTCATTGTCTTGTTCAAAGGATTAAAGAACGTTTTCATGTGTAGGACCTTGTTGTAACCGATGGCTCAACCCACGACACAGAAAGCTCTTGAGCCTCTGCCACACCTACCAACTTCAGCTACAGTTTCCATGGAGACATGCTCCTCAGAGATTGTGTCTTATTTTTAGCTTTTCCTGAGCCATGTTTCATGTGTGAATATGAAGTGAGACTCTTTTTGAACATATTTAAAAGTTGCAGCTTTTCATCCTGTGGGCCCTATTATCTTAATGCGTGATGCTCTCTGCATCCAAATATGGCCTCACTTTCTCAGTTTGCGTCTCATGTGGAGTATTATGACTTTATATGCAGTGTGAGATATTGAAAGAGGAGGTTTATCCAAAAATATATATATTTAAGTAAGCGTACAATATTGTAGAAGTTAAAACAAGACAAGATGGGACTTTACTTTTTTTTGGACATGTGTTTCACTCTCCATCCAGAGAGCCGCATCATGGATTTATGTTCTTCCCAGTAGGTACCCAGTCAAATGACCAAACAGAAAAATCTAGCATAAAACTTGATCTCGCAAACACCTGCACGTGAGAAGAGAAGGAAAAGAAAGCTCTTATGATTTATCGGTTATACTTGTACAGTGGGTTGCAAAAGTATCCGTACCCCTTTAACCTCTTACCCCCCGCCTTAACCAAGCTTTAACCAAATCTAAAAGCTTCAAAGAAAAGCATTAAAATAAAAAAACAAGGATGAAAACGGAAAAAACACAAAAATGCTATGAAAAAGTGACAAAAAAGAGATTAAAACACGACAACAAAGCAATGAAAAAAGCAATGAAAAAGCAATAAAATGTGACAAAAAAAGTAATAAATACACACCAAAAACCCCCAAAAAAGTTAGGAAAAAGCAACAAAAAACAACATAAAATGTGACAAAAAATGCGACGACACCGTCACAAACTGCAGAGAGCTACAGCTCAGGTGGGGGAAACTATACACAGAACAACTATTTGTCGTACACTGCACAAATCTGGCAGTGTACGACCATTGGTTTGTTTTCTCTGCTGTCCATGGAATAAAAAAGCTTCCGCCATGTCCACAATTCAAAAGCATCTCTTTTTGTCTGCCTTTTTTATAGTCCAGCTCTCGCTTCCATAGATCGCCACTGGAAAGACCATTGTTTGGACTAACCTGATCTTGACTGATTTCGATCTGCTTAGAAATATGTATTTTTTTAAATTGCAAAGCTATCTCATTTTTTTTTCCTTCCTCCTTGGTCGAGACGTTTGTCTGTAACAAAAAGAATAGGTTGTATTCATGTGACATCACAACATTCTAAAGAACTTATAGTTTCAAATTGAGGCAATAGGCAGGTAAGAATGTCATGGTCTCTCTTGTAAAGGGACAACGCTGTATAAATAAAGGATAAATAAAAATAAAGAATTTCATGGTGGTAACTATGGTAACTGTCAAAATTGTATTTATGTTTTGTTGTCTTGGTTTATTGATAATAGCTCTACAATAGCTGGACCTATCCACATTAAACAGAACCTGTCACAATGCTCACTAAGTACATATGAACTACAGTAAAGCCCAAGAATTTTATCATAAAGGTGTCCAAAAGTGCTGACAAAATAAAATAAAACATTTGCATGATGTTGATTAGATGAAAGGCATAAGATTAGTATCGCGTCTTAGTGTTTTAACGAAGACACCGATTTTTCTGTCTTTTTATAATTATTGGCTAGGATATATGTTCCCACATGTTTTCATGAAGTTGTTTCTTCAATAATATAATGAAGTCACTGGGCAGTCAATTTGAACAAGTTTTACAAAAATCTAAACTCTAGAAATCAAAATTCTAAAAATGTAACTAAACAATAGAAACTATAATAAATTTAAATACTCTCTCTATTAGCACACAATGGCCATTGTTTAACTAAATTAGAAGCCAGTACAAAAGTATCTTGAAATATATCTGACCTAGCCTGGTTTTACCATACCCTCGTACTTGTTTCGTACAGAGGGTCTGGACTTTCTCAATTGAGCTCCGTTTACAAGTGGGAGGGGTGAACTCTGTTTAAAGTTTGAAACGATTGGGTCTGATTTTACCCAATCGCTAGCGTTTGGTTGTGAAGTAATGCGCCCGGCCGAGTCAAGCTATGACGTCACCTACAACACCCGCCTCCCCCGCTCGCTGAATGGTAGGATGAAATTCAACCGATTGAATCGCAGCCATTGAGATCAAACCCAGACGTACATGCAGGGAAAGATATTTGACCGGAGTTTACGGATGGCAAAGGCCAGGCTATATCGGACCTACCTACTATTTTTTTTTAACAAACCACTCACCTTGTTCCATTAAAAAAAAATATACAAACACATTTTATTTCATAAGGTCCCTTGTACATATTTGGTGCTATTTATTGTGTATTGCCTTTTTCTGTATGCTGTAGACCAGTAATTCTTTTCCCCCCGACCCCTCCACAACGAGTTGGGCCGGTTTGGCCAACTCTTATCAATTGATCAAACTTTAAGAATAACCAGCATAGTGTGACCAGGGCGTCTTTCCTTTTTGAGGGACAGAGCTGGAAGTGTTATGGATGCACATGGATGAGCATGGCTGGCACTTCTCAGAACCGAATCAGAACCGTGCATAAAGTTTTCTCATCCTGTTTGTGTGAAAGCCATGTGGATTTCACACATGGCTGGGGGCATTAGCGCACCTGATGTGCGGGTTGCGGGTTCCCCCGCGGTTTCCGCAGCCATGCCCGCGGATCGGGTCATACAATTCTCCTTTGATGGCGGGTCGGGTTGTGGCGGGTCGAACAATCCCGACCTGCTGCCGCGCCGTACGCGCGTCCACTGTATTCAGCCACGTCTCATTCTACCATCTTTACAGCAGGTGTTTAACGTCAATATGCGGCAGATTTTCATAGAATAAGCAGCGTTTTGTTGCTTGTGATCCAGAAAACGCTTTTGTGGAGCCAAATGTCTATTTTCCACAGCATGTGCGTCTGTGCACGAGTTTGCGTTACCTAACATCCAAAGCTTGCAGAGTCGGCCCTCAAAGTGCTCATGCCCTGTATAACTGTGAAGGTGAAATTCTCCTCTTTAGAGCCAGACATTCAGAAACTGATGTGTGTTAAGCAGCACCACTCCTCTCAACATTCACGTTCAGTTTTTGATGGAAATCTCAAAATGTAAAATCCACAGATCTATTAGTTTTGTAATGTATCGTTTTTGTTTCATGTGTAAAATCCCAGTGATATTGGACATTAAGGGGAACATTTTCCCCCCAGCAATTTTTCAGCATTTTATTGTTACCATAGTTACAACTATAGACTTCCTACCACAGCCTCAGTTTTAAACTATTGGCTCTTTAGAATGACATTAGGTGGGACCTATAGGCGGTTACTTTTTATCTAATTTTAGCTGTAAAACATTAAGACAATTCCAATGAATAGGATAGATTCTTTTCTATTGGGGGCCCCCCCGAGAGAATGTCGGATCGACAAGGGAGCTGTGATGTTCCGGACCTTGGGAATGGCTGCTTTATGCAATAAATTATAAATATCCACCAACATTGTCTTTGTCTCTCATCTGTGAAATACAAAGTTGTGTGACATATTAATGACATTATGTGTCATCAAAAGGAACCTTAGCCCACAGGACCAGTGCTTAATTTATAAATCAGTAGTTTCAGGAACACGTTTGGTTTGATGTGATGGATTCAGGGAACAGGCCAAAACATTTGCCGGAACACTCACTCACTCATTAAACACCAATATATCAGATCAAATCTTTGCCGCATCCTTTATCCTGAAAAACTGAAAATTGGGGAAATGCGTTCCCCTAAACAGGGAATCAATTTAAGCTCTGCACATGACCCGCCCTCATGACCTGTGTCCTGTGGCAACAGTGTTTGCTTGTTCATTTTTTTCATCATGTGTTTAAATTCCTGGGTGAAAAAGAAAAGTGTTTAAATTAATAAGCGCCAATTTATGTTCTTCCCAGTGGGTGCCCAGTCCCAAAAGAAAATAAGTCAAGGCTGAGATTGATCTCGCAACCTCGTGGATGAGAGTCCTGCACTCTGCCTATGGAGCTAACGTTGCGGAACAAAGCTGGCGACCTGTGAAGTATGCTGCGCGTTCACGCATGGCCATGATTTCTCCATGAACTCTGTGATCGATAGTGTGGTCTGCTTATGTACCAAGTGCTAATTAGTTGAACCTGTCTTGAATTAGAGAGATTAGCCAAGCTCGGTGTGCCTTTGGTGAAACCAAGTAATCGCAGCTTGAATTGTTGTGCCTCATGCAAGCCAGGATTTGGAGCCTAAGCCGAGCTTTACTGAGCGACTTTTATGAAATAGCCCTCTGATCAAGACCGTGCCAGGTTAAATCGCGTTGGCGTCCCCTGCTCAATAAAGGACTTTTATCTTACCTCTCAGAGTGCCTCAGAAACTTTTTTTTTCTCAGTCCATAAGATTAGTATGTCAGGTTTGTGAATCCAATCTCCTTCAACTAGGATCAGGTTCAATTTTGTCAAGTTTATCTCCCATAGACTTCCCCCCCCAATCCGAAGTAATGACATCATCAGATACAAGAACGCAATCTATTTCCCCTCAGGATCAATTTATTGGTTTATGTTGTCGGGATAGTGCATGTTGATGACTGCGCCACCACCCAATAAAGTTATTCTAATTAAGCACTGTGCTTAAAGTATAACTACTTCCAAACATTAGAGTAAGCAAAGTAAATGCACTTGAATGACACGGATCACTACCTTGCATGTGCCCTATCCTGTGACCTATGATTTGCTCAGGACCTTCTCTTCTTCTCATTATGAGCCTGAAAGACGCTCTTTAATTCTCACTATGGAAATTAGTTGGTCATTAACATTTGTTAGAGAAAGCAGCCAAATCCATTTCTTCTCATCTAGAATGGACTGTTGGCGCTGAACCTACAGTATGTGCCATACATAATGAATCTGTGTCTGCATATGTGCATGCAAAACGAGTCTCTGGTGGACACTAAAACAGTTTTTGTACAACAGCAGCCCTATGTCAGCAGCCCATCTCGGGCCCTGAGAACTTCAGGGAGGGGTCTCCTGGTGGTTCCCAGAGTCAGGACTAAACACGGTGAGGCTGCGTTTCAGTTTCATGCAGCTAAAATCTGGAACAGTCTTCATGAGGATGTGAGACAGGCCTCAACTCTGACAATGTTCAAATCCAGGCTGAAAACAGCTCTTTTTACCCGAGCATATGAAAACTGAAAGTATTTTATCTGCACTCTTGCCTTTTACTGTCATTGATAAATTTTTATGTTGATGTTTTAATGATTGATTTGATCTGTTTTCTTGTAATTTTATGCAACTGTGAAGCACTTTGAATTGCCTTGTGTATGAATTGTGCTCTACAAATAAACTTGCCTTGCCTTGCCTTGCCTATGTTGATATCCGTATGAACACCAACGCAGGTAAGGTCTCAGTTTTAGTTCTGCTGGACCTGAGCGCTGCCTTTGACACAGTGGACCACGGGATCTTACTTCACAGGTTAGAAAACTGGGTGGGAATCTCTGGTACTGCTCTAAACTGGTTCAAGTCCTATCTCGAGGATAGAACGTACTTTGTCGAAATTGGCAACTGTGTCTCAGACTAAATTTCCATGACCTGTGGAGTCCCCCAGGGGTCAATCTTAGGACCCCTCTTATTCAACTTGTACATACTTCCATTGGGTCAGCTAATAAACAGCAACAATGTGTCGTACCACAACTACGCAGATGACACTCAGATCTACGTGTCCCTGACGGCAGGTGAACATGGGCCTGTAGATACTCTCTGTCACTGCATCGAACAGATCTGTTTGTGGATGCAAAACAACTTTCTCCAACTAAACTCAGACAAAACTGAGATCATTGTTTTTGGCCCACAGACACAAAGACAAAGTGTTATCAGTCACCTTGAGTCTCTCTCTCTAAAACCAAAAAATCAGGTTAGAAATCTGGGAGTAATCATGGACTCAGACCTGAACTTAAACAGCCACATTAAAGCAATATCATCATCAGCTTTTTACCATCTGACAAATATTGCTAAGATCAGAGGAATAGTGTCAAAACCAGACTTAGAGAGACTCATCCATGCATTTGTCTCCAGCAGGTTAGACTACTGTAACGGCTGCTCACTGGCCTTTCTAAACGAGCTGTTAGAGCTGCAGAACATCCAGAACGCTTCTGCTCGAGTCCTGACAAGAACCAGGAAATACGACCATATTAGTCCAGTGCTCCGGTCCCTGCACTGGCTTCCTGTCACTCAGAGAATAGAATTTAAAACAGCTCTGCTTGTGTACAAGTCGTTTCATGGTTTAGCACCAAAGTACATCTCTGACATGTTAGAGCCGTATGAACCATCTCGGGCCCTGAGAACTTCAGGGAGGGGTCTCCTGGTGGTTCCCAGAGTCAATAATAAACACGGTGAGGATGCGTTTCAGTTTCATGCAGCTAAAATCTGGAACAGTCTTCATGAGGATGTGAGACAGGCCTCAACTCTGACAATGTTCAAATCCAGGCTGAAAACAGCTCTTTTTACCCGAGCATATGAAAACTGAAAGTATTTTATCTGCACTCTTGCCTTTTACTGTAATTGATTAATTTTTATGTTGATGTTTTAATGATTGATTTGATCTGTTTTCTTGTAACTTTATGCAACTGTGAAAGTACTTTGAATTGCCTTGTGTATGAATTGTGCTCTACAAATAAACTTGCCTTGCCTTGCCTATGTTGCTTAGCACTCACCCCTAATGCACTCATTTCAATAACAATCTATAATTGGGACCTCAGACATGGAAATGACTCTCACACACAGTCACACATTTGATTTGTCCAGACTGCTCCAAGACTTTCAATATGATCTCCACGTACAGCTTGAGAGTCATATTTCTAACATAACCACAACATATATGTGGCAAACAAAAATGCTGCAAAATTATTATTATTATACCATGTCTGGAGGACTTGTTGGTCTCGATGTACAGGTGGGCATTAGGCAGGGGGGTCTGGATGTAGCTGTAGGTAGAGTATTAGACAGGGGGCCCTAGAGGTACAGCAGGGTATTAGGCAGGAGGGTCAAGAGGTACAGCTGGGTATTAGGCAAGGCAGTCAGGAGGTACAGGTGGGTATTTGGCAGGAGGGTCAAGAGGTACAGGTGGGTATTAGGCAGGAGGGTCAAGAGGTACAGCTGGGTATTGAGTTGGGGAGGTTGAAGGTACAGGTGGGTTTTTGGCTAGGAGTCCAGAGGGGCAGGGGTTGATTTATTTATTTATCTTCACTGCAGAAAAACTTAAATGCATTTCCTAATTCATTACCAACTGACTTGTAGTAAGTCCCTGTTTAGCAGCACACAAAACTTTCACACTGAGACATTTTACATACAATTATTCAGGCATGAATAAGGAGGGTCTCATTCGTGGCTCCTATCAGTGATGGTCGCAGTGAAAGCCATTGGCCAAGTGTCAGACAATTGTCTTTTTAAAGGGACCAGAGGGCTATTTCAAATCCTGGCTTACGTGAGGCACAACAATTCAAGCTGCGATTACTGGGTTTCACCAAAGGCACACCGAGCTTGGCTAATCTCACTAATTCAAGACAGGTTCAACTAATTAGCACTTACAATGTACATAAGAAGACCACACTATTGATCACAGAGTTCAGCATACTTCACAGGTCGCCAGCTTTGTTCCGCAACGTTAGCTCCATAGGCAGAGCGCAGGACTCTCATCCACGAGGTTGCGAGATCAATCTCAGCCTTGACTTATTTTCTTTTGGGACTGGGCACCCACTGAGAAATAACATAAATTGGTGCTTATTAATTTAAACACTTTTCTTTTTTCCCCCAGGAATTTAAACACATGATGAAAAAAAAGAAAATGAAAACACTGTTGTCACAGGACACAGGTCATGAGGGCGAGTCATGTGCAGAGCTTAATTTGATCCCCTGCGGCAAAGATTTGATCTGATATATTGGTGTTTAATGAGAGTGTTCCGGCAAATGTTTTGGCCTGTTCCCTGAATCCATCACATCAAACCAAACGTGTTCCTGAAACTACTCATTTACAAATTAAGCACTGGTCCTGTGGGCTAAGGTTCCTTTTGATGACACATAATGTCATTAATATGTCACACAACTTTGTATTTCACAGATGAGAGACAAAGACAATGTTGGTGGATATTTATACTTTATTGCATAAAGCAGCCATTCCCAAGGTCCGGAACATCGCAGCTCCCTTGTCGATCCGACATTCTCTTGGGGGGGCCCCCAATAGAAAAGAATCTATCCTATTCATTGGAATTGTCGTAATGTTTTACAGCTAAAATTACATAAAAAGCTAAATCTAGCAATGAGTGGAGTTTAAAACTGGTTTCAAGTGATACATCTTAGCGAATAAATGTATTTTTCCTTTTAAAATATATATTTTTCAATGTACTTGTTTTCTAGACAAGCTTTTTGGGGCCCCCTATAGTGTCTCCAAGGCTCCAGAACAGACAGAGAGGCTGGGCACCTTTTCTCCAGATGGAACTATAGCTTAATCCCATGGCCAAGAACATAGTCCTATCTAGAAAGTCAAAGCACAGACAGACAGTGCAGTGGAGGGCAGTGTCAGGGCCGGCCCCGGCCAATTTGGCACCTTAGGCAAGATTGAACTTTGGCGTCACCTTATTTTTTTCTTTAATTTATATTTCTGCATATTTCTTGATCCAAATAGCATGCCATAGTTGTTTGTCTTTTGTTTTCCAATTCTTTTGGACACTTTTTTGGATAAGGTTAAGGCTTGTTTTTATTTTATTATGATTATCATCCTGGAACCACCACCTTAACGTGGTGGAGGGGTTTGAGCACTCGAATGATCCTGGGGGCTCTGTTGTCGGGGGCTTCGTGCCCCTGGTAGAGTCTCCCATGGCAAACAGGTCCTAGGTGACGGGTCAGACGAAGAGCGGTTCAGAAGCCCCTTATGAGAGACCAACAGGCCCGGTTAGAACCATGAGACCATCCTTCTGTGGACCAACCACCTGCAGGAGGAGCCATAGGGGCTGGTGCTTTGGGATTTGGGCAGCTCCAACAGCCCCCATGACCCGGCAACGGACAAGTGGAAGAAAATGGATGGATGGATGGATGGATGGATGGATGGATGATTATCATTGTTATATTATATTATGATTATCTATTCAACAACAAAAAAATTAAAATCAGAGCATGTGCATCATAAACGCACAACAGTTCTTTTGGAGGAGGAACCTCCACTTCTGAAGTAAATTTCCGAATTTTCATTGCGATGTTACACGGCTCCCCGGGGGCGTAGTGTTAGAGAAATAACAATTGATGTTTGAGAGGACCAATGAAGAAGAGGCAGAAGTCAGGATGTCTTATACAGGAGAAGTTTATTTACCATCGTTACGGGACCCGGAGACATGAATATCAGACATTGCGCCAGTCCTACCATTCAAGTCTGCCTATGCTTCCACAGAAGAGGGATAAAATACCATCTAATTGCGTCATACTGATACGTAAGCAAAACATTCGGTGGCGCCCGAGCACCACAGTCAAGGCCGTGACAGAGATAGTACGACTGTACAGTTTGACCCACGGATAATACGAGTTTACAGCTTGACCCAGTATGATAAATAGTGATTTAATATTATCCTTCAACACGTAGAATGACCAAAGGCTCGTTTGAAAGCTTGAAATCTCTAGTTTCCAACACAAAAGACCGCAAGTCTCTATCACTTTCTGTTCCAAAGTTATGTCTGAAAATCGGTGACGTTATAGATGGCGGGAGTATGGGGTTAAAAAATTCATCCGCAATTCGGCGCCCCCTCCAGACCCAGGGGCCCTAGGTCGCCTATGCCTATGGCAGTGTTAATTTTAGTCAAAGTAATATTTTTGCAGACTAAAATTTGACTAAAACTGAATTAAAAGTTTTGCATGAGACTAAAACTTTGACTAAAATTTCCAGATATTTCCGTCGACTAAAATAAGACCAAATGAAAAGAAGAGACTAAAATAATCCAAACGTCCACTGACAGTTTGAAAAAGCCTCATATCATTTACATTTTCTGCCAAAGGAACAGCTCTGAGCTTTGTTCATGTGGGAGAAGCTCGATGAAGCAGAGGAACTTGATTATATATGATTTTACTAAATATTATAAATGTGAAGTCAACTAAATTTGCCTTAAATGTAGTCGTCTAAATTGACATGCAATTTTAGCTGACTAAAACTAGACTAAAATTTAAGAGAATTATTTGACTAAATCCCAACTACTCTCAAATTAAATGACATTTTCGTCAAAAGACTAAAACTAAATTATAATATGTTGTCAAAATTAACACTGGCGGAGGGTCCAACCAGGAAGTGATGGATTGTGTATGATGTTTGATGTACAGTCTTGACACATATTCGAATATTACTTTGGTGGTTATTATCCATACCGGAAGACAGTCAGAAGGTGGAAAGAACTATCGCATGAAGCTGTACATTTTGAGACAACTAGTGACAAGTATCTGATTTTGCCGCAAAAAAATTTCGCTTTTTTTTTTTTTTACGTGCACTGCACACCATATGTGAGGTCTGAATGTTAAGATAATCTTGTATGATTTCAGATAAGGAGAACCATTGAGTCGAGCAGTTTGACAATGGTGTGTACATATATCGTTTAGAGGATAATTCCTGTTGAAACTGAATTATTATTCCATGTAACTCACTTCTTCGAGGAGCATAGTAGCCTTGAGATTGCTATGTTTGATGGAGCTCAAACAAGATGCAGTGCACAAATTGGTCCAACAATATGAGCAGATTGTTTATGAGACTGATTATCTCATTATTATAACGTTTGGAAAGTCAACTTAGGCTGTCTTTCAGTTACTAAGTTACACTTGAAGGTGCTTGAGCCAGAAGCCACTGGAATACAGCAAATGGGAATGTTTTTTTTTTTTTAAATG
The DNA here is from genome assembly GCA_021464625.1 of Proterorhinus semilunaris. Classification (NCBI taxonomy): domain Eukaryota; kingdom Metazoa; phylum Chordata; class Actinopteri; order Gobiiformes; family Gobiidae; genus Proterorhinus; species Proterorhinus semilunaris. The sequence goes on along the minus strand of CM038343.1, from coordinate 29,218,772 downwards.
CCACTCTGCCATAAGGCCATTTTTGTGCAGTGTACGACTAATGGTTGTTCTGTGTACAGTTTCCCCCACCTGAGCTGTAGCTCTCTGCAGTTCATCCAGGGTCAGCATAAGCTTCTTGGTAACAGCGCTGGTCAGTGCTCTCCTTGTTCGGTCAGTAAGTTGAGGAGGACGGACAGGTCTTGGTAGGTTTGCAGTGATGCCATACTCTTTCCATTTCTGGATGTTTTTTATAATCTTTATAACCTAACCCAATTTTTATAACCTAACCCAGCTTTATACTTCTCAATAACTTTATCCTGTTTGGTGTGTTCTTGGACTTCATGATGCTGTCTGCTCCCCAATATTCCCTTAACAGACCTCTGAGACCGTCACAGAGCAGCTGTATTTGAAGTGAGATTAGATTACGCACAGGTAGACTCTTTTTAGTCATTGGGTCAACATGTGATCATTCAGACAACTTCTCAAGGGTATTGGTTGCACTAAAAGAGGGTAGATCCCACTGTTCAGTTTTTTATTTATAAAAAAAAATTCTAAATCATGCATGAATTTCATTTCACTTCACGATTGTGTGTCACTTAGTGTGTGTCTTTCACATAACATTTCGATTAAATATTTTTATGTTTATGGTCCATAGTGTGACAAAAAATGAGGGCTGATACTTTTGCAAACCACTGTAGATGTGCCTTAAACTGACAAATGTCCATTTCAACAAATTAAATTGTTGCTTAAATGTTTGTATTTTGGCGTCATAGTTTGCTGTTGTCTCGAGTCAGTAAACAGAATAAATGATAACTTTCTGTTTACTCCCACAGGTGTGTTTGCAGCAGCTGATGACGGTGAATATTTGAGTGGATGACTTCTGTTGAAATATAATGGCTTTTCTTTAGGTGGGACTGTTCGATCTGATTTTAAATCTTTTTACTTCCTACACAGTTTCCTTTTCTTCTTCATTCTGCTTTCACAAGTGTGGGACATACTGTCACACTACTCCTACAGAATAAATTAAAAATAAAGATGCGTGTCAGACTCCCACGGCCACCTTGTCTCTGTTCACACAAGCATACAACATTGTACATGTCAGAACTGCTCTTTGTAACGCTGTAATCTTATCTCCCTGACCTCACCACGGCAGTGTTTGGCAGAATACCCCATAAAAGTGATCCAACAACTAAACTACTAATCATTTAGGTCTGCCCCTTTACGTGTCGAAAAGAATCCTCAAGTTTGAGCATCTGTGCTGGCCTTTCAAGGAGGTAAATAGACCTGGAGTTTTCCAAGTTGGGAGCATCTTGTTTCTTGTACATAACGGACCACAATATTCTTTGCTTAAGATAAGATGCACTCAAATCAATTATGTCCATATTTTTCAGCCATAGTACCTCGCCTTGCCTTGGTTTGATGTGGGCTTATTAAAGCACTTAAATTCCACCGCTCTGCAGCCATTTTAGTTGAGTCTTTAAATTAAAAAAAGGAGGGGAAAAAAGCAGTTTTTGTCCAGATTTGGTCAAATAAGGAATTTTAGGATTGTGTCTTTTTAGCCAATAATTGAAAAACTGAATCTATGATTTGTTTTGTAAACTTGAAATTTATATTATTTGATTGAAACATTAAAGCAAATGTTACTGCTTAATGGAGCAACAAAGGACTTGATTCGAATTTCAGGCACTTTCAACATTTTATTCTTAAAGTTTTTTCTGACAGGTTCCATCATCTCCGACTGCTTTTTTATTTATTTATTTTCAGTTTGTAAAATATAATTACTTTCAAGCAGGACACTTCCTTGGAGTGGAAGGAAGTGACTTTGGAGGTACTAGCGTTGGTCCAGGCTTTCATTTGCGTTTCTTCAATTTGTTGAACTTGGGGAATGCATTGTGAAGTAAAAGTACATAAAAACTAGCCATTCTAATACTGGCCTAGATGTTGCCTTGGTGGATATGACCCATAAGCGGCTGCTGTTTACCTGTTGCTTCGTGTTCATCAAAACAGAGTCCATACTCCATAGGTTCGGTAGGTGCAAAAAGATGAATTCTTTATTCCATGATAAATTCATAACGTTCAAATAGGGTTAAAAATCACCCATCAAAGAAGAACATAGCCTTCCAAACTCCGCCAAAGCGATCAGAACACGGTCCGCCCTTCCGTGGTCCACACCACTTTGCCTTCTTTTTCTTCGGCTTATTGGCGTGTGGCAAACCAGCGTGTGCATGTACATCCACCGACAACACCATGTGTGTCTCGGAATGCTTAGTTGCATTATAATTTGCAGAAGGAAATGAAAAAAACCTACACCAAATGAAAAAGCTATGTCCCTTTTAAAAATCCCATCAATACCCTTATACTTTTTTTTTTACCTCTCCCCTCTCCAATTCATACATGTCCTTCAAAACCTACTTCTTACATTGACCTGTTTGCCCGTTGATTTCCCCAGCCTAGTTGAGGCAACAACGCCACCCAGTGTGCACACAGGTCAAAACACAAAGGCTACATAATGTCATATTTGGCTCCTACAAAATGTGTTGACATTCTTTACTCTCAACGCCTTCTTTACACAGTGACCTAATGCAATGCATAACAGCGTTATACTTATGTATCAGTTTAAAATTGCCGAATACATCACCAATGCTTGATGTTCCTTCCGTTTATTCGAAGTACAATTTTTTTGTTTTTTTGTTTTTTGCAAAACACTACAATGAGCTGAACATTTTTTAAACGCGCTCTCTGTTAATTCTCCATTTTGTTACTGGATCATGTCCATATGACATTGCCCCCTGCTGGTGCACATTAAAATCGCAGTTTGGAACAGTATCCTAATTTAAAAGTGATTTAAAGCTGCACTAAGCTTCTTTTTTTGTCAGAAGGTGTCGGTTGTGAACCCTGCTCTGCTCCGGAAATACGGAAATCTCATTTATCTTGTGAGCAACACACATTTATCAGTATAATAAATAAGATTCAACATTTTGAGACGCATCTATCGTCACTACACTCACTACATTCGCCCAGCCAAGGCTTCCTTTTGTTACCAAACGGTCTCCCATCCAAGCACCGACCAGACTCTTCCCTGCTTAGAAGCCCAGGTCTGACATCATCAGACCAGCAATGCTGCGGGGGAAGCTGGAGAGTACGGGAGTGGATGGACACCTGACTGCATGGACCATCGGCTACCTCACGGACCGACCACAGTACGTGCGACTGCGCGGATGTGAGTCTGAGGTGGTATTCTGCAGCACCGTCCTCTCACCATCTCTTCACCATCTACACAACGGACTTCACATACAACACAGACAGCTGTCCAGTGACGTACACAGACATTTTGAGGGGCAGGTGCTCAACCAAGACAAAAGGGTACCATCCCACGGGAATAATATATATATATATATATATTTTTCTATAACTAGTAACACTCACATACCATTGATTCATACAGCAACATGCAATGTACAATGATGTGGACCTAATAATTAACCAGATAGTCTTACATCGTCCTGTAAAGTCACAAGGCTCTGCACTTATGATTAGCACAAATACATAATACAAAGGTGCTATAGCCTACACTTAAAACATCTGGTTTGTCCATGTCATTGCTTTGTCCATATCAAAAATATCTTAACAATAATCCACTGAGCTGTTCAAGTTCCTGTGCTCCTCCCACAAAGGCACAGTGTCCAGAGCCCAGGCAACTCTCCTCCTCACCCTTCTGTCTCCTTAGCTCAGCTCACACTGCTCTGCTCTGGCGACAAACCGTTAAAGTTACTCACTTCTTACCGCTGACTTTGTCCAGACGGTCTCGACATGCGGCGCTGACATCCTTGCCCCAAAGGCACTTTCGTTTCCATTCCCCTTGGGGGACGCTAGTTCATTCATAAAAGTTATCGAATTTAGTCCGTTTACTTTACTCAAACCATCTTCTCAAACGGGTAAAACACGGGCACATTGTCCCTTCTTTGATCAGGAGCACGTAAGCGCGCCGCGGATCGAGCAGAGGAGGAATGAAGCGCGATTTCAAGCATTAAAACTGTATTTTCAGCACTTGTTGGTGTAGTAGGGCGAATATCTAAGAACAATAAAATAAATAATAGTTATCGAGATTTTAAAAAATGTGGTCGTGAGAAGGGCACTTAAAGGGCATAGGGCAAAGGGGCAGGTGCTTGAGCACCACCTGCGCTCTATCTGTGCACGTCCCTGCAGCTGTCATCTGCGGAAGTTTTCCGACAACTCTGCAATCGTGGGCTGTGTGTCTGAGGGGAACAACCTGGAGTACCGGTCGGTGATCATGGACTTTGTGGACTGGTGTGTGCGCAACCCCCTGTGCTTGAACACCAGTAAGACGAAGGAGATGGAGATCAACTTCAGGAGGAAGACACTACTGCACACATTGCTGAACATCCAGGGGGAGGACATTGAGATGGTGGGTTTTCACCTCAACAATACACAGGACTGGTCCCACAACACCAACGCCCTGTACAAGAAGGGCCAAAGTCGCCTCCACCTTCTGAGGAGACTGTGGTTCTTCGGAGTGAGCAGGCCTTTGCTCAGGACAGTTTATGACTGTGGTAGCCTCTGCTATCCACTACGCTGCTGTGTGCTGGGCCCCGGGCAACACAGAGCGGGACAAGAACACACTGAACAAGCTGGTTATGAGGGCCACCTCTGTCCTGGAATTAGGCAACTCACCTCCATTATGGACAGCACCTCCCACCCACTGCACGGGACAGTAGAGGAGCTGAGCAGCTCTTTCAGTGACAGACTGAGACACCCTCAGTGCAAGACGGAGCGCTACAGCAAGGCCTTCATCCCCACTGGTGTCAAACTGTACAACAAGACTCTAAAGTAACATGTGCAATAACCCCCTTTGCAAAACTACGTGCAATATTCTTTTTACAGCACCACTTTATTTCCTGTGTCAGCGTCACTTATTCACTTATTGACAACCTGCACTAGGACTGTAAACTTTGCACTGCCGATGCCGACCTTGATATTCTACTCTTTATAGTCTGTTCTAATTTTTATTGTATTTTTATTTTATTCTTTATTTCCTTATTGTTTATGTTTTTGCCCCTTAAGATTTTTACTTTTACTCAATGTACATAAGATACCTCTTTTTTACTACTTAACATTTCCTGTCTATTTTTGCACACCCTGAGTAATCTTATTAAGTGCCGAATGTAACAAGTGAATTTCTCCATTGTGAGATCAATAAAAGATTATCTTATAGCTTCCAAGGTCTGACGGGATCGGGCATAGCAAAGGCGGTATGGCTGAGAGTGGCTTTGAAGTAATTAGGGTGCGCATTATTACATAGGCTAGACTCTATACTTCCCCTTTGATGGGAAATCCCTTTTGGTGTCTGGCCACTTATCAGTATAACATGAATGTGAAGTGACAGCTCAAAGGTATTACTTAAGCAGCTAATAGAAAAGATTCTGCCTTAATCTTAATAAAATAACTTTTATTAAGTGCCTCCATGTCATGTGTCTAATCTATTTTTGTATGCCTCATTACAGTGGACTTTGTGTTTGTAATCCTGGTAATGTCAAACTGTTATCGCTGATGAACAGGCCTGTGTGTTTTTTAAGGCCATAATGAAAGTCTTTGTTTTCCTGAGAGGTGCAGGACACCACACTCTGTCCAGAGTAGGTTAGAAAAAGCTCCGTCTTCACAAACAAGACTTCTGTTCGGATCCTCCGGGTGTGCGTTTACTCTCCCGGGGCAGCACAGATGCGTCGGAGACTTCCTTTTTTTATATATTTATTTATTTTTCTCTCTTACAACAAAAATAATGAAAATGCTGTTTTATAAATTAAAATCAGGCCGTAAGGCATTACATTACAGAGGTCTGGCCCTTTCTGACTATGACGTAAAATACGTCAGAGTGTCACAAGTCAGTCATTTTCCAGGAGAGTGCGGAGCAGCTGCTCAGAGAGCAGGAGGATTGCGTAGAACTGCGGGAATGAAGCCAAAAACCGCTCTGGGGGTGTTTGTGATAAGGTGATAGCATCATCAGTCTTCCCCATGATGGTGAATTCTACTGAACCACTGAGAGACCATTTAAAGTCTCAGGGACCCTTTGCAGGCGTTTTGGAATCATTAGCTAACGACAGGGTGACACTTTGAGCTACAATACAGTCCCTTTTCACACAAATTTTCTGATTTTTTTTTTTTTTTCTCTTTTTTTTACAAGCTGTGAACCAAACTCATCAACATTAAAACAAATAAAGGCTTGACATATGTCACTTTGCATGACATAAGTCTTCATCATATATCAGTTTCCCATTTTAAGTTGAATTACAGAAATAAATTAACTTTTCACGATATTCTAATTTTGTGCTTTCACATTGACAATACTCAGAAATCACCTGCACCTTGATGTGAACATAGCATCAGAGCCATCCAGACAGTTTATCAAACCTGTTCTTTGTATTTTTTCTGTTAAATGAATGTGTATTTGTTTAAACAAAGAATCCCAAATCAATTTAACATTTTATTTATCAATAATTATTCCATTGCATTAGTTTTCTTCACAGCATCTCTCGCACACCTGAACTGTCGCGCACCATATTGCTATAAACAGATTTATACACATTTAAAACCTGTTGCGCTGTTGGTCTAAGTGTTGGGTCTTTTTTCTTACATTCTTCATGGATTTGAAAAAGATGGAAGTGAACTAAATCCCCCCCAGAAACTCTTCCCATGAGGAACTGTGTCACTTCTGGTATCTTCCATATATCAGTCCTTTCATCATACCCAGGCATGAGGTTGTCTGAGAAGGACTTGCCGTCCTTTGCAAATGGCCACAGCTGCTCTGGAGCAACAAAGTCCCCAATGACTTCTCGATGGCCACACTTTACTAATACACCATGGTATTTGTCTACTTGAGGAAGAGCATCCAAGTCATTCACTACAAGGTGCAAATCATTCGTCAACAAAAACTGGGACAGGGTTTTCTCTAAACTGTTTGAGTCGCACATCACACGACACCCAGCTGGACTTGTGTGGAGGAAGTGGAGTATGGAGACATAGTCCATCGCCAGCCTGAGCCGCACCTGCCATGTGTTGTGTTTGAGGTAGTGTTCTTGTGAAAGAAGTTGATCCAGGTTTAGCAGTGAGCCAAAAGGGTGGTACTCTGTCACCAAGGCATGATCTTTGAGGCAGAAACCAACCAACTGAGCTACCTTGGAGCTCTGCAAGGCCTGGAGCATGGACAAGCCATGGAGAAAGTCTTCTTTGTACTCCAACGCAGTGAGTAAGGACAAAGCCACCTTCTGACTCCTCCATTCTGCCAGATACACCTGGGGGAACATAAAATAAATAAATCTGTGATCTGAAATGTTTTATTGTTGTATAATAAAGTTATAAGGTAATCAAGCTGCAAAGATGACTAATTACCTTCTTTACTGCTCCCTGTCCAATGAGCTTTAACTTGTGCACGTCCTGATTTATCTGTGTACACTGAAGCCACGGAGTACAGTTTTTCATTGTGGGCATCTTAAACTGTCCAGGTCGGCAGCCAGTTGAAGACGACACCTGCTGTCCATTGTTGTTGTACATCGAATCCAGATAGAAGTAGATGAAGACATTGCATAAGAGCAAAGCAGCAAGGCACACCACCACCACTGAGACGCCGTGGGACATAGAGGTATTCTGCATCTTAAAACACAACAAAATGCATAAGTAAAACGCGTACAAATAATTATGTCAATGGTTTATTAAAACTCCACTGCATCCACTATTGTTTGTGATTGTTTTTACACAGCACAACATAGCCTATTTATACGAAAGTAGATCACCGTGTTTTATCATGCGTTTGTTTGCTTTATCTTTACATTTGTTAAATGCACAAAATGTGTACCGAGACTTGAGGCTAAGATGTTTAGAATAGGAAATTGGTTTGCGCACTTCCGGTAAAGCAACATTGAGATGTATTTCGCCTGTGCAGCTATTTTAAATAAAATGTATGTGTTAAAAACTTACCTGGCGCTGCATTAGCGTACATATTTTGGTATTAATCGCATACAACGGTGGTTGCTACAACTTACAAATGGACGAAGAGCTACAAGCACCAAGGGACTTGCTTTAGACGATAACAACAGAGAGGGCTTCCGGTCGGGTTTAGGAAATGAGAGTTTGCTAAAGCTTTCAAACGTTGATTTAATTCGAGCTGACTTCATTCTGTTTGTTCTCGATACACTTTAAGAGCATACAGACAACTTTAGAGATACAAGTCAAAAAAGAGTTCTGTCCTGAAAGAAGGCAAGCGTTATGTTTACACAGTATGATTAGTGTAGACGCATATTGTGAAAGTCCTAGACCGGAAAACAACATCTCATCAACCATCGTCGTATCTCAGAGGCTTCAGAGACAGCTGCTGCGAACAGGTATCGTTTACACACTTGTACTTTTTAAAACGTTTTGCTACAGACCGCTGCAAATCGTAAACTTTTAATGAAAATGAATGTAGACATGGCGGTAGTCGTGTTAACCTGCTAATTATACTAACTCATTCGCATGAAATAGCGTTGTTCGCTGTGATTGTTAGCTCTGTAAGATATGATGTTACCAGAATGTTTATTTTTGCCCCGCTTGGGTTGCTGTGAGTTGGACGTGTTGACGATGAGTAAATAATGTGACATCTTAGACGCAGAGGGAGGAGAAACATTGTATTGTATGTTGTGATTTTCTAGGCGTGAAGAGTGAGCGCCTAAATGTCTTGAGTGATCTGAAATAATAGTGGTATTAATGTGAGATTATTTAGCCAAGTGTGCTGAGTGGCGACATAGCAGCCGTGTACTTTCAATGCTGAATTTACTCCATATGTCAGTCATGACAGTTACAGCTGATGGTCTGCTTTGTTTTGGATTCACTTGGTGTTTCTAATAACTAGTGTCAGATGGAGAAAACACCGTTTATTGGTCGGCCCTGGGGTTTGGAGGATGATCTGTGCCTTTAGACTTCTATGGGCCGAGCTCTGTTTCCATAGTTTCCTCTATCTCCTCCGAGGCTCGTGATGTCACCGCAGCATCGGCCCTTACCCCACCCCACGCAGCGATCACCGATGACTCACCCACGTCTACACGATTCCCCCCTGCAGCCTGTAGACCGGCCTCAAATGGGCACAGCTGCCACACGCACACAACGCACACCTTCCTTTCGTGAAGGATTATTATGTTATCATATATGTTGTCATATAACGTGACAATGCAACTTCACAAAGGAAAGATTTGATTTCTCATGGCATTGTGCGTGCGCACACTCACTCACTCACTCACTCACACACTCACCACTGACTACACTGTGCAATCACACTGAACGCGTGTCTAAATCTAGCAAAAGTAGCCTACATGAAGTACCATTTGTATCTTCTCTGCTACTACTGGTATGGTAAATAATCTGATGGCACAACTGTTATAAAGCCATTATGTGTAAAATCTTACCATTTATAAACAAAAGTGGCTAATGAATATTACAAAAGCAAATCTAATCTTTTATTAAAGTGAATAAAGTCTAACAGATGTACCTGTGTACCACCTGAAGAGAACCCGTGATCCTCAAACGCCACTGTAAATATTAAGAAGTGCCAAAAGTAAAACACATCTATCAATTTTTTACCTTTTCTACGCATTTATCTTTTAAATTCCATAAAATCGATTGTACCGTACTCATTTTGTGTTAATGTGTACTATGTCTGCTGGGGTGTTACAGTGTCTTTGTTCAAGAATAATTCAAGTACTTTTATTTCTTTTTTGTTTAGGTATGTCTATTCTTGCCTAAGGCGAGAACCGAACCCAGCAGAATGATGGAGTAAAAGTATCTGAAGTCAAGCTTGTTAATCGTATCCGAAACATCAGGAATAACAAGTAAGCAGACTGGCTTCCCATGTGAAATCACGCCAAGGTTTTCTCGTATTACTGCTCCATTGTAATCCAGAGAAAGTTAGACGGTTCAGTGTTTGGGCACGATGGCTCTTTCGGTTTACTGTTTGGTGACACTGGCAGTCATCGGTGCTGCCCACTGCCTGCAGATAAGCACTCCACTCAACCGATTTAAAAGGTATGCGTTTGGGAGACTAATACGTTTTAATACATGACTAGGGTTGTAATACATGACTGTTGTACCCATCAGGTCCTATGAAAATGAGCCTGGTAGCTGTGGGTCAGTGTCTCAACAGCCTCTGTCCCGGGGCAACGCTAATAATTTCACAGTAGACCTTCGAATGCCTCGTGTTGTTCCAGCCCATGTAAGGAACAGGATTTTTCATTTCCTGTATTATTAGCTGTAAATCTAATGGGCATTGTCTTAAAAAATTTCAGTCGGACTCTTACTTGTGCATGGAATTTCCTGTTCCTGTAACAAATCAAGATGTATACATTGGTAGGTATCTGTTTATTCAATTTGTACAATCTTTAGTCATGATGTGAATATCATACATGTAAGTAATTTTAATGTTTGCTGCATTGATTTTGCCCACAGTGGACTTTACCCCTTATGCCAGTATGGACACAGTTCATCACATGTTACTCTATGGTTGCCAGACTCCTGCCTCTACAAGTGGTCACTGGTAAGACTCAACACCGTGGCTATTTTTACATGTAGGGCTTAAATGGAAATATATCAGTGGGCCAATGACAAAAACGATGCAAAAACTACTTATGAATCATTAAATTTCCTTTAGTTTTTGTTTAATTTAGGCAAATTCACTGCTTTTGGTATCCCTGTCATCTGACCTAGTGCACAATATGTTTTTAACAAAGTAGATGACAAGAGCAAATCATATATCATTGCCTAGTTGTAGGCATATATATATATGTCGACGAGACACTGAATTCTGACTCATTCTACTCGCAGTGTTTTGAGCGAAGAATTCAATAAAAATCTGCTTTTCAACATAAAAACAAGGCAACAATATCTTCAAAGGCCCTGTTTCTCATGCTGGTCCCACTGTGGGCACCCCAGCTGTGAGAAGAGACGGAAAACTGCTTTAAAAAAAAAAAGAAGCTCTAATAAGGCAAGAAGGAAACACTCTTATCTTTTCATTAGTTTTTTTTACATACTGTTGTGTAGACTATACGCTTGTTGTAACATACAAAATGAGTGTCTCACGGTGGCGCTTGTGCTTCACAGTTAGAAAGTCCTGGGTTCAATCTGCGGGTGGGGCCTTTCTGTGTGGCGTTTGCATATTCTCCCCGTGTCTGTGTAGGTTTCCTCCACCCATTTCCTCTATTAATGGGAAACCGTGACACTGGGAATATGCTACCATTTATTGTATTTTTGATTTAAACATGTAGCCTACCATGTTGTTTAAGCTACATGTTTTAACTTTAAACAAACCTGATGGACTTCTCTGAGGACAGCTCTGTATGAAGCTGTGGATTGCAAAAAATAGTATCATGTCACTTTAACAGCACCTTATACTGAACTTATGAGGCCAGACTGATGATTTAGAGTTGGTTAAGAGCAGACAAAAGGCAAACAGTAGATTTACAAGATTAGCATGAGCTTTGAACTCCATTGTTTAATGAAAAATGCATCTAATTAAATATGCGCGAAAATGCTACATAACGCCTCGTTTTCTTGGGTCATTAAGAGGACAACAGTGGGCACCGTAAATGTGAATACAGCCATTATCATCACTGTAGTAAACCTACAGGATGACAGAAAGCCAATGTTTACGTGTTGTAGCCTTTAGCCTGTTAGAAGCTATTGTCAAGTTGTATTTTAATTCAGTGCTGGCTCAACTTGAAATAAAACCAGATGAATACAGGACACTGGCTCAACTCATCTCCATCAACATTTATTGTGTAGAAGCAGCAGTAGGAGCGGTAGGTTGGAAACCTACCGCTTTATTTATAGACTGTACTGTTAAGTTTTTAAGAAGTGCAGTCCACATGTTCAGGCAACAATTTTGTTTGCTTTATTGTTGCAATTTTCACTTCAAATTAATCTAATATTGTTTATTATGTTATTATGGAACAGAATGATGTGTTAGGTGCAGTGGCGCCTCCAGAAATTGTTCATAGGGGTGGCCAGATGGGGCCACTTAAAATCTTGGGGTGGCAAACCAAAACTATCAGCCATAATTTCACAATTGTATTTACTGTTGTAGTAAACTGGCCTGTAGGAAAGAGCGGCTTGTCCGGCTGGCTGTAAATTTGGGCTGAAAATATTCATAACTGATACTACAGTACTACAATTAACACTAGCCAGTGGGGTGGCCAGTGGGGTGGCCAATGGGGTGGCCAGGAGTCGGCCGGGGTGGCCGTGGCCACCCTGGCCACCCCCTGGTGGCGCCACTGGTTAGGTGAAAAATACATGAGAAGAGGACCTTGCAACAATAATCGCATATTTAATCGCAAGTGAAATATTGAAGAAAAAAAATCACAATTAGATTATTTTCCAAAATCGTTCAGCCCTACTACCCATATAAATGTCTGTGTTAATAGAATAATGTTTGAAATATAACTGACCTTTTATCACATGAATTACCGCATTTTGAGGGACTATTTTCTCGCAGATCACTGCGTTAGCTTACAGCCACGAAGCTGATGCTGCTCAAATATAGCTGCTCACATATAAGTTATTTTAAATGCAAAATGGTTAAAATTATTCGACGCAGACATTTATCGTTAGTCTGGCGTTTTAAGTGATTTACCTCAGGTGCTCTGTGGAGTGTGCCAGACTGTTTTTAATGCAGACTAACTGATACCATAGAAATGCTTTAGCCTTGCATTAGCCTAGCGCCACTAGACTCTTCAAATATAAGAACTGCATGAATTTAAGAAAAAAATATCTCCAGACATCAACAACACTCTGGATAACTAGGAAATTATGTCCAATGTCAAAAATCTTGAAATATCCCTTAAGCCTTAAAGCTACCCTCAGCTATACTCCTGGAATTTATTATCAGTAGGTGTCGTTCGTGAACCTTGCAAAGCTAGCTCGCTATTTCAAAGGTGGGGCATTTAGTGATCTGGGAATTAAACCATTCTTGTCCGAAAAAATGCTGAGGGCAGCTTTGGCCTTAATGTTTAGTCAACCGACAACATAATCTACTGTGATTATATTTTTGTAACCACCTTTGGTACAATCAGTTGATTTTTGGTTCATAGGAGAATTTTGAAAACATAGAATGAGTTGGATATAGTGTAAATCTTCTTCACTGGTGTGGGAGGCTGGAAGATATTCAAATGTTCAGAAAAACAGTAATGAAAGATTACTCCAAAAAACGTTCTTAAAATTAGACGACCAGTGTACAATCGCTTGCATTGCTGTGTATGCAGTATGGACCAGTCTACTATTTGTTTAATTATGCGGCTATTTCATCAATATGTGTTTTCTTGTCTGACTCCTTCTCTGTTAAGGGATTGCGGTGGTACACAAGGAACATGTAAAGGCGAGTCAGCCATTATGTATGCCTGGGCTCGGAATGCACCACCGACAAAACTACCAAAAGGTAGCAATTACAATATTTGTAGAATAACTTTCTGATATGTTCCTTTTTTATTTTGTATACTTTATTCATGTGGGATATTTTACCACTGTTTGTGGTCAGTTTGGCCCCTTAATATACTTCTTAACACTCTATGTCATCAACAATGAAAAAAAAAAGCCTCACAATGTTTTTCCTCTTTATTGTAGATGTTGGGTTTGAAGTTGGAGGTTCTTCAGGAAAGCCCTACTTTGTGTTACAAATACACTATGGTGATGTGTCTGCATTTAGAGGTGGGTCTAAATCATATGTTTGTGATCTTAAGAAGACTCATTCAAACATGTCTGGTTTCTCCTGCAGACCACCATAGGGATTGCTCTGGAGTCTCCCTGACTCTGACAACTAAACTGTAAGAGTTTTTACATTTATTGGTTTTATTTGTCACCTTAAAAACTAAGCTTACTTTGTGTCCGTGTGTATGTATGTGTGTGTGTGTGTGTGTGTGTGTGTGTGTGTTAGGCAGCCATTTATAGCTGGCATATATCTCCTTATGACTGTGGACACGGTTATTCCTCCTGGAAACAAAGGTACGTTTGAAGACTAACTTTCGTGGCTTAATATTTATTGGTCTGTTTGTGGCACTGTTGTGTATTAAGTACATAGACAAATCTAGTAGGATTTGTTTATGGCTATTTTATCCATTTGTGTTTTCTTGTCTGACTTTTTCCTTCTAAAGACATTGTGCCTAGTGGAATTTATTGGTCAGTTAGTGGCACTTTAATTAAGATGTTTTTTCATATACTTGACTTAGAAAATAACCATTTACACTATTTGATGCATCATTGCTGTACCAAAAGACATCTTTCTTTACCCCAAGACACAGTGTGGAGTGAATGAATGTAAAGCGTGCGACCGAGACTCGAGGCGTGTTGTTTGAGAATCACAGGGGTCTTGGTTAAGACATTATCCCTCCCCTAGCCTTTGTCTTGTTTATTTCTGTAGGAGACTGTTTTTGGGACTGGTTTACGAGGTTTAGGCCTGAGTTGGTCTTCGTCCTGACTCCTGCTTTATATGTGGTTTAGTTCTTGTCTTGATATGGCTAAATATTTACAGAAAATAATAGGCCTAAATAACAGTATCAAAAAACACAAATTAGCACAAATAAATAAAATAGACTCCAAGCCAATAACAGCACTGGGAAGTCTTTATTTTATTTCTTTATGTGAGTTGTTGGGGTTTCAAGCACCAGGTTAAAAGTTACTGAGAAAAAGAAAAGAAAACACAATAATGCCCTAAAGGGTTATGTATTATTTTATAAAATGTTTTAGCATCAAAATTAGGCATTTAAGCTATCTAAAGATGGCCTAAATTATGAAGAGAAAAATAACTTTTTATTTCAAAGAAAACACACTTAAAGTAAACGGGTACAGCACTTAAGATAACTTTGTATATGCAAGCTGACCACTGACTGTCAAAGGCCTGACCAATCAGAGAGGCGACATGTCCCCCTCCCCTTTCCCCCCAAACCGGTCTGGCCGGCAGACCCCAGGGCTGAAGTGGTCCGGGGATGGAGCAGTTTGGACCCCTTTTTGGGAGTAGAGCAGTTCCGGTCCGTTCTGGTCCGCTCCAGTGGAAATGGCCCTCTCTCCTCAAAGTTTACAACGGTCTCTGTGTCCATCGCAAACCAGACACCTGTCTGTATTTTACGCAAATATATGTAAAGTTCTGTGTTTAGCTGCAGGCTGCGTTTATTGGTTTTAACATCACCCACACCCGATGTTCAAACAGACCCCAACAGTCTCCATATCACAGGGCTCAAAATCGGGACTGTCCCGGATAAAGTGGGAGGTGTGGTCACACTAAATAACTACACACTTCATATCTTCAGGTTCAAAGTTTTTATAATAAGTCATGATGCAAAATATTGAAAGTGTGCTTGTTTTTGTAAAAAACGTTGTTTAAACTCATGTGCCACAGGAAAAAAAATAAGGTATTTTTGCTTTTACAGTTACAAATGCTGATTCTGCCTGTGATTACACTTCGTACCCCCTATACCCCTTTGCCTTCAGGACCCACACTCATCACCTTGGTAAGTCATATCAAAGATACAGATTCACACTTAAGAGTTCTCTGTCTGAACAATATGCAGTCCCATGGAGGGGGGAGGGGCACTCATGACAGTGGCTTGAGTGAATGGGCCACTGGATCCAGTGTTCACAATGAATCAATAATATTATATAACAATATTATTGTTTTAGGCAAAGTGGTGAGCGGTTACAGGGTCAGAGATGGAAAGTGGACCCTGATTGGGAGACAGTCCCCTCAGCTTCCACAGGTTTGTTACAGTTATATAAATGCATAACTATAGCGTTGCTGCATAATAATGAACTTTTTTTTTCAGGCCTTTTATCCTGCTAATAAAGATGTGGATGTTAAATATGGTGACACTCTTGCTGCTCGATGTGTTTTTACTGGTGAAGGGAAAACCTCAAAAACCTACATTGGGTACAACACATCTTTTGTTATGTTAAAGCTATTATGGGTGTGAGTGCTAATGCTCTTGTCTTTGCTCCTGGTGCAGTGGCACTTCAGATGATGAGATGTGCAATTTCTACATAATGTACTACATGGACAGGAAGCACGCTGTTCCCTTCTTCAACTGTATGAACACGGGCTCTAAAGAGTTGTTCCAGAACATTCCACCTGAAGCCAATGCCCCCATTACTGTGCCACCGAGCCTAATGCATTCGATGATGCATATGGGACATTCAGGTATTTCACACACTTACGTTTCAATAATAAATTATAAAAAACTCAAATTGACTGAACTGCGTTACTTTTTAAAGATCACCAGGATCAAGCCCCAGAAGATGCTGCTCACAGTTTGGACCAAGGTGATTTATTTTTAAATCTGTGAAAAAACAGATTGAAAAGATTTGAGGTATAAAATGATATTGGCTAAAATTGCAAATATTCAAAATATATTTGTGGTCACACAATAGCAATTAAGGCAATTATTTACAACAGCAACTAGTTGTAATTTGTCTTTGACCCATAAACTACAGCAGACTGCCCCCATACACATACTCAACCAGCACAAGCAATATTTTTCTTTTACCATTGGTTTTAAAATGTGTATTTATTGGACAATTAAAGTTATCCTATGTGACACCATTTATTTTTTTTACTTAATTTGTAGGCTATCATTTTAAGTTGCAGTTTAATCATTTACACCAGGTTTACAGTGCATTTTCCAAATTCTTATTTGTTATAGCCTTATTCCTAAATGGTAATGGGGGGGGCGGATGGTTGACTGGGGGACAGCTTTGCGCTCTTTTCGTGCGCACCTAGGTACAGTGCGCTTAACGCACTGCGTTGCGATCACAATAGGCCGCTTGGTCCTAATAAGAAAAATACATTCTCATCAACCTACACTCCATAATGTCTGACCAAGTGAAAAAGGGTTTTTAGAGTGTTTTGCAACTGTATTAAAAATCAATAACTTAAATAAATTACTGAAATATCACACATACGTAAGTATTCACACTTTTTACTATGACACTAAAACTGAGCTCTGGTGCATCCTGTTTTCACTGACTGTTCTTGAGAAGAGAACGGTGAAGCATGGTGGTGGCAGCATCATGCTGTGGGGGTTTTCCCAAATAATAACAATCATTATTACATTATTGGCCTAACGTTTGAGATTATTAAATAAACACATTAAACACAGTTTTAGTTCTGGTTTCTCATCAGCTTTTGTATTTTACTGCTTTTAGTTTTTTACAGTTTTTTTTTTTATCCAAATCTATTTTCACTTGAAGTAACGTAATTAATTAATAATTTTAAAAAACAAAAAACATATGATAATGCTAGTTCTCTTGAGAAAATCTTACCCTTTCTACTACAGACTATTATTGTAGCCACAGCTGCCCTGGGTAAGTTACCAAACTGTGCCATTGACATCTCTGACCACTACCAAGCACTCACTCACACACGTCTCACATTCATATGCGATGTGAGTGAAGTGCCTTGCCCAACGACACAGCAACGTCATCCCAAAGGAGGGACTCGAACAGGCAACCTTTCCGTCATAACCTTTTCCGCTTTACACTCTGGGCTACAGTAACCTACAAAAGCTGATGAAAAAACTATTTTCATCTTGTAATAACCAGCCAATAACGTAACAATTATCGGCCGGTAAATAATTATTACAATATTGGCACAACAGAGTTATTACGTTATTGGCTTGTTACATTTTGAAACTGGCCAAATTGATCACGTTATTGGCTGTTATTACGTTATCGCCTGTTTTTGCGTTATTGTTTAAGTCGGTGCATGTCCTTGAGTGGCTCAGCCACAGCCCAGACTTGAACCCGACTGAACATGGCCGTAAAGCCCTGAAAATGGCTGTACAGCGCCACTTCCCCATCTAACCTGACAGAGCAAAAGAGGATCTGCAGAGAAGAATGGGAAACCTTAGCTTCCTGATCCTGTCAGATATCAGAAACTTAGCAGGGTAGGGCCTGGTTGGTACTGCCTGGTGAATGTCGTGTGTCAGTGAGTGGTTGGTGGTGGTCGATGGCGCAGATTGGCAACCATGCTTCTGTCAGGGCTGTTCTTCTACCCCAGGGCTGTTGTGGCTACAATAGTACAGTGGCTTACCATCACCAAGTATGGAGTGGATGAAACATACAATGTAAAGTATCTTTGAGTGTCTAGAAACGTGCTACATAAAACCAATGCATTATTATTATTATTATTATTACCCAAGAAAACTTGAGACTAGTAATCACTGCCCACGGTGCTTCAACAAAGTACTGAATAAAGGGTATGAATACTTATGTACGTGTGATATTTCAGTTCTTGATTTTTAATACACTTGCAAAAATGTCTAAAACAATCCCTATGTGAATAATATGGGGTTAGATGAGAAAAAGGTATATCTCAATCCATTTTGGAATAAGGCGACTTTTGAATAAAGTGAAGGGACGTGAATACTTATCGGATGCACTGTATATCTGTATATCTAAGTGTTTGTTCATAGTGACCGAATGTAGAAGGCATTTTAATGACATTCGTCATTACTCACCATTTGCTTGCTGGCTTACTTCTCCTTCTTAACTTATTTTGAAGAGTATTTATTTGGACTAGATGGATGCACACATTGATAGAATATTTCACTCGTCTATCAGCACATGCAGCTTTAGCCTGTTGCAGTCTGTTTCTTTGTCTTTTATTGCTATTCTTTGCTGTCTTTGTGCAGGTGACCTGTTTTCACTATTTTTGAAGCTCTTAGGGCAGAGCAAAGATGTAGGTTATTTTCACAAGCTCGGCTCCAGCAACATGCTTAGAGCCCAGGACGAGCTTGTGGCTCATATTAAAAACATTATGCTAAATAAAGAGCTGGCCTCTCCGACTGGTAAACTTGTTTATAGAGCCAGGAAAGATCCAGTTTTGGTGAGGGACAGAGTCCACAAATTCCATCAGCTTGAGGATATGCCAAAGCCACAACAAAGCATGCTGCTAGCTGAAGGACGAGGTGGGTCCAGCAAGTGTTGTGGACTTCATGCTGTTGCTGCTGCCCTCATTGCTTTGTTTGTTTTGTACAGTTTAGCATTTCTAAACTGTATGTATTCATTCCTCTGACCTTCAAAAAAAACTAAACGTGATTTTTCTTCAGTTGAACTTGAAATGTTTAATAGACTCAATGCAATGTGTGAACAGTGTGTAATGACGTTAACTGTACGGGACGGGAGTAGGCGTATGTAAAATTGCAATTGAGTTCATGAGACTTTAGAATGCTATCATTTTGCTTTTTCTTCAGGGCACAACCTTTAACTTGCCTCTAGGGCTGTATAAACTCCGTACAAAGCTTCAAACAAATGCAATAGCTTCATAATTAGACCTTCTGTTGCCTTACCTGCCACTGTGTGGACATCTCTTTACACACTTTATCCTGTGCTCACATGCCTGTTTTGCACCATCACATTTGAGTCATTTCAAAAGCCGCCAGTGTCATTTGAGCAATTCTAAATGGCTCCATCAATCAAAGTTAAAAACACTTTTGTACTTCCTGCATTTTGAAACGTCATCTACCATTTCAGTAACTTTTGCTGTGTCATTCCCTCTCATGGTTTGTGAAGGCTCTCATTTGTCCAGGAAGTATTCATCATAGTGAAGCTTACCAGTCGTCACTTTAAGTTTCACTACTATTCCCTCTCACTGTACTGTAGACCTGCTCCTCTGCCTAGTATCCGTCTTTGCTTTTGTTTTGTCTGTTGTTTTGCTTAATGTCTTGTCAGTTTGGCAGATTATCTGAACCTGACTTTAAACATAACTGCTTTTCTTTAGATTTTCATTTGGAGCAAGTGAACGATTGGCCACAGGAACTCCTTCAGCTGGGACAGGTGTCTGGACTTGCCATAGACTCTGATTCAAACCTGGTCATTTTCCATCGTGGAGTCCGCTCCTGGGGCCCCAAGTAAGTGCTTCTTGACTTAATACTATATGATGTGTGATCGTTATAATGATTTTCACTGAATCGTTCACTCTGAAATCTATTTTCAGATCATTTGATTCAAATGGTATATATCAACAGAAAAGTCTTGGACCAATTCAGCAATCCACCATTTTGGTTGTGGACACTGAAAAAGGCAAACCCTTAAAGGCATCTGGCAGAAACATGTAAATTTTGTGTATCCAGTCATACAGATATGACCCATTACTCATTACCTTTTGTATTTAACTAAAGAGAGCTGTGTTTCTGAAGGTTTTACTTGCCTCATGGAATAACTACAGACGGAGACAGTTACTGGGTAACCGATGTTGCTCTTCATCAGGTAAGTGATGCTGATAACTTACAAGTTTTTCATATTAGAGTATTTATATTATATATTATATTATATTAGTGCGCATTCTTTAAATTCCTTTCTTTAATGTTGTGCTGCACTATACTTATGTGTACCAGGTGTTTAAAATGAGCAGTGATGTCAGAGACAAAAAACTTCTCACTCTGGGAGAGGCTTTTATACCAGGAAGTGACCACTACCACTTCTGCAAACCCACCGATGTTGCAGTGGACAGTGAAAATGGAAACATCTTTATATCAGATGGCTACTGCAATGCCAGAATACTCAAGTTTTCTGCTCATGGCATATACATGTCTCAGTGGGGTGCAGGTATTGTTACCACCACTCATGATGATTATTTATCTTTAAGTTACAACAAACAATGCGTAAATAGTTTAAAGCAGATGTGATATTGTTTTTAAAGATTTTGTCTTCAAGGTTTGGAGAATCCGTTTTGAGAAGTGATTGCCATTATTTCGTAAAGTTGAACTGTTTTCTTTATTTGGAAGGTTACTCAGACAGAAGAAGGCGAGTCCCGTTCAAAATACCCCACAGTCTGGTCTTCCTTCCCGACAGGCGTGAAGTGTGTGTGGCCGACAGGGAAAACGGCCGTATCCAGTGCTTCATCGCTGAAACCGGGGAGTTTGTTAAAGAAATAAAGAAAGAGGATTTTTCCGGTGAAGTCTTTGCAATCACATACAGTCCTGTTGGAGGTAATGTCCAAGCTCACGTCACATTTTTGTTTCTATGTTTTACATTTACAAATTGAACTACAACCCATGCATCCTTTTGTTTGTAGATGGATTGATCTATGCTGTAAATGGTCAATCTCCTCTATATGACCTGGCTGCACCTCTAAAGGGCTTTGTAATCAACTATTCTACCAAGGAAATAATTGATACCTTCCAGCCAGACAACAAGGTAAGCTACTCAATGAGATTGAGGCGTATCCATGGGTTTCAGTCACATGGATATTTCCTTTTTTGGAAGCCATTTTGAGGACATTGACCTTTAAAAATAATATTGAATTGCTAATTACTATGATAACAGTCAAATTTGTTGAGAAATATTATTATTCAAATAAGAGATCAAATACTTGTTAAAGTACTCTAAAATGAAGGAAATACTGTCAGTATTGTTTTAATTTAACGTGGTCATATCGAATGTAAAATGGACCAAATGATCAGGGTCATGGGATTTTAAGTGATCTATTGAGCGGCAATGACTGACTTGATTGAAAAGTGCTGCATCATGGCGACCGTTAAGAAAAGGAAGGTGGATCTTGAATATTGCGTATTCCAGGAAAAATGGACAACTGATTTCTTCTTTGTCAAAGTGAAAGGCCAGTGTGCCTAGTATGTGGCGAGGGGCTGGCAGTAATGAAGAAGGCATTACAGCGCATTACAGCTTGAAACAAATGTGTTTGGAAATAAATGCTCTTTGACGGAGTTTGGGTGCCCAGCAAGCTTTCACAAGACTGACCCAAACTTGGAAAACCAGCTTTGAGTAGCATCATCATCACTGTCAGCTGACATCAGACGCCTCAACAAAGATAAACAGTTCCAGCCATTGCATTATGTTAATCTAACATGCAGAAATGGTGATCCTCCATACTATCAGTCCTACCTCAGTGTTGTATGACCTCTTTGTCGCTAAATTGTAAGGCCCTTGGAGTACTTTATAAACATTTATTTGGCTTTTGATGTAAAAAAAAAAAAAGGTTCCCCACCCCTGATTAAAACATTCTTTACTACTTTACTTTGGGCTACAATGGTGAGGTTAGGCCCGTGGTGTTTCAGCAATGATGAAAATGGACCCTCCTCGATGCAAAATTGCCTACCCCCGCTGTAGGAATTCTATTGAAAATGGGTAAATCTTAATTTCTGGGTTTATTACAGGACTTCATAATGCCTCATGACATTGTTGTGACCAGAGATGGCAGTGTGTTTGTTGGTGATGTTGGAGCAAAAGAAGCCTATAAATTTACCTCAGAGAGTAAGTAAAAAAAAAAGGCTTATTTTACTCATAGATTCGCGGTAGTATAATTTAATCTTGTTTTTGTTATTCAGAAATGCATCGCTCTGTCAAAAAGGCTGGGATTGAAGTGCAGGAGCTAGAAGGTGATGTTTTATTTTGTTTGCATATTCCCTTTTTACATGACAGTTCCTGTTGCTTTTCGTGTGGTTTAATTGTGAGCATTTTGCGCAGAAGTGGAGGCATTTGTCCAAGCCAAACTCGGACCAGAGCCCAAGCTAAAGTCTGAGCATAAAATTGTAAGTGCCACTGCAGCCCCAGAGAAGCAGGCAGTGGTTCCCCAGACACAGAAAATGGTGTCGAATGATGAGAAGAATAAAGTAGACGCAAAGCCAGACAAGGATCCGAGTGTGTTCCCCGCTGTCATGACTGCACTGCTGCTCGTCCCTCTACTGTTAGTCGTCGTCATGGGCGCTTTCATCTGCTACAGGAAAAGAAGTATGCACCCCTTGTACAGTGGGTTCAGAACGTATCCATACCCCTTTGTTTACTCCTTTGCTAGAATGCTCTTTTTAAAACTTTAACACTTAGGCTTTTATGGAGGCTGAAATTGGTATTGATTATCAAGTCGAGTTTGGAATTGTATCATTGTGAAATACTTATGCCTCAAGGGAATTTTTGTTTTACAATTGTATCCTTACCTTTTTATCCTACAGAATGTTTAATGGAATATTGTAGTGTAATCAGTGTGGATTTTTAGCAATGGATAATAATATACTTTTAGCTACATAATTGAAATAATTAAAAGGTTTGAAAACTTTCTCTACCCAGTGTAAAGATTTATCAATGCTCACTATATGTTTTTGCTGTCAAATTCATGTTTCCCTTTTTATTTGCAGACCAATTTGAGGTGAAAGCTGATCCCCCTTCTGTGGGAGGAATTTTGGGAAAACTAAGAGGTACATTATATCACAAATCACACAAATGACTGGAGTTTCAAGCGCTGTGTCTGATTGTGCTTACAGGGAAAGCCGTGGGCAGCCTGAACCTGGGCAATTTTTTTGCGACTCATAAAGGCTACACTCGACAGGGCTTTGATCAGCTGAGCACTGAGGGCAGTGATCAGGAGAGGATCGACGAGGACAGCAGTGACTCAGAGAATGAGGAGTATTCTGCCCTGCCGCCCCCACGCACATCATAGACGGTCGGCCCAGACTTACAGTGCCAGGATGTTTGTAACTATTGTGTTTGTTCCAATTGGATATTTTCTTTATTTTGAGGATTTATAGTGTATTATTGGCTAATCCTGTCCTGGTCCTCCATATAAAACACATATTTGTAGTTGATTACAATTGGTGATTAATTTGAAAAGAAAAAAAAATTACATTACATTACATTGGGGGGGGGAAATCACTCCATACCCAATGGCGTTCTTTTTCGTATGGAGAGTAAGGTGCTCCTAGGTTCAGTGACATACACATTAGTTTTTGAGGGAACACACTAAAACCCACTTTTATATCATTATGGCTATTGTAGACCATGTTTGTCTGCATAATGATACATTTGTGCATATGGCCAAAAGCAGGGTAAGACATTGATCTCCAACAGTTGCCCTGATGCCACTGTACAAACGCACTAACCACTGGTTATGTAGGATTTCAACGGGGCCATTCACTGAAATGCAGAAGATTGTTTACTGATTTTTGTTTAGTTTTTTTGTTTACCCAACTAAATTACAGATATTTTATTTAATAATTAAGTTGTTTATGATCTTGTAATTAAAAGGTAATTGTACAACAGCACTATAGTACAGTAGTGCCAACAAACATCTTTATGTATTATTGAAACTCCTTTTTGTCTTGTAGCATTTTTCTTGTAATTGGGTGCCTTTGTCTGTATTTCGCCTTCCTTCAGCATTTTCCTTTGGCAAAATGCACAACAGGAACGATAGCTGCTGCTCAGAGAGCTTAAGTATATTATTATAAGTCTGTTTATGTGTATGGCCTAATACTGTAACTGTTAAGGCTGATGTGCACACATTGTGTTTTAAGTAAAAAAAACAATAATTAGGAAATGCTTCAGCTGTTACTGACCAAACATTTAGGACTAAATTAAACATTGGTAAAATGTTGATTGTAAGTGATGGTGGATGAGACCAAGCTACTTTATTTTCTTTTTTTATCGATGAAAAAAAAGAATAAAAAGAAGCCTTACAAGGTATGTAGCTGCATTCATTTTCGTACAAAGGTATACTTTTGTCACCCTTTACTTCATTCCTTCATTATGAGCTGAATGTTCAGAGAGAATAATTGGCAGCTCATTGTGACCTCTAAATTAACTGCCAGTCTGTTCTTAATCCTCCAACGATATTGTTGCCTTAATTTTGGTTAATCTTATATACACTGGAATCAGGTTGTGATTAGCGGCAAATTGATTTCACAAACAGGAATTGCAACAATAAAATAATTGTATGGCCAATTTGTCTTCGCATTAACCTTTATGTGCCAAACTTCAGCACAAATAGCTGTGTTCAGATATATTTAATTTAGTTTTTTTATATAAACAAATCAAAGTATGCTATGTGCAGGGATAGTCTTTACTGAGCAACAGCCTCAATCAAGTTCAAGTTTCAAAACGCTGGTTGGTTACCTTTGGGCTACTTGCACTGTGATGTGGATTCAGTTGTGCTTTTACATGTACAGTATATCAAGTTAGACTAGCTCCGTCACATATAACTGTCTGACATACATTGAATGGATGATGACCTTAATAGCATGGCATAAAACTTGCATTTTATATGTTTTGACCAAATGTGGACTATCAAATATTTATTGTGACACACTGGTTTTGCTGCAAGAGTACTATTTTCTGTAACAATTGTATTTGTGTAATAAAGTGTTTGCAAAGCATCATTCTGTGGTTGCAGTCATTTTGTTCATTGTCCTCAACTATTTTATTTGTGTCACTCGTGCACTATAGGGCTGCTACTTTTCATTGCAGAGTCATGGCTAACAGAAGTATAAAACTTTTTTTTTTTGCAATATTGTAGTGAGAATGTCATGTTCTTTTGTGTGTTGTGATTTTTATATTATAAACTGCTACAACATTTTTGGACAGGGTTTGTAATAGTACAATGAATACAAAAATACTGCTGTTGATGGGAAAGCGAAGGCATCAGTGTCTAAGGTCAGAGGTCCCGAACTGACCACAAAATGGACTGGGAACCCTCCATTTCTATTCTGTGTATGAAGAGTTGAGTTACACTGACCCTGTGTAATTTGAGAATGTTTAGGAGCAGAATGAAAAATAATAGTGAAACTACTTTCAAATAGTTTTGAAATTTTGAATCAAATTAGAGAATTAGTGTATATTTTTACGTTGAGATTTACATGTGGGGAGAGGGTCGTTCCTTTTGAGCCATTGATTCCTTTTGTTCATGTTTATATGAATATACACGCATACATATAGCGTTATAATAGTACAAATAATAAGAAAGAAAGAAAAAATACATTTTATATAAGAAGTATGTAAAATAAACCAAATTATTTTGTGCCTCCCACCCCCCATGTTGAATACCCTATAGGCACAATCCAGCGAATAATGAGCATATTCTCCAATTTCCTCTTTGTTGTTGCTGAGCGTTATCAAGGCTCACATTGACATCACTAGTGGCTCAGGAGCTTAGACCAAGTAATCAGCTTTGAGTTGAGAATAGTATCAATAAGAAGTAGAGCGTCTGAGGCGCGCATGAGGCCGTGTGAAGAGCACAGCTGCCACAGATGAACACACTGGTGATGTTAGAGACGCATGGGACCCTGAAGGCCCTGACATACAAGGTAAGTACTTTTTCCTGATTATATCTGTTAGAAATATTATTTCAACTGATGTGTCCACAGGACCTCATTTGGGCATTGTAAGGATAAAACATTTTGTTAAATGAGTTTCAATTGTGTATCTCTCATGCCTTCAAAAACCCCGCAAGATGAGTGCTCTAAGGCAGTGGTTCCCAAAGTGGGGGTCGGGACCTCTCGAGGGGTCGCGAGGCCTTTGGTGGGGTTCCCCAGATGATTTCAGGATGAAAGAAAAGGAAAAAGGCTACTGTTTTTAGTATATTTTTAAGTGTAAAACAGAATATCATTTGTGAAATCCATTCAAATATTCAAAGTAAATACATATTAACATGATTTTATATTTTTCTTCCCTAAAGTATAGTGCAAAAGGTAATAACTTTATATAACGGGGGTCACAAGTTGTTAACGTGTCAATTTTGGGGTCCCTGCCAAAAAAGGCAGGGAACATATATATATATATATATAGCTCTGACTCCAAGACCATGTTCATGTGAAGCTCTGTTTGTAGACACCAGGATTGTTAAATTGCACGTGCAGTATTTCTTAACATAGCTCACTTTGGAGGTTACTCAATCTTAATTTAATTATGAAATTCAGACTATGGTTATTCCAGATTTACACTGCCCAAATCTATAATCAATTTATGCTTGAATTTCAGTGATCCTCAGGGGTTGTCCAGCATGAGTAAAAGGGGGAGGAGGAGAAGCAGCCGGCGGCGGAAGAGCTCTAGCAGCAGTAAACGTGGGTTAAAGCTTTTGGCCACACTTAGCTTAATGCTGCTTAAGTCAGTCACATTATTACCCACACTAAATCAACACCTGTGCCTTGCTTTCAGAGAGTGCCTCCCAGTATCTTTTCACAAAGCCAAACAAGAATTACAAAGGTGAAGTTGCTGAAAAGGGCGAAACAGACTCATTTGGGAAGGAGTTTGCAGAATCAGAGGATGAAGAAAAGTATATTCCACCAAAAGAGAAAAGGTTTAGGTATGGTTATCAAGTGAATATGTTTCCAAATCAGAGAAATATTTATACAGCAACGACAAATGATGAAACGAAGGGTGTGAAGATTTCAACATCTGTGTCTGTGGATGACATAGACAATGACTCAACGCCGAACATCATCCTTCAACAATCACAAGAGCCACTGGCCACCGCAGCCAATCCAGGAAAGAGCATTATGAAGATCAACTGTAAAGGCTCAAATGTCAAGCTGGAACTGGAGGAGATCAACGCAGCTGGAGTCAAGACATCTTTTGTTTTATATAATGAGAAGGGAGAGGGCCAGGAGACAGTGTTTAGGGCCACGTGTGAGCGGACACCCTCCAATGAACCATCATCTCCACCCTGGACCATTTGCAGCCAGTACTCGCCGCACTTTAGCTTCACCTTCAGCTGTGAGAGAGAGCAAATAGAAACCTGGTCAAGCACCACCTCTCCGGGCGCTTTTTCAGAAACCCCGGGCAGCAACCAGCCTTGTTGTAATCGCCAACCTTTGTCATTATCAAGTAATTCTTTAGATCACCCCCCACTTGTATATAAAAGAAAATATTTTGGCAAAAGTTACAGTACGGACCAATCTTGGGAATTCCCTCCTTCACCCCAAGAATTTGCAGACACTAACTACAACACTTTGGATGATCTTATTCATGGGGTAGCCTCGTGTCGGATTGACGCCTGTGGTCCCAGTTACAAACAGGGAGAATCAATTTGTAAATCAGAAAATCCATTTTGTTTAGAAGTTATGGGTGGGCTTGACCTTGAGCAGCTGTCTGATTCTGGCTATGACCCTATGTCTATGAGACCGTCTGTATCTACGAACAGGTCCAGCTTTGCAAAAGATTTGATCGACCTTCAGGAGACAAAATTGTGGCTCAGAAACAACAGCATAGCCACCGTGGAGCACAGGACATGCTCATTACCAAAGAGAAGACGTCAGACATTTCCAAGGCTGATGCGCACCTCTGGATCTCTTCAAGAAGACCATCTGATGCATTTCAGGGAATCTTTTTCATCCAATACCACCACCTCTTTGCATCGTCAGGCTCAGGCCGAACGGCAAGGAAGCATGAACACGGATGTGGATAAGTCTGCAGTGATCAGAAGTTACAACGCTTGCAAAGTAAAAGAGAAAAGTTGGAGAAAAACCTGTTATGGGCTTTATAATTTAGACATGGGCAGGCAGCACGACCCTGACCAGTCATTTGTAAACAGCACTGCCACAGATGACCAAGGTGTCGAAGGAGACCGTGCATTTGAGCAAGAACATTGTCAGTTGAGCTCAGAGCCTCCAACAGATGAGCTATACCTTTGGCAAGATAGAGCTTTGGCAATACAGATCACACCGCCCTCGTGTTGTGGGTCAGTGGAGATGCTCCCGCCATCAAGGCCTGCAGTGGGAACTGGACAAGGCTTTGATGATATGACATCTTCAGTGGGCACGGAGGAGATTGCTCCAGCAAACCTTGGAGATGCCACATGTTTTTCCTCGACAATAAGTGAAGATGTTTCTGATCTTCATTCGGATGCAGGCGTGAGTCGCGGGAGTGATCCTCCCAAAAGTATATCTCTGGCTTGTATTGCTTCAAAACAAAACATTGAAGAAGACGAGGGGACACTGTGTAGATGTAAGTGTTTGCATCCTTCACAAAAAAATTGATTAGTTTTTGAAAGGCTGTTTAATAATACAATACCAATACTGTATGTGTGTAGCAGTTTCAGAAAACAAAGAACGCCTGAAGCCAGTGGACAGCAGCAGCACTGATCATTTGGCCAAGAGGCGGAAACTGTTCAAAGAGACCAAGCAGAGAAGCTCGACTGGAGATGGGTCCATAACCAGCGACATCACAGAGGGGTCCAGTGAGTGTCTGAACACATTTGTTTATGAAAACAAACAGGGAGGTAATAAACAGATGGAAACTACATTCAGGCCCATTTCCAGAACACACTGGATGTCTGGACTTATCTTCTGCTGAGTCAAGGATAAATCAGTGATGCTAAAGATTGGAGCTGTAAGCTGTCTGCTAATACATTGTTTTAAGTGGAGGCAATTTGAGCAAAACAACTATCAACAGGAGTCCAGTGAAGCTGTAATACATAGAGCACCCTCTCAACGCGATTACATGATTTATTCATTTACTGTCACCTGTTGCTGTCAGATAGTCACATTTCTATTGCAAGAAAATAAGAATGCAAAGACACATATTTTTTATTCGTGTATCAGGACCAAAAAACAGCGCCCTCTATTGTGGCTATGATAAGCAACGTAACGACCAACCATAGACTGTACATTAAGAATGGACTAAGTTGCTTCCCCAATAGCCTCCTGAGTGGGAGTTCCATAATTTAAAATAGGGCAAATATATATATATATTGTGCTAAATAAAAAATAAATAAAAAAAAGAGGTAAACTGAACATGTGGGGGTATTAATGACAAACCTGTGTGAAATAGTCACTTAAAGAGAGGCAAAAAAGTTGGAAAGTCCATTAGAGCAAGGAATTACAGAGCCTGCCCCCATTTCCTATTTGGCTTCAGGAAGAAGAAGGCTATAGGTCCATTCTTAATTTACAGTCTATACAACCAACACTTGTGACAAACGGTTCCAGTCTCTACTACATTTTCCCTGCAATGCACAGTAAGAGTTGCAATGGCAGCAAAACTTGGTCGATGCCGTTTATTCAGCAGCAAGTGATATTTGAGCAACAATATCACAATGGTTATGGTTCAGCTCTTGTGAGATCTTGCGCCCCTGTCATGGTTTGACCCGAAAAGTTGCTGTTAAATTCATACTATGGCATATGATTTAAGCTAATGAGCAATGAGCAGGTGGAATGAGGTTGTTTAAGGTTTTTGTGATACATTTCCGATTGGAAAGGGATCAAATGTTTCTCGTAGAAAACGGGTATTGTCAGTGTTTGCTGTTTCTGCAGTATCAGAGGATACTCCATCTATGGACATGACTACTCAGGACACAGAAGTAGGAGGATTTTACACTGAAACCTTCCACTCAGCTGCATGGATCTACCTAGGAGACAATGAGACCACCGGGGGCATCCCTCTCATCCTCAACAGCAGGAGCAGAGTTGTATCAAGTAAGATAGGAACCAATTACCTGAATACAATGTATATCAGTATGAAAAAGTGTGTTCAAGTGTGTTTCCTCTTCTCTTAGTTCGAGAAAGGACAGTCAAGATAAACAAAGGGGCCGGAGGCTATCCCTGGGGCTTCCGGATACAGTTTTTAAAGCCCATTGTAGTCACAGAGGTCGACACAAGTGAGTTTAGAGCCAACTGCTCGCTAAAGGAAGAGTTTGTAACAAGGAACCAAAAAAAAAAGACATAAGCCCACAAACTAGGAATTTTCTCTAATGCAGTCGTGAAACATGAAACATATAACATAACACCTGGTAGAGATAACTAATGAACTGTATAAACTTTAAAACTATAACGCTATTAGGGCATGCATAAAATAGATGTAAATAAAATAGGTAAAATACAACAACAATTTGACAGTGTGAATGGGTTTACATGTACATGTGCTGTACATGTACAAGTGTACAGGTGCTGTACAAGTGTTGGCAGATATGAGTGTGGATATAATTAATTTAGAAGCCTATCTACCATAACTGCATATTATGAGCCAAACAAGTGCTGTATTTGATAGCTGTTATGTAAACAATATTACTGTGCTCTCTTATGAAACCGTTTTACAGTGTTTTCCATGCATTCTTTGTTTGTTTTTTCATCAAATGGTGTCTAAACAAAAACAATACAATTGAGCTAAAGTAGGACAATTATGACAAAAAACTAAACTTTGGCACATTTTTAATGATATGTTTTTGTTTTAGACTGTGATACAGTATATTAAAGTTCCTTACGTTACAGGTGAAACTCGGAAAATTAGAATATCGTGAAAAAGTTCATTTATTTCTGTAATACAACTTAAAATGTGAAACTAATATGATATAGACTTATGGCATGCAAAGTGACATATGTCAAGCCTTTGTTTTAATTTTGATGATTATGATACAGTCCATTTTCAAAATATTCTAATTTTCTGAGATGTTTTATTTGGGGTTTTTACAAGTTGCAAGCCATAATTATCAAAATTATAACAAATAAAGGGCTTGATATAGCTCACTTTGCATGATGATTTTGGTTCACAACTTGTAAAAACCCCAAATTCAAAATCTCTGAAAATTAGAATATATGGTGAAAAGGGACTATATTGTAGCTCAAAGTGTCTCCTTTCATTAGCTAATTAATCCAAAACACCTGCAAAGGGTCCCTGAGACTTTAAATGGTCTCTCAGTGGTTCAGTAGAATTCACCATCATGGGGGAGACTGATGACCTGACAGGTGTGCAGAAAATCATCATTGACACCCTCCATAAGGAGGGAAAGCCTCAAAAGGTAATAGCAAAATAAGTTGGATGTTCTCAAAGTGCTGTATCAAAGCATATTAATAGACAGTTAAGTGGAAGAAAAAAGTGTGGTGGAAAAAGATGCACAAGCCACAGGGATGACCGCAGTCTGGAGAGGATTGTCAGAAAAAGGCCATTAAAAAATGTGGGGGACCTTCACAAGGTTACAAGCCTCAAGGTGAGGCTGGAGTTAGTGCATCAAGAGCCACCACCCACAGACGGATCCTGGACATGGGCTTCAAAAGTCATATTCCTCTTGTTGACGCATCCTGGTCTTCCATAACACCTCAGCAGTGTCACAGGCTGAGAGCATCCATGCCACGCAACCCTATTAAGGCAGTAATTCAAGTAAAAGGGGCCCAAACAAAGTACTAAGTACTTATGCATGATTATAGTTTTCAGAGGGCCAACATTTCTCTGTTTGAAATATATTTTTTATTGATTTCATGTAATGTTCTAATTTTCCGGAATTTTTATGTTGGGGTTTTTACAAGCTGTAAGACCAAATCATCACAATTATAAAAAAAACAAAGGCTTGACATCTCATTTTGAATTACATGAGTCTATATCATATATTCGTTTCACATTTTAAATTGAATTACAGAAATAAATGAACTTTTTCATGATATTCTAATTATATGACGAGCACCTGTATGTCCCACAATTTCAATAACACATCAACCCTACTTTGCTCCTTTTATTCTAGATGGGCCTGCAGAGGAGGCCGGCCTGATGGTTGGGGACTATGTTCTGGCTGTCAATGGAACAGATGTCACCAGTATCCCCCACTCAGAGGCAGCAGATCTTGCCAGACAAGGTGAGCGCTTTCTTGGATGATCGATGAAAAGAGCAAATACTGACAAGTCAAAAAACAAGTAAAAACACTTATTCTGCTGGTTGTCTTTAGGACCAGATGTTTTAACGCTAACAATTGGATCGGACATAGCTCGTGGGCCAAACACCCCTCGTCCCGGATGTCGTGGCTATCTTCACAAGCGTACACAGTCTGGCCTCATCAAAGGCTGGAGGAAGAGGTGGTTTGTGCTGACACATGACTGCTGCCTTCACTACTACAGGCACAAACGGGTGAGTTAAAACATTAACATCATCTGATTTTAAAATACAAAATCACAAAAGAGTCGATTTTGTGTTGCAACTTGCAATCAACCATTTCAGTATCATCTTGTGGACACACACGGCATTGTCAACAACATGATCAAACATTTTTTTTAATGGGGTTAAGTCTGAAAGGTCTCGGTAGCCAATTTTGTAAAGATGATGTCATACTCCCTAGACCACTCATTCACAATTTGAGCTCGATTAATCCTGGCATTAACATCTTTGAATATGCCTTCCCCCTCAGGGAAGAAAAACTAAATAAATTGATGGAATAACCTGGATCTTACAACAAGAAAGCCCCGGGTTTGGGGTCTATCTTTGGGAAGTTTCCCCGTGTATGCTGTAGGTTTCCTCAGGGTGCTTCGATTTCCCCTGCAACTAAAAACATGAACAGTGTGGGATCCCCACTTTTTGTGGGCCAGGCAGTGTATGTCACTCATGTTTACTGTAAACTGATTATGCCCAGGATGACGGTAAAAAGCTGGCTCTGACTACAGTGAAACTGGAGGGAGCAGAGGTTGGACCAGACTTGTCGTTTGGGAAACCGTTTGTTTTCAAATGTCGCCCCCTGTTGGACAATCGGATGTACTTTTTCTGTGCCACATCACATCAGGAGATGAAAAGGTAACTTCTTTTCCCCCTAAGACATTAAATGTGCCTGATTAACCATCTGACACTATATATGTTTCAATGGATATGATTTAGGTGGTTAGAAGCTCTAAGGAAAGCCATTCACCCTGTTACCCAGGTAAGACTAATTTATAAATTATTGTTAGTACTTTGCTTTTTATCATTTGTACATGTTGTGAATGTTGTTTTTAAATAGGTCACCTGACATCTCCACTTTCTAAAAAACTCGTAGCTTGATATTGAGGGTGAGGACAGGCCATGTTCAGTGGTAGAATTTGCCTTTCAACCGTCCATCTGTTCTGTTAATGCTGTTACCTCTCGGACTGAGGGTTCTGGGTTTGATTTTGGGACTAGGTGTTTTGTGTAGAGTTTGTGTTCTCCTATATCTCCTTCTGGGTGTTCCTTTTCCCCTACCATTTAAAAGTATGCAAAAAAGTGCCCTCAGTCAGGAGTTTCCTGAAAAATAGATTCTGAATCTTAGTGGCACTATGCTGGTTAAAGAAAGATCAAAAGATAAGAAAAGAAAGAAAATTATTCCTAATCTTTAATTTGAAACCTTCAAAGTGTGTTTGGAGTGTTTTGTTTAGTACACTAGTGCTGTGAGACTAATCTCATGAATTAACACTGTTTTAGAATCACGTGTGGGTGGATGTGACCAGACACAACTCTAACCTGCCTCCTCTGGCTGTGAAAAACCCGGAGTGTCTGGGATTGCTTCACAAAATGGATCGAATAAATGACACATGGGTCCAGCACTACTCCATTCTCAAGGATGGCTGCCTGTACCTCTACAGCGGCATACGAGCCACACATGCGCGCGGTATGAGACAAGTTGCCTCACAATTGTATTTGTGTAAGCTCTTAATCGTCCAGAAATTATACATCGTAATAGAGTTTTCAAATATTGTCAACTGGACTGAGTTTGTGATATGACCCAACATCCTTGAGTATCGCAGTATTACTTATATTTGTTCAGAATAAACCAGATTTAGCTGGATCAGTGTCAGTCCTGACTCCAATCAGGTGCTACAGTCTATTCTCTTCCACCTTGTGTGCACATGGTTTATCTGTGGCTTTTGTAGATGACTATGCTCCTACTCATATTTTATTCCTAAATGTTATTATTGTACAGAACTTTGGTCTGCTTTGTTATTTTGTAAAGCACATTTTCACTGATTACCCTACAATTATACATAAAAGAGAAATGCAAACCGTTCTAAAATAATATTAAAAAGGAAAGACTCAATATTTATGGTGATAACAAATGCAAACCAATTTCAATACAAAAAACAAATCTTTGTTTTCATACAAAACATACAACACAAAGTGTTGCTAGCATGAAGACCCTCAGCAGGATCAGCACCCGCAAAGCACTGGGTTCAGACACCATTCCGGGTCATGTACTGAAAGAATGTGCTGATGTCTTCAGATTCACAGACTTTTTAACACCAGTCCGCAGCAGCAACCTGTTGTTCCTATGTGCCTCCAAGCAATCAGCATCATCCCGGTTCCAAAGACTGATCCACCTGGGGCTGAACACGTCAATGTGCAACTGGCAGCTGGACTTTCTTATGGGGAGACCATGTGCAGTACGTGTCGTCGCCTGCAACAACACCACCAGGGCCATCGCACTGAACACAATGGCCCCCCAAGGTTGTGTGCTGATCAGCTGATCTTTCACTGCACTCCAAAGTACAGCTGAAACCTTTTCATCATGTTTGCAGACTACAGGAGTAAGATGTAGAGAGTAATTGCTCTCTAAATTGGGGACTTTAGCACATCCAGCATGTTCTTCTGACAATCAACAGAGTTGCTGTGGAGAAGATGACCAGCACCAAGTTTCACAGTGAGCCGATCCTACATCACTACATCACTGGTCAGGAAAGTAAAGCGTCTATAATTTCTCCACAAACTAAGAAGAGCCAGAGTCCATCATGTGAACCTTCTACAGAGGGAACAAAGAGGCTCTCTCCCCTCCATTCAGGCCATTTACTCCACCCGTCTCACCCACAAAGCCTTTTGAATCGCAGCCGATCCCACGCACCCATCACAAGCTCTTCAGTGTACTGCCTTCAAGTAGTCTGCAGAGTCTACAGGCCCAGTCCAGCCGACTGAAAGTCCCTGGCAGCCTGGTGGATGAAGCTGTTCATCCACCAGGCCAAACTCTCAACACCCTAAGCCCTGGCCAAAAAACGCCAAGAGAATGAGAGTAACAATAGCAATAATTTGACCTCTAGAACATAATAAATAGATGGGTGTGAATACTCCTGAATCCACTGTATTTCTAATACAGTTTCTGTGTTGCCATATTTGTTTATAATCTCATCTAGACAGAAAGAAGAATTGATTGTATACATTTTAAGAATGAACTCCGTGTCGGAGGAGGCACATGTCAGGCAATTTGGTGACTGTTTTTAAATCCCAAATTAAAGACTTTTACAGGACTGTATTTTAAGAGTATTAGATCATTATTATCTCAGCTTCTTTTCCTTTAGAATGGCCGTGTGTCTTAAGAGAGACATCGGGCATTAAACCCGAGATTTCTGGCATTCGACCTCTTTCAGCATGACGATTAGGTTTTTTTTTCTAATAATATAATAACTATTTCTTTTCATGTGCTTGTATTTTAGGTGGCATATATCTACAGGGCTACTCAGTGAGAGAACAGCCATATGGATCTAGGAAGTGCACGATTGAACTGAAAGCTCCATCAGACGAGTTCAAGAGCTTCTACCTCTGTGCTGAAAACCCCAATGATAATAAACGGTCAGGAAACTATTTTTACTTTTCTATTCTGCTACAGAAAAATATTATTCATTGTATTTTTCCTCTTGCAGGTGGATTGCTGCCATCAAGGCTTCAATTAAAAAATGGTGGCCTTTACATCAAGCACTTCAAGATTATAACAACCACACACTTGAAGAGACTAGGATGTGAAACACATTGATTAAACTAACCATTGGTTAATTTTTTATTTTTTCAAGTCATAAAGCATGACTTACCTTTTGTAAGTCAAGTAAAAGGGCCTCTTCATATGTTTTGTCTCCAGATGTTTTGCCACTTTTTTTTTTACAAATGCAGATTCAGTGTAATTTTTACTGCTCTGAAATGGCTATACATAATAATAATAATAGTAACAATAATAATAATAAATTCTAAAAAATACATGTCCCTTGTCTTCAGTTTACAGCAAAGTTCTGAGGGCTCTTTTCAATGTAATAAAGACAAACATTTATGAATTATTTCACTCACTCATTGAGAAACATTACTGTTGAGTAAGGCTTTTATTTTGACCAGCGACATCAATGACAACACATTCTACTTCCAATCTTACTCTAGATATATTTAAAAACAAAAACAAAAAATTCACAAGTCCACATTCCAAATCCTATAGTACTAATGAAATCCCAGCAGGTATCTCAAATATTATAAATATGATGAGGATGTATGTGATGCCTATGCCTATAGCAAAAAGTTGACAGCACAAACTGTAAAAGGGGCATTTACTGACGTACTATGTGTACTATATATGTAATTTAATGTAAAGAATTAAAATGTTTTACAGACATCAAACTCTTCCCCAAAAAAAATTAGACAAAAAAAATAATTATACATGGTCGGCTGCATTTGTAGCTCAGATTGTCTCCTTCAAATAAAGCAGATAAACATTTAACACAGAGGGATCAGTAGGCTATTCTATTGCTTTTTGTTGTTAAAACTAATTACACTACAAATGTTCAAGTGACTGAAATAACGTGGGCTTATGTATTTTCCAATACGATGGGGAATTTGAACTGTCTAGTCAGACACTCGACAGTAGATGTACAACTATGAGAAGAAGCGGTACTGAGGTCAATTACGCAAGAAGAAAATAGATAGACTGCGTTATCAACTAATTTGCAACTTTATCTACACAATAAGTGCACCTTAGTTTGTGTACTTTCCACAACTGTGAGGTAACATTTGCATCATCAGTTGTATGTGGCTTCCAACTGGTTCAAGGCACAAAGGCCATAAAGAAATATATTTTCTAATTTAGGTAGCCACTTGTGATTTGTTGTTATACAGAGAAACAAAGTGGATAAAAAAAAAACAAAACAAGATTGACAGAAATAATTTCATGCTATAAACCAATTGGTTTAACCAGATGAACACTGGTCACAAAGAAGAATCCACATCTTTTCAGAAGCACACAGATGGCAGGTAAAACTCTCCTTGGACAAGTAGCCATGTTGCATTTAAAGCTGACAGTAAGTGATATGTGCTTCCTTCAGCGAAGAGCTGATACATCAGTGCATCTGTGACATGTTCAAACACACAAGAGTTTCATAAATACTTCACCAATTATTGCTATTTTCACATTTTAACCCCAACAACCTTGATACAGTGTAAGGAACATTTGTGAATTTTCTTCACAAATCTATGTTATGAGGTATACCCCAAGTAATGATCTAACAGGATTATCAGACTGAACTGCCGATAATCTCTCGTGAGGAAACAGAGCAGAGAATAGCACCCAAATCCCCATAGTGATCAGGAGACTTTAAAGGCA
The DNA here is from genome assembly GCA_021464625.1 of Proterorhinus semilunaris. NCBI lineage: Eukaryota > Metazoa > Chordata > Actinopteri > Gobiiformes > Gobiidae > Proterorhinus > Proterorhinus semilunaris. The sequence goes on along the minus strand of CM038343.1, from coordinate 29,180,959 downwards.
ACTTTCATGTAGTGTTTCTCGTAAACACTCGCTCTCCTCGCAGTGTAAGGTGTTGCAACTGGTACTGCAGGACCTCAGTGTCCGTGGACTCTTTCATAGACATCTTGTCCAGATTCAAGTAGTCCAGAGACTTGGATTGGGCCTGTTTCCCCTTGAGCAAACAGAGGGGCAGTGGAGCATGTAGGGTCCTGAAGGTGTCCCCAGGGCCCAGAGACTTAAGCAGAGCTTCACTAGAGCTGGACATACGACGCCGCCTCCTCCCACTGGCAGCAGGAATGTCATAGGGCTGATAATAGCGGTTTTTGGCTTTGAAGATTCGGGAGGAGCGGTGAACGCCCAGGTTTAGTGATTTGGGAACAGTACTGGGAAGAGGGCTTTGCAAAGCCTCCAACACAGAACCCTTATCTTGGGAGCTGTCTGACCATGTATGGGCCAGCTTGAGCAGCTCCTCACCAGTGGTGAAGCCCACCAGATAATTGGAGTCCATGTGGAGGATCTGGTAGCCCGCTACAGTGCCTCTTACGGGTGAGCAGGGGGTGCTGGCACAGCGTGGCCTTTCCACCTCAGGCTTTAAAGTGGCTTTACCTTCAGCTGATTGTCCAACATGTGCCCTTGACACCCCACTCACATCCAGTTCCATCTTCAAAGACATGTTCTGGGGGAGACAGACACACATGTTTTGATTTTTCTACAATGACTGTTTTACTTCCTACTAATCTTCAGTATCAGTTGACATACCTAGTGCGTGTGTAGGTTTGCTTATATTTATTACAGAGAAGTTACTAATACTAATTATTTTGTATCTATTTTTATGACATAGCTCTGTTATACTAAGGCAGCTCTTTAACACCATCTATTGAGCACCTCCCGTAGTTACATAGTAATAAAACAAATGGATAACGCAATAAAACATTCAGCCAAGCACCAAACAGGCCCTGTGGTCTGTCGTAACAAGTGATTTGAAGATTTCCATCGCAGGTGTGGTACAACAGAGCCGATGAGAGACAGTGTTGTCTATCAGTGTCATGGAGCGGACTAGAGCCAACTGGGTGGAGGTCTTTGAGTCCAATAAAACTGGACTGGTCCAGTCATAAGTCCCAGGCCAGTTCTGCTGGAGTCCACGTTATCGAGAATAGAGATGCTCCCGGTGAGAGTGACAGCAGGATGCAGGGTCTGACCAGAAGCACACAGCAAAGATGGCTGTGATACAGGCCGAGATTAACAGCTCAGTGCGAGAGGCATCCCTGAGCACTGACACGAGAAACCTACATAATAACATCATGTTTAGTCCTAAACAATTTAGAGAAAACAATCCCTAGCGCTCGAAAAAAGGACCCTGTCCATTGGTTATCAACAACAGTCGTTTTATTTCTGCTCTATGAAAATATACCCTTAAAACGAGCAAACGATCGAGTTACTATCATCGTTTACATGGTATTGCATAAAACGCACACAGATCATGCTAATATAAAACAATGGATATACTAACCCGTCCCTGTGGCAGTGGAAAATCCGATATTCAACCTTCCCCTGCCTCCTCCTCGGCCTCTGCGAATCCTCGGTCCTCACCCACAACTTCCGGCTGGACCTTCACAATAAAACAGCTCCATAGAGTCCATACCACTGATCTCATGGATGTAATATACATACACTGGATTATTTATGTTCCTCCTGCTGGTGCAGTGCGAGGAGCGGCGTGTTATAGCAGACATTTCTGCATCTTATTTGGTCTGAATTTGCGCTCTGAGTATGCGGCCCAGAGAGCTCAGGGTTAATCAAATGTCGGGGTTTCTTCAAATACACAGGCCTACAACAAAGCAGACAGCAGGTATCAATGCTCGTTTTAAACAATTTTAGTGGCCAGAGAATGGTGGGCTATTTTATGTTTATTTATTATTAAAAAAATAAAAAAATCAGTCTCCATGTCTCTGTTCCGTAAAGTCAAGTGCACACGGATTACCTTTGTGCACCAGCAGAGGGTGCATGGCCCGGGGTAAAGTAATCGAAAAACAACATCTGAACGCTAAATGAGACACATTCGCTGAATATATATTTCCTGGAAAAGGTGACATTAGCTCAAGACATGAACATTGAGTTAAATGGTTCAAATACAACGCGGGAAATCAAAGGATAACTTCTGGTAAGTTATTATGTATTTATTTTTAAACAAGGGATATAAATATAACGTAGTATTTTCACCTAAGAAACCTATAGAAACGTATGTTTTGGTATATTTTTTTGTCCGAATTGCTACAGCAACTTTTCATGCAACAACTGCATCATGTTCGTACTGCAAACTCTTCTGTTTCTCGGTAGCGAACGTAAATAATCACCCATCTCCACAATGGCGCTCCTGTGGGCCGAATGCGACGTCACAATTTTTTGACCGATACCCAAAAATTACATACAAATTACTTGGTCGCCCCTTTCCACTACTACTACTACTACTATCAAGAGCTTGTGCTCTACTTCCAAAGATATTCACTAAAATATTAATGCTAACAAGTTCCTGAATACATGAGTTGTAGAGTGGTTACATTGCCTACACTAGGTAGTACAGAGTATTCTACTGTGAAAATGAAAAGGGAAAGACTTTGCGTTCATATCGTTTTATTAGAAACATGACTTTTGTGTATGTACATCATTAAAAGCATTGTGGGTTTACAAGTCACAACACTTCATTAAATTAAGCATAAGAGCTATTAGTGACTGTTAACAAATAAGTTATGAATCACTTGCTAAGTTTCAGACAAACAACTCCAATGATGTCACTGGATCCTTTGAGGCTATATTTAATTGTTTCACTGCTTATTTTTGAGTCATGAAATGTGTTTGCTAACATTAGGAGAGTGCTTCTGCTCAAATGTAAGCTTTCACCCCAGGCATTTAACACGGTCTGTTTTTAATCGTTCATGATTTTTGTCTGCATGTTTTCAATGTAACTGACATGCAGTGTGTGTTGCACAGACCAACAAGATCCTTTTGTAATTTTAGTCACAAACCTTTCTGTTGAACCTCTGGTGCAAACACAGCATTCATTTTTGTGTTTGTGACATGTTTGTCCTCTCTACAATATTAAGCTGATCAAGTCCTGCCCACTGACAAGCACCTCACAAATGCGTATTCCAGAGTTGTGACTGAAAACCAAAAGACCGAAGCACTGAACTGTGTAATATAACAAATAGTCATTCCCTTCACAGCATGCATCTCAGCAGACTCACACAGTTTGATCGCACTGTCATGTCAGTGGGCTTCTCCACATGTTAGACACTAAGGCAGCCAGCATTATTTAGGATTGTTAACTGGATTAAGATTAATATATGGCCCAGAATGCACTGCTGCAATTTCCTTAAGCATCCAAAACAGAAAGGCACTTTTGATGTTCTTTCTGCATGGAAATACACTGAACGTTTGCTGACATACTCAAGTATGGCACATTACCATCAAGACGGACACATGTACATTTTTATATAAACATATTTAGTTGTTTTGTAATTCACTATATCACTAAAATAAAATGGTAAATTTATGTTTTGTTTTTTTTACACAGCAAATATGCAAGTTGTAGAAAATAAAGGTTTAGTTCTACGTACTTCTCAGCTTTATCTCACACAACAACTGCATCTTCTTTTATTGTAGTGTTACATGACAGGACTTGTGGAGTATTATTTGGTGATGCTGGGGTAGTCCTAGCCCTGAGCAATAGGGCAGTTGTCATGTCACCATTGAGGAAGGATAAATTCCCCCCCTGAGACTCTTCTGTCTCACTCTCAAGTGTGCCGTCACCAGACTCTACATTGAACTGCACATGGCCATTGGCGACTGTTGCTCCTTTAAAGTTGTACTCATTTAAGTTGTTGTTTGTGTTAAGTAACTTCTCGGGTAGCTCCAGGTATCTGGCAGCGGTGAGGTCATGTTCACCTGCAGAGTTATAGTTACTGTGCCCCCTCAAAAGAAGCGGACTGGAAGGAAGGCTGTGAGCGTCGTGTCCGTGGTTGTAGTGGGCCGAGGTCCTCTTGTGATTTATAAACTTGTTCTGTTGTGTGTTTGACAGCAACAGCGGTCGTTCCTCTTCAACAGATGGACTCAGAGCCACTGACGGGACTGAGATGGCCAGGCTGGACAGAGGAGCAGACATCTCTGAAGGGGGGGATCCCGGAGTAGCAGGGGAGCGCACCGCAGATACATACCTACAACATAAGCACAGCACTTCTCAGGTAACACTAACAGACTGAAAACCAAGAAAAAGTCTGAATACAAACTTGGGCAGCACAGTATTCAATAGTAATATTTGGATAAGCATGGACAAGTTCAGTTTAATTCAAGTAGAAGAACTGAGGAATGCAGTGATAACCTACAGTACTTGCATAGTACTCTGTGGCACATACTGGCTGATAGCTCCAGCCCAGTGGAGGATTCTCTTCTAATTAAGTTGTAAAAATCCCACATACATGATGGGAAAATGGGTGTAGGTTCAACTGTAACTATAAGCATTTATTTTATCTATATAATTTTGTCTTGCGATGAATCCTTGTGTTGCATGATTTAAGAAAAGCTCACAGTGCATATTTGATACACCTTTATGAAGCATCGAGTGAAGTCTGAATCATGATCTGCTAAAACCAGTTGTTCTCAAGCCAATACAAGAATCCCGTGCAGTTTCAGAACGTGGTTGTAGAGGTCGAAAACACACAGTTGGTGGATTTCTACATAATACTGCAATAGATCCCTTTGGAGACAGATTTTTTGTTGTATTCAAAGAACATGATAGTACCTTAATAACTGCAGTATTTGCCTTTTAAAACTGTTATTTCAAATCATTTGTATGTGTAATGTGCCGCAGCTCTCAAACAATCATAACAGGGGCATTGAAAAGCATCAAAGGTCATTAAATGAACTGTGCCAAATTAAGGCCTTAAAGTAATTAAATCGGATTAAAACTGGCATTAGATCTAAATTTCTTTGGAGATATTATTTTTCATTGGAGACAGAACCCTTAACAATGACTTTGCTCAAACAATTTTTTATGGCATACATTTATGCCAAACTATGGTCTAAAACTAATTTTCTCTTTTGCTCAAAAGTTTCCTGTTGTGTCCAATTTGGTTTCGAAAATCAACATTTCTTCTCATTCCCATTTGATTGAATGTTTAAAAATGTTACGAGATTAAATATGCCAAGATTTTTTTTTTGCGTTTGTGGCATTAAAATGGCATTAAAAGCATAAAAGGTGACTGGCTGTCACCTGTAGAAACTTTGCTTAACTCAAACTAAGCATCAACAAGCTATTGCCAAGAAGCAAACAAATACATGACAAAGCCACAGCAGCAATATAGACCTTTACCCAATTCACTTAGGTCGTCACAAGTATGATTTACGGCTCGCTCTAAAACAATAAATCCAGCTCGGTCTCCCTTTTGTCTGTCGTCCTTTTCACTTACAGATGAGATCAATGGAGGGGCACGAGCTTGGTGACCAATCATTAGCCTAACCTAATCAGTGGACGTTACTCAGCTGCTCGACGTTTACCTTCCTTAGTTGTAATGGGTTTAGATAGCTGGATTGATTCTGTACGATTGTGGGGTACAGAACTAGCCATTTTTGTCTCTGCCATCATTTTGTATCTCGATTCACATTCAGTGCTTGTAAAATATTACATGCTCCGGTCTGTTATGAGGAAACACTGGCTCATGATGCCCCTGCTCAGTGTGCCACTCCTAAGAATGGGTAAAGCGAGAATACCAATACCAGTGACAAATCATGCTGTGGTGACTCGAGAAAGGAAGGCCAAACAAAAAAGGCACCACAAGCAAAATGTACTATCTTTAATTTGATTTAAATGTTATAATTTTAGGTTTGCCTTGTGCTTGTAAGAATATATTAGACTAGGGAGCCTATAGTCTCCTTGTTTGTTTGTTTGTTTTTTTTACCACAAAAACACAGTTTAAAAAAAAAAAAATCCCCCTCAAAAATATGTCTGTAAAACTCAACCAAATAAACCCACGCATCTAAACCTGGCTTCATTAATAATTCCCATTATCCCCCCCAAATTATATGCAGTTTAGTTCATGTTATCATGTATAGAAATCCTTATTTACAAATTCATTTAAAAAAATAATCTGCATTACTTTTTTTGTCGTTTTTCTTTTTAATCGATTATATTATTACAACACAAGTTTCAAATTGATATACCTAAACATTATTATTTTATTCCTGATCATCCTTTTTTGCTAGATATAGTTTTACACTGATATCTTTTTATGTGCTCACTTTTTATAGCACTAAGAGGTAAAAGCTCAGCTTTATGTGAAAATCACTTGGTCGATTACCTCGTATTTTAAGACAAGTCCCTGTCGCAGTTGGGTGTGTCTCTGCACTTCTTTGAATGAGGATTTACGTCTCTGGTGCCGGCGGTGGCATAGAGACGACCCCGGCGGCCCTGTGTGTCACGCTGGCTACTCTCCGCCAATGACATCACCGAGACAGACTCAGTGTCAGACGGGACACTGCTCCAGTCATAACTCCAGCTGGGGAGACAGGGATGGGTCGTTTACATGGAGACACGGTTCACACAGGCCTCTACTATCGTTCTATTATTGATTTAATTTCTGGGATTTAAGACATTCAGTGATGTGACAATTGATTTATTGAAGTTATTTGATAGCTCAATACTCTCCACAAGTCAAAATGTTAAAACTGTTGCTTTAGCTAGCATTCTTGGGGTTTAGACTTCAATATATCATTACACACTATTTATCGAAGTCCCACATTAATGCATTGCAACACTGTGAGAAAGTCAAAGGAAAACTGGCATGAAGCAGCAGTAGAGCAGCAAAATCAAAGTAGATGTGATATTTGTTTGAAGCGTCACAGAGTAAAATTACAAGTATGGCTGATTCTACCTTTGGCTGATGTGTGTGAGAGCAGTGGGCTCATTTGCAGATAAGGGGCATTTGCTTGTCGAGACTGTTGTTTCTGTGTCCTCTGCTGCAGTCTCTTCAGCTACTCCGATGATTTTCTGCTCAAAAAAGGGATGACTCTTAAGATTGAAATTAATTTGAAGAGGTCTCAACATCATTGCGGAGGATGGTCTTACATTAGGCAACTGTAGGTTTTGTAGGGCCAGCTGTGAACTCGGGCGTCCTCTGGTTGAGCTGACGCCACTCTTTCTTTTTCTTCTGAGGCTCTGCTTTAGGCGATCATGGAGCTTCTTCCTTTCCTTCCTAGAGAAAATATATACAATATAGAATGATGAATTAGTTATTTAATTAGTTATTTAGTTCGCTCCAAGAGTCGGGTTAATGCACAAACAGTATTACGTTTTAGCTGTTTTTGCAATTCTCTATTAAACCTAAAGTGCAGTAAAGTGAAATTACTTTGTTCTGCAGTAGGCGACCACACACATGATTCCAACAACCAGGAGTGCAATGCAGATCCCTGTTATTGTTAAAATGCGTTTCTGATACAGCTCCTCGGCTTCTGAAAGACAAGACGACAATTCGTTTTTAAACGTCAGCTCAACCTTACAGGTCCACCACATGAACTTTCACTAAATTCACCAGAAATTCTACAGAAGGTAAGACTATGAGTACGCTACATATCTAAAAAATAAAATTCAACAGATATATGCATCTTCATGGGATTATGAATGCCTATACACACACATTACCAAAGCTAGTTTCCATTTGACTTTTGTAAAGCCGTGACCTGCAGAACAAAGCGTTTTTTTACTCAAGTAAGAGTAACATTACTTTGAAATTATTCTACTCAAGTAGAGGTTAAATGTAGTGACCAAAATAATTACTCAAGTAAAAAAGCACATGGAGAAAAATCTGCATACAGTGAGTATTGAGTAACTGTTTGAGCGTAAAAGTTTGATTTATGTTTCAGTAAAGACATAAGTTATGAGAAACAAAACATAAAATAAAAAAGTGCAAAGGAAATATCATAAAATATATCAAAATAAATAATTTTGAAGAACACGAAAACACAAAGTACATCCATTTTGTATGTCAATATGAAGTGTATAATTTATACTCAAGTAAGAGTACAAATACTTCAATATAATATTAATCAAGCAGAAGTAAAAAAAAAAGTACATTTACAAAAATGTACTTCTTGAAAGCTTTACAGCACGTGATACTATTCATCAAAGGCTTAAAATTATGTACACTTCGCGTTATGTCAAAGCTGACTACTGACGATCTATTGAAAAAATTGCAAAAGTAGTCATATCTATTGTCAAAGAAGATCATACTGAATCTAATCTAAGACGGCTAACACCCAGATGCCACAGAGAAACGAGAGAGAGAAGTCTTTATTAAGTGAGAAGTCGTCTCAGCGCTGAGTCTGGAAAGATAAGATTAGATGTATTTCATCAGCCCTCTTGCGTAATTGCCCAAGCAGTCATATTTTAGGGTTTCAGGAAAATTCATTTTAAGAAAAAAACACTTTGGAAAAATTAATAGAGGTGACAGAGACCGATGTAACAAGTCCTCCGATTGGCAGAGGACAAATCAAGTGATACCTAAAGATGAAGCAATGTTTATGGAGTATAATAAAAAACGACAGTCTCTATTTGCCCAAAATATTATTAAGCTTAGAAGCTGATGATTATTTATTAGGCCCGAGCCTGGACATGCCTTCCTGTGACAACAACTCACAGAAATGGGCACAGTCATGAAAAGTGCATCCCAGTGGGCAATATGCACACACCCCAAACAGAATGGCTCGGCAGCGCCGCCTCGGAATTTGGGGACATGCATTTTTTGGCATAAACCATTCCCATTTGGCACAGTAATAGAGCACATGGAGACAGTCATAAAACATCATTATAGCTTTGCCCTCTGACCAACAGGAAGTCAGCAATTTTGGGTTGAAATCTTGGAGACGATTTTGTTTTAAAGAACTAGTCTTTAATGTTTGGCCAGATAAGCTCACGCTTGGTCAATAGCATCTAGAGACATGGGGCTAAAAAACAAGTCCTCTTTTTTGGATACTATCTGTGGTTCTCATGAAGCTCCCCGACAAAAACATGCTTTTCCCCCGTACCTTTGACACCTCGTACTATGCAATCTCACTCATATTTGGATGACATAAGTTCACTCACAGTCTCAACAGATAGTTCATAGAGTTCATATGCCGAGGTTATTATGAGCTCTATCTGTGCACAGTGCTCACCATTATAGCGCCCCTTATGTATAGCTTGACAAATTGCAGTGTGACGGCACTTTGCAGATATATTCTATATTTTTTAAGAAAATTAGCCCTCCACCAAGCAAACTTGCCTACCCATGCTGTACAGGGTTGCTGGTTCTCTGCCATATATCCTCCATTTTAGTCCAATGGAGTGCCTGCCCCTTTCGCTCTCCAGACATTTTAATAAACAAGTCTTGTTTTTTTTTTTTGTCGCAATGAGCTCAAACCTGGTCAGTACCATCTGATTGGATGAGACACAGACCGATATTTATGAAATGTTCAATGTACAAAACACTACAGACCCGAACTTTTTTTTAAAATAAAGTAGGTTTCTATAAAAAAACTTTTTTTAAATGTTTGTTCTATTTGAGTCTGTGTTTACTAGAAAACAATTCATCGATTACTAAAATAGTTGTCACCTATTCCAATAATCGATTAGTTGTCGATTAATCGATCAGTTGCTGATCAGCCCTAATAATTATACTATTCTGGACTGGCAAAAAGCTATTATTTATGTTATGTCTGCAAAAGGAAACAAGCTTTGGATGAGAATGTAGGGATTTACCTTAACCCGAGAAGAAATAAATCAAGCATACCCGTAAAATCAATCCCAAGATGTTCTGCTCATGGCAAAGGGATAAAAGAACAAGGGGGGTTAAGTCCTGAAGTGTAGTGCTGACTAGAACTATTTTTCTGACATTCTAGGGAAGAAAATTGTCTGAAGCCTGCTACTATTCCCAATAAATGTGTTGATGATGGTAGGACATAGGACAAAGCCCTTATATTATATTCAATACTCAAACCTCACATTATGCTTTTATTACAAGCAAGGCTTAAAAACCTGGCTACCTGGCTTACTAACTCATGTACAGTATCCTGTACAGGGTAAGACAGTCTGGTACAGCTTGTAGGAACCGATAACGTAATAACGGCCAATAACGTAATAACTCCTAACTGTTGAGCCAATAGTGTAATAATGATTTACCGGCTGATAATGTAATCATTATTACGTTATTGGCCTGACAAGATGAAAATCATAATGTGATCAATTCAGCCATGTATGTGCTGTAATGTGCTGATTTTTCACCAGCTTTTGTATTTTACTGCCTTTTGTTTGTTTGTTTTTATCAAGATCTATTTTCACTTGAAGCAACTTGTCGCAGCTCAAATGCATTTGACCACGACGGTAGCACAGACTGTAAAACAGGTCATTTTATGATGGAAAAGTTGCCGGTTCGAGTCCTTCCACTGACAAGTGCATGACGTCGCTGTGTCCTTGGGCAAGGCATTTCCCCTCCTCGCCTGTGTATGAATGTGGTGCATGTGAGAGTGAGTGGTCCAAGTGGCTGATGGGACTAATAGTAAGTTCCTGCTCCTGTATCTGCATCGTGTATCTGAGACTTCTTCCACCGCTGACTAAATCCCAGTTTGGTACAATGATAATAGGCTCATGATTAATAAATAAATAAAACATTATATGATAATATATGAAAAACCTCTTTCTTTCTACTACAGACTATTATTGTTGCCACAGCTGCCTTGGGTAAGTTACCTAACTGTGCCATTGGCCTCTCTGACCACTACCAAGCACTCACTCGCACATTCATACATGTGCAATGTGAGTGAAGTGCATTGCCCAAGGAAACGGCGACGTCATGCACTTGTCAGTGGAGGGACTCAAACCGGCAACTTTTCCATCATAAGAACCTGCTTTACACTCTGGGCTACAGTCGTAGGTGAGATACGCTGAAAAAATATAATAATAATATATATTAATATATAAAAATAGCTACATTGAGAGAAAATAGCACTAAAACTATGAATAATATGTTAGTTTTTGAAAACAGAGTAAAATTCAAATTGTATTATTACATTATTGGCTGAATTTATTACATTTGTGAACGATTTTTGTCTTGTCAGGCCAATAATGTAATAACCAGCCAATAACATAATAATTATTACATTATCGGCCATCAAATGGTTTTACGTTATTAGCCCAACAGAGTTGTTACGTTATCGGCCATTATTACGTTATCGGTTCCTACACAGCTCCGTAGGGATTGGATTTCCGGATTTCAGCACCATTCTGGCTCAACCAATCACAGTATGGCGGTGCTTCTGTTATAGAGTAAGAAGAATAACTGGCATTTTCCTAATTTAATAAAATGTTTTTTTTTTTTTTTACCAAACCAAAAACATGCACAATAGGTTAATCCTCCCGGTGATTCTGATCAGCCTGGTTTGACATCTGGAAATGGGTCCCCGGGCGCTGCACTGCGGTCGCCCACTGCTCCTTATCGGTTGCCCCAGCGGCATCGAAGGATGGGTCAAATGCAGATTTCACCATAGGGACAATAAAGTCTTAACCTTAACCTTAGTGCGACACGGTGATGCAGCAGTTAGCGCTCGTGCCTCACAGCAAGAAGGTCTCAGGTTCTATCCCCTTTCTGTGTGGAGTTTGCATGTTCTTCCCGTGTCAGAGTAGGTTTCCTCCGGGTGATTCTGTTTCCCCTACCTAAAATATGTACAATAGGTTCCCCTCTGGGACCAGGACTGCTCTGGATATTAGATCCCTAATCCCAGTGGGACTTTCCTGGTTAAATGAAAGTCAAATTAATAAATAAGAATTAGAAGTAATACAGCATTCGCTCTTGTACTAGAGGAAATCAACAGGTATTCATGACATTTCTCTGATTGTTTCACTCTGCACATCTTCACACAAAGCTCTGTGGAGGAGCACATGACTGTCTTACTCTGTATTGAATAGCCAGGCAGCTAGTGAGGCTGATGCAGTAACTTAATAGTCACACCGTCATTTCCTCTGTGTCACTACCTAGGACATACCATCTGTCACACAGAATCAAGTACCAGTAACCGTTAATAATGTATGCTTTATTATTAAGGGCAGCTCAGTTTGTAGAGCATTTACCCTTTGATCCTTTGGCCACACACTTTATCGGCCTGGCTGGTGTCATGTTTGTGTGATTGGGTGAGTGGTTCTTTGATGGAAAAGCACTTTATAAAGTCAGAACATTTACAATAGCCATTAACTAACACCACCACCAACTTAAGTTTTTTCAACTACACAACAGATATTTTTGGTATCTCAAAGCTTCATCTCCCTTTAACTGTTGAGTTACCTAGAAGCAACTACTTAATTTAAAGGAAAGGCTTGCTACATGCAGAAAAAAACACCCTACAAACAATTTCACATGCAGCACCCAAACGAATGTTCAGGAAACAATAGGTAAAGGGAGAAACACAAAACAGCACTAATCTCTAGTCAAATGAGAGGTAATATATAAATATGACATACTGTAATAGCTGGCCATGACATAGTTTTGGCATCGATCACCAGTAAATTCATTGGGACACCTATGTAGAAACAGAAGAGAAGGAAGGGAAAGAGAAGAGACCAGGTTAGTCCATACAGTAGCTGTGAATGACCCACAACAGTCATCACTGGTGTTGGCAAGACAGGCCAGCTAGACCAAAGTGTCTAGTCACAATCTGAGATTTATTGTATTCAATGAAACCCAATTTAGTGGTTTCTTTGTGAGATGTGCATGTATTACAAACTTGGCCACTCGGGACAGGTATTTTTACATGAAGTCATGGCTCCTACATAAAGACACACAACCCGAATGCATGAAAAACAGCACCAGAAACGTATTGTTACTGTATCTGTGAGATGGCACTATGTCTAAAATGACGGCAGCCCAACCAGTGATTACCAGGGTCCCCCATGTTCTCATACGTTCAACAGTCCTGTTGGAACAACCATAGTATGCATTGAGTTAGTGTTATGCCCTGAGTTGATGAGAATGGAGATTAGGAAGGCGGCGGCATGTCTTACCTGTACACCACATGACACACAGCCTGAGCCTAGACTGATGGCACTAATGTGATGAAATGTACATGCAAGTTTCAGTATCAAGCCTTATACCCATTACCAGCTAAGAGAGAGCTAATTTAAAGTTACTGAAGGGATTTCCGTAATTTCTTTGGCAGAAACATGACAGAGGTGAAACACCAGTAATGACATGTGGGGCTGAGATCAAGGTTCACATACGTTTGGATTTGAGACTCTCTTAAGCACAGCGCGTTCACATCGGTGCCCAGTGAAGCCTGCCAAGCACCTGGTTGATGGGTAGAAAAGGAAACATATAAACAGCACTGGAAATAGGCAAGTCCCTTAACAATGCTAAATACTGTGAATGAGGCATGAATTTGTGCATTCATTTTTCACTATAACAAATGTAGTGTGCAGACATGTCATGACTAAGAGAGAGATGCCCTGTGCCTCAGTTGTCTTCTGAAGAACCGCAGTTAAATGTCCTCCTTTCATTTGATGTATTTATGCCATATGCGCAAATTAGTTCCAATAAACTTTGCTTCAGCACATTCCTTTTTTGGTTGAATATTTTGTATTTATTTTTTGTTATTGTTACTGTTTGGAAATTTGGATGCATCAATCAACCCAAATAAACCATTCAAACCATTCTTTGAATCCATTAGATCAGTGGTTCTCAACCCTTTTTGTCTCACGTACTCCTTCAGTCGTTCGTTTATACTCTGAGTACCCCCTACCTCGAGGATCTTGCCAATATTATTACAAAGTGACCAACGACACTACGATTATTTAGTATTTAATAGTGTGTTGTGTTCAAAATAAAGCTAAATTACTCTCAAAATCAAACCTTTTACTGAAATACATAATTAAAACTAACTTTCCCTTGAAATTAATATTAAGAGTCTACTCAGTTTCACTTTCTTTTTTATTCTGAAATAATTCCAAGCACCCCCGCTAAGTGCTCCAGTACCCCTGGTTGGGAAACACTGCATTAGATGAATTGTTAGTGCACTGATATAGAAATACTATGAACCACAGTCTCTCTGAAATGCCATCAGATCTGTAACCAATCCAATAAGTAAATTAAACATAACATTATACTGAACTGTGCAGGCTTTAGATGTTCCAAGACATTTACATGATTTTACACTGTACAGTTGGCCCACCTGCACAGGAACTTTGTGCTGCCTGGCATAATCTCCAGCGTGAAGCACTCGCCTCCATTTACACAGTAGTTTTTCTGGCTGTCGCTACAGCGGGTCACATGACTGGAGGTCTTTAATGTTGTGGTGCTGGTGGTTGCTGTAAAAGACACCCATCATTAGTGGAACATAAAAGGCCGACAACACAGCGTAAACAATAACAGATTATACACTCAGTATTTGTAAGCACTGGAACCTCCAACATAAATCAGGTCAAGAGCTGTTGTGTGGCGCATTTGTGTTTACGAGGGTGAAAAGGGTTCACGGTTCACAGTTAGGAACAATTATGATTATCACGCTACCATCGATAACAAAAAATACTTTAATCAACAAAAAAACATATTATTGACATTTCGGGCTAGGTACCGTAAAACTATACCAGTGTGGTAAAATGATAAAATAAACGTATTGAAAGCAGGTAAAGAGACCAAGTTTTGACGCCTGTTGGGTCCAGAGACGGCATTAACTACAGCTCAAGTAGATACAACACCAGGTCACATGACTGTTTAGTTCTGAAAAATTTACTCGTAAAGAGTGACACAGGAAAAAGAGGCTTTTCTTATTACGCTGCCTACAAATGGAACAAACTACAAAGACTTTACAATTGAACTCTTTAGTGCCTCTTTCACGTCTAAAACGTAGTATTCGATATGTATAGAGAAAATTATATTTGCTTTGATTGATATTTGTCAAATTTTCTAAATATAGTATTGTTATTCTCTGCTATAAAAAAGAGAGTCTAGTACTCTCATTGGACCTTCCCTGTATAAATAAAGATAAATAAAAATGGTTTCAGCTCAAATAAACGATACCAATTTAAAATATTTTTTTAGGGGATAAGTGAACAATATTGCTCTGTTTTCTGGTTCTAGATGACAAATATTTGAGAATAGGTAGGTATCGAAAACAAGTATCGTTCAGGTATCAGTATCAAAAACTGATACCTGAACGAGGTATCAGTTTATCGAGGTATCAACGAGGTATTAACGAGGTATCCGTTTTTCTTTTTTTATCGTTAACATAAACTTTTCAATGTGCAACCTGCCCCACCCCTCTCAAAGTGTGCTCCCATTTCATAAGCGTCTAAATGAAATTGCACAGGTTACATGAATGAACATACTAGGTATAATTTGCTCTTTTTTAATTGTCCATATTGGGCATTGTTTTAACAGTTAGATTGATTAATAATTATTTGTATAATCCTTTTAGATTATGACAAAAATAATCCAGATTTTTTTATTACCTATAATCGAGCAACCCTATTACACAGAGCACAGGAAGAATGAGGAATTTAACTTCAACAATGTTGAACACCTTTCTGAACTGCAAAAAGTAGAAACCAGATATTATTTCCTTCTTCCTGTTACAGGAATGAATGAGAATTGACCTTAATAGCAATTTTGCAACTCATGGTTGACCTTCATTAAAAAGGTTAAACAGGAATAGACGGTCATAAAAAGCAGAGCTTATAGAGAAGCATACACAGGCTATTTGACTGCATTGAACATGTGCTTGAAGTACAAATTAATGTGTATTTATTGTCAGTCTTGATTAAGTTCCCCGTTGTTCTATTTTAAGGGTAGTTATGGTCAATAGTAAAGGGTTATCAGTAGAGGTGCACCTCTAGTTATCAGTGTGACTCAGCAGGAGTTTGGCGCAGTAGTTTCTGTCTTTATTACACGTTTGACAGTGCAGCTGGGAATACAGAATCCCTGCTTAGTCTGAAAGATCAGAAACATTAGCCTATTGAACAATGATACAGCGATGGAGAGGAGCCAACAGGCCTCCCTTTCTCGGCTGTTCGACTCAGTGGCCCGCACTGGCTGATATTTGCAGATGCATCAGTCTACTGCAGTGGATGGAGTTTCTCTCACGCAATATCAAGGACAAACCGTGATGCACTGCACCAGCATCTACGGATCTATGTTAACATGACTTTGGGGAGTCACAGCAGATGGCAGCTCTATGGTCAAACAATAGGCTACACTAAGATTAGTCTATTTATTTATTTATTGCATGTGTGTGATCATATTCATGGCCACTATTGTGTTGTCTACCTACATGACAAAGTGCTTTGAGACTCTGGGGATCTGCATTGTACAACCCCGTAAATCTAAGACTTTTGTGCATATTAATTTGTGATTGAAATTGAAAATATTCCAAAAGACTCATCAAACAAATATGCCACTTACTTATGGGCAATGTGAACAGTAATTACGTTCTCTTTACATCCCAGTATTTGATTAAAGAATTGAAAACTGCAAATTGAGGTGTCATTCTTACGAGACAGGAAAATCTTGAAAGGCCCATTACAGTTTGACACAGTACAAGTGTGTCTGAATATGGCATCTTATTGATCTGTGGTGAGACACACCCTCTGCATGAGGCTTAATGGCTCTAACAGCCACTAGAGGGAGAAGATCAACTGCCCTACTGTATCCTCTGTGCTTCCCCCATTTGACTGCAAGTGACACTAAGCATTTCATTTTACACTGAAATGTTTTTTAATGTATAACTCTAAGTTCATACGTTTAAAGGCTCTAAATATTCACAACTTATTTAAAGAGACAGTCTCTCATGGTGGAGTTATTTCAAAGATTTGTAAACACCGATGACAACAACTGATATCATCAATTTAACCCAACTATTATATTGACTCATCCTGTAATTACATCATTGACTGAGGCTGAGGTTTTCACGGGACAAAGAGGACACTGACCTGTTGTAACCACCACTGTGCTCCTATGGAAACACTCACAACTTATAACCTACTTAAACAGACTATACAAGTAATAGCTGGGACTATTATCAAATATTGATTACCTTGATGCTTGTTATAAGTTGATAATTTTATTACTAGATAAAGACGGCACATATTGTACTTTTATAATGTTGATCTGTTTTTGTGTAGGAATGATACACTTGTATAGTAATGCATTTTGCACACAAAATACCAACATTAATGTTGAACAACTTTATCATTAATGTGTAACCCATGCTTGCAACAGCTGTGCTACAGTGAAGAACTTTATTTATTTATTTGTTTTGTACTGACATGTTAACACATAAGTAAATAGTCAGTATTTTTTTGTCATTTTCGCACTCTGCAATAGCATTTTGAAGTGGTATAAGAGGGCCTCAGCTACACTGACGAGGGCATTGTATGGGCTATAAGTACATATTATCATGGCCAGTTAGAACGAGTAGGACCGCCTCAGACATGGTCATGGGACTTGTCCAAACTGACTTTGTCAAGAGTGTCACCGGTGGAGCAACAGCTTTATTCCTTCCTGTGTTATTCTTATTTATCATTTAAGTTAGACTTTTATAAAGACATACAGCAATATACAGGAAACTCTTTCTCTTTCAGTAGCACTTCATGAGCCAAGATGTAAATCTCACAAAGATGTGACTACAACACAAAGATGACAGTGGCGAGCCGCTGGCAGACATGACTGTATTAGCGGCCTTTTCTTCCTGCGGCTGTGGGATGGAGGGCATCAATTAGCCTCCAGCCGCTCTGACCTTGAAATGGAGCTGGGTGCTGAACAGGAAGTCTCCGTGTACCACAGCCGAGTTTCAGTTTGTGTCATGCATCATTTATTGATTTTCACTTTTTCATTTGACTGGAACCATGTGGCCAGCTTGAACATTTCAGAGGGGCTGCCATAATGAAACTTTCTGTGCGAGTGACAATCAGTCCCCTCAGGTGATACGTATTGTATTTACCTGCTCCTCCATGTTGTAATTTTTCAGTGGTTTCGTCACCAATCTTGACTACACAGTGCAAGTCACAACGTGTCTGCTTCAGGTGAACTCCTGAAAGCTGACACCTTCTCAAACAGCAGCTCAAAATGTATTTGCAAAATCAATAAAAATGATTTTATTTGATCAATATAGTTGATAGTTCCTGCTTATTATTGTATTGTAAAAATATAATATAGGGTTAGAATGGTTTCTTGTAGAAGGTGTCGCTACCTCGGTCTGTAGATCGAGACATAAGAAGTGTGGTACTTACATATTGTTGGGATGTCATTGCTGTGTAACCCCTGAGTGGTTTGAGCATTGGGGGTCTGCTTTCCAGGGGTCGTGTTTTCAGCATTGTATTTCAGTGTCACTGAGGAGTCGCTCAGAGTCACTTTGGGAGAGAGACGCACAAATGGCCGCTGTGTAGATTTGTCCTCCACCAACACTTCAGGACGTCCCGGCGTGGTGGTGGTAGTAGCACTGGAGGAGGAGGATGTAGACCAAGGCAGATGTGAAGGGGACAGAGTCAATCCCATTGTGGGATCAGCTGATATAATAAAAGGGTCCTGTCCAATAGGTTTAGGGTCCAAGTGTGTAGGAGGTTCATACTCAAAGATCTTATCCACAAAGACCCACTTCAGGCCGGCTGTACAGAGAGCTAAACTAAGCAGACAGGCCAGGATGGGCAGGATGCAGATTTTCTCAGAGTGTAGGCAATTGTTAATCTGGTCCATTTGTATGCAGACACAGCAGGTAATAGGCAAGGCCACAGCTCCCTCAGCCTCTGCCTGCCCCTCATCCTGTCCACAGTCGCTCTCCTGGGCAGTTCCTTCTTCAGTGTCCTGCCTGGCTTCATCAGCTGCCCCTGTGTCCTCTGCTTTCTCCATTGGGACTTGTCCGGTATCAACAGAAAGGCCACCAGGGGACACCGTCCCAGTGCTGATGTCCTCCATTCCCTCTGTCATCCTACCCAGCACCACAATGGGAAGGCTCTAACAACTCTGAAAGTACTAACTCAGAGCATCGCACTGTGACTGTGCATCATCCGGTGTAGTTTCCATGATTCTTATTCTTAACAAAGTTATGAATGTTTTTTAGACTCACTGTCCTTAACCCGGAGGGTCTTGTAAATTTTAGGAAATGGAGCTCCTTTTTATGCTGTCTTGGAGGAAAAAGGCGTGTGTCTAAAAATAGATTTGTCATAAATGCTGCAGATAAAATCAAAACAAAAAACACAATTAGAGAGGTATTAACCTTTGCGTATGAACTTGAGTGGGACAGAAGTGTACTCACCTGGGAAATTGGAGCAAGGATGTGGCGTGGTCCAGCTGCAGGGGCTGCAGTTGCTGTAGTTGCTGTAGTACAGAGGACAGGATGGCCAGGCACTGCAGTGGCACGAGGGACATGCTGTCTGTGGAGCTCCCGGCAACAGAAAGGCTGAATCATCAGGGATAGGCAGGTGCCCGTCCGCGCAGAACCAGCCACAGAAACAGATGAGTAAGGAGAAAGGAAAAAAAGCATGTGAGGAATAGGAGGGCGGGAGGGCTGCAGCAGCACCGAAGGGCAGACGGGATACTCCCCTTTATGTGGAGCTCACTGCTCTCCTCTCTTACTTTCAAAGTGGAGTGCAGGACAGGCACTTGCCTCCTCCCACAGTGCTGCTCTTCCTCCTCTGCTGTCTGCTGCTGTCTCTCTATACTCTCCCATTGCAGACTTCTCTCAATCCTAACATAAAGCATCCAGCTAAGCAAGTTGCGACTTGATCCAATTAGAGCGCATGTCAGCGAATCACAGACAGGCTACGGACATGGCCACCCCTCCAGCACCACTCCCCATTACGCTGATACTATAGGAAGGGTGTGTTTTTTGTCAAGGGGAAGGAGCCAGAGAAGCAGACATATGATCTGTCCCAGGAGACTGCAGCCATTGTGCTATATTCCTTTCAAGTTATTAGTGCAATAATTTACATGCATAATAATGAGGTTCAGGTTGAATAGATATATGGACACTCCGAGATGCTTTCCACACTTTAGCTCTGCTAATGATGAATGCCTGTGCTGAGTAGTATGATCTACATTTTATAGGCGTTTATTTATTCTAAAATGTGTCTTTTAAGATGCACGTAAAAATGAGAGTCGCTGCACCAACCATAAAGTATTGAGTCCCCAGCCCCCAAGCACACCTCTGTAAGAGGCTCATAGGACAGTGCAAGAGCTTAAACAAGATGAGGAGCGCTGAGAGGTCAGGTCACTGCCACACTGAATACTGACACCACTGTGACCCTTTCCAATCCACAGACAGAATTAATACCAGTAATGGTATCTGCCAGAGAGCACTTCCTGTAAAACCCCCCTGAATTAGGGACCTGCATATTGATTACCTTCTCAGCATCTTCACTTTCGCCTTTTGTTTAGAAGTCAGCTCTGTCTTAACCTAAATGTGTATGGATTGTAGGCTATATCACATGGAGTAGATTTCAGGCATGAACAGTAGGTGAAATAAGTATTCTCTGTATTAGTATTTTTCTGAAATATATGTAAATATATTTCCAGGTCTGATGATTATTTTAGTAATTTATTGGAAACAACTATAGATGTATATATGATGTAATATATACTAGATGAACTTCTGATGAGAATTTGCAGTTTTTCTATAATTCGGCACATTTACAATTTGTATATACATATTAATGTGCACGGCTCCATCTAATATATAATATATAAAAGTATAAAAATGTGAAATGATCCAGGAAAAAGTATTGGGCTAACTGAAATCCATTCAATGTTCGATACAACAGAGTTTGTTGTGAAAGCTACAGCACCTGTAATGAGAGACAAGTCATTGCCCAGATGTTATTTTTGCCCCATTCTTCAAACCATGAAGGATTTTCTGGCCACTTTCCATTTACGTTCAATTGATTTCAGGTCAGGTGATTGGTTGTGCCATTCTAGCAGCATGTTTTTTTCTCTGCAGCTAAATTAAGAGTTGGCTGTGTGTTTGAGAACAGCCTCACACTGTGATGTTCCCACCTCCCAGCTTCACCTAGCCTGGTGTTGTTTTGCTGACTTCCATTTGACCTCCAAAAAAACTGTTAAATTGTGGTCTGATCTGACCAGACTTTAGTCTCCCAGTTTACTGTAAAAGGAGGAGTCTTCAGCAGTGCTCGACTCTTGGAAAACCAGTGGTATATGTTACAATGATGTGGTCTCAGCTCCTGAACAGAAATAGTTTAGACGTCCTTCAATACCTGATGCAGGCAGATTTCAGCCTGCAGATTTCAGCTGGCTTTCTGGACCTCCCATTCATCAAGCGTATGGACATCAATGGCTTGATTTCTTGAATGAATCTCAGATGAGGGCAGAGGCCGACTCTATGGGAGAGACGTGGTTTTTGGTAGGAATTTCAAAACAGAAAATCTACAAATGTGGAATCTGATCATTATTAGAGAGGGATTACACGCCTGCCATACTAAAGAAAGACCCAGCATGTTGTCACTTTAGTTCACCGTGAAGAGAAAACTATTTGTTCCTAGTTCATTTTTTCTGACAAAGACGATAAACTCTGTGTCAGGTTTGTTTTATGTGGATAGGCCTACCAATTACTGAGCTATTAGCCGTGAACCAAGTTGAAACTTCTGAATTAATGGTTACCCATAGTTACTTACCACCCCAAAAGTCACTTCAATATTAAACTTTTGGCTTTGTTGTGATGTCACGTGACTCATATCTGGTGAAAATGCAATGTCAGAACAGTAGCACCTTTAGAATACGTTTACTGAAAAGAATGATGCCAATACATATTTTAGGCTATAAGAGCCGAAAAATCAACAGTGTGCGGCGCGTCAAGCTTTAAAAGCGCACCATGAATTTCTAATAATAGTGCACATGACGGCAACTGATTGTTATTGTGTTAAGTAGAGACATTTGGCCTGCAACAAAAATAACTTGTTACATTGTTACCTTCATTGTTTTAAGAAAGCAGTTCTGCCATGATGGCTTTTATTGCCAAAAATCCTAGATTACAGATGTGATTTTGAGACATATTTTTTACAAAAAGACATCAGGCTTTAATTTGGTGAACACATTTAAGCAGACCAGAGCCACGATCCTCAACATAGTTCAAATCCCTCTAACACCTATGACCACATACAGTACACATACAAATTGCCTACCATGAGTGCAACTGAATGAAAAATTAATTAATAATGATTCAAAGTAGAAATCAACTTCTATAATAAAGTGCCACCAACACAGATTAAAGAAAAACTGAAAGAAAAACATTACATTTAGTACCCACTAATAAATAAAAAATCACTATCACTTTTAGATCCAATTTCCCTTTGTCCATCTTAATGATTAAGCTGCTTTGATTAATGACCAAAAAACAACAGGATAAACTACAAATATCTATAGAAACAGATATAAAAACACAGTAAAAGGTTTGAGAAACAATTCCCTGTATACTACAAAATAAGTAAGATGGCTCGGGCCTTAAAAACACAAATTGACAATATATTATTCTGGAGCTGCAAGTAAACCTTGAACATGAAAACAGCAGTCCTTCAGTACCTTAAATTACAAAATATTAGAACTCTTGAGCTACACATCTGATGCATAGTGTGCACTGTGACCAAAGATCACGTTCTGTGGCTATAGTCAATAATGTAGGCGTCCACCATAATGTTGGTGTTTTAACAAAGACACCATAGGCACAAGTTGGCAAAGAGGTGACCAAGGGATCCTGGGGCAATAGATTTTCCAAGCAGTTTTTCGCCCTCAAATGTGAACTTTAAACCTGATGTCGCTCAACCACTTTAAGTGTGTCTAGTAAGTCTAATCCTTTAATCGTGCTTCTAAGAGCCTGGGGGGTGGGGGGCTACATGAAGAACTGAGCCAGAAGGTTAGCTATTCCCAGCAGAATCAGGAAACTGTGAAAGACAGCAGATGGCCAGGTGAGCGCCCCCTGCCTGTGAAGGGAGATCATGTGGATCAAGGCAGGGAAGATGAACACTAAGGCCAGACCACACGTGGCACCGGAAAATCTACAGACAAAACACAAGGCACAGTCTCAATCTATCATAATCATAGAGTGATAAACTAGTAATTACACAAATGATTAGTGCTTATTCTAGTGCTTACCGTATGATGGAGCCAATATTTGGATAAAAAATAGCGGTAAGAACTCCAGCTCCAACAATGAAGATGTTCAGCAACAGGACATGACAGAAACTGAAGGCAAACAAATATTTGCACAGCCGATGAGTAGGATTGCAATTGCAAGAGATTTATAGTCACATACTGTATTAAAGATGTCCAGAAGTAGTAACATGTAATAAGACTGAAATACAAGCTGTTAAACTATCCGAGGACTCTAGTATCTGTAAGCAGGTTTCATACATACAAGACCTTGGACTAGACTGTGATTATTCTTGCAGCTCTGTATATTATTTCTATGCCTATAGACGGTCATTTATCAAGAAGGTGCAAAATGGGAATGCGAGCTGAGTGGGCATTTTGCACCGGATATACATTTTAAAAGTTTTTTTTGCGTGTGTTACAGTACTGATAACTGAAAGAATTGTATCTGCAGTCTTTGCGTTCACTGTGATTAATACATTTTTATGTTGATGTTTTATGGATTGCCTTCTTGTAATTTTATGTCAATGTCAACTTTATTTAAAGTATATAGCACATTTAAAGACAGCTACATCTGCCAAAGTGCTGCACAACAAACATTATGAAGTGCAATTAATAAGTAAAAACAGTCACAAGATATACAACATTAACAATAATACTAATAATACATGAGACCTGCTGAGCTTGTGTGTAACGGTGAAGCACTTTGTATTACCGTGTGTATGAATAGTGCTACAAAGAGAGAATTCTGCGTGGGTAATGAAAAAGCAAACATGACTTTGCTGCTGATCCACTTTAAAACATGCTTCTCGTTTTGCACCGAGATAGCGCTTGGTAAATGAGTATTTAGGGCCTGATTTACTCAGCCTGCTGCTAAATTGCGAGTAGTACCTAACATTAGCCATTGCTATTTTGCGGGCGTGTTGAGATATTTCAATAATGTATGGAGTACACTACTAGAACTACTTTCAGAAGGACATGGATTATAACGTGTTGCTTTAAAGTAGTTTATATGTTGTGTTACCTGGGATAGCTGTTCCCAAAGAAGTGAGTCATCACTTGCACTCGTACCAGGTATCCCAGAAGAGGGTAGACAGTGACCATCTGAAATAACAGAAATGCCCGAGCTACAAATACCAACACATCACTGCTGGGGAAATTGTCTAAAAAATTCTGAAAAACAAAACACACATTTTAATTAGCATTTAGGTAATCATTAACACCTTGGATAATTTACAGAAAGTGGACTTTGTACCGGTTCAATGCATTCTTTGGTAAGAGGAGGAGAGGGGAAAGAAGCGAAAATCAACACTCCCACATAAAGGTATGTCAATCCGACCAGGAGATACGCCACAGACAGATCACGTACCTAAAATAAATAAAAGCACAGTGTTCACAAACATAATGGCCCTCATTTATCAACATTGGTACAAAAATGGTGTATGCGTAGGTGTATTTGCGATTTACGTCAGAGTGTGCGTGGCATTTATGAACCTGTGCTTTCTGCTCAGATCTTTCCGTACGCAAAAGCATCTGATGGTAAATGCCACGGAGAAATCCTAGCGTCATTTGAATGAAACGCCCAAAAATATTCATGTATGAGGAGGCCTCACCCATGGGTTTTACACACACGAAACACGTCAAAAAATAAATAAATAAAAAATAAACATAGCTCCAACCAGGAAATGATAAAAAGCTGTTTTTAAACACAAAATATGATATTTTTGCACATGAGGAAGATTAAAAAAATCTGTCACGAACCCACGTTAACCTTATAGCCAATCCAAGGTCACATTTACTAAATGTAAAAGAGGGGGGAAAAGAAATAGGCTAATAATAAACAGTGACCTTTATAAGATGTAGGCCTAAATAGCCTACAGTGGGGAAAAAAAGTATTTAGTCAGCCAAGTTGTGCAAGTTCTCCCACTTCACTTAAAAAGATGAGCGTTATACCTCAACTATGAGAGACAAAATGAGAAAAGAAAAAAATCCAGAAAATCACATTGTCTGATTTTTTTATGAATTTATTTGCAAATTATGGTAGAAAATAAGTATTTGGTCAATAACAAAAGTTAATCTCAATACTTTGTTTTATACCCTTTGTTGGCAATGACAGAGGTCAAACGTTTTCTGTAAGTCTTCACAAGGTTTTCACACACTGTTGCTGGTATTTTGGCCCATTCAGTGATGTTTTGGGGCAGGCGCTGGGCAACACGGACTTTGAACTCCCTCCAAAGATTTTCTATGGGGTTGAGATCTGGAGACTGGCTGGGCCACTCTAGGACCTTGAAATGCTTCTTACGAAGCCACTCCTTCGTTGCCCGGGCAGTGTGTTTGGGATCATTGTCCTGCTGAAAGACCCAGCCACGTTTAATTTTCAATGCCCTTGCTGATGGAAGGAGGTTTTCACTCAGAATCTTACGATACACGGCCCCATTCACGCTTTCCTTTACACGGATCAGTCGTCCTGGTCCCTTTGCAGAACAGCCCCAAAGCATGATGTTTCCACCCCCCTGCTTCACAGTAGGTATTGTGTTCTTTCTCCTCCAAACACGACGAGTTGAGTTTTAACAAAAAGTTCAATTTTGGTTTCATCTGACCATATGAAATTCTCCCAGTCCTCTTCTGGATCATCCAGATGCTCTCTAGCAAACTTCAGACGGGCTGGGACATGTACTGGCTTAAGCAGGGGGACACGTCTGAAGCCTTTGTTACTTTGGTCCCAGCTCTCTGCAGGTCATTCACTAGGTCCCCCCGTGTGGTTCTGGGATTTTTGCTCACCGTTCTTGTGATCATTTTGACCACACGGGGTGAGATCTTGCGTGGAGCCCCAGATTGAGGGAGATTATCAGTGGTCTTGTACGTCTTCCATTTTCTAATAATTGCTTCCACAGTTGATTTCTTCACACCAAGCTGCTTACCAATAGCAGATTCAGTCCTCCCAGCCTGGTGCAGGTCTACAATTTAGTTTCTGGGGTCTTTCGACAGCTCTTTGGTCTTGACCATAGTGGAGTTTGGAGTGTGACTGTTTGAGGTTGTGGACAGTTGTCTTTTATACTGATAACAAGTTCAAACAGGGGCCATTAATACAGGTAACGAGTGGAGGACAGAGGAGCCTCTTAAGCAAGATTTCTGGCTCTCACAGACCTGTAACTTCTTCCTTGTTTGTAGGTGACCAAATACTTATTTTCTACCATGAATTCATTAAAAAAAATCAGACAATGTGATTTTATGGATTTTTTTTTCTCATTTTGTCTCTCATAATTGAGGTATAACTATGATGAAAATTACAGGCCTCTCTCATCTTTTTAAGTGGGAGAACTTGCACAATTGTTGGCTGACTAAATACTTTTCCCCCCACCGTATATCAAAAAGGGTATACAATTTTTTTTAAAAGTGTGGCTATAACGCTGCAGTACAGACTCTGGACCGTGATCTGAACCAGCCAAAAGCAGCTGTCAGCTCCGGGGACTCAGCGGTGAAGCCGGAGGCAGAACTACGCACCTTTCGGCCTGAGCAGAGCCTTTCTCCGGGAAAGAACAGGTGCGCGGAGAGACAGCCGACCGGAACCTAACGAACCCGTTCGGACCGAATAGCCCTGCGACGGGACGTGCTTCGATTATTCCTCTGACGAGAGGAAAGAGTGCAGTCAGCAGACCCTGTGCCCACCGCTCAAACCCGGACTTTACGAACCCGTCCAGACAGAAAAAAGCTGTGGTGCTGTTGAAGGATTTGTTTGACTCCCGGGCTACTCGCGTCATGGAATACGGTCCACAGACTCGGCGCTCAATCCAGCCAGAACACAGAGCATGGCCTCGCGTAGACCCAGGTGAGTCCTGGTGTCCCAGTACACGGCAGCGGCCGCGGATTTGAGGCATCCGCACAAAGTTTGCGCAGCAGCGGTATTTTGTTAAAAATACTACAAAAAACAAAACAAATACAAAAAACACCATAAGCGTCTCTGTGGCTGCAGTCCAGGTTCTAGTGTCTCTGGTCCGGGCTGAGCCCAGAGGCTCAGCCCGTGGCCTGGAGGAGCATGTCGATGCAGCACAACATGGAATCAAGTCTGTCCATAAACATTAACGCTGTCGCCTTGTTTCATGTTTAAATCACTAATGAGGATAATATGCGATGTGGCAATGCGATTCATGCTGTTAAAAACTGTTTTCCTGCGCTGTTTAGTGTTTAGTTAAATTGGTGTATCATGTGCACCACCTCCTGACTTCGTGTAGGATCTGAGCGCACCGTACACCTGGCGTACGGGGCGCTCAGATTGATAAATCTGGGGGCCAATATAATCATATGTAATTTTGACAAATGTGAATCTGCAAATAGATTCATAGTTTGAACTCATTGCTGGACTACGGGTGGAAATTAGCCTTTGGCTACAATCTGGGATATTTATATTTATGTTGTAATATGTCTGTTCATTAACATGTATGGTTCCAATCTAATACTGACAAGTAAATTGGGAAACCACACTCACGTTGTTTTCCTGGTGTTTGTTGCTCTTCATTAAAGTTATGATACAGTTGTGAATAAAAAAAGCCAGAGTAAGAACACCTGTCAGCTGAGGAAACTGTAGTCTGAACTCTGGAAAGACATAATAACAGGAGAAACATGGTCCATAAATGGTTACATCCACAGTTTGGTCCTTAAATAATGGGACAGTGACCCAAATGTTGTTCTTTTATCTATTTATCTTTTTTTTTTTTTTTTTTTACTGACTATATCTCAACTGTTTACTCTGTAGAAAGAGTGTACATCCTCTAACTGCTAAAACATTATATTTTCTAGAAACTATTACGTTCAGGGTTTTGTATTTGATAATTGGCCATTATTACATTAACGGTCCACATACCTGGAACAAAAAACTGTGTGTGATCAAACCAGTGGAACTCCAAGTGAAAGCCAAGTCGAATAGCTTTGTAAGTGACCAGTGAGATGAGGTAGATGACGGAGAAGGTGCCTATACAGCGAGGAGAAGAATGGGCACAAAGGGAACACTATTATATTCTCGTAAACTACTGAACACCTGTATTTTAAGTTGTCAGGTCTTACCCAAAAAGGTGAATCTTGCAAAGAATGAAGCAGAGCGAAAGCAGAGGAGTGGCAGCAGGAGCACAATTAGATAAAGCGGGATGGTATGGGTCTTGCTCCACCAGTGTGCAAAAGAGTCAGACGTTTCATTTGTATTTAGGACCACTAGTAATGAACTGCCATTTGAGTCAGGGTGAAAATGTGGAAATGGGCAGATCACTGTAAACAAAAGCACACTGAATTATTACATATCTATTCATTGAAAAAGCCAAAAAAACAAGTGGAAGTAGTTTTGGTTTACCTTTGTCTGAAGCATTTGTTCCATATTCGTTGTCTGACACATTGACATTGTGTGCATAGTCTAAAAAGGAAAAGAGTTTTAATCGCAGGCTTTTAATACCTCAAGTAAGACAGTATGAATCAGTATTTACTTACTGTAGATAAATTGCCCACTGTTGAAGAGAAAGTTGGACATAAGAACCCAGTAGACCACCATGGCTCCTATTAGGGAGATCATGGAGAAGAAAAGGCTAGACCATTGGCCAAACTTCCCAAAGTAATACCGACAGACATCTGGGAATTCCCAATCCGATGTGTCCACATATGCTGAAAATGTAAAAAGAGGTGTAAGAAAGCCACGTATGACAAAAAGAACCTTTTAATTGCTTATGTTAATATTTTCAGTGCATTACTGCCAATAACAGAACAAAAACACCAAGCTAGTACCAGACAGGGGAGGGAAGTACTCATTTCAGTGTGAAATGAATTTATTTTCACACAAAAAAAAAACACCAGTCCAAAAACATCTGGTTGGGCCCTTTATGTAAATGTGTTTGTACCTTCTGGCTCCGATTAAGTGCCTAGTGGTAAATTCCTGCATTTTACATATTTTTTGGCTTTTATGGCCAATTGAGGAGATGGCTGCTTTTCGCTTCTAGGCCTATACTAAACTGGTGTATTATGATTTGATTTTTTTTTACTGTAAAAAGTCTGCCATGACTTGATATAGCTGGTCATCAAGTTTGACATTATGATAAAATAAAATAGAAACATATCACAATCACCACCTCGTAAAAAGGATTGTGTGGACTCTCAGTCGTCCACACAATCATAGTAGAGATTTAAATATCATCAACAGGGCTGGGTTTATTTTGTTGAGGACATTTTGTTTTCTATCTTCGGAAGCTTCCGTCTTGTCATACCGGTTAGCACGAGCAAGGGGCCTTTTTACACTCAGGACTGACTGCCCTAATCACTTCTACAACGTCTTTACACTAAAACAGTTTCACACAAAAAAAAAATCAATGGCAAAACTGAGAGTTGTTTCCATTCACATTTGCAAAGCCCTGTGATCTGAGGAGCCCGTAGTACAGTGGAGACAAATTGACTTTTAACCTCTAGAGCGAGAAGAAGATTATGAAGACGGAAGCAAAATTTCCTAAAACCCAGCCCAGTCGACGGTATTTAAATCTCTACTATGAAGGAAAAATACTGGACAACTGAGAGTTTACACACAATCATTCTTGCGAGGTATTGATTGTGATTTGCATGAAAAACATAGTTCTTCCCCTTTCCCTGCCACCAACTAAGGCAAATATACAGAAGTGCATAAGATAAGATTAAGAACATTTTTGGAAGGTAGAAAACAAACTGAACTTACGTATTGATTTTGATGATTTGAGCACAACATAACAACAGTACAGTAAGAGCAGGCCAGTAAAGATGAGAATCAGGATTCCCATGGTGAACCCAGCCTGGCCATAGCAGAGAAATGCGTTTATGTTTATGGGTTACACAGCAGCATATTTATGACTGTTTATGCACCTCACCTGTTTTATGCCCCACGGTATACTGAGTATCGATGTACCCATCATGGTATTCCATATAGCGAATCTGATTGAAAAAAGTCAAGGAACCATAAAAATAATCACGTGAAAGCAGAATAAACGGCATTCTTGTCATTCCAATGTGAACATAAAATGTGGCTCACATAGTGATTATACTGGGGTTTTTAGAGGATTGGTCACTGCTGCTGGTCACCTTAAAGGCAGTCCCCAGTGGGCTGTAGATGTAAAGTTCTTCTGGTCGGGGGATCACATGATTTGGAGGACTCTAGAAAAGGTTATTAACTAAGTAACATTAATTCATTTAAAACACACAAAAAGTAGTGTAATGGAGTTCAATAAAACATTCTTACAAGTTCATGTTATGTTAGTTACTTTATCAATTTATTGGCCAAGAAGAGCAAAAAGATATGGCTTTACCGCAGCACCAAAATGCAATAATCCTGCAGTTAAACGATGGTTGTTTTGAGCGTTGAGATCCTTATAGCTAGCCATGCACTTTTGTATATCCTGTATGCTGCATTTTATTCTTCAGACAAAATAATTCTATGCTATGGTTCCAGAGAGAGGAGAGAGTACAGGAGAATAGACAGACTAACCAGGAGTCTGTCGCTGGAGCCGGTTAGTTTGCTGTAGTAATGGACTCGGCTGTTCAAGATGGCGGCTTCAGCAGACACCCTCTCCTGTGGCTCATCACCCACAATGTTTCTGGGCTCCACGTGAAAAGGTCTGAAGGAATTTGCATTGCATTTATTTCAAGGTTAGATCATGCTTCAAATGCTGCTTGTGAGTGTGAACTTCATAATGCTTTATGTGAAAGAGACCTCGTTGGGCGCTGTGAAATACCTAACTGGATTAAAACACATAAACGCGAATCAAACTGCATGGTGCTAAGACACACATATACAGTAGGTGTTTTCGTATTTACTTGTCACTTGCCAGGAGCTCACTCACTGGAAGAACACCGGGTGTCTTGAGCATTCACAGATTAATGTCAAGGCATGAGGGATTGTTTGTTCTTGGAGATCTATAATTGTTTTGAGAATTCATAGTGGGCAGCAAGGAAAAGGAAAGGAATAAAATAAAGCAAAGACAATAAATGTTTAAATTCCTCAAATGTGGTCAGTTTCATAGGATAATTAACTGTGTTTTAGAACCATAAACAGCACCATTTGGATGCATGTGTCTCACTCCCACAGACATGTAAAAGTAGCTACGGTATGCACAGTACAGGTAGTTGTGTTTTCAGGACCCACCTTTTAACCTTAATGTCCAGAGAGTCTGTAGAGCCACGGAGAGAGCTCTCTCCAGTCTGCTCTGAAGCCAACAAAGGTCTACTGTCATCCTCCATGATGGATCAGACTTTGAGCAACTCAGGTCTCATCACCTGACACAATGACAAGTTATATAAGGCACTAAAAATGAAACATAAAAAAAAAAAAAATCAGCGAGCAGTACAATCTAATAATAATAATGCCTGTTTTATAATATATGTCATAGTATTAACTTGCAAACAGGCCTTTGTCACAGTGAATAGATATTAGGCATGTGCCAAGCAGCAATGGATTAACAAACTTTAGCTGCTGAGAAAGCTGATTTTGTATTCCTGCAGAAAACACAATGAACACTGAAAGCATGACTTAAATATAAAAAGCTCCTCAAAGTATACAGGGCCTTATCACACAAGTTACATGTGGTATATGTGATAAAAACAGATAACTCCCAACTCTTGGTAATCCTTATTCACTTGACATGAATAATAATAACCCTTCTGACGCTCACAGACATGATCCTAATGTGGTGTAAAAGATTTGATTTTTTCAACTTGACAGGAACTGCACAGACGTACCTAATTGTATTAGCATAATTGCTTTACAACATAATAATAATAAAAAATAAAGTAAAGACTATTCTTACCAAGTAAAAATTACGTTCCTCTTCCTTCTGAGTTACTATTTGGCGTTGGCTTTGTCAGCAAATAAAAACGATTATTCGACAAAAAATATCACGCCAACGCAGCAGGAGCAGCAGCCAGGAAATGCCTCTGTGAGTTTACAATCAAAACAACACTGACAGGTTTAACTAGACACTAGCAAGACATGATAGGGCTTTGTCGATATAAAAGGACGGTGTAAGCAGTCAGTGTTGGTACCGAGGGTCCAGAGCCGTCACGACCCAAGTGCGGTTTATTGGACTCTCTTTGTTTTTATTCCAGCTCTGTTTCTTCTGCTGCGCGTCAACGTGTAGCGCAGAGCCTCTAGCGCCACCCCCTGACCAAGCACAGTATTGCAATAATACTGTGTGGCTCACAAACCTTTCTCTTAAATAATGTGATTTCACAAGTACAACCAGGATTAGATCGAGACCTTTCCAAAGTGCTCTCAAGCGGCTAATGGACCTGAACCTGGACTGAATCATGTCCTAGCTGGGCCTAAACCAGTTCAAAAGAAGCAAAACACAAACTGCAATGCATTATTAAAAGGATACATTAAATGTTGTCAAATCACCTCCAATATATATTCAGTCTATTATTTAAGTTTAAAATTCCAAATGACTCTGAATATACCATAACGCCCAAGTAATGCAATTGTATTTTGTTACAGATTTCTGATTACTTCTCTAAATTGTATTTTGCAACGTATTCCGTTACTTTGTCCTGTCAGAGTATTGTCATTCTGAATACATACACAATTTCACATTGATTTGCATTATATTTATCTATAAATTTGTCATATAATTAGAAACATGTAGGTTATGAGAGCACAGCAGATCACAGCACATCATATGATGCACCTGTGCGTTGTATGCATGAACCCATAAGGTGTTTTAAATCTCAGTTTTATTTTTAGGAGGACAGGTCATCATTCAAGTTATAATAGTGTAATAATAATAAGATAAGATAAGATAAACTTTATTGTCCCATAGGGAAATTTGTCTTGGACTTGCCATGCTGTGGTTCATACAGTAGCAATATATAAAAGATGCATTAAATATATTCAAAGTACAAAAAGGACAACAGTCAGCTCGTTCAGCATAATTTCAACAGTGGAATATGGCTGCGCCATAACAATCACAATACAACAATCACAGTACAACAGAATGTCCATCCATCCATCCATCTTCTACCACTCGTCCGTTGCCGGGTCGCGGGGGCTGTTGGAGCTGCCCAAAACACACTGCACCAGTCCCTATGGCTCCTCCTGCAGGTGGTGGGTCCACGGGAGGACGGCCTCACGATTCTACCCGGGCCTGTTGGTTTCTCATAAGGGGCTTCTGAACCGCTTTTTGTCTGACCCGTCACGTAGGACCTGTTTGCCACGGGAGAGGGAGATTGCCTCCTGTTTATGCATCACCATGACAATGTAGTTGACAAATGATGATTTCTTTGTAACTACAATTTATTCCAACAATGGTAAGGAGAATGAACAATACCAACAGCCATTTTATTTTAAAGACCCTCCTCTATATATTTTGACAAGACACGATGTTTGTATAACAGTTTGAATCTATAAATAGTTTGGCATTGCTTGTGTTGTTTACACAGTTTGTTCCAAAGTTTTACACAGTTTTTAGACACACAAAAACGTTGACGAGCGGTTTGAGCTCTTGGCAGTGAACAATCTTCATATACTCTCAAATTATGAGCTCGCTCTTGAGTTTAAAAAAAACATTGGTTAGTTGATAATAATTTGTTGATTGCGTTATATACGATTAATGATGTATTATATTTTACAAGATTATCACATTTTAGCAACTTTGACTGAATAAACAGGTTATGAGTAGGTATGCTCCTGAAAACCAACCTTGTGAATGATCCGCACCGCTCATTTGTGTAATATGATTAAGGGATTAATTGTGATCTGGTATGTGTTTCCCCACACTTCCACACATAAGGTATGGGAGTACCAAAGTGTAAGGTACGAAGTGCATTCTTGTCAAGGTACAGTTTTGCTTCCAAATTCAGAGGGCCTCAGCCCATCCTCTTTCGCTATTAAGTATGCCTGGCCCTACGAGCTTGAAGAGCACCTGATTTGTAAGTGTATTTGCTACCTTTAAGCATTTACTATCCTACTACGGTGATCCAGCAAGCACTCTGCTTCTCCTCTATAGTTTCGCTTTATTTATAATAGAAAGGCTTTTGGAGATTTTTTTAAATTATGTTTGACATGGGGTTTCCATGACAATTTACTATCAATTATAACTCCCAAAAATATATTCTCACTTGGAGTACCATCAATAATTATTTTCTGTTCAGACATTATGGTACAACTACCAAACATCATTACTTTAGTTTAGTTTACATTCAAGGATCATTTATTTCCATCCACTTTTTTTATTGTATTTAGTTCTTTGTTAACCGTATTTACCAGCTCATTGTAATTATCACTACTGTAGAATATGTTTGTGTCATCAGGAAAGGGTATGAGTTTTAGGAATGTATTAGAAATATAATTTATATATACATTAAACAGTTTTGGGCCCAACACTGACCCCTGGGGGTCACCACCAGTAATGTCAAGAGTATCTGACATATGCAGACCCATTTTAACAAACTGTACTGTTAAATAACTTTTTTTTCTTTTTATGTTTTTTTTTTATTTCAACTTAAAAAACATACATGAAAGGACAGGACAATAGACTTCGATAAGGCATAACAAATATTTATATATAAATATATATTACCAAAATATATAGAAACCATTCAGACAACATTTTGGAAATATATTAGACAGGGAAAATAAATAGTAATAATAAAAAACAAATAAAACTAAAATCATCAGATGCACATTTATCTTCAAATGGAATGCTTTGCATTTTATATAAAGAAAAAAGGAACGACAATATTACATATCTCCTAGATATCCACTATCAGTCTGGACCACCGTTTTTCATGAAGGTTTTTTTCTTTTTCAGATTTTAATGTACATCCCTCAACTTCAAATAACTAACTTAAATAACTTTTTAACCAGTCCCCAGCCAGCCCCCTAATTCCATATCATTACATCTTATTTAGTAGAAATTAATGATTGATGGTATCAAAGGCTTTTTTTAGATCAATAAAAATGCTGTTTCTGCTCTAGTGCATTTGTAATGTATTCACTTACTTCAGTTACTGGCATGGAGGTAATTATTTTGTTTCTAAACCCTTACTGACCTTCATTTTCTTGTGTGATGTTTCTCGAAAAACTTTTCAAGTCGTGAATTGAAAAGTTTCTCAAAAATTTTGGAAAATACGGTTTTACAATATTCAGTATAACTCATTTAACCAATGACATGTTGATGTCATCACAGTCAGTGGATGACTTACTTTTACATTTGAGCACAATGTCTGTCACTTTTTGCTCATTGATTGCTGAGAGGAAGAGTGACAAGGAATTCTGTTCAATAGTTGTGTTACTTTCAGCAACTCCATTGTTTGGAATTTCAGCAAACAACTTAGGGCCAACGTTTACGAAAGAATTGTTGAGTTTAATTTCTATATTGTAATTTTTTACCGTTTTCATCAATAAAGAAATCAGGATATGTCAACTTTGAACAGCGTTGAAGGTTGCGTGCTATATATGGGTGGGCTGGTCTAAACCAAAAAATGCCCGGGTTGAATTATTGTCCCAGTCCGCCCCTGGTTTTTCATGTTTATCCTTTAAACAATATTCTTTCAGTATTTATTATGCAGGGCAGTGATTATTTCTAAAATAAATACTATAAGCACTGTCCACATTTGGTTCACTATAAACTGAAGTCCAATCTTGGTGTGCTAAACTATTGTTCAAGGCACTGATAGGTTCTTCAGTTATTATTCGTTTAGAGATTTTTGTCAGTGTCTTTAATTTTCTTGAGATCACAGTCATACAGAGTAAAAACAGGTCAGTCAGTGATGTCACATAACAATAGGTCACTGGTGATTTGACTTCCCATAATGTTAGTAAAGATGTTATCATTGTGGCACTATGAGAATGATTGAAACTGACCTTTATGTTACGAGTATTTAGCCAATCACTATTTGCTAATTGTTTAAGTTATTAATTAAATTAATCATGAAAAACATTTAATCTGTTTCATCAACACTTACTCTTTGAAAAGAGTAAGTTCATACTGTTGGGGGGAGTATGTGGGATCTTTTGATCGATAAGGGGGATCGTGATGTGCTGGACTTTGGGAAGGTCTATTCGAGAGCATTAAAGTTTACAGGTTTTCCAATACCATATGTGTATCACGACAAATCAGCATCGGGATATGTGGCAGAAAAGTCTCAGCCCTCGTGGTAACTGTGTTAACTGACCAAATGCAGATGTTTCGATTTTGTTAATATCTTTGTAGTTACTGGGCCTATCGACATGAAAGAGCTGACACAACTGTTGTGTCACAAATACATCCAATTATTTCATCATAAAAAATGGTGACAACATTCAAAACCATGATCTTGATCTTGACCAGTTGAAAGAACTTTCAGTCAAAAGATTATTTTCTCTTCAGAGATTTTTTTCAAAAACTCTGCCTCGTGAAAGAACTTAAAGCTAAAGGGGTCAAAGACCTGTATTGTACCTGCTTGCTTTCAAAATAAGATAATAACAGTACATGAGACTATGGACGATTCTTTGAAACATTTAATGAACAACAAAAAATAATGATCAGTACAATAAACATTTCCATTTTCTCTATCACCTGACAGTGCAAACGTCTCCAAATTCGTACAACATTGACCATTTTGACGATTTACCATCAACTCTTTTACATATAATATTAACACATAAACATCTGAAGAAGTGCAAAATGATGTTAGATTGTCTATAGATCTTTAGACCTTTCTCACAAAGGCAGTGACTGGACAGTGGGTTTCAATTGCTGTTCTGTTTAGTTGGTGACATGTCTAATGATGACTGCCTTGGGCACCCAATACACTTCACCCTCCTTGCCTCCAGAATCTGTATACATTGGTGTATGAACGAGAGTGTGAATGGGTGACTGGTTCCTTGCTGTAAAGCACTTTGGACCTAATGAAGGTAGAAAAGCGCCTATATTAGTTGAGACCATTTACCAATCTGACTGATGCCTTTATGAAAATGGTCATCTGTTGTCAATAATTAAAAGGAAAAGATAGAAGTACTTTTCGGTATGATGGCATATCCTACCCTTTCTGTCATTTACTGATGTGGGAAACTCCCAGATAAAATCATCCTTTACATTATACACTATTATATAAAGTGATATAGTGTGGCGGCACTTATAAATACACACAATAGTTCTGAATAGGCTAAAAATGAACCACTAATGCATGGGTTCAGCTTGTGTTAAAATGCCACTTTCTCGTGAATAACCTATTTTAATAATAATTGGAGCTGTGTGCTTAGATTTTTTGAAATCCAGAAATCAGATTTTCTTGTGGGGGGTTTGTAACATTTTAATACAAGTTGAAATGTTTTATTTCCCGACATCTTTGGAAAGCAGCACTATATGGGAACAGCAATAGGACATCAATTTTGTCTTTTTTCATCCTCTTTGCATGCATTCAGCTAGGGTCCATAGAAGCACCTTTTATGTAACATAGCACCATTTTTTCATATAGTATATCTATATATTAAATATTATGGGACCCATCCTTAGGCATGCATACACTCTAAGACTTTGTTATCCAGATACCATTTCTAAAATTAGCATTGCTTCAAACAGTACAAGGCAAGTTATGAATAACCGTACAGTACTTTACATGTAGAGATGAACAATTACACTTTACACTGAATAAAGTGTGACCATACAAATCTTCCTTTGTCAGTCTTTATCTAGAGTACTAATAGGACACACCAATCTATTACATTATATTTATGCAAATATACACCTTTTCACGTTAGAGTTTTCACTTGAACTTTTTTTAAATTAAGATATTTTAAAACATTGTAATGAAAAACGAAAAAGATTATTAGTATACATTCACGTCACTCTACAAACACAAAAAATTACATTTAAACTTTGTAAAAGTTATTGTCATCCTAGACACAGCTGTAGCATCCAGGTCAATGAGGAGCAGTTTCAGTCTGCTTGAACAAGACAACTGCTAAAACAAAGCACATGAATGGAAATATACAGTCAGTCAAAGGTGCTTTAAGGCGTCAGGGTTGGATTTCCCCCTCTGTTCAGTTGAGTCCAACCACCTGTAGGCCTCTTCAAGTGCTCTGTGCTGACAGTGCAACCTCATTGAACAAGTATCTGGAGCGCGCATAAATGTTTCATTATAGAGCCATGAAGTGCAATTCCTTTGACGGCTACACAGACACGCATGATTTCCACAATACTTAATACTTAATTTTAACAATAACATGTGTGAACCCAGGTTTTAATATACTGTAGGTAGAGTACTGTGCAAAAGTCATAGGTGTTTAATACTATGTTAACAGTGGTTCAATATACTGCATAACACTGTCATGATTTTTGTGTTTAGCTGTATAGTTACAAAATGCTATGGGCACTAAATGCCAGCCAATCTGTCCTGGGACAAATGTAATCATTTGTGTTTTTACTCCTCACTATTCAGTACCTTTTGGACATTATTTTTTATTTATGTTTTAATATATTGACACAATATGCAGAGCTATTCATTCAAACTTACTTAGGACATTTGCGCAGAACCGTGTATTCTTCACTTAATTATTTTTCTTTTGCAAAACTATTTTAAATGATTCATATTGCAGGAAATAAAGTTAAGTTAAAATAATTACTCAGCCCTTGTATTTTCTCCTGTGTTGCAGTGCCTAACTGCAGAGGTTTCCATGTGAAGAACTGTATAAAGGTGAGAACCTATATTTACATCTGTTACATTGCTTGCTGGCTATGAGGACTGCATGTAATTGAAATGTGAGGTAAAACGGTTGAGCGGAAACTAAAACGCGGTAGCTGGGCTAAGACACATTTAGCAAAAGATTGAAAAAAAACTTCCTCACAAAATTACCACTAACTTACTACACAGTAAAATATTTATCTGGAAATACAATTAGCCTATAGCACTTAAAATAATAATAATAATTCCAGTCGCTAATCTTTGCTAAATTCGAATAATCAGGACCTATTTGGCGATATCTTAATATGAGATCTTAAACGTAACAGAGATGTTTTAGCAACAACATGGGTACAAAGCTCAATGGAAAGAAAGTTGTAACTTTGATTGTTTAACACTATGACCATTTTGAAGCATGTACAAATCATTTCTGGAGTTGATGCCTATCCTGCGTGTCCTCACTTCACCTCGCCGCTTTCAAAATGAAATGTGCACTGTTGCCAAGGCAACAGCACAGACACTCAGCCTGATGTGGCCCGTTCATCGAGCTGTGTTTCAATGTTAACAGTCCTGTAAACAAATGGCTCTTACAACTCAATCTGTTTTCAGTAGCAGAGTGTGATCCCAATGGCCAACAAAGCCACGATATATGAACATATAAAACATCTGAGACATGATTGTATCGTGGATGTTGATGGAGAGATGATTGTCACATTATGCCAAAGGCCTGAACAGACATGGTCCCTAAACAGATCAAGTCTAGCTATTGCAAAGCAAAATAAAGTGCTTTTTTTTAGTATAGTTGTTTAGATTTTGCATTAGAATTACATGTTAAGGGAAATTAATTGTTATAATTTTATTTACAATAAGTGCTTTGATATTTTTTATCTTCATATGTACATCTCAAACTTCATATTTTTCTATGTAAGCTTCACAATGCTCAAAATGTTTAGCTGTATTATTTCCCAACTAATTAAATTTGTGCTTAAACAATTCTGTATATACGTCCTAAGCTACACGACGAGTCCTGTGCT
This sequence comes from Proterorhinus semilunaris, assembly GCA_021464625.1. Lineage (NCBI taxonomy): Eukaryota > Metazoa > Chordata > Actinopteri > Gobiiformes > Gobiidae > Proterorhinus > Proterorhinus semilunaris. The sequence continues at coordinate 29,141,139 of CM038343.1, read as the reverse complement.
TACATGCATCACGGCATCAGTTAAGATAAGTGCCTTAAGACAAACTCTTAATTACATACTTTGTTAAAAACACTTCAGGGCAGAGCAAAGGGTGCAGCTTATACATCTCAGAGACACAGGGCCTACTCCAATTTGTCAAGTTTGTGGTTGGAGATGTTTAGATCGTTTTAAAAGCAAATTAGTTTTACATCTTTCTATCGTTCATAATTCCATAGGCAATTATGGAACTACTGGAGCCATCGCCCGTGTTCCTGGGCTTTGTGGTGATGTACAGTGATAACTATAGTAAGTGAGTAAGATGAGTGGGAATATTCTATAAGTCAGCAAACTAGTGTTTTACACAGTGCACTCGAGCCCAAGAACAGTGCTTGAGAGACTGACTGAATATGTAGAGGGGGGGGGGATTTTGGTCAACACGGGGATGGAAGGAGCAGGGGCACATGTCAGAGCCCTTTCATGTTGATCATCTGCGTACTATTACTCGCTAATCACTACGTCAGTACCTGCTCAAGCTCTTGCCTGCTACATTTAAAGCACAAAAAGGTTTGTCATTTTGTTTTATTAACAGCAATGTCACGAGCAGCTTAGATGATTATAGCACCAAAAGAGATGCAACTATTGAAGGTTCATCCAAATTAAGGGCTGATCCTACGGCCGAGGCATTTCTTTCTTGGCTGTTTACATATGAATCCCAAAATATTTAACAACAACAAAAAATCGTTCAAGTATGTTTCAAGGCTTCACTAAGGTCACTTTGTCAGTGCCTATATGCAATTTTGAACTGTCTACTCACAAACTTTAGAGGCATTAATTTCAAAGGGCAAGGGGGAAAAGCTATTATGAGGTCCAATGAGTGATGCATGAGTACTTGTTAAGACTAAACCAGTGTATATGTACAATTTCTGTCAAGCTGCCTATTATATAACATTTAACATATGGCGTGTCACCCCTCAACACAGTCAGAAGTTTAAGTTCAAGTATTCTTAGTTGGAGGCTTCTATTCTTTTAGGTCAAATAGAATGTACAAACTTGAAACGACAGCTTGGGACGTAGACACACAAAGGGCTTTGACAGATTGTGCTGGTGTCCTGCCTGCTCCAGACTACGCAGAGCTACTCGCACATCACGCCACTGTGCAGTTTAGCCAGGAGGGCATGCACACGCCTCATTTTAATTCTAAACAGGACCCTGCACCGAGAGTCAAAACTAATATTACTCAACATTAGCTCTTAATTGACTTCTGCCTCCATGCGGTGACATCATCCGCATTTAAATACATGATGGAGACGTCAGGTGTTAGTGGAGCCAACTATTTGTTGCAGACATGTCAAAGGAATGTGTGGCCCTACAACTAAAGCAGGAGCCATGGCCCGGAGACTGATAAAAGGACAGGACACCAGCACTGCTACCATGTCTCTGCCTTTTAAACATTTTTCATGATAGACCCTGACATAACTACTGGTCTGATCCAATGAGAGCCACAAACACATGATGCAGACAGAAGCCTCCAATCTGCCAATGTCCCAGTGCTTCAGTCTCCCCTGTGGATCACAGACATGCCCATTTAATTTGAGGTTCTCCGTTGTCATGAAAAAAGGCTAAAAGGCAGCATTTTCTAATGGTACTGTAACTTGATGACATCTTGGCAGGTTAAGTAATATGAAGTCTGCCAGGCCGTCGCAAGTGAGCCAGAAGAATATAAGGGGCATCTGGGGACACGTACAGCCAACATGAAGCAGAGCCTGCGCTGAACTGCCTGTTCTGTCCACACCTGTGACACATGCAAAGCGCAGCGAATACACATACTATTATCAGGCGTCCTGCTCCTCGCTGTCCTGTCGAGCCTCTGTCCTCTTATCTTTGTGACAAGAGAAGATGCGTCTCATTTCCTCCTCGTACCTGGTGAAGTTCTCCCCGAAGCGTGCCCATGCTTTGAGCGGGACCGTAATGGTGTTCCTGTATGGCTGCCTCACCTCGCTGATCTTTAGAAACACACCATACCGGTTTGACCCGACATCAAAGTAAAACCTCTTGTTGTCCACTCGGAAGGACGCGGCCTCAGGGAGCTCGGGCTGGTCGTCGTGGTTCCGCGCGAGCCCTTGGCCGCGGTCCTCGCCGTCATCGTCCCCGTAGTCCTCAATGAGCTGCGACAGCGCGTCTCTGAACTCGATGAGACCCTGCGCGGGCAGCACGATGGTCTGCTCAATGCCCTGGCCATAGTAGCCCATGGTGCCGTGACCCTTGCTGACAGTTTGTCGAATGCGAAGGAACCTGCCCCGTTGGTTCTCCTTCAGGTCCAAAAAGTACTTTCTGTTGTCTCGCTCGATAAACTCGCTTTTGAGCACACGGTGCGCGTGGTCTTCAGAAGCGGCCGAGCCGGTGGGACTGAGTTGCTGCTCCTGCGGTCTCTTGCGCGCGTCCTCGTTGGGGGGCGCCAGGTTCCCCCGCAGCCCAATCCTGGCGTAGTAGTCTATGAAGTCCCCCAGGCAGTAGCGCAAAGCCGGGGCCATAGACATGGACAGAGTGAGTTTACTCTTTCTGATGTTGTCATGGCGCCCCCTGCCAATCCAAACCTCTGCGATTTTGAGGAAGCGTCCGCGTACGCTCTGCTTCACGTCCAAGTAGAAGCGCTTCTTTTGGATATCCACGCGTTTGGACGCCAACTCCTGGATGTCACTACCTTGCTGAGGCTGAGGCTGAGGATGGATGCCGGTCTGGATGAACTGTTGAGGATATGTTGGTCTCAGTGATGAAGGATCTGACGCAATCTTTCCCTTGACTCTTTCCATGCTTTTGCAACATCCATCAGCCATCATGATTTATATTCCCCCTGTAGACACCGCAACAAAATGCGATATCCCCATCCCAATCACTGCCGAGGAGGAGAGCTAATCCATGCAACAACTGCTGCTGCTTGCTGCGGGAAACAACTCCTATCCTCAGATGACCCGAAAATGGCAGCTAGTTTGGAGTCGTCAGCTGTTCCGAATTCTGTGTCCCGACAGAAAGGTCAAGCTACACTTTTATAACCACGCTTTTGAAAACGTCTACACGTATCATCACCATCACCTTATTTCCTAAAAGCTACCCCTTTTGCTGAAGGAGTCAGAGAAGCAGCCAACCTGAAATGGGAGGAGGCGTCCAATACTACATGAACCCGTTGAACCTATCCTTCCCCCTCCCCGTCCTGAGAATACCTCAGTTAAAGGGACATGCCGCACACACACACGCGCGAGTACCCGGAGGCAGAGCTCTGCAGCGGCTTTCATTCAATAAAAATTACGTAAATGTATTTTTCGGTTTCCTATTTTTTGGTTGTTTAAATCGTCGGATACCACATTGATTATTCGCGATTATTGGCATTGAACTTGGCGATAAATTAATACTTTGCGTAAAAGCAGAAAATCCAAAGCCGAACCTACTCAGCCAAATGTACAGGTTTTATTTTAGATTTTATTTGGAAACGCAGATGTCTGTCCCGAATGTTTCACTCCCTTAACACTAAGCCGCCTGACCTCAAACGTAACTCGTTATGCAGGCAATAAAAAAAAAAGGTGTGCATTTTCAGTTGTGCAGATTTTTTCATGGCACTTATTTTTGATCTAGCACACGGTTATAGATTTCTTTACGAGCGAAACGTTTCCTAAAAAGGTTAAAGTCCCCGATATGAACTAATCATGCATTAAAGCTGGGGTACCTGATTTTTCCTGTTCAAACAGTGACATTTTTTGTTTTGGCCCACATTTGTTTCTAGCACCCAGTCTCTCCTGTGTATTCAAATTGTTCAAAGAATGTAATTATATGCACATTTCACACCCATATACAGCACTGAGTGGTGACAAAGTGAAGCAGGAGCGGCCACCCCAAGATACAGTCCATTCATTTAAATTAGACTTCTATCATCCATTGCTTTAGGTGAAGACAAAACAAGGTCTGTGTTTACAATATACTCTGAGGTGGCGGAAAAAAAAGAAATGTATTCTAGAAGAAAATATAATTTTCGTAACATGTTTGCAGGAACATCGGTGAAACGGAAATGTCCGTCTGTTTATGGAGTCAAATTGTGGAATTCTTTAAGTGTGGAATTTAAATGTTGTACAAGTGTTTACAAATTCAAAAAAATGTACAAAGACAAAATTCTGAGTGATTACGAAAAAATTGAAAACAACTGAAGTGAACTGTAAGACGAGCTGTTTTGTTATGTTTTGTGACCTGGTGATGAGTTGGGGTATAATGATGGGGATTTCTGATTTTATTTGTAAATTTGCTAATGGGAACAGATATTACAAGATTAATCTTCATTCTGTTCCTTTTTGTTCATGTATGAATTTAAAAAATGTGTAATGGCCTGACATGACATGAACAAATAAATAAAAAAATAAAAATCTACAACACCAAAAGATCAGGTACCACAGCTTTAAGAAATTATAATTACATTAAGTTGATATATAATGAAGATTTATTCTTCTCGCTTTTTTTTTCTTTTTTTTTAAATGCAAGTGCATTACCCTCTTTGGCTTAGAGGAGACAAACTTAAATGAATGAGTCCAACCCAGTTTTTAGACAAAGAAAGCCAGCTGAAAACAGGTGTCAGTGTCGTTTAGACAAAAAGGGTGAATACAAACATTTGAACATGCAAGAGCAGTATTGTTGGCATTGTTTCAGCGATGACGATGCACATTATGATAGTGTAACAGTGAGCAGATAACAGAGACAGAAGACTGAACAATGGATACATCAGGAATCGTGTGAGCAGTTCAAGCTGCTGCAGAGTCAGTTGTAACGTAGCCGTTTCACACCATAAGCCGTTATCTTTGACATAGAAGTACAGCTAAATGCCATACAAGTGGACATGTTAAATACTGGACCGTTTTGTGTAGTAATGTGCAAAATAAACTCTGTTTCTGCTGTTAAAATGAATTCAAACGGATTAAAAGGCACATAATGTACAATATAGTTCATGTTCGAGTTTGTGGCTTTACTGTTGCCTGTAGCCACCGAGCTGAGGCATATAACTGGAGATGGGTGCTGATGCAAACCAGTCATCTGGCTGGCCATCAGCAGACATCTCTTCAGAGTCCTCTTCCACAGGACAGAACTCCAGAGCCTTGGCTTCCATCTCCAGCTGGTTGGGGTTGTCAGAGTTCCCCTCACAGTGACTGAGGCCAAGATGGTGAAAACGCTGGGACTGTCTGCTCCCCTCTAGTGGCTGCATGTCTGGATGTTCCTCTGACTCCAGGAGGGGCTGAGTGGACTCAGACCTGGAAAATACAGCTTGCTGGGGTTGCAAGCTCGGTGTCTGACCCTTGTAGCCACTAGAGGCCACCACTGAGGAGTACTGCACTGTACTGGCAGTTGTGTCAGCCATGTCCCCACCCTCATCGCTATCAGACACACTCTGCCGTGGAGAGGACATACAGGAGGAGCCTCCAATTCCACTGCTGTGCTCCTCAGACATATACTTGTCCTTCTTCAGAGGGAGACACGACTTATCCTCTTCAAAGACCGACTTTCCATCACAAACATCAACGTCAAGAACACTGATTCCAGACAGACAGCTTTCACTCGGAATTTCTGCCTGTTTAACAAATCAGAGAACAGTAAAGTCTGAGTTCTAAAGAGAGATCTTAAAAAATGACAGATGGTGAAGATGAAACAAAGCACGTCAATGTATTATCGGATCTTACCTTTACAGGGTAATCTGGAGACCAGGTCCCAATAGTGCTTTCCCCAGGATTTGGGATGTCAGGCCAAAAGCTTTTCTTGATGCTGTAATAATATAACATTGACAAAATGTGTGTATGACTGAAATGTTGTCACAACATTATGATCTGACCTCTGTCTGTTATACTATGAACATCTACGACCATAAAATCAATGTGCACTTACACGTCTCTCTTATAGATGCAGATCAGCATGGCTAGAACCACCACAAATAAGAAGCAAAGGCTCACTGCGACCACAATACCCTCGAGCTCACCAGGCGCTATAGAAAGGGAGATTCATTACATTTGTGTAGACGTTCATTTGTCCAGGAAACTTTCCAGTGAGGTAAAGATTTTCAAATATTGTTGAGTGCATTGAATCCAGTCGACGATATTATATAAACATAGACTAAAGAGACATCAGATAAGATGCATTGGCAGTGGCCCATCTAGTCACTTCATTACTTTCAACATTACTCTCGACATCAAAGAATATATACACAGGTCAGGTTTCTAAACATCAATTCTACAAGTGTTATACAAATTAAAAGAATAGGCCACCGTTTTGACATGCTGAGATATGTTCTTACCTTAGACGAGTTGAGGCGCAACTGTCTGGTCTTTGTGCATACGCTCCAGCATAGGTATAGTGCCAAACTGGAGTTAAGTTGGAAGCTACCAAGCAGTTCCACGTTTTCCCTATTTAAATGGGGTTACGCAAGCCTTTACAAGATCCAAGTCTAGTTGCACAAAATTAAACATGTCGATTTTCTAAGCCGATAAAAAAGGGGCACTATATTGTAAAGCGTAATAACATAGGAGCACTTCGATGTCCACGCAGTAATATCTTCACTTTACTGCGCGGACGTCGAAGTGCTCCTAAGGTGTTATTACGCCTCACAATATAGTACCCCTTTTTTATCGGCTTAGAAAATCGACATGTTTAATTTTGTGCAACTAGACTTGGATCTTGTAAAGGCTCATGTAACTATTTAAATAGGGAAACCGTGGAACAGCTTGGTAGCTTCCAACTTAACTCCAGTTTGGCACTATACCTTTGCTGGGAGAGGCTAAATGCTAACAACATTTGCGTGACCGCGCGCACGCACATAGACAAGATAGTTACGCATCAACTCGTCTAAGCTAAGGTAAGAACATATCTCAGTATGTAAAAAAGGTGGCCTATTCGTTTAAAATCGATGCAAATGGGAAAAATGGAGAAAAAATAAACTATAAAAAGAATGTTTACAATACGGAAAAAAAAGTAGTCCGTCTCTAAAAATACACCTAATTAAACTGGTTTAAAATAGACCGTCTGGCGTGTAAAAGACTGACCATATATCAGAGTGGAAAATGAGTGGTTAGAGCCATTAGCTGAACCCTTGATGTTTGAAGCTCTGATCCAGGTGTCATATCTGGTGTCCCGGGTCAAATTTGTCAGAGTATATGATAAAGTGTCACTTGGGACTGTGAAAGCTGCAAAGAAAAGAAACATTATAAAATTGAAATATTCAATTCCCCTTGTGGATCAATACATTTGTCAATGCAAGTCTAAAATGTTATAATATGGCTCATGCCTTCAGTTTTAGTTCCATTAGTGTAAAAGATTGTGTAATTTGTGATGAATCCCCGCTGCTTCTCTACAGGAATTTTCTCCCACATCAAATGAGCCTCTTTACATCCAGGCTTACTGATTATTTTAGAGGGGCCAATCAGTGGAGCTGTGAACACAAAAAGGGTAAACTATGACATAAATATCGCATAACCAATTTATTCAAACATATTTTAATTATATCATACCTCCTTGTTCCAGATATGTTTCAATATGTGTTGGTTTCCCAATCCATAATCCGTATAATGGATACACAGACACATTGTACCGGACAAACCTCTCAAGGTTTCCTAAAAATATATTTAAAAAAAATAACAGATTCATCAGATCATGGGAAGTGTGTACAAAAGTGTGTATGACAAAATTCACCTTGGATGTTTGCTTTCCTCGTGTTCATTTTCTCTCTCTGCCAATCAAAATCATTACGACTGGCCCACTGCACCAAATACTCAGTAATCCTTGAACTGTTAGGAGCGCTCCATTCAACACACAGCTTGCCCCCTTCAGAAGAAACCTTTAACTTTTGCACTGGAGCAAGCGCTGCATTTACACACAAAACGGTACAATCAATACAGTTAAATAGCACAAATTTACCAACATGCAATACTTTGTGGTCATCCATCATGTTACAATACACTCATAAACCAAGCAAATGTGTGCATTGACACGTACCATGTTCTTTTTCAGGGATCACAAGTGTGGCTTCAGGAGATGTTCCTTCCGAATTGAAAGCAATGACTTTGACAATATGTGCCGTCTTATCAGTGAGATGAACATTTTTCAACTCAGTAATGGGCTTAGATCTGCCCTCTGTATTTGGAGCAGTAACTGGGATAGTCTCCCACTCAGGTTTGTTTTGACGTTTTTCCTTATTGTCTTGAATCCTGATTTGATACCCTTTGATCTCTCCATTGGCAAACTCTGGCTCCTGAATAGAATAGATTAATAAAATACAATCAATAATACATTTTTAACTGATTATTAAGGTTTGGGAATTTGTGGAATTGTACAACTTTTAATATCTCTAACAATTGTAATTGTTATTTACCTTACTCAGCAACAGCACTTGACGTCCATCTGATGCCTCACTTTCACTCACAATTAGCCACACATCTGGTTTACTTGTTGGTTCTGTGAGGACAAGCAAACGCAACAAAAAGAATGGGGAATTAATTTTTTGCTTTTGTTTTAACTGAGGATAATTATTACTGCAGCAAAGCTCCAAAGTGTTGTTTACTATATGCAGGTGTTCTTTTTGAAGAGTTGTTACTCCACTCGCTCCAGTAACCATCTTTCTCATTTTTGCAGCGTACTTGAGTAATATAGACCGTGTCTGGTCGAAGATTTTGGAGCCTAAAGGACTGTATGCCAAAATTTGTGTCTGCTGGTGGAACCTGAAGACAAGATTACAATAGGTTAACGGTCCAAATGGTGTAATTAGCAAATCATGCCATCAAATGTTTGTCTACACTCACATTCTGATTATAATTACAACCACGACAACAGAAAACTTACATAAGACCAGTTTTGAGATCCTTCTGAAGTAAATCGAATTTCGTAAATTAAGTTTAACTCTGTCTTGTCGACTGGACATGTCCAGTTTAGGAGGAGTGACGAAGGGAAAATGTTCTCCGAAATTATGTTGATGTGGGATGGAGGATTGGTCTTTACTGTAACAAATAAAAAAAGGGTTAAATACAGATCAAGCAGAAGTGTCACAATTACAAATAATTAAAAGCCCGGTCAGTGGCCACGCCCCTTTCTTTCCTAAGGCTGAAGCAGGCTTGAACTAGTCTGGCTATTGCCAGCCTAAAATCACAAGTGAGATTTAGTCTGGGGACCACCAATTCATTTTCTCGTAGGAGAGGTGTGGTTTAAGATTGTCCATAGCCGTTTATTGGGCGCTACAAATGTCTATCATATTAATCTGCACTTAGCCGTAGCCAATCGTATCAGATGACGTATGACGTACCCGCTGTAAACTTTCGAGCAAAACTATTTAGAACACGGTCTAAAGCTTGATCAAAAGATGGCGTCGCGTCTGCTGCTGTCATGTTGGATCCGTAAATATGGATTTTTATCTCTAAACAAGCTTCCGTATATCGAATAGTGCGTCATGGTCTTGCCGTTCCTCCTCGTTCTGTAATTGGTCCCCAATCCATGCGAACATTTCGGCCATGGTCCCCCAGACTGCTGTGCAGTTCGAAATGATTCAAGCGCACACAGCAGTTTGGCGTTAGCCAGGCTAGGCTTGAACCCTCCTAAAAAAAAAACTACTGTACTTCTTTGCCTCTACTACAAATAATAGCAATAATTATAACAATAATAGTAATAGCTAATTTAACAGAACAAATGACAAAAACATGTTTTTTTGTAGTTCATGCATGATTCACATGCAGAAAACATCCATTATATCCAGCCAAATAATATTAAGCAAACAGACTTTTTATACATTTTCTGCAAATAGTTTGCAGTTGTCCCCGTTCAGGAAATGTGTCCTTTGTTTTATATATTTTTATAGACCAACCAGCAGCATTTCTTGGTACACATGTTAAGAGAAACAGCTGCTTGTTTCTAATTAGTTGTAATGACCCCAATCTTCTAATTATAAAAAAAACTTTGGGAGATAAGCAACCTGATACCAGACTAACTCATTTCAACTGCATCGAGGTCATGGATGGCCAAGCAAAAGAATCCTAGCTTTACTTACTTAACGAGTTGGCCTCAATTGTTAGATGCTCAGACACTACTTTTCCAAGTGCATTATCTGCTTCTACCCAGATTTCCAGCAGCATAAAATTTGGGAAAACTTCTGTGTTTATATCAGCACTGCTTTCATTTGTTGAGAAATTGTAGGTTTTATAGCTGTGGGAAAAAGTTAATGAAATTGAGAATAATATACTTTTCTCCAATTCTAACAGTGTCTTGTACTCACCTGGTAATCTGGAGATGCACTGTGTAAACGGTGGAGAAATCCCAATATTGCTGATGCTTTGGTTCCCACTGACAGTGAATTATTGAGGAGATGGAATTCTTTTTTTGATATGCTATACAAGTGAGGTTCTTTGGCTTCTCTGGGAGATCTGGCAATGCAATGTATTAAATTAGTACATCACACAAGCAAACTTTGCCGTCTGTCACAAAGGCAAAACTTACAGTCTTTTTTTAGGTAGATGCCATGCGAATATTTTCCACTGTTGAGTTGAACATGTGCTGAATTTTTTTTGCTGAAGCAAATAAGCCATCGGGGTGTTTTCTCTGTTACCAAGATAGTAACATTCAGAGCAGTGTCATTGATCTTCCAGTACTGCTCCTTTGGTATTTCTGTCTTGGCGAGTTTCCAGGTTAGGTCATCTGCAGTAACTTCAATGGTGTTTTTGATGAAACATGTTGCGGTGAAGTTTGTCCCAATCTGCAACTGTGGACTCTGTGGTGCAGTCAGAAAATAGCTCAAATCTGCAACGAGAATGGACCACCACAAGTAAACAATAATATTAAAACACAAAGCTACATTGATCGTTCCACAAGGGACATCCGTTATAGAATTTAGAAAAGTCATTATAGATAGAGTTGCTTGTGCACAAATAACGCCACATATGGCCAGTAAAGTCTGAGCACCAGACTTCATACAATTTAGAAATTATACCCTTCAACTTTAGACGACATAATTCTGTAATTTATGATCTAATCCTGTGAATTCACATCATGGACTGCTACTTAAAGTTTGGATTTAGATATCAAGCCACATCATTGGGCTTGTGTTACGTCAATATTATATCCATGTTCATATTAAAGATGTTTTACAATTAGAGATTTAGAAACTTTTGCTCTACCTACACACCAGCTGGTGTCAAATATTTCAAGTTCCTTTACGACTGATGCAACAAATAATTTCAGTCCAGTCAACAAACATCGTCCGCAAAAGACACTTAAATTAGGAAGGGGGAACTGTTTTGGAACAACTTCTGCATATCAAGCCCATAAGAATATATTTCACAGAGAAATGTGAGTAGTAGTTGTTGTTGTTATTTCTGCGTATTTACAGCAACTAGAAGAAATGTAGCTCAAGTACAACGGCGTTATATACTTTACTTTACTGACCTTCTAGAGCGGGGATGGCGTGGGCTAAGCAGGCCAACACAGCCAGCTGCACCAGTCGTACACAAACCATGGTCAGGATCCTTTCTAAAACAAAACAAATATATATATATATATATATATATATATATACACTGAGTAATGAAAATGAATCAAGTACATTCATTGAAGATGGACAACTCCTGTACGACTGAGAACTTACACAGACGTATATATAAAACACAATATAAAACATACACAGCTATGTATCTTCTAAAAGCAAGAAACAGACACACAACACCACATTATGCACACCATTAGTACAGCTTAGCAGGTGTTTTGTAGTTGTTTACTAGAGACGAACCTCCTGGATTTTGAACCTAGCATTATTAGCTCATGTCTGTGCCGCCATGTTGTTCAGAAAAGCAAAAACGATGTCAAGTTACTCACCCACGAGTTGGCCCTGTAGAAAATCTAAACCACCATGTTTTTTTATGTGGCTTTTATCGAAGAAGACTTATGTTACGCACATTTGGTAAAAGATTGGCACATTATTCTGGCCATTGACGAGATTGAGAATAGTCCCACCCACTTCCCGTAAGAGGAGACGCCTCTGTCGCTACTTCTCAGGCATCGGGCCACTGTTCCCGATGTGTAAGTGTTGTGGATGGACGAAACCTGCCCACACAACACCGATCTCGCTTTATACATCTGCGGAAGTAAACTATGAGTGTCTTCTGATTGGTCAAAAAGGTGTCCATCCTAGCGTTTTGCCCAATCATTTGTGCATTTGTGTCTATTGGGAGGATTGGAGGAGACGCGACTGCGTTCACTTCCAGTATGTTTCTGCCCCGAGCATTTTGGCAAGGACCCAAAGAATGGAGTTATATCGTGAAACCTCCACTTCTGAAGTCAATTTACGATTTTATTTATTTATTTATTTTTACCGCGATGTTATGAGGCATAGAATGACCATCTATTTCTGTTCCAAAGTTATGTCCGAAAATAGGCAATGTTGTACATAGGGTTCAAAAATGAAAGCGCAATTCGGCACCCCCTCCAGCAGATGGCGCCCAAGGCAGCCGTCTGGATCGCCTATGCCTAGGGCCGGCCCTCTATAAAGGATGTTCAAGGATGAGTCTCAATCAGTCTATGGTCTCAATCTATATGTCTCAATGGTCTTAATATGTAGGCTATTGACTTATAGAACTTTCTTTTCTTTTTTTTTTACAACAAATAAACTGGCACATTTTTATTTGTTGATGCTTTTATTTTTTGTAATATCATCTACATCTCACAACAAGTGCTTCCCGTCAGTATACCATGTACAGCAAGCAATTTGTGAGCAAAATGTATGAGCAGTGGTGGAGTTTATGTCAAGAGGTTACAAACAATCAATTACACAAACCACCTTTTTCAGAGTACAAAATGCAAACAAACTACCAGTCTTCATAATATGTAAGATCAAATAAGTAAAATGTGGGCTACGGGTAATATTTTATTAATTTTAATTTTAAGAGAGAATCAAAACACAAACAATCGAGGATTTATTATTCCAACATGAAATACACAGGGATCTTAGTCAGAGACGGTCTTATTTTGTCTTGTCAGATGGCTCCATGCAACTATAGATTGTTAAGCTCCATGAGAGTTTGGTCCAATACCTGATGCATTTCCAAGTTTTCTTCTTTGGCTTGAGCCAGTTTCTCTGCAAATGTAGACAATGTTATAAATTACATGCTGGCTTCAATGATGAAGTAGCCACAGTGCATACCATGTACTGATCAGAATCTGGTCGAAAACAACTTTTTTATTGCTGTGTATCTAATCAAAATAACTTTCTCTACTAATTATATCCATCACTTAATGCTGCATTAAAGGAATTGAATATTTGATTTATGTATACAAAACAAAAAATGTGTTTTACTTTCATGTAGCTACGGCTGCCCTTGGGGCACAGAAGCGTGGCACGACCACCACCATTAACCTTCGTATACTAAGTGCCTTGCGCAAGGACACAGCAACAGTCTACACCTGCGGCTGGCCAATATTCTGGTCATGGGAGTCCCCAGACCTTCTCTTTGTTATATTTTTGACTGAATCAGGGTGAAACGTTTATGAATTTGTAACTCATGTTGTTTTTGATTGGATAGAGGAGAGTGTAGACCTGACATAATACTAGGTTTGGAGTGGTTACATAGCAGCATCTCCACTGAACATTTTAATATTCCTTGAAAAGATTCAACCCTTTATCTTATTGATTGATAAACGGCTCATGAATAATACTGGCACCAAATGGCAGCTCTTGAAAAATAAAAACAAAAAGAGTAAAAAATTAAAAACTGGCAAGTGACAGAGAAGACACAAGGCTTAAAAACATTTATTTACGGATGGACAGATAGGAAACACAGAGCAGTGTGACATGAAAAGTAAAGAGTGGAAAATACGGCTTTCAGTGACTCAGCATTCTGTGGTAAAACACGTGTTGTGTAAGACAAAGTAACAGAAGAGTTCACTGAACGGTGGGAGTTTAAGCTAACAGTGGAATGAAACAAACAACAGTGTGAGCAGAGGGGCAGTGGAGGCCAGACAGGAATCAGCAGCAAGAGGAGAGAAGAGGAAAGCTACAGAGTAGTCATATCATTCAGAGCCAAGTCCAACTCCTCACTCAGAGCCTTGCCCTTCAGCTTCTGAGCATAGACTTCATCTGCAGGAAACATAGACAATCAGAGAGGAACAGACGCCAAGAGAAGAGCCATCAGGATAAAGTAAAGAAAGCAGAAACATCAGGGTTTTTGTTTTATTTAAAATTATTTATTAGACTTCTCATATCTCACACAAATGTCACTAAACCAATGTGGTGATGCTATTGCAAAGGGTTCCATATATGTTCTGATGTGTGACTGTGGTTTACCTTCTAGATCATCAATTGTCTTCTCCAATTTAGCCACAGACCTCTCTGCAAACTCTGCACGAGTTTCAGCCTGGAACAAACCGCAGCATATATTGAAAAGGGTGGAGAGTATTACAATAGCGAGGTATAAAGATGAGTAAAACTTACCTCTTTAAGTTTTTCAGTAAGAACTCTAATTTCCTCTTCATATTTGTCTTCCTTTTGTGAGTACTGAAATACAAAATGAGACCAAAGGCTTCAAGACTAGTTTTTGAAGAAACAGAATCGCTATGGTAGTGTGTGAATCGCTGTACAGTGCAAAAACATTGAATATAAAATATACTACAATGGGCTGCAATATTTTACAGCAGTTATTCCCAGTGATTGCAGTAGAGGTCGCCAGAGTTAATGTCCAGCTAAGAAAGAAGTATTTGCAAAAATTAAAGAAAGTTGATTAAAAATGTATTAAAATAGAACCTTTTTTCCTCAGTAACAGTTTTGTTAACTTAATACTTCAATAGGAGAAAAATGTAAATGCATTCAATAGGGAAAAAATAAGAAAGAAAAGTAGTTTGGAAAGATGGTCTTGTTATAATTTAGGTTGTTTGTAGCTTTTAAATTGCTTATTTTGGAGCACTACCTTATCAGACTGGGCCTCCAGTGACTTCAAGTTGTTGGTAACATTTTTCAGCTCTTCTTCAAGATCACCTGATTTACTGAGTATTTTAGGAAAAGAGAATAGTCACACAAACAAGAAAGAAAGCAGATGAGGACAGCAGAGCTTTCAAACACAAGTAATGCAATACTCTAATTTGCTAAAGTCTGATCATCCAATACAATAAAAAATGTATTTCTTTGTACAAAACATATTAGGGTCGAGTGTGGAAAGTGAAACAAACAGATGCAGGTGCAACAGGTCATGGCGAGGTTTAAGTAAGTGTGAGTGTACCTCTTCCTCTCCACACATCATAGCCTTCAAATTCTGGTCCATTAGTCCAAGCTCCTCCTCCAGTTCCCTCACACGACTACAGCAGTTAGTTTACAGCCCAGTGGGGTATGTAAGGAAAGCCAGCATATAACCAGACATGCATTTAAAAACAAAACACACATACAAAAGACAGCACCACAAGAAAATCAAAAGTGAATGTGTTAGCGACCATGTTAATTTAACAGGATTCATTATTTATCTTGGTTCTAGTGACAGCGTAAGTTTCATGGCACCGGTGTTGACTTACGCCTCGGCCACTTCAGCACGCTCCTCCGAACGCTCTAGATCACCCTCAAGGATCACCAGTTTGCGTGCTACCTAAGGAAAAAACAATGGGCAAAACCTAAAAACCTAAAATTGCTTTTAAGTTTTTATACAGTTTTGCTTCAGGTAAAATATGTTTGAATATTATGTTTTGTGATATTATGTGCTTAGGTTTTTACAGCTAGATAATTCAATATCATGTCTAGAAAGGAACACTTTTACAGTGGGCTGAATCATAGCCCCCAGCTACTTGTCTCTCACCTCTTCATATTTGCGATCAGCTTCCTCAGCGATGTGTTTGGCCTCTTTAAGCTGCATCTCTTGGATTTCCATTTTCTCCTCATCTTTAGTGGCTCTGTTCTCTATGACCTTCATTCCTCTGTTTGAACAGAACAGCACAGCAACGTAATCATTGACAATTCTACATATTTTTAATACTTGAATTACAAACATCAAATATTTAATTGACCAAAATCATGGGCTCCACAATTATCAAACCATGAATCACAATTAGTTAACAAGTTGTTTATTGAAATTGTTGTTTTCTAATGGGTTCCCATATTTCATTAACATAAGCTTTGGCTAGAAAATTAGTTAACAATCTTGTAAAAAATAAAACAAGAAACTTAACTGAACATTAACTGATGTTTCATGTTATTGCATTGACATTAAGCAATAAAAAAGAGACATCACCTCTCGCTCTCATCTGCAGCCTTTTCAGCCTCCTCCAGCTTCTGAAGAGCAGTAGCCAGTCTCTCTTGAGCTCTGTCCAACTCCTCCTCAACCAGCTGGATACGTCTGTTTAGAGAAGCCACCTCAGCCTCAGCCTGCACACAGTATAGGTAGAGTCACAGTGACAAGTTATGGTGGATACTAGTCTAGTTGCTCTTTATCATTTAACATCATGTACCATAGCTGTGAAAATGTTATTTTTTTGTTTTGTTTTTTGTCCTGGTATATTAGGTATTATTTTGGACTGCAATGAGAATACTATCCACCAGGGTAGAGCTGGAGAACCATTCGACTTGCCAAGTACCACCTGAAAAAATACATTTGACCTTCCAAGTACAACCAGGGCTAGATCAAGATCAAATCAGGACTAAAATAAAGTCTAAAATTCCCCAGTTCCCAGGGACTTTCATCCTTCATCAGTGTCAGTGTCAGGTTTTAATACTTTTGAAAATATGACTTATTTGGATGGATTACATCAGTTGCAAGTTCATCAATTGCATCATTCTCATTTTGTTTCAGTGAAGCTGCAATTTTATTGAAGAAATGTTGGGCAGAAAAGTTATTTTTATTTGAATTTTTAAGCTGCTGACAGGAAGTGACATAGAAGAAGGTAACATTCCATAGCGGTTTGACTCACTTAACATGGTTGCACGGCAACAGTTTAGAATTGTTTACCTTCTTCTTTGTCACTTCCTGTCAGTCCAATAAGGAAGTGAAACTATAAACATCACAAAAAATGGCCAAACTAAAGAAAGCTGGGTACAATCTTTAGCAAAATCGTTGTAACTATGTTTTAGCAAAAATGTCGTCTAATTAAGGTTCCAGAATTTAGGCTATAGAGCACACAGGTCAAAGATCATTTCCATTCAAGCAGACCACTCAATGTTCTGGATTGAGTGTCAAATCGAATAACAGCAATGCAGACTTGCCACCCATTTGGCTTCTGTAGTTGCCATGCTGTTGCTATGTTGACATCACTCGAATTATTTCAATAATAAATCAGTACATAAAAGGCCTTTCTGTTTAGACTTACTATGCAAACATATATTTTCCCCCTTCAGTCGTTGATAACACAAGGGTTAAGGATAGGTAAATAGCTACTTTGTATCCTATCAGTACATTTCCACTAAAGGGAGCGTGCCCTTCGCCCAGGCGCCCGCACATTTCGGCGTTACCGATTCTCTGGCTTGTCTCTCCATGTCCGCCTCTCTCTGGGTGACCTCGGCTTGGTCCTCCGCATCGTATGCAACTTGTTGAAGGGACAGGATTTTCCTCCTCACCGAATCTATGGATTTGAAGGTCGCCATGCCGGTGATGAGCAAAGTTTGCCTTGGCGTTATCTTTGCCTTTACCTAATCAGCTGTTGCGAGGAGATGTGTGAGTTACTATGACAACGACGTCGCGCACTTTCATTTCCGGTTTCAAAGACGCCGTGGATCAGGTGGTAGGAAGGAGGATCCTGCATGGGTAGTGGTTACTAGCCTATAAAAGTGATAATGCCACACATGCATGTGTCATGAGTAAAGTGGTAAAACGCGGCTATAGTTTTTATTTTATCGTCTACTGATGCCATGGGAAAGTTAATTTTGTGAAAAGTTTTCAACAAATGTGGAACCGTGTATTTGTTTTTACAACGTACTGGTGGTGTTACATTTTAAAAGGCTATATAATGATGAATTCAATTTATTATTATCTGAAGTTCCTGGCCAAGAGTGTTATACGTAGGCCTTCAAGAGAAAGACGAAATAATATAACCAGAGTGGGATATTAATGGAGACATAACAATCTCCTGTAAAAAAAAAAAAAAAAAAGGCCACTTCTTTTCCTTCTTTGGTAATGTCTTCATACTGCACCCTTGAGGAGGGTCACTTCAGGCCATAATAAGCAAGTCTCTACTCTTCCAAACTTCGAGTAGGCCTTTAGTCTACCACGTCTGCATATTAATACAAGGTACTAAAGTCAAAATTAAACACGGTTATTCAATTATTTTTATTTGTCCTCTCAGCTTTTATATTTACAGAACTAAATCTGCCACCTTCTGTTCAGGTATTTGTATTAATATGTCATTATGACCCTTGGCCTTTGTTTTTTCAGAGAGGCAACAAGAACACATAAAATGGTAATTGTTATTGGGGTCGGAATCATCTCTCATGAGTGAACCTATCTTTTTATGTGACCCAGCCAACATCCCCACACTCACATCTGTCGCCTTTTTCTCTGCCTGCTCCAGCTTTTCCTGGGCATCCTTCAGGGACTCGGAGTATTTGTCCAGCTCATCCTCCACTCCTTTCAGTTTCTTCTGTAAACCCAGCAACTCTTCCTCCAGCTAAGGTAAACAGGAAAGCAGAAGCAAAATGAAGACTTGGGTTAGTCTGCTATACTGCTTAACGAATTGTTAAATTTGGCACGATTTTCAAGAATATATTTACGCATCTTCCCCATGACAAAGACTGTTTGAATGTGGTGCTCTAGCATTGTAAGTGACTAAAGCGATTAATTAACAAATCAAACCAAATATATTGTAACAAGTCCAATGGCGTCCATAACAGGGGGAAAAAATGTGATTGGAACCCATGAAGGTGTTACATTTAATCAAATATATATACTTGTTGAGTAACTTTTTTAACCAACTATGCCATCTTTTTGTTGTAGTTTTATTGCATAATACTTTATACTTCTACTTGAGTAATATTATTTTGTAGAACCAGTACTCTTACTTAAGTAACACATTTGATACAGTAAATCTTCCTGTGAGTAAATCCCTTAAATAGCAAAAGTTTATGCCGATATTTATGGTGTATTCATTGCAAATATAAATGTTACAGTATTTTTCCTTCTGTCCTATTAACAAATGTACCTTTTATGCTCAGTTACTTAGTAACAGTAGTATTTTATCTGTAAATATTGGAGTGATTTTAAACTTACAATTCTTTTTAAAGTAAAGTTACTCTCACTTGAGAAAATATTTTTACTTTAATGCCCTTTGAACAAATGTCTGCCTGGTTTGTATCCATCAAAGTCTCCACAGTCTCAAATAGCCTGACAGTTCTGATCCCAGTGGTTGGATTGTGGCAACAGCCAAATTCTCTGGGTTGTCTCTTTGTACAAAGCAACAAACCAAAGAAGGTGGGGGACTTAAGGACCACAGAAATAGACCCGCTGGTATATGATGATCCCAAAGAGAAGTGCAAGAGCTATGCGTAACTTATCATCCACTGGGAACAAAAGCAATGTAGGCAGATGCTTTTGAATAGTTGCTGTCTATTTATAGGCAATATTCTTATACTGTGAGAGCAGTGAAGACTTTTTCACAGGGCACTGTAGTTTCATGGAAAGCTTGTTAATAATAAAATAATAATAATAATCCTTTATACGTCGTTTCCGCACATTTGGGCACAGATTGATAGAATTATTACTAACATTTTGTCAAACTACTCAAATTATTAGATTTTATAAACAAGACCACATATAAAGTCACCACAAAATAATTACAGTTAAATCTTGAATTAGCCTTTTCCCCCCTCTCGTTTGGCAATTAGATTTACTATATAAACTATAATCTACATCTTTATAATTACATAAAATATGTGAAGTGACATTATAGTATTTAGGTATAAATTACTTTCACAAGTTATTTTCTTTCTTTAATTTCCATCTTCATTAATGTTAATTATAGCATAATTAGACAGAATAAAATTACATTAAATGTGTGAAGTGAGATTGTAGAAGGCTATTGTAGTATGGATTTAGGTATAAATTAGTTTCACAAGTTTCTTTCTTTCTTTCTTTCTTTCTGATCAGACAAGGTGAAACTGCCTATTGGCTCTCTCTCCGATGCCCCACCTGTTTGCACTTGTCCTCTGCTCCTTTCTTGTCCACCTCCGCCTGTTCGGCCCGATCTATTGCGTTCTCCTTGTCGAGCTTCAGCATCTGCATTTTCTTCTTGATGGCCTCCATGTTTGATCAGATAATGTGACTTTCTATCAGAAGACAAAGAGCGCTGGGTTATCCAAACGGAGACGGAGGCAGCGAGCTGGTCTGAGCGCCTACGGCAGAGATCTTGGATGGAGTACCAACTGGAGGAGACCCATACTTTTCCCCCCCACCCATCACCCCCACGAGGACATTGCCCTTATTTAGGCAGCGTTTATAGTTCGGCCTCCGTGGGACGTCTGGCCCCTGTGTATAAATAAAGATCCAGGGAACACTTTGAAGCTACTGGGATGTACTTTGTTTGTAAAATGCTTCATTTCAGTGATGATCAGGAGGATTTAACTTTCTGCCTAAACAGGGCTACACATTTACATTTGGGTGTTGTTGGCGTGTAAATTTTATTTTTGGCTTTTTGTTGTTCTCTCAATTGTCAAGTTCAACTATTGTGTCTTAAAAGTGGTCTATGTGAATCGTCTATGAAGGTGCCTTTAGTTATTAAAATTGCCCTCTAGTTTTATATTGGATTTTATGATTGTATTTCTTCGATGAAGCGTCTTTGAGTGTCTCGAAAAGCGCCATCCATCCATTGTCTTCCACTTGTCCGTTGCCAGGTCGTAGCACCAGCCCCTATGGCTCCTCCTGCAGGTGGTGGGTCCACAGAAGGACGGCCTCATGGTTCTACCCGGGCCTGTTGGTCTCTCATAAGGGGCTTCTGAACCGCTCTTCGTCTGACCCGTCACCCAGGACCTGTTTGCCATGGGAGACCCTACCAGGGGCACGAAGCCCCGACAACAGAGCTCCCGGATCATTCGGGCGCTCAGACCCCTCCACCATGTTAAGCTGGCGGTTCCTGGACGGGTAGAAAAGCGCTATACAAATAAAATATATTACTTAGCGTTACTAGAATTAAATAACACTAGGTATACTATAAATAAACAACACGAATACAGAAATGATTGTGATGAAATTGATTTTATTGTTCAGCCATCTTAGAAGAGTTGTCTGAGTTGAAGAGCCTCAGATGTGATGCATTGATTAAAAACTTTGGCCGGATCCTTATTCTATTGGGGAAATGTTAGAATACTGATCTTTAAATAAACTTAAAATAAATCAGGGGATAACGTTCGAATAAAGGCACTTGATGTGTAATGACAAATTAAAGATGTATAGAATTGGCCTTTGTTGATTTACAACAAGTATTGCGTTAGATCGCCTACCCATGAAAGGCACAAACACGAGCATACAGACAATCACCTGAAAACATTACACCAGGAGTTTGGTACGGTAAAAACATAACAGTAGGTTAATAACGCAAATACCAAAAATACAGTCAATACAGTTGGAAAGTTAAATATATGGCTTTGTGATTGGGGCATTAACTATATTCTTAAGCTAATTGTACTAACATAAAAATGCTCAGACATATAGAAACCATTTAATAAGTCTTTAACAAAAATACTCCCCAATCTGATTTGTTCCATCGCGCAGTTAATCCTAGACCAAAAATAATGTCAGGAAACAATCTTAACTGTATTTTGTGTCCACTGACCACCATCTTAAAAATATAACACATTATTTTTTGTCTGCATAGTACATTTGCATAAAATCTTAAAGCGTAGAGCCGCTGCATAACATTAATACAAAGAGGTAAGTAAACCCGATAGAAAAAGCTCTGTGCTCATACAAAACAGAAGGCACAATGTTTTATCCTTTTTAACAATATGTTCATACTATTTTCAATGAATGATTGCTTAAAGTGTGGTGACTTGTATAACATAGCTTTAGCCATGGTTTGCCCATTTAAATTCCATCAACTTTGTAAAGGTTTTGTTGTACAGAGTTTATACTAGAAGCAAGCGGGACAAAGTGTTTCATGAATCAGCGGTGCATGTTTTCTCTGCCCCAAACTCGCTCACTGGTCCTCGGTGTCCTTCTGCAGTTCCTTGGGGAGAAACTTGTACTGCTGCTGCCTGATTATGAACAGCTTTTTCCTGGCTTCAACCAACTCCCTTTCTTTCCTCAACATTTCCTCCTGAGCTGCAATAATCTGTAAAAGAAAGACGGAAAGAAAGGAGGTGGTAATTAGTAGAAACAATATAGTGCCAATCTGACCAATAATTTGGGGCACAATTAGCCTACCTGAGCTATTCCGCCAACCATCTTGCTCTTGACCACCACAGCTTGGTCATCCTCGGCCTCAAATGCCGCTTTCTGTGCTGCTTTCACCAGGTTGTCCGATGCCCTCTTCACAGAATTTCCAGCAGCCTAACAAAATGCACACAAATATGTAATTTATTGCAGTCACTTGTCAAAGCACAGAACACTTAAAAGTGGCCTCGCAAACGTGCAGCAGCAGCAACAGGTCCAGGAAAGGAAATGTTCTCCATCAACAAAGCGCTTTTTCCCCCTGTGTCTAAGTATATCTGTAAAAGGCAAAGAGTTGTCGGCTGAACGACACTCAAAGCCAAACATTTGTTTCATTGGACAGCTCCACTCCAACAAAGAGGGCCCTTTTCTCCTTTTGTGGCTCTAGAGGCCGAGCTCAGACATTGCACTCTGGTCAGACAGACATTACTGAGTGCATGTAGACTGGTTTAGCTTTGCCAGGAATGTTACTGTTAGATGCAGTTATATGTTGCACGATTGTACCGAGGAAAAATCCTAGTTTGTGAACCTGTTCTCAAACAATGGCAATAAATACTATTCTGATTCTGACACTGGATAATTGTAGCTGTAAAAAGCATCACTGCAAAGAGTGAAGAGAGCAAATGCTGCTGCTGGGAGTAATCATAGATCAAGGCTAATGTTTCCAGCTCTAGGTGCCATGGCCTGATTGGTGGATTGTTTCCAGAGGGCTCATAGACATAAATGTATGGGAATTACTGTCGTGGCAGCTGCAAGCCCAGAACAGGAGGAGATAAGCCACTGCTGATTGGACCAGTGAACATGAGCAGGGCCAGGCTGCCTGATGTGCTCACCACTAGAATATATAAGCCATTAAATATAGTGGTTTTTAGTGAATGAAGGAGGCAAGGCATACTTGTTGTTTTCTGTTCTGTTTCGGTCTGACTGCACCAGACATAAAGGTGCAAGCTGCGGGTGAGTTAGAAATATAGTGCACCGCTAAGAAACAAAACATAACAAGATTCGCAGTTAGCCTATGGTGTCTACATAGGCTTCGATTGGCTTTTACCGAGTTTGACACTTCTAAAACACAAATGAGTGACCACAAAGAAAAGTTACACAACCAGGATGGATTTCAAGTGTAATACTGAACACAGTGACTTCAGCCAAGGGGCTACAACATACAACCACACAACAACATTCACAGGGATGACGGTTTCTGTTTACTCAGTGAATTGTGAAGCACTGTATCAGGAGTGACGGATGGGGTGAGCATTATATTTGTTATGTTCATATTAAATGTCTCTTTGACTAGGACAGGATTAGGTTTCTTTTAAGTCAACTTTGACTTTCAGTTGTTATTGTCTAAAACGTATGCTTAAGGTCCAGATGGAACAAATAATTTGTCATTGAAGTTCACATTTTGTAAAACTTTGAACCAAGTTAAAGATTTAATTATGTCAATAACTAAGTTACACAGCAAACAATGGCAACAATTACTACAGCAGCAGTGCCGGTCTAAATTTTAAAAATGCAGCGCTAACCTGTAGCCTCTTCATGGTCTGGGAGTCCTGGTCAGCCTTGACTTTGCAGGCCACCAGCAGCTGAGCGGTGGAGGCTGCCACCTGCTTAGCTGAAGAGATGAGCTTCTCCTCACTGGCATGGCCTTGGACTGCAGAGTTAGCAGCCTCACACAGGTTATTAGTTGCTGCAGCAACCATACGGGCCTGAGAAATGAACAAAATGTCTACGTTTAGATGGTTTTTTGTGCATCAATGATTGACAATATTGATAATCACATGACTTACTGCTGAAATAAGGCCTTGTGACCACTGTCCATCATCCACTGCATTGGCAGGAATTGCTCCAACCTACACCAACACATATAAGCTCAAGTGATTTAAAACAAAACAGTTATGAATAACTATAGTAAACAATTTGACAAATTAAGTTTGTAAAATTACAAATTGAAATGCGGTACACTGACTAAATCATTTCTTGTAAATTAACATATTTTTTCATATTTATATTCATTTTTATGTATGGAATTTAGGGGCTGTGAGTGAGACATTGCCATTTAAACACGTTTTTGGCCAAATAATGTGGGGTGACAAAGACATACCTTTCCTTGTGCCACCAACTCTCTCTGAGCCGCTGAAGCAGCTTTGACCAGGGCACTGGTGGCAGCTGCAATAGACTTGGCTGCTTCTAGAATCTGTTCCTCAAAGTTCAAGCTCTCATCTGCCTCCTGTGTATAAAATAGAATTGTATTTATGGTCACCAATTTCAAAGACCTAAGGTGTTACTCGCTTTTTATAGCCTCAGTCCAGAGTGTAAACAAGGTAAAGACAGGTACAGTTTATCAGTGTGAAGCATGAAGAGGTGATGCCCCTAAACACAGATGTATTTGATCCTGGACTGAGGTTATGAAGCCTACTGTCGAGATGACAGCTCTGTTAAAGACTCTGACCTTGGGTTTGGTCCTTGGCCTCAGCTGCTCCAGTTTCTTGGCAGCAGCTTCAATGGCTGCGGCTGCTCCCAGAAGCTCATTTTCTGCAATAACAGTGGGATCCTCAGGATCCACCCACTCAGTGCCTGTATTCAGAAAAAACACAAACACAAGTCTAATAAACACATAGAATATATTTGAAATGAGACAATCATTATTTGTAATGATTACCGAACTGAACATGCATATTGATTTATCATACATATCTGTATGGCATACATCAACTGACAAAACAAAATCAAGCAACAATACCAGTACATATATAATAAAAATTGGAATGATATTTAGAGATACTGTATCACTGACATGTTGATTGACCGAATGACGTAACAAGCCTAAAACTGTGAACCAACAGGCATGCGTTGAGGATAATGTCTCTAAACAGAGCAGGGATTCCTCTTGGGTGATGGGGAATTTCCTGCCTCCACTTGACACATGATCATTTCTTGAATCTCCCCAGGTATGTGGTACATTAGCATAAGCATGACCTTACAGCAGCACAGTCTGAAACTGTAGAGGTCCACAAGGAATACTGCTAAATCCCTCTTCAAGTTACTGTCAAGTGTCATTTGCATTGATATCTTGAAATTAGTGTTTGATTTTGACCATGTGTGGCAAACCCATTCTCAAAGTACTGGAGTACTTACTCCCAAACTCTATACCCAAAATGTGTTGTATTAAAAAATAAGTATAAGGTTAGATACCTTTCATCGCCTCAGCCGCCTGGATGAGCTCTGTAACAGAGTTTGCCACCTTCTTTGAGTAGTTGGCCAGTTGCTGCTTCAGATCATGTGTGGGCTTTTGGATGATCTGTAAAAAACAACAGAAAAACAAAAGCAGTATTTAAGTATTTATTTGTTAGTAAGAATAATTTGACTCTATAAATGTACTTTATATGGGAGACACCCCTGAATGACCACCCTAACAATGGGCCCTTTACTACAATACTAGCCAGGGTTTGGCGCTTGCCTCTTCTCCCTGTGTTTTCATGCAGAAAGTATGGTTTCTCCGAACACTAAAGCCTGTTGAATACCCTCTGGGGTCAGGACTCCCCTGTAAAAGAGAATTCTTAATCCTAGTGGGAGATACTTTTGTCATTTTTAATGATATCTGAGGTCGACAGACTCTTAATAGAATTACTGTTTGTGCATGAGCCCATGACCTCACTGTGTCCTAGGCAGATAGTCAGTATTCATATTCAGGTTGGAGTAGAGAGTGACAGGTGCAGAGTATTAACTGGGCTCACTGCAGCCGTGCTTGGATTTATCCGAATGTGTTGTCATGAGAAAATAGAGTTCAGAACGTCATACTACAAGAACGAACGCATGCAACAAGCCAGACACCAACGTACACGCATAGAACACACAAACTACATGAGTCCATTTACTTACTCATACTCCACAAGGTTTACTGCAGCAGCGACAAATTAAAGTTAGAAAGGTCCATGCAGTTATGAACACTCTACATAGCAGCGTCACATGAGTCTTGATAACATAATTATTTGTTTGTGTACGCTCGCAATCAAATAAGAGTTTTCCATTGTAGAAATGTTGGGTTTTAAATCTGGGCTGATGATGATTTGAAAAATCCCATCTTAAATAAAACTGTATGAACACAAATTTCAGTCCCTGTAAGTTGATCTGCATTATTTGTATAAAAACAATCAAAGGTTTGAACATACATCCTACAACTGAATGCCACGACATAAATAAACACATTATTTGAACCGGACTTAAATTAACCCAAACACTACTGAAAAGGATGTCCTAAAAGTATACATATATGTTTCCCTAAATAATGTAGTCATATAGACATGGACATTATCGCATTATTCACACACAGGTCAGTGATCTGTACTCACCGGCTTGCACCAACATCAGTGGTTACAAACAATTCAACAGAACAGAAAAAGAAAAATACTTATGACAAGGAAACTAGAAATGGAGCAAAACATTTGAGCTGAGCTCAAGTTCAAGAGCCAGGCAGCCGAGAAGACACAGAAAGTTACTAAAAGAGTAATTACATTGATAAAGTTGTCTTACCACGAGAACTTGCTCAAGTAGTCCCAAGTATCCGATGGCACATTCATTGCCATAGTGAAGGGCTCTCATCTGCACATCTTTGCTGACCTCTGGATGATAGGCAGCCTCCTATAAGTACAATACAGACGTTTTTGAATATTGTCAGGCTTATGTAATTCTTGCATTCGAACTCGTAGCAGCCTTGAGGTCTCCGAGTTTACAAGTTGTAATTACCACTTCGAGCGGCGTTCCAAGGCATTTTTCCAAGTGGGACGTGGGAAATTTACCAGTTATCAGTTTCAGTTGACTGAAATAGAGTTCGGGAATGTGATGTCATATCGCTAAGCATTATGGGATTAGCAGCAATTGTAAACTAATGGAGTTTTTAAAGAGTTATTGTTCACATTAAAACACTTGGACATCACTGAGAGTTAGATGTCTTTACCAGCCGTAACTCAGCAGCTAAAAGAAGTTGTTCCACTGCTTTTTTCTCCATTTTTTAATACTGTTTTTAGCTAATGTTAGTCAATGGAAATGTATGCCAACAGCTGCAAAGATGGCGGATCTCCATGGTAACTTTAGACTTTCTCAAACTCTATACACCATTAGTCTATGGACAATGATTGCACAAACATTACTCTTGTAAAGCCCACTCAGTCTTCTGAAGCTACGTACCTTGCACGAGTGCAGCATATCAGCAATAGCTCTTCGACTGAGGTTAGCTGTGGCGATAATGTCCTCCTGACGACATGAATTTCCAGCAGCCACAGCCTTTGCTGTTGCCATGGTGATTCCTTTAGTCATACGAATAAACTCTTCGGGTGTTGTTGTCTTTGGAGGTGGATCCGAACTGCTGAATACCTATTTACAAAAACAAAACCCATTATTAAAAGACTAGTAACTCATGGAGAACTAAACACAAGTTACTTACAGCCAACTCCTGCTTGATATGTTCAATTGTGGCCTCTAATGCTCTCGTACCCTTTGTAGCTTCATCCTCTACAGCTTTTACCGTCTTTAAGAGTGATGTCACATTGGTGACCATTACCTACAATCACAATGAAAGTAGTTAATTGGAAATGTTATCGATCTATATCTTGTTTATCCAATAAACAGATTAAATAATCAGTTGTGTGCTGTACCTTTGCAGAGTTCTTTAGCTGAAGCATGCTGGGGTCATCATGAGTTTTACCCGCAGCTGCTTTCGTTGCACTAATAAGATTGCCAAGAGCTTTAGCCACATCTTTGACAGCATTAATCAGCACAACCTGCAAAGTAAAGATTGTATGATCATTTGCATCATGATTGCTAAATTATAGATTAGGCACAGCTAATGCATTACCTGAGTCTCTGGATCTTCAGACCCAAGGCTGGCTGCCCCGAGTTTAACCACATCTGCCAGTCTGGTGATGGTGGTCACAGATGACTGGGCAGCCTGGGCGAGTTTCTCCTGACTGGCACCAGCTCCAGACACCAACAGCTTAGTGTCTTCCACAAGTGCCTTGGCTGTCTTCAAGATGTACTCTCTGAACATGGAAAAGTCATGTTATGGTTTATATAATAATGTATATTCAGTCTTCACGAATGCAGCACCTGTGGTCAGCAAAAGTCTCTGCATTTTCTCTGTTCAGTGTGCCCGCAGTGGCAAACATGATGGTAGTGTCCAGGTCTGCAATAATTCCTGACACAGCGCTGGCGGCTGTGATACAGGCCTGAGTGCCACGATTTCCTGCCTGGAGAGCTGCCAGAACATGAGAGACCTATAGAAACAAAAACAGGTACTTTAATAAAGATAACTTACCAGAACAGTTACAGATGTAACATGTAAGAATTGTATATTGACTAGACTTATTTTACCTTTTCAGAGACTTTTCGTGCACTTTCTATGAGCTCTTTCTTGGTAAAAGAGTCGTTCGGGCTGCATTGTAGAGCACCTGCCTTCGTCACCAGACTTGTGCAGCTGAAACCCAGCTCACCCACTTGTTTTTTAATGTGATGGCCAATCTAGAATCAACACAATGAGGCCGTTAATAAAAATGCAAAAAAAGACTCACTGTTAAAGGAGATTTGATAAAAATATTTACTTCGTCACTCTCTGCCGTAACAGCTGCATATTTCGCTTCTGTGGCCAGATTCTCAAATTCATGGGTTAGCTCGTTGGCAAGTCCTCCTAGGTCATCAGGGTTAGTGTTGGACTTTGTGACCTTTAAAATTAAAAAGAAACCGAATCATCAATTAGCTCTGCACTTTGATACTTATCATTGACGTACCATCTCTTGCACATTGACTGCAATAGCTTTGGCGGTTTTGACCATAGTGGTCTGATAGTCCACAAATGTTCCTTCAGGATCAAGAGCCGGAGTTTCTTCCATTTTATTGATGGCATCACTGATTGAATCCACCATACCACCCACAGCACCTGCTGCACTGGCTGCTTCAGCCAGAGTGGCACCAAGATCATCTACTGCCTCCTTCATCATTTGCACCGACTCTTCAAGAGCTTCCTGCATATGTGCTGCCTGGACACAAGAATAAGAAAAAGTATTACATATACATTTTTTATGCTTTCATCAACAATTGAATACCTTAGGGTTTCCACCAGCCTCCTTAGCAGTGTAGAGCATCTGCAAAGCGGACTCTGCTAGCGTCTTAGTCTGGTCTAAAACAGCCATCTGCTGTTGACTGCTGAGAATCTTTGAGGCTGTGCCAATGGCAGCCATGATTAGGGGCTCAAAGTAACTGGCCATTTGAGACACCTGTTAGCAAAAATGTGTGTAATTTTTAGTAAATACTAGTCAGATAATACTGTAAGAAATAATGTATAATCATGATGAAAAGTACTTAATTGTTTATTTACCTTGTGACCAAGTTGAGAGGCCTCAGATCGGGCGGCAATAGCCACAGGTTCAATCAAATTACTAATTTCATGAACTGAAGCCGCCATCTGCTCATGAAGAGTCTACAACACACAGCACAAAATGTATGTGAATAAAAAAAAAACATGTTTGAATATCTTGTGCATTTAGTCTACTTTTCAAGAGGGAACAAGCAGGAAGGCATTTTCATAGATACACACTGATTACACTTGCCATAGACTTTGCAACATTTGTTAATACTGAATTCGGTTTAGTATTGTATTTAACAGTAGGGAGCTTGCCTCCATAGAGATGTCATCTCGAGGTGTAAGCTGCTGACTGATTGCAGCAAGAGAGGCTTGGTCCACCTCACGGATGCAGTTATTCAGCACTTCAATGGCATTATCACACTCTCGCTGCCCAGGTGCCTTATCTCTACACATTTGCATGACAGTAGAGTAACGATGTGTTATAAAATAATACAGAAACCTCAATAATATGACTATATAAAGTATTTCCATACCTCATGTTGGTAATAAGCTTCTTGATGGAGTCTGACACGGTCCTTGAATGACCTGCCAACACTGACCACTTCGGGGGGTCTTTGGGGTTGACAGCAAGAGAGCGAGCCGTCTCAATCAGTCCTGTTGAACTTTCCAACATGGTCTGAGCTGCTGCAACAATGGGCTCCATAGCAGCATGACCCTGTCATAGAAATTGGAGTTTATTTAAAAAACAAATAAACATGTCAACTAAAGTTTTGATGCGATAAAAGCAAGACAATACTTCAGGACTAATTTGAGCAGGAATGCTGGCAAACTCTGGGTTTGAGGCAAAGGCTGTGAGGTTATCCACGGCTTCAATAAGAGGACCAGTTGAAGCCTTACACTTTTCTCTGTTCTCCTGGTTAAAAGCTCCATCTAAAGCCTATTTATGAAGAAACAATGAATTGATTACCATCTAGAGCTTTACAAAAGAAAATAATAAAGATCAATAACTACTGAAAATGTGCCACTAATGTCTGTTGTATTAAGTAAAAATGAAGACAGAAACTACTGACCTTAATAGACTTGACCAAGTTAGCAGTGGTATTGGCCACCTCTTTAGCAGACTGCACAAACTGTCTTTTGGCGACTGGGTTGGGCGTCTTCGACGAGGCCAGGCGGCATGCATTACATAATGCAGAAGTGTGCTTTGCCACAATGGTGGCTGCAGACAGCACCTGTTAAAAAAACAAACGTTGTGAATACAACAGTGACCATGTTCTTTATTCTAAGCTAAACAGTTTAATACCTGAGACTGGGTGCAGGCTGGATCTACCAGGTTTTGACAGGCCATCTGGATCGACTGATTAGCTCTGGCAAACTGAGCAGGATCCACCAAACCCTTTTGGCCAGCGGTACTGTTGGCATCAGATACTCCCAACAGATAGGCAGCCTAAAAAGGGACTTTGGTAAGCATCCTTTAAGGGATATGAACCTAATTACTAGGTATAACTTTCTACCTGTGCCGCTGCTTCTGTAAGGCCGCACAGCGCTTTGGAGCCAGCACTGACAGAGTCCCCAAATTCGGGTAAATTGGAGTTCTTGGCATTGTGGGAAATACCTGCCATGGACTCACCAAGTACCTTTAACAGAACCCCAATAATACTTATTTCATTCCAGAAAGAAAATTACGATAAAAAAACAGTGCAGCAATTACATATAGGTAAATAAAAGGAGCAAAAAGTGTACCTTGGAGTTCTCCATGACACTGTCAATACAGTCAAAGTAAGACAAATCATTGACTGCTTCAGTTGGGTTCTCAAGCATTCCTTTCACAGACTGCAGTAAAAACAAAACTGAAAATTACCAACAATCACAAATTTAAAGTAATACAATTATATTTTGAACAGAACTTGACTTAAATGGTCAATGTGTGATTTGTACATAAAGTGAATATATAAAAAGGACACCAACAATTAAACTATTAACTTGGATGTACAAGTGCACAACTGATGCAGTTACCTCCAGTTCTCTAAGAGCATTATCACACTCATTCTGCCCCGGGGCTTGCTGTGTACACATTGTGATGAGTTGGTTGATGCTGTCTGTAACTGCCCTGTATATGCACAGAAAAGAAATAGATTACAAAATCTAATAAGACGACAAAATGTGAGCACAACATGCCCCTTACCGAGCAGCATTTGCAAGCTGGTTTTTGAGATTAGGGGAATTGGGATCAGTAGAGAGGGCCTTGGCTGCCAACAGAAGTTTACTGGAGGACATCGAGATGGTCTTCAAGTTGGACACGACCTGAGTTTGATCTTCCTTTGACTGCAAAGTATAAACAAATACTTTACCACAGATACTTGTATATATAAAAAGAGTACTTAACAAAGTAGGAAATCTGTTATTGAATTTGACCTGGGAAGTTCCAGCCATGTCAACTCCAGCCTCAAGGAAATTGCTGAAGTCCTTTCCAAATTTACCAGTGGCTCTGGCCAGGTCCTGAGTGGTGCCCCTGGAGGCTTGGACTACTTCATTTGCAGACTGGTTCAAACCAGCTGCCACCTCATTCAAATGAACCTGAACGTCTGGGAAAGGTCTACCGCTGGATGGGAACTAGAAAAAGATAACAATGCATCTATATATTCATCACCAATTCTGCATTTGATTCCAATTAAACTAAATAAACAGAAGAGAAGCTTCAAAATCAGATGAATAAGTTAACTGTAAAATAAATACAGTAGTTTTCACTAACAGATTCTGAGAGGAGAGTCTTGCTGGCTTCGCCCACTGTGCGGATTGCATTGTCCACATCCCTCTGTCCTGGAAGGCAGTTTACACTTCTGTTAAGGGCTTGAGACACTGCCTTTGCAACCTGCAGACACAACAGAGTTTATTGTTTTCTATAAGGCTTAGGTTTCGTGTTGTAACTTCCTAGCCTGAGGTTGTCTGACCTGAGCAAGCCTCTGCTGACTTTCTGCATCTCCAGGCTTAGCAATAGCCCTCTTTGTCTCTTCAAGGAGGTTGCCTGACTTGTCCATGACATCTCCAGCACAGTCCAACATAGCATGACGAGCGGGTAAGTCTGTGGTAGTCGCTGCGACACCACGGGCAGCAGAGGCTAGTGACTTAAGAGCCTGAGCCACATCTCTGGCAGCCATACCTATATTCCAATAAGCAAGACATATTCAGTATGAGTGTTTACATCAATACATTTGCAACATTTAAAAAACACAACAACAGTGGCATGACAGCTTAAGCTGAGGTGTCACACGCTTTAACTCTGAAACACCCACCTGTATAGTTTTCATTGCCCTGGGTGGCTTCACTCAATAATTGAGCAATGGCTGAGCTCACAGCCTTGGTGCTGGTCCCAAGATCCTGGGAACACTTCTCCAACTGAATTATAAAAAAAGGAACTCACAGTAATTGTATGATACTGCTTTATTTCATTTATGTTTCTTATGTGAAATGCACATTACATTTGGTAAATAACCAAAATGTATCAAATGTATTGTGCACAATACAGTATCACTGTCTGTGAATATTGATAAAGCACATGAAGGGTGATGGCCTTACCGTTTCCCCAGGTAATGGCTTAAGTTTGCCCTCTTCAGATGAAGTCTTAGCCTCATGCATGTCCTTCTCTAGATCTCGAATCATTGACAAAGCATTATCTATCTCCAGAGGGCCACATGCTTCCTGTGCCTGCAGCAAACAGCAGTCATAAAAATCGCAACAGTTAAAAACAAAATAAGTGCCTTAATAGATCAATATTTATAATATCTAAATGATGAATGCTTCACCTTCTGGGAGGCAGTACGCAGCTCAGCTAGAGCACTTGCCAGGTTCTTGGCACATTGGCTCAGCTGCATGGCAGAGGCCTGATCAGCAATGGTGGGAACTGTAGCTTTAGATGAAGTAACCATTTTAGCACCAGGCTGCAGATACATAGGGACAAGTAATCATACATTTAATTCAGCATATTACATATTGGTGCATTGACAATATGAGCTGCAAATGTGGCAGTTACCTGTAGGAAGTTTTGGCTGGCACTGATAAGAGCAAGCTGAGCACTGGGACTATCAGGCTGAGACTGGCTGCCACGAACGCCCTGGACCAGTTGAGGGATTTGTTCTGCCACTACCTACATTGAGAGTAATTATAACATATTTGAAATGAACGATGGATCTTATAGTTGTACGCTCCATATTATAAAAGCATGTGACAGATTGATAGTGTGAATTTACCTTGCAGCTCTGAACCAGTTGCTGTTGGACAGCCAGGTTTTTGTTGGATGAGGCAGCATGCTGAGCAGCAGCGATTGTCTGAGTGGCAGCAGCAGCAGCTTGCTTTGCAGCATTCTGAAAGGAAACAATTACAGTTACACATATGATGTTTCAGATTTGCACAGGATTGTGTTTTATTTTGTTTTATACCTCCAGTTTGTTAATCAAACGTTTTTTGATGGCATTCTGCGCCGCAGCATTAGTCGCCATACGGAGCCCTTCAGCAGCCTCTCGTAACTTCTGCTGCTGTTCTTCACTGTCTGGGTTTGCTGCAGCACCCTGGGGGAGTGAACACAAACTATATTAGCTCCAACAAGAATGTGTTACATTTTAGGTGTAGTTTGTTCTACATTTGTTCTACAGTCCAATTTCAAAACTATAATAAAGTAATTACAAATAATTTCATTTAGCTACCGTTTCTAAATTGTGTCATTAACACAATCCATTGTGCAAACCTTAGCAGCCTCCACCATCTTGGCAGTGGCATCAGCCAGCAGCTTAGCGGCTGAGAGGAGCTTGCGTGAGTTCTCCAGGTCGGACTCTCCTTCTGCATCCATCTTGATAGCATTCACCAAATCAGAGGTGGCCTGGGCAAGGATCCGAGCCTGTCGAACCATTTCACCTGGAGAATCAACACAAGGTAAGAACAAATAAACAAGCAAGTGTGTTATGCAACATGATAATGTTCATTTACAAACAAAGGTAATAAAGAGAAATACATTTAAGAAATAAAAATGTTCTCTGATGTTCAAGAGAGTTTGACAGTCATACGTAACTAAGGAGGCCGTAGACAGCGGAAAAAAAACTTATTAGCAGGACTAGAATTAACAACAGCGAGACAGGCTTGTAGCGTGTCGCTACGGAAATGCAAAAACAGTGGCAACAGCCAACATACCTGCATCACCCATTGAGCTGAAAATGTTTTCAGTGACATCCAGGATGCGGTCTGTAGCTTCGCCATGGCGTCCAATGGGGTGACCTCCACTGGCGTACTGTTTGATGTGCTGTAACAGGTCATTCAGAGCTTGGGTCACACCTGTAGCAGCTGTGCCCACCTGTTTGAGCAGGCCCTCGTCGCTGGTGGCTCCCTGCGAGGCATCAACGCACCCCTCCACAGATTTGGCCACCAGTTTTCCTGCCTCAATCAGCTGCTCCTGGCATACCGGTGAGCTGATGGTGGGAGCAACAACCTGCAAGAAACACCAATAAGCAAACATTTGCGTATTACTTTATAGCATCTTAATATTGTAAACCAATTCAGTTAGTCAACAAGAGCTAACCCTGGTGCAGGCCACAAGCTGAGATGTGGACAAGGCGCACTGTGTGGCCGCTGCAATCACTCTGTTCTGCTGGGCCGCGTCCTCCGTCTTCTGGGCCACATTCTTGGCTTTGAGGACTAAAGCTGCAGCAGTATTAGCTACTGCTTTTGCCAACTGCATCAACATGTCCTAGCAAAGAAACAGACAGATGTAATTTCCAAACAATAAAGAAATATTAAGGAACGATTGAAGGCAGATTTCAAGCCAGTAATTCATTATAACTATAATTCTATTACCGCATGTTAGCTTTGCCTTTGAAATGCAACTTGTAATTTGATGATTTACAGAGAAATTAATAGAATATAATTTCAAATAAGACAAAATTGATTAATAATATTTTGAAGTAAGATTATGATTGTATCAATTATAGGTGAATTTTGTTGGATCAGTTGGATTTAAGGTTCAGTTCTGTTACCATTGATTGACAAAATGGTATTCTTCTTCGTGACCCCATCAAAGATCCTTTTCCTAAAAACTGTTACATAGTACATAAACCATCAAAGAAGATTGCCGAATGCAGGTCAGTCAGTGTTTTCATTAAATGCAAGTACTTTTTAGTCACTATGCTCTTATTAAAATATCTACAGTAATAAGTAAAAGACGTGCTCACCTGGAATTGTGGATCAGTGTCGGTTTCTCCAATGTGTGACAATAGTTCTCCACTCGCCTGACCCACATTTCCTGCCGCCTGCAGCAGAATCTGTCGAGGCTGAACAAAACAAAACATGTCCTAAAAGACAAAAGATACAGACCTCTTAAAAAAACTACCGCCCCAATGGTGTACCTCTGTGTTGGCAGGTTGGGCAGTCTTGAGCATGTCTGACACTGCACAGGCCAGGTTTTTAGCAGCCCCCAGCAACTGCTGCCCATTCGCTCCTTCATCCTCCATTAGGGCAGCTAACAGTTTAACGCCCTTGGACATCTCCGTTAAATTTGATGAAATTGTCGTAACAGCACAGCCCACTGCCGTGTAGTCCGTTTCTGCAGGGTCACCTGAGGCCAAGCACAGAAAATATCTTCATCCTCAATGGATTGGTAGTCCTGGTCATATTATTACAGACCTCCAGTGGAATGACCAGTGTACAGATGCAGGGCAGTGCAGCCTTACCTGCAGTGAGGTTAACCATAGAGGCGGTGCCTGCTGTGATGGCATCCACCTGGGAGTGGATCTCATGTTTTGACTCATCCATTTTGTTTTTTCGCCACGCTTGAGCTGCCTTAAAAAAAACAAATTTGTAAACACCAATTAAAAACCTATAAACTGCCAACAGAACATTTTATTGTAATCTAATTTCTTACAGTATCTGTCCCTAATGGAGGCAAGGTGTCAAAATCATCCAGAGAGTCCTTGGCAGCCTGGACCGCATGCATGCTGGAGTTGATTGTCCCGGTCAGGGCTTGCTGAGCTGATGTCTGTAAATAAAGACATATGTAATGTTAATAGTTTTATTGTTGCCTTTTGATAGAAAGTGCAATATCAATTACCAGAGGGGGCATATGGCCCCTGTGCATCTGTTCCCTGGTTAGGTGCTGTTTGGCCTGGGGCATGGAGCCCATCTGGAAGCTCCCTAGACCCCCAGCTCCTGAGCGCATGATTGCTGGCAATGCCACAGAGCCCGTCTCGACTTTTCCTACTCTGTTGAATTGCTGCTGCAACACTGTAGACCTGGATACAGTTGAATGATGGCAAAAATCAATGGTTTGGAAGTATATAATAAAATAATACAAAGAAATATATAAACAACAACAATCAAGAAAAGACAACGCTGTCTATTTAGTCTTATGACAGTAACACTGTTTATATGAATGGAGACAGGAGTAGTACGAACTTTTTAGGTGACACTGAATCTTCCAACATGGTTGATTCTTCATCTCCCTCCAGCCCGAAGTGGTCTTTACTTTTTTTCTGCAGCAACAAAGATCACAGCAGTTCATGGATCGTCCCATACACCGTAACTGACTTCCACATTTGACATGGAAATGTGATGACAACGCGACACAAATTATTGCAGATGAGAAACTTAAATGAATGGTGTAGCACAAAATTCTAGGTCCTTGTTACAAAAGCATTTTGAAAGGCCCACACGAAATTTTCAATAAGATATTTATGGTGATAAAAAGAGAATATATGAGGCACTCCGATTAATTAAATGTCCTTGATTTGATGGGACGTCTGCGACGGGTTTCGGTTGTGTGGCGACCTTCTTCAGGGCATTGGATAATGTGCTCAGTACTCATAGTGAATCAATACTCATAGGTCCAACGCTAATTATTGCAGTTACCTTTTTGAGGATTATATCAATATATCCAGCAATGAGTTGAGCTATCTGTTCTCCTTCAGTGGTTTGGACAGAATAATATCCATCCTGATAGTCTCCGAAGTCCTAAAAAGAATTAAGGAAAAGTAAAAGGAAACTTAATAATAAGAACAAAATTCAGCAAACAATGAGAATGTTTCAATATTTTATCAAATGATTTCTACTTTGCTCTAATATTCACAACATGCAGATACCAAGGGCTGGCTCAGTATTGTTTCAGAAAATGAATACTAAAGTGCAGGCTACATGTTTGGGCAGTGAATAGAGGTTAAGGATCCAACAATTAAAGATAAAAAAAACATTAGACAAATAAAATGCATCCCGGAAGTTGTCCTTTACTGAAAATGAATAAATCTTATACTAATAAATATTGACATTACACTGTAGTTCTGACTCTTACCAAGGTGAAACTTTTGGGCGAGGCAGCCCAGCGTTTAATGTTTGTCAAACTCCACTCCTGGATCACCTCTTTGGTTTTCTCATCCACTCTCATCACACACTCTTTTGTGATCCCCAGCAGACGAGGGACCAGCTTGTTCTTCCCTTTCATTTTTTCCTAAATGAAAAGGAAAAAATGTGAGTTAGTGAGTAAAATATTTAACTAATGAATAAGAAAGCATGCAGAAGTTGTTAAGCTGCCATCTGTACTTGCTAGTTTTAGTGTTACAGAGGTTTTTCATCTGAAAAGTTTGTCAGCGGCTAATGATCCTATTTAGAAGCTGGTTGAATATTTAACAATACAAAAGATTGTGAAGGCTTGCGAGTTGCGACCCACTGAAAATGGTTCCACAACTCACTTTTGGGTCCCGACCCACCCATTGAGAACCACTGCCTTATACTACCAAATACAGATGACAGCTTAAGAACTTTTATCCACAATGAAATCCTCTAGTACAA
This sequence comes from Proterorhinus semilunaris, assembly GCA_021464625.1. Classification (NCBI taxonomy): domain Eukaryota; kingdom Metazoa; phylum Chordata; class Actinopteri; order Gobiiformes; family Gobiidae; genus Proterorhinus; species Proterorhinus semilunaris. The sequence goes on along the minus strand of CM038343.1, from coordinate 29,102,616 downwards.
CTGAGAGCTTGCGCACACAAGAAAAAAGTAGTCAAATCTAAAAGCAACTTGAAACCAAGTGTGTGCACAAGTACTTCCGGTTTGACACAGAAACTCATCCACCGTTTACATATCCAGAACTCTGCTGGTCAATCATCACCCGCACCCGTTCCTCAGATCACATAACACCAGTTCTGCAACAACTCCACCGGTCAAGCAGCAAATAGAGTACAAACTCCTCTTGCTAACCTTCAAAGCTCCCCATAACCTGGCTCCCGCATACTTCTCCGATCTGATTCAGCCATACACCCCAGCACGCTCACTCCGCTCGGGCCTTCAGCCGCTCAGCACCCAGGCTCTGTAACTCACTCCCACTGCACATCCATTCACTGGACTCTATTGATCTTTTTAAGTCCCACATTAAAACGCACCTGTTCAGGGCTGCCTACTCTCGCTAAGTTTTGATTACCTTTTAATGTTTTTACCCTCTTTTAATTGTAAGGCGACCTTGGGTGTTAAGAAAGGGGCCAGCGAATAAAAAATATAATTATTATAATTATTATCATCATTTTTTATATTATTATTATAAAAAAAATTTTTTACTGCAGCCATTCCCAAAGTCCAGGACAAAGTGCCCCCCCACCCTTTATTGATCCGAAAATTAATAATTTATGGCCAAAACTGCATGAACAGCTACATCTAGCAATGACGGTAGACTAAATACTGTTTTAAAGTAGTTGCAAATGAATGTATCTTTCCTTTTTTTTCTTCATTGTACTTGTTTAGACAAACTTTGGGGGGCCCCTCAGTTGCCTCTGAAGCCCACCAGGGGAGCCCGGACCCCATTTTGGGAACGTGAGTTTGGTTGTCTCTTCCTCTCACCTTGACCAAAAAGAAAGACACTCCATATGTTTTAAGGGATCTGGCCAGCTTCACATAACTGACTTTGGCTTCAATTTCAGTCATATTCTGGCAGCTTTTATGCGCCTGCAGAAAGAAGGAAATTATTTTTATTTTTAATGAACAAACTTGTACGTGACAGCATTTCGCACCTGAAAGATCTTTTTCTCTCCTTTGTTCTTGATGTACTCTTTTGGTAGGAACTCCTTCAAACTGGGAATTGATATAAACAGTTAAACAAAACTGAATCAGCAATGTTTCAGAAATAACAGCGAAACTTACTCTAAAAATCCTGGTTTGTGCTTGGACTCGTTGTGGTCACCAAACTGGATTTGACACTGATAACCAGCAAACTCACAGGCTTTGTCAAAGGAGACTGGGTGAGAGCCGTTGAGAATGTCGTCCCGGGCCTGTTCACACACAAGACTAATATACAGTTATCTCTCTACAGTGTTTTAGTGCATCTTCACGGCGCGTGATCCAAGCACCTGAACATAGAGCAGGTTGAGCTGCACAGGGTCTCTGGAGTCCACGTTTTGGTCTGAATAGAAAAACTTTCTCCTGAGCAGCAACATCTCAGTTTCCTCCACACCTTGTTCCCTCAGCGTTCTTCCGTGGTCCAGCCAGTTTACTGTTGAATATACAGCAGACAATATAAACATAAACAGTGGTTGTTGTAGCTCAATATTTTTATATTATATTATATTATATACACACACACACAACCGGTCAAAGGTTTGGCGTCACCCAGGCCAGTTCTATAGCTTCTCTAATCAACAGTTTTCCGCAGGGCTAGCATAATTACATGAGGGTTTTCAAATCATCAATTACCCTTTAACACAATTAGCTAACACAATGTACCATTAGAACACTGGAGCAATGGTTGCTAGAAATGCGCCTCTGCACCTATGTAGGTATTCAAGAGTGCCTTGGAGTTTTGTTTTGTTTTCCCATTGGCTTTTTCCATCTGGCTGGCTATCTTTTTACTTGTTTTAACAATAAAGGTTGTTTAACTATAAACATTGTTAGTTGTGACCCATCCATCCACTTCCGCTTTATCCGGGGCCAGGTCGCGGAGGCACCACTCTCGCCACAGATGCCCAGACTTCCCGATCCACGCACACCTCCTCCAGCTGTTCTGGGGGGACCCCGAGACGACACCAGGCCAGCTCGGAGACATAGTCCCACCAGCGTGTCCTGGGCCTTCCACGAGGCATCCTCCCAATAGGACATGCCTGGAGCAACTCCCGAGGGAGGCGACCAGGAGGCATCCGAAACAGATGCCCTAGCCACGGCAGCTGGCTCCTTTCGACGTGAAGGAGTAGCGACTCTACACCGAGCTCCTCCCGGGTAACTGAGCTCCTCACCCGATCTCGGAGGGTGCGCCCAGCCACCCTGCGAAGGAAACTAATTTCAGCCGCTTGTATTTGCGATCCTGTCCTTTCGGTCATTACCCAAATCTCATGACCATAGGTGAGGATGGGAACTTAGCTCGATCGGTAAATCAAGAGCTTTGCCGCCTGACTCAGCTCCCTCTTCACCACAACAGTCCGACACAGCGACCGCATCACTCCCCACCGACCTGAAGCGGGGAAGCCACCTTTTTTTTTTTACCCAAAAAAGTAATAATAATAAAAAATGCTAAAATAATCAACTGACACGGAAGACAAAATTAAAGTTCCCAATGTATCTGATATAATCAGTGAGCACGTAGTTCTGTGCATTTTTTGTATTGTAAAATTTACACTGATAAATAATCTGTGATCTTCAATTGTGCTGCACTCTCCCAAATGTATTATGACATTAGAAATGACCTAGCCTGGCCTTAGCCATCCGTAAACTCCGGTCAATTATAATTTACCTACATGTACGTCTGGGCTTGATCTCAGTGGCCGCGTTTCATCGGTTGAATTTCAACCTACCATTCAGCGAGCGGGGGAGGCGGGTGTTTTAGATTACGTTAAACATTCACTCAACTCGCATTACATATGTCACAACCAAACACTAGCAAAAATCAGATCCAATCGTCTCAAAGGAGTTCACCCCTCCCACCTGTTAACGGAGCTCAATTGTGAAGATCCAGACCCTTGAACGAAACGAAATAAGTACGAGGTTATGGTAAAACCAGGCTAGAAATGACCAGAACATAAGGATATAACTGGTGGTTGGCTAAAAGAGGAACAAAACTAAAAGGCAGTAGGAGTGACGCTGTATATGTGGCAGAGAGAGGGGCAGGGGACACAGTGTCAAAACATCAGAGTGAACACGGGTAGAAACATATCTTGCTAAACTGTCCATCTCTTTTCAGCGCTCCTCTTGTGCGAGTGTGGTCTACTATGGTCAACGCTCTTGTGTGGATTCTCAAACAATGCAGCACTGCCGCAAAACTTAAACATAAAAGGTCATCATAGTAGTAAAAAATAAAGGTCCTCTGCATACCACCAAGAGGACCACACATACATACATGGTACATGTTCTGTTCTATTCTCATCTCTAAATCAAACGTCACGTGATCCTTACACTCATCGTCTGTGTGTAGTTTTTGCTTCAGTTTCTCCATCTTCTTGTCATCTCGGAGCAAAGTCTTATCTTTTCTCAGCGTGCCGGTGGTCTCCTCTTTTTTCTCCTCACCAATGTCATGCACCAGGGAATACTCGTCATAGTTTGTAATTCCTAGCAGGCAACACAATGAACATGAGCTAATAATTGTTGTATTTCAGCCATCTTGATTGTAAAACACAAAATCAACAGACTTACCAATCCGCGCACAGATGGTCATGAGCATATCACTGACAATTTTGGAGTCATCCACCATCACAGTCTTCACTGTACCGTCCAACATACGGATCTTCAGGGGCCTTTGCTTTTTCTTGTATTCTAGGGTATCCTACATCACAGGAAATTAATTATATAGCAGTACAGGTCAAACATGTAATGTAGCACTAAAAACAGTAGATCTGGAAGGTTTTCAGACCTCTTTTATTACAGTGTGCCAGTGTAGGGTTCCAAAGCTAGAGCACTAAATGCTGCGCTACAATAAAGTATTCAAAATATATTAATAAGTAAAAACGAGAAAACTATAAATTTATAATTCCATTCAGACCAATTCCATTCAGAGCCGATGATACAGAGAGATGCATTAATTTTCATATGATTTAATTTCATTCATACATTTCAGCATCAGATTACATAATAACAGAAACAAATAAAAAGGCATGAGTTTGAAGCTTCTGTGAAGCACAAACTTTAAGGGCTATATGATAAAAGCACGTTTCTACAAAATAAAACAATCTATATCAATGGTTTGGTAGTTCATAAATAACTAACTCTTTTGGATTGATTGTCATTCTGATGAAATGCCCACAGACATTACAGCTGTGTTAAGTGGTGTTTGTGTGACTCACGCCATTCCTCAGCATGTAGTAATCAAGGGCCTTTCCTGCCTCCAGCCAGATGCCTTTCTTTGGATCTTCGTCGGACAAAAATAGGCCATAATCATTTGCTAAAAAAAAAGAAAATGCATTCAGAATTGACTGAGCTACACTAATTTAAAAAATGTCACTCTGTGATCATTACAATGTTGACCGCAAACTAAGCGGTGGTTTTGGTATTTGTTTTTCGCAGTGCAATGACATGTCTGAACGTGAAGAGCATTTGTATTTAGATTCTTCAGAAGAAAAAAAAGTGTTAAAATAATAAAACATTTTACTGCTATAGTTAAAGCTGCCCTCAGCTATGTCTTTTTTTTGTCAGTAGGTGGAGTAGTGAACTCTGCTCTGCTTTCTGGAGGATTTCAGCTGCATCAGAGCGGGTCGGTCAGATGTTTGTCAGTTCACGATCTTTTTGTAAACTTCTGTCACAATGCTAAACTCTGACTGTGGTAGCCGCTAACTGTTGCGGCTTCTGCTGCTTCAAACATTTGTGATCTCTGCATGTGTTTGTGTTTACATGGTGATGGGCAGGTGAGAGTGTGTGTTGGGGGTGAGGTGAGGGAGGTGCGGAGCTTGTCTGGTTCTGCAGGGAAAAGTATTGTTTGAAGGTGGCGCATCTAGCGATGCAATGTGGGAATGCAACCAGTTTAAGGCAGAATAATACTTGTGCCAGGGGAAAAACACATTTCTAAATGAGCTAATTAAACAAAGTGTATTATATCGTGTTTACACTGACACTGCTTTAGTAGTGCCAGTCCTGAGGTGTGGTTTTCTGTAGAGTGTGACTTTGTGAATGAAATGGTAATGAAAGAACTTCTATATACAAGATGTCTTAACAATAAAGCTCTTATGAAAGGGAATAATGACCCTCTGATCTGTGTGTCACTCACGCTGGCCGAGCTGCGCTTCAGGTACTCTCTCTCGGACGATGCGGCAGGCGTCGTACACCATGGTGGAGGGCTCAAACTGCATGGTCTTCACCACGTTGCCCACACCAATCTTTAGTGACAGGGCCACCATGACTGCTGTTCTGCACCTCCACCCAAGTCACTCCTGCATCCAACAGGGAAGAGTGATCAGGTTTACGCATTTTAAACACTAAATAAAGCATTACATTGAAAGATTTTTCTACTTCAAATAGATTTTAGTTTAGTTTCAAAATAAACAGTCATGTTTACCGATGCTCTTATCAAGTTATTTTGTCTATACAGCAAACATTCTCTGCAGACAGAATGGGATACGACACTTCTCTCTTACAAAACCCACAAGCTATAAATGTCCAGCATGTCCAGCTACAGAGGAAGAGATAGAAATGAAGCAGGTTTCTTTTTAAAGTTTATAGCGTGGCTGTGGCAGCAGAGAGCAGTGAAATGACAGGGCGGCCACATGAAATAGTGTGACATATGCTGATCTCAACGTTTGGGGAGATTAAATGTCAAAACACAGACGCCCTGCCACCCTCTGCCTCATGTCCTGCTGACCCTGTATCACTGGTAGTTCCTCCTTTCTCTGGCTCCATCATGCCAAGCACATATAGCAGGGAGGCACTAGAGCTATAGGCCCAACAGGTTTAGTTTACACTCACTATATTGCTGTGGACTGTGGTAGAAAAGGAACATACATTTAGTGACAAATATGCACAACTGCTGCCGTCTAGTCTCTTTCGGTTGCACATACAAAAAAAAACATAAGATAACACTAAAAATATATCTGAAACCTCAAACCCATAAAACAGTGAACACTCTCCACAGTAACAACCTCTGTTATTCAACACAACATGCTCATACACAACACCGCCCAGTGCCTCGGCAGCGTTCGTCACTTATGAAGTAACACTGAACCAGCGATTTCACTTTGGTGTAGTTGAGGACTAATCTGCAGCTTCATTCCTTGACAAAGTTGGGCCTGTCTTTCCCCTGGAATGACAGCGATTCCCACTCTGATGCTGTGATGTCATTTCCTGTTTCAAAAATCCCTCCACCACCATATAAGGGCATCAGAGCCATTCGCATGCTCACATGTTTCAGCTGGGGGGCAGTGCATCCTGTTTATTCAGCGTAAATGGTAGCACACTCCACATGGCCAGAGGAAAAGGTGGTCAATGACACATGTCGAAAAGTTGATTCAGGTGTTTGAGACGGTTTTGAAGTTTCCTTTCAAGACATTGATAAGAGCGAGAGGGAAAAAAAACACATGCAAGAGAACAGTTCTAACCACTCATGTGCAAGAACTGCTCAACTGTCAAGGGTTCAACAGACTAAAAAAAAATCTTTAGGGAGTAGCAAAAAATTGTTGCACAAATTCCTGCAGCTCCACCCAGCAAAGAGGAAGTACCGGGTCACAACAGCAATTACTTCAGTTGCTGAGGAAAAGCGTGGTCAGACTTCCAAACTTGCCGCAATAGAACCCAAGTCATCTGTATGGACCATAGAGCAACGATGTAGTCAGACAGCCAGTCCATTACACAATTGGTGCTTTTAGTTCAGAAATATAAAAAGTGACACACCTGCCTCTACAGTGCAAGCAAATTTAACTACGTTAACTCGAGCGGCTTAGTCAAAGACAATAACATTTATCCAATAGATTCCGAGCTTGGACTGTGGGAGATGAATAAAAGTGGCATTGGCATCCTACTGAAACATCTTCCAAATTTAGAAACATGTCACTGTTGTTTCTGATTACTCACTGGAAAGACAATGCTGTATTTATTTATCACAACGCACCAGAGAAGTGCATTTCCTTATTTTTTTTTTGTGTGCTGTGGAACTGATAAGAGGAACTCGGGGTTAAGAAATGTAAAAGCAAATGACAAGCTGCTGACACTGTCCTTACACAACAGACATTAAAAAATACAGGAATTACACACAACCATTTTCTAATCAAAAAAACATAAAATACTTTCTGACAAATAACAACAATGGTAGCTTTAATAATAATAATAATAATAATAATGCATCAGTTTTATATAGCGCTTTTCTGGACACTCAAAGACGCTTTACATTGCACGCTTTGTCAAGTGATTATCGATTAACTGTTAACCACCAGTTTGATGCTGTTGTACATTACATTTCATATAAAAACTATTTGTTCCCAGTAAAAATCATGAAACCTGATCTTAAAAGTTGGATTATTAACTAAAACCAAATTATAGGCTTGTATATCTAAACAACGGCCAGTTCAAAGGTCCCTTATATGCAGCAGAACAATTAACTTTTAGATTTCTTTGGAAATAATTAAGCTCATAGCGGCAATCAATTAATTAACCGATCATAAACATCCGATACAGGATCTATACAGGAGGTAGCGAGTCAAATTCAATGCTAATTTAATGCCTAGATTAGGGGTGGGCCATATCGTATCGCATATCGTTATTGCAATATAATTATTTGATATCGTTGTAATTTTTTTTATCGTTGTGGACTCATATAATTCATGTTACGCTCAGCTCTATCAGAGCAGCATAAACACTGACTGTAGAACACGGGGACAGGTGTTTAAAAAGTCAAATGAGATTTGCAAGGAAATTAGTATGCCATTAAAAAAAAAAAAGAAGAAAATATCACTGAATTAATCTTCCCAATAGGCGTAAGGCTGGGATTTTGAAGTACAAAACATTTGTCCATTGTCAATGATATCGTCAAATATATCGTTATCGTGATAATTAATTTTTTATATCGTGATATATATTTTAGGCCACATCGCCCTGCCCTAGCCTAGATACACTATTTTTAATGCCACGAACAAAACAAATTGATGCTTTAAGAATTTCTAAACCGTTCCCCTACATCAGCAGTCTGCAACCTGCGGCTCTGGAGCCACATGCGGCTCTTCAGCCTCCTTGTAATACCTCCCTTTGGCCTTGACCAAAAGAATTATTTAAAAAAAATAACACAATGTAACTCCAAGTGTTCCCTTTATATCAGACCTGGGCAAACTCCGGCCCGCGGGCCACATACGCGGGCTACATACAAGATGATTCAATCCAACCCACGACTTGTAGGGCATAAATTATGTCACACACAAAAAAAAGTGCCCATTCCTGTGCAGAGTTATGAATTTTTAAATGGTTGCTGGAAATGCGCCTCTACACAAATATGTAGGTATTCCATTAAACATCACCCGTTTCCAGCTAGAATAGGCATTCACAGCATGAACAACGTCTATACTGTATTTCTGAATAATTTTATGTTATCCTTGTTAAAAAATCTGTGATTTTCTTTCAATAATAAGTGTATGTATACTATAGATTTATTTCAGACCCAGAGCTGATGTAGGTTTCTGCTGTATGTTAAGGTGCCTCAATTGATTGCCGTCTGTGAAAGAAACCCCAGAGGATGAGAGCACACTCACATGGACCTCCTTTTTAAAGCTGCTAAGCTGCAGTAAATATTTTATTGATATTAAAGTTGGCTAATTTTAATTTTACACAAATATACAAAGGACACGAATAGACAACACAAGGTCTGCTATATATTTTACAAACACATAACATTTTTCCAAAATAACATTCCAGGCAACTAGTTACTGGTATTTTCCCACTTGAAAATGACTTACGACCTCAGAGCGTCCAGCTGAGTGACGCTCTCAAGAGTGACGCTGCTCGCGAACAATTTGTCACTGTTAAATTATTAATCATAATAATCAATTACAACCATGTGATCGGAAGGGCAATGATCGTTATCGGCCGATCAAAATTTTAGTGATCGGTTTCAAAAATCCTGATCGGTGCACCTCTAGTGAGTAAGTAAGTATCATCTTATTCCACATCAAAGGTGCATTATGCAACAACAACAAAATGCTTTATATGTAAAAAAAGAAAGAAAAAAAAGAAAAAATTATATTTGCAAATATGTCTAGTTTGATATATTATTTGTAAAGAAACAGGGTCAAGAAGAGCATTGGTGACAAAAGATGACACTGAGGCACAGGAAATGGGCAGAGTGGCATGGTTCTAAAACAACGATTTCATATTTCCTGCAAAATTGTGTGAGCATTATTGATATCACTTTTTATCTTCATTATTTGGGCACTATCTGTGACAGCCAAGGCTATTTCCATGGGGTGAAACAAGAATAGCAGGTCTAACTTCATTAAACCACAATGGAAGAAGGGTGCTGATGAAGTATTGTGTGGGGCACTGACCGCCAAGACTTGTACAGTCGTGTACAGATCAGCAGTTGGCAGAACACATTCTCTGGCCTGTAACTAGATTTTTACATTTTGTCTGAGACTTTGAGACATTCCATCATGATGAAGTTGACCAAGCCCTCACCCCTCACAAGTCTTGATGGAGCTTCAGCTGTTGCATGCTCGGTTTGTCTGAGAAGAGTACATGAGTACATTGTTTATTTGGTCGGGACAGTGCATGTTAATGCACACACACACACGGGTCTCATGCATGTAAACACGCAACGCAGGATTGTAGCCATGGGCTAATTTGCATATGTTGTCCCCCACTCACACTCTCAAACACTCATTCATACTGGCCTATTGTACATGATTTTAGTGGTAGGGAAAACCGGAGACCAATATTACTGCTTAACAACAATACTGCATTAGTCTTATATGGCGCTTTACAATGTTATTCAATGAATGGATGAATAATTTCATGTATTATTCATTCATTCTATACTCAGTGGCGGTAAGCTACATGAGTAGCCAAACCACCTCATGTGAAAATTTCTTCCAGCATGAGGGTCACAATTTCCATTTTATTTACTAATAAATAGGATGATTTGCTTCTTCTCCCTGTTCACTTCACTGTGATTGTTGAAATCCACCTATCAGACGCAGAGCATTAGTGAAGCAGACCAAAAGTAGAAGCAGCTCTACATATGTTTGAGCTTAGAGCAGACGGTCTCAGACAGACGGACTCTCCAAACTAGCAAATCATGATTGAATATATCACATAGCTTGGCTGTAGTTTTTGTATTTTTTGTGTGAATTAGGTCTATATTTCTTCATTTAAACATAGCACAATAAAAAAAAACGCGCACATCCCTGACTGAGCAGTGTGCTGGATAAAAAAGAGATAACAAATGCTAGAAGAATAAAAAATCCGCACAACTGCGTTTTAGCTCCCAAGGATTGTTTTTAATCTGTACTCACACCACTCTGTGTAACGTTTCGGACTGCAAGTCCTTCATCAGACATGATCATTTAAACATACACATTAAATAAATTAACTGTCTTACCTGCTTAAAATTAGCAACTGTTACATGTAAGTGGACACAGCTGCTCCTGCTTATGACAATACAAAGACTATTTGAACAATGAGATGGCATGGCAGCAGTTTGCAGCCTCATGCTAGTCAAACAACGCTTATTAGACCTAAGCATCAACACAGCAGCACGGGAACCAAAAACTCATTCACAGACATTATTATTCAGCTTCACATGATAGAGAGATTACTTTTGTTGAATCCAACTTGAAAACCATATAATTGAAACACTCAATTACACACCGATTCTGCCGTGTCAAATTCACCTTTTTCCACAGAGCTGCCAACAAGCAAACACTGTAAACTAACAGAGCAACCACATGTGAAAAGAAGCTGTAAACTGCTATGGGAACTCTGCAGTGTAAACTCAGAAGCACATCTGGATGTAGAAGCTGCACTAAACTCAACTGAGGACAGGCTACAAATATGTTACTAAATATAAGTACAACAAGCCGAGGCCACTACAGAAACACAGAGACTACGGTTTATGTTCCTCTTAATGAGCATACAGGCTTGTTGTTGGGTAGTTTATTCATCTGTGTGATACTTCAAACAGATCTTGGTCTGACAGTGTCACTCAAATGAAAAAGAACTATAGTAGCTGCAGAGCTGCCTCCTCTCCTGCCCAGTAATTCAAGTTGCATTCCTCTGGAATACCAGCATCAGGCCCACCACAGAGACACTGTGTATTGTTCTCGCAGTTATATTTACCTCTGTGCTATTGCAAGGGGGCAGATCTGGAAGTGACAGACTTGAATAATAAAGGCCAAGAGAATTGAGAAGACAGACTGTCTGAAATACAAATTCACAGAAGAAAAAAGGAAGTCTCGTATTACACAATAAGTAATTGGCAGCTAGCTCAAGCACTAGATGCAGCAAGTCCCAGTAGAAAAGAGTTATGTTCAGATGCAGCAAAAGATGATAAAATCTCATCTACAATCAGAGGCAGTGTACTACAGAGGGAGACATCCAAAAGGGTCTGTTTAGCGACATTTCCTGTGTTTCAGAAATTATTTTTAAAAACAACTGATTTTTATACAATGCAATTCAAGTCACAGCTTGCAATTGTTTGGTGGTAAACTTAAAACCATTAATAACTGTCACACAACTCACTAATTACTGTTTATCTTACCACTACAGGGAATGGCGTGAATGAATAATGACTAGTGTTGTGCTTTGCTACTATTGTAGCCACAGCTGCCCAGGGGTAGACTGACGGAAGCGAGGCTTCCAAACTGCGGCCATTCTGACCACCACTAACCACTCACTCACACACTACATACAGGCGGTGGGTGAAGGGTCTTAAGGTTAAGGTACTGTATACTTAACTGATCCCCGTAGTGAAATTCATTCGGGAGTCAGAAATCCAACTGCCAACCTCTCAGTTACAAGACGTCCCATTTTATCACGTTTCATGTGTAATTAGACGTTTGATATTAGAAGTAAATAAAGCCGTCTGCTGCTTCTGAAAGTTCATACTTCACTGTGAATGGTTGAATCTGCCTGTCACTCGATCAGAGCATGACAAGTAGTTAGCCTTGCTTAGCTGAATTCTCACGGTATTTGTGAGGTCACAAACACCCGAGAATCCATCATGGCCTGCTCCCGCTGCGCCATTTGGGACAATCACCTGCCAGTATTGCTGGAAGGCGGCAGCAACATTTGTAACATTTGCTGACAACAGGAAGCACTTTTATGAATACTACTTCACAAAGTGGAGAAGACTAACATGAGGTATGCTGCCACAGGCTTTCAAACATACATAACATTTTTCAGACATGGCTGTGATTGGCTTAAACAAAGTGTGCTTGATCCAATCAGCAGCAAATGCTGGCCTCTCCTCCAACGATTTGCACTGGAGTGTTGTAATGTTATTAGCACTGTATTATGTATCTATCTGTCTCTTGCCAGGTTAACCAGTAGGAGTGAGTGGGGAAAGGTGTCTGCCTTAGAAAATAGACCAGCATTACATACCACTGAATCACAATATGACGATCTCTCCAAATCAACAGGGATCAAATCACAGTTCGATTTTTATCGTCATATCGCCCAGCACCAATAGAAAGTCATCTGCTCACTTTTTAAAAGGCAAAGCCGATCATTTGTAAAACCTAACTGAACACACAGGGTAACCCCACAGGCTCCATTACTATGGTATGTCGTGCAGTCCAGCTCTTACAGGTCAATCCACTGTCAGCTGAGGGACCTTGCCATGCCACTCTATGATCAAGACTTACAGCACATTCATGCAGGTGAGCTGTGGTCATCAAAGGACATACGGTGTTTGGTCTGATGTAGGTCACACAGGTTTAGAAGCTATAGAAAAATGTGTCGGAATAACACAGTTAAATTTTATCCTAGAAGAATGATCCATTGGGGGTTTTTGTGTTTGGGGGCGGGGTTACTACTGTACCCTGGTATTCGTGTGTGACAGTGTGTGATACTGGGCAATTAAAAATGTGTGTTGTCTTGTGCAATAACAAAACACTTTTTGTATTACTGTCTCCATAACTAGATCAATAATTGCTTGTGTGTTGTGTTGATGAAACACTGATTTATTTGGTCTTGCACGTGAACTAAAGTAGATTATTTTCTCTGGAAGGTGTCCAAAAGTGGTGACAATTAGTGGTCATGTGAAGAGGAGGGCATTCTTAAACAAGGTTATAAACAAAATAACTGGAATTATCTCCACATTATACTAAAGGATGTGCGTGATATTGGCCAGTAGAAAGGACTTTCAGTTATCAGAATAATATGGCGGGATTTGAATCCAATCATCAAATCAGGTAAAACATTAGTCAAATTTTGGTTTGGATATTTCTGACTGTATCTTTCCCATAGAGTTGTATTGGCTCCTGCCCTCCACCTGAGATTATGACCAAATTCTAGAGCAGTGATTCCCAAAGTGGGGTCCGGGGGCCCCTGGTGGGCCTCAGAGACACTACGGGGGCCCCCCCAAAGCTTGTCTACAAAACTACTTTGAAAAAAAAAATCATTTTAAAAAGGTAAATACATTTATTTGGAAAAATTGTTTGAACCAGTATTTAGCTTTACCACCATTGCTAGATTTAGCTTTTTTATGTAATTTTAGCTCTAAAATAATAGAAAATTCCTTAGAATATTTTTGGATCAATAAGGGGGCCGCGATGTCCTGGACTTACACAAATCATTTTTGACAGTGTTTAATCAATCATGCAACCAAGGGTTAAAAACATGCAAGACTTGACAATAGAGATCTGGCTAGAAGAATATTAAACATCTAAAAGCGGCAAAAATGCAAAATAATACAAAATATTTTTAGAAACAGGAAATCGATTACACTCAAAACCAACTTACCACTGCAGCGGCGCAAGAAAAATGATAAGCAAAAAATGACAGTGAATAACTTTATATTGTCCTTTGTCCACATTATGACTGTATATATCTCCATTAGGAACATTTAGCAAAAGTCTCTTTTAGAGGACGCATCATGATCACGGTGCTGGGGCAGTGACAGCACATGTTGCCTTTACCAAATACGGCTGAGTGAAAACATTAGAGGTCGATTTCTCCTTTAGCCTGGAATGAAAAGCAGGTCTCCTTAAGAGGAATGTGTGGTCCTGACATAAGCCACTGACACAAAACACCTCTGTCGACTCGACTGAGACCTGACCACCAAATTTATGTGCATTCAATAGGAGGTGAAATAAAGGCCTAGTCTTCTCTTTATAGAGGTTACACAAGTAATACAATTGTGTTTGTGATTGTATTGTATTGTATACTTTATTGTCCCCGTAGGGAAATTTGTCCTCTGCATTTAACCCATCCTTCGATGCCACTGAGGCGGAGCAGTGGTCGACGCGGACCCATCTCTATGATGTGGAGCCAGGCTGATGGTCAGAATTACCTGGCTGGAGGATTCACCTATTGTACATGTTTTAGTGGTAGGGGAAACCAGAGTACCCAGAGGAAACCTACGCAGACACGTGGAGAACATGCAAACTCCACACATAAAGGCCCTGTCCAGGTGGGAATCAAACCCGGGACCACACACACACACACAGTAATTTACCGCCCATTTAAAGGTAAGATATTTTTTCAGTAAATAGATCAAAAGAAAAGGAGGGGGGAAAAAAAGAGTATCTTGTGATATTTGAACAAAGCCACTGACTGTTTACGCCTTCCCAGCAGAGCAGTGTTTTTTGAAAACAGGAAGTGACCAACATTTTAGATGCATTTAAGTCCATCTTCACTCAGCATTGCGTTATATCCCCAAATTGGGCGGTTTAGGGCAGGGAAAAACATGAATATTAGAATTAGGCTATATTATATTAGGCTCTTGACAATAATAACACATGATCTTAGCTCGTCATAAAGATTATAAAAAATAAAATAAAATGTGCTTGATTTAATGCAACTTCTGGATAAAGGCATATTCTGTTTTGGTCTTACATAAACTGTTTATTCACATTGTTGTAAACACCATGTAAATGAAACATGGAGCTCCTAAAAAGTAAAGAAGCATTGTTTTGCCATTGCAGCTCATCGGATCACACTTGTAACTTGTACGCTGGTGTGACGAGAGAAACAATAGTGCGCAGAGGCAGGCATATCATGTGCAAACATGCAGCCTGGGCCTAAGCAACAAGCCCTGCAGGCGCGAGCGCAAGCTACTATTAAGCCCGTACCCTTCACAGTTCACACCAGACTCACCGGAGCTTCTGGTGTGTTTTCAATTACTAACTTGCATTCTGGCGGTGTATAGACTTTATAGCCTAAAATAAATGTTCTCTATGCAAATTCTCCAGTAGTGTCGCACACTCGCACGCCACATCACAGCGGTGCGAAAACTTACACCCAGAGGCTAGACTTTTCCTCGTTCGTGTAAGAGCTGCAGAACACGCCGAGCATTGTTTGTCAAACTCGCAGCAGAAAGACAAAAGATATAGGATCAAAAGTCAATGTGTCAACCTGAAGAAGACTGCTATGACCGTGTCCTGGACAAACAGTGTGGCCATGCTACAAACTTTTAAAGTGCTTAATGTTTAACCTCACAACTCTTCCGGTCAAAACACCCCACATCTCGATATCCTCGCTATCCTCGCTATCCTGACTATCCTCGCTAGCGTTTTTCTGGGTTGATTGTCACAGTTGATGACGTGCAGCCCAATGCTTCATACCGTAGGCTACATTTGTATGCGTGTAGGTATGTGAGCAGAGGCTGTCTGAGTGACGCCTCAAGACGAACCAAACATCAGACAAACCCCACGAGTACCATTAACACCACAACAAACATCGTTACATGACGTCGTGTTTCCAAAATGATATTATTGTAGAAATGCTCGGTGAAGGGACTTGACAGGCGTCTTTGCCCTCCACATCGGTCTGGTGGTGACGTCAAGCGCGTCTAGAACGGAGGAAACTTTACAAACTTCGAATATTTAAGAAATCGATGCTTCTGACCTGAACGTATATTGTCCTGCTGCCGTCCCCCGGTTTCTGAGATCCAAAAATCAAGATGGTAATTGAAGTTTCCCAAGATTACTATGGTTACAGCGAGGGGGATCAGCCAGATAGCGATTTTTCTCGAGTTCCCCTCCTTATCCGCTTTCGGTAGTGGTGGTGCTAACTCCACCCTAGCGGCGGGCCGTGTCGCTGAACCGCTGCGCTACGCAGGGCGGTGCACCCCACCCATGCTTCTCACCCCTCTGTCCGCGGACCGAGAAAACATAGCTTCAAAGGCAAACAGAGCAAAAACATTGCAGAATTTTAATGTGTGTGCGCTGTTTTACCCATCCCATGAAACAGTAAAGTTACTTAATATCACAACAGTGGGCTCTATAAACCAAACATGTAATACATTTCACTCATAGGTCATTCTACAACTACTTACTTACTTACTTTCTCTCTCTCTTTATTAATTCATGAATTTCTCATACTTAGCCTACTCATTAAGATGCAAAAATGCATCATAGCTCTATTATGTTTTCTTTGATTTATGAAATATGACTTTGAAAAGTGATTTTACATTGCGCAACCTCAGTTTTGGACCTTCAATCCTCATTGAATTTAATGTCGATGTGACCATAATTGTATTATGTAGGCCTACCCTCAGGGAAGCATCATTTCCATCACACTTACGGTGACCAGATTTAAAACTGGGACACAATGGGAGTTTGTGGGGAGAGTCAAATTGTAACTTTTCCCCATATGTTGAATGATAAAACGTATTGGTTGTAAAGTATAACGTCAATTGAATGGACCTATAAGCATTGAAATGATTGATTGCTGTTTCTGTTTTTGACTTGGTGCAAAACTGGGATAAATAAATGGTTTCGGGAAAAAATCCACTACAACATGAGACAGAGGGCTCAATACTGGGACTGTCCCGGGTAAACTGCGATATCTGGTCACCCTAATCACATGCTACAAACTGTAACTTTAGAGAGAGAGAGAGTGTGCGAGAGAGAGAGAGAGAAGAGAGAGTGAGAGGAGAGAGAGGAAGAAGAGAAATAAGAGACAGGGAGGGAGGGAGAGAGAGAGAATAGAGAGGGAGAGAGAGAGAAGAGAAAAGAGAGAGAAGGAGAAGAGAAAAGAGAGAAAATATAGAGAGATAGAGAGAAGAGAAAAAAATAGAGAGAGAGGGAAGGAGGGAGAAAGAGAGAAGATAAAAGAGAGAGAAAGGGAGAGAGGGAGGGAGAAGAGAAAAAAAGAGAGAGAAAATTGAGGGAGGGAGGGAGAGATAGAAGACACAAATGAGAGAGAGGAGAAAGAGAGAAGAGAGAGAGGGAGGGAGAGAACAGACAAGAGAGAGAGGGAGGGAGAGAGATATGACACTTGCCTCTAGTTGAAGAGTCATCCATGTAGGCCTTAGGCCTAAAAGCATCATAGCGCCATCTTGTGGAGCTTCAGAGACATTTTGCAATTGCCAATTAAGTTTTAACACTGAAGAGTTAAATTCAGTGTTCATTTAAAAACCTTTTACAAACTTTATAATTTTGTGGTTCCCCCCTTGACATTGTGACACATCACCATAGAATGACAAGCCATGACCCAAATAAGTATTAATTATAACCCATAAAATACAAATTGCATTTTAATTTGGTTATAACAAAACGTAAAATGTAAATTTTGTCGACAGAAGATATTTTCCCATAATTTTTGTTAAAGCTATATTTTTGCTGACTAAAATTATACTAATGCTAAATTAAAGTAGATCATGAAACTAAAGTTGCATATTTATTTATTTTAAAATGACAACATATAAATGAAAATGGACTAAAACATCCAAACATACAGTGGCATACAAGTCAGGTCTATGGTCAGGTGGGAGGAGCACCATGATGCATTGGACCGTGATTAATATTGGTCCGGGAGCTAGACCCCCTCCTCAGGCAAATCTTTGCTACCTTTTCCAAACTAGTATCTTTCATTAGAGTATACCTTGGGTCATTATCAGTGGGGACCCCTCATTGCAACTCGGCCCCATTCGGCTGTGGGACCCCAAGAACCACTTTAACGGGACAGGGTACTTTGTGATTCTATCCAACCTGACCTGTGGTCACATACAGAGTCACAGATTAATGAAATTGAGAATAAAAGAAAGCTGACATGATGAGGAACAAAATAAAATGACAGTTTTGAGCTTTAGCTTTTTCTTTTTCCATATATTAAATTATATATCTACAAAAATGTTAAATAATTGTAATATAGATAAGAAAAGCACTTCACAAATGAGTGCATTGTTGTCTTTTGTGTTTATCTTTACTATTTCAAACTTCCCCAACTCATTAGCTTCACATTAAGCCCAAGATGAGCTCTGTTCCTCAAACAGACCCCCAGCTATAACACAGAATGTGTTCATGCTCCCTCTCTGAGGTGTGGAGTTCTCATGCATTTGTCCATATACGCCTGTGAGACCATTCCATGGAGAAGTTACACCTTTTAGGACTGCAATTCAACTTAACCTTTTTGGATTTGCTTCAAACTTGGCACAGTTGATGTTGATATACTACATATTATGTGAGTAAAATTTGAGCCACATATCTTTTTTAATGTATGAGATTCAGTGTTGGGAATTTTACTACTTATTTCTACTTTTCAAATATCTTTAACAATTAATACATAATATGTTGCCAGTGTCATCACTAAATAAGATACACGATGGTTTAACGCAAGGGTTACCAACGTGGTGCCCGCGGGCACTCAGGTGCCCTTTTAGGCATGCCCAGTAGCCCTTGAGACTTTTTTAAGGTGTAAAACACTTAATTTTCTTGAATCAAATACAGCTATTCTTGTGACTCAGTACGAGTTTAAAATAAAGTTATTTTGATATAATATGGGGTTAATATCCTATGAGTAAATAGTGTACGTTTAAGTCTTTAGGATTATTTTTTAACTGGCAGCTCTCAAACAACTTAATGCTCTTGAAGTAGCCCTTAGCTGAATGTGATAGAGTGGGACACTCTGAGGGGGATAATAGTGGTTTGACAGTTTCCTTCGATAGGGCTCCGGTCAGAGAGAAGGGCACGGAGAAGTTATTCCAGCAAACTTTATTATTGAGTTTGGGTACAGGCAGGGATGATGGTACAAATATTGGTACGTATGTGTAGGTATGTGTGTGTGTGAGGAGCCACCATCCCATCAAATGTGGAGTCGGGAATGAGGATGGGATGCGCTCAGAAAGGAAATTACATCACTACTAGGCGGTTTCAGAATAAAACTACAGGAAATATAAAAGACTTTCTGACACTGGAAATAGGTTGGTGCCCCCTAGTTTAACGATATAACAAAAATATATGTGATATCATTCATATTTGATAATACCTCAGTAACTGAACTGTTTCTAAAAAATAATCCCATGTCTATCCCTGACAGTGGCTCAGACGGGAAAGCGGAGTCGTGACTGTAATCCAAGCTCCCGCAGGTGCATACTGCCATTATGTAGCCTAGGCGTTAATTCAACCTGGTAGACTAACTTCAGCATCACCGACCTCCAGCCATCGCTTCCGAAAGGGCCACACCTCCACCTCAGCCATCAGCGTAAGAGCCGCACCTCGATAGCAGCCAATCATCGACATCGGTCCCACTTTTAAGCCCCAGCAATCATGGTCCGATCGCTTCCCAGCTGCGCTGCGACCCGCCTCCACCCCATTTCCGCCTCTTCCGTCCACGGCTTCTACCTGCTGCTTCTTCACGGGTCTCCATACCACCACCAGTGTCCAGGCTCTGGGGAAGACATCCCTAACTCCAAGCTGTTCCTCTACACTGACTATACATCGATGTCACCGCCGGAGTCTGATCGCCAAAACTAATACACATGTCAATAAATCTTCCTAATCGCTGCTTTTGTCTGTTTGAGTCTATCCAGGTTGAAGTGTCCTTGGGCAAGTAACTTCACCCACATTGTCTATGTATGAATGTAGTGTGTGAGTGAATGGTGCTGGTCGGATTGGTCGAAACACATATTGGCAGCCTTGCCTCCGTAGCCACAACTTCCAGGGCACCTTGTGGCTACAACAGTAGCGTATCACCCCTGAGTACTCTAGACCCGAGCATTGATGATTTAGTCATATTTTCCTGTCATTTCAATTTGAGCTTGTCCAATCCGCTTTAAATCTAATCAAAACCCAACTATACATCACGTCTAAGTGAGTGTGAGTTGGTGGTCTAGATGTATGCAGCCACACTTCTGTCAGCCTGCCCCAGGATAAACCGGCTGCAGCCGGTATGAAGTGAATGAAAATCCCCATTCCTTATGAGAAACACTTTGGGGGACTTGTGTCGTGAAACCCGCTATATAAATAAGATTCCCTTTACCCAGTCTAAAGCTGTCCTGAGTCTAGAATTGCCAGGTCTCAGCAGTCAAACCTGCCCAAGGACCTGGCAACCCTGCCTGAGTCAGTCTGAGTCAGCCGGCGAGTCAGCCGCTCCAAGCGGCTGAGTCATTGTCTGAGCCTGTGTATACCGATTCATTATCTGAGCCTGTGTATACCGATTCATTATCTGAGCCTGTGTATACCGATTCATTATCTGAGCCTGTGTATACCGATTCAGAGCCTAAACCTGTTCCTATTAGGGTAAGACTGGGTTTAGATGTGATCTAAAATCCAGTATAAATCCACACATAAACCTAGTCTAAACCTGTTCTTAACCAGAATAGATGTAGATAGACTTGGTTTAGATTGAATTTAAAAAGAACACTCAATTATCCAGAATAGAGAAAAGAATACTCAGTTAATCAGAATAATTAATAACCAGCCATTTTACAATATAGTGTTACTGAAATTCTTTGGCCCAATGAAGAAGTGAATTGGATGATTCCTGAAACGTTGGTCTGTGTAATTCTGGAAATGTCAAGACAGGTTTGTTTTGGGGATTCAAAGCTCTATAAATAAGGCTAGAAATTAGATTGAAAAACCCTTCAGATAAACCCTTCATAACCTGACGAAGGCTTTTTAGGTTCAAATGTGTTTTGGTTATATGGTAAATGGTATCATCCTCACTTGATGGTAAACCAAAGACAAATTTAAACTGAGGTAGATAATAAAGGTAAATCTAATACAACAGCACCAGGCAGGTTTTTGTGAGTGGATAATGCCGTTAGACAAACTTTTAATAATTTTAGAAAAAAATCCAAAGATGAAAGTTCACAAATGGTCATTTTAATGTGTGAATTTGTTCCGATATTTACTCTGACAATAAAACTAAGATGTTGAGGGAGAAAACAAAAACCAAGAACCTAAAATTGATGACTGTATAAAAAAAGTTTTTCACCAGCTGTGTCTCACCTCAATACGTTATTACTCACTAGTCGACTCATCTGCCAGTAGTAACACAGCAGTTGCAATGAAAATGCATAGAAAAGATGGTATACCACAAAGCAATAAAGGTTGCTTCAGTAAACATTGAGTAGTTTAAGTTAATTTAATGTTAAGTTAATGTTACACATGTTTGAACCATCATATAGTATCATACTTAGTGATGACACTGGCAACATATTCGGTATATATTGTCATTGCAATGTTTCGATATAATAATATATAATGTATATTGATATAATAAGTAATAAAATTCCCAACAGTCTGTCACAAACGTCCAAAGTCCCCAAAGTTAGTGAAACTTGTTAATTGCATCAAGCCCTGGTTTTAACCCTACCCCCATTTGAAATCCCCTAAATTTCATAAATTAAAAAAGATATATAGCACAAATTTTACTCACAGAATATGTAGTATATCAACATCAACTGTGCCAAGTTTGAAGCAAATCCAAAAAGGTTAAGTTGAATCGCAGTCCTAAAAGGTGTCACTTTTCCATGGAATGATCCTATATGGACAAATGCATGAGAATTCCACACCTCAGAGAGGGAGCATGAACACTGTTATAGCTGGGGGTCTGTTTGAGGTACAGAGCTCATCTTGGGCTTAATGTGAAGCTAATGAGTTGGGGAAGTTTCTATTTATTTATTTATTTGAACAGGGACAGTGTATTCACATTTGAAATGGTAAAGATAAACACAAAAGACAATAATGCACTCATTTGTGAAGTGCTTTTCTTATCTATATTACATTTATTTAGCATTTTTTGCAGTTGTTTTGTTCTCAAGTTCATTAATCTGTGACTCTGTATGTGACCACAGCACTACTTTGGACAGAATCACAAAGTTCCGTCTGAACACTGTCCCGTTAAAGTGTTTTTTTGGGGTCCCAGAGCCGAACAGGGCCGAGTTGCAATGGGGGGTCCCCACTGGTAATGACCCAAGGTATACTCTAATGAAAAATACTAGTTTGGAAAAGGTAGCAAAAATGTGCCTGAGGAGGGGGTCTAGCTCCCGGACTATATCATTATATTCAGTATTATAGATGTAAGAAATTAATTTTAGATTTAGTCAACTAAATCTACATCGAATTATAGTCGACTAAAAATATTGCAATTGTGCCCACCGTCTAAGACTATCTAAACTAAAATATGTTGTCAACAAATTGGGTCAATTTGATCATGGAGTGACTTAATATTTTTATTGAACCAATATACACACACAACAGTCCGAAGAATTAGAGTCAAATAAATCATACGATAGGTTAGGTATTTATTGAAGTTTCTACATTTTTACATTAACATATCTTCCATAATTTTACAGTTTTACTATAGGCTATAATTCTACAAGATTGGACCTCTTAGACAAGAAGCACTCCAGCCAAAATGGTTATACTATAAAGAATAATTTCTGTACATTAAATTACAACAAAACATGCTTTTGTAAGGCTTTACAATAACAGTCATTTGTCATTTTATTTTATCCTTAAAACCCAAGTTAGCAACTCATGGTTTCCACAGTTACCGATTAATTTGAGTAGAATTACTCAAACAGTACAAACTGTCATTTACACGTCAGAATTATCATATTATAAATATAACTATACATGAATTAATGACAGTTATAAAAACAAAAGCCCTTGCGTATTTAGGCTTTAGTCAAAAATGACACTGCATTTGGTTACATCACTAAGGATCATCCTACTGCAAAAATAGTCTAATGACAAGCTAGTTGAGATCAATACATGGCAAAACAAAGCTAAAATTTCATTGCACACTCTCGCCTAAGCAGACAAAATGATTTTGTGATACACAAATCCACACAAGTGTTCAAGTTTTTTTCCTCATTAAAAAATACTTTGATTGCAATACATTATAAAACACAATGCAATGCTTCCGAAAAAAAATCAACCACATTACAAAACAAGAAAGGTTAGTGTAGGATAAAAAGCTGGTCAATAAGTTTATCTTTTTGGGCAGCCAATTATTTTGGAGCCGGAATAGCATACAATGAGTAAAAAAAAAAAAAAACTGACAGCAATTCAGAAAATAAAATCACCAGGTACAGCAGCCAGAAAGACATTGACTGCATCATGTAACTTATATCTGGTTCTGCAGAGGTTCCTTTTAAGTGGGGTCAAAATTAATCTGACAATCACAGCTGAAGTTGCACTGGTATGCCCCTGCAATGTTCAGTTAAATAAAAAAACTGAGGTAAGAGTTTGAGCTGTGTTTCCATGCGAGAGCTTTTAGTCCAGGTTTCAGCGAAAGCAGCAGCACCATTTTATTGCATTTAAACAGCTACTTGCATACGCTCTTTCAGTTCAGGTGATCCTGAATGACCTTACAGAGGCCTAGGTTGGAACCAGTCCAACTTAGAAATTATGAAACCATATGTGACAGCAATGATAATGGGGATGAAGTAAATTGTTCAGGCAGTTCAGTTTTACAAATTCATGAAATTACAGGGGTTTGGACTTTGACACCTCTCAGAGGTAACTTATCGTTTAGTTGCTTACTGCAGCACTGGGACCAGTAGCAGCAGGAAAACGGGGCATTTTCTTGACCGGACTGGGGATGAGCTGTAAAAAGAATGGATGCATCAATAATACACTTCTTGAATATATGGGATAGAATAAGTGAACGCTGTAGTTGTATTTAGTTGTGATGCAAACTCAAGCTTAAACATTACTACCACATGTGGTAAACACAAATAAAGTCAATAAAATAAAGGAAAGACTGATGCTGCGTTACCTCTGGGGTGGTGCTTGAGCGAACCAGCTCTAGCTCTGCTTGCACCTCACATTCTAAAGATCGACGGGCATACTCTCTTCTGTGTTTTTCATCCACCCGAGTTAAGTACCAAGTTCCCGGGAACAGATCCTCCACTGGACCACGAGGAACATAGCTAGCTGTATCGGAAAAATAGGCAAGGGAAGAAAATCACTCAATGTTTAGCCAATATGTTAATAAGGTGGTGCATTACCTAAATGATGAGTCTCCTCCCTCAATTTCATGTTTTCAGAAAAGACGGCAGGAGAAACCTTCTTTCGTGAGTTAAGTCTGTCTTGCAGGTCACTTAGACTACTTACAAGTTTGTCCAAACTAGACCCTGTAAAAGTGAATTAATCCTGAATTACTAAGGGTCTAATGCATATGGCACCATAACCAATCCAACACCAAGCCTACCAGGAGTATGGTCTTGCGTGACACGGAGAGAGTACAGAGTAGCTGCAAATCCTGATCCATAAGAGAAAACTCCAATTCTCTGACCTGCAATCTGTGCTGTCGTTTGCCTATAAAGCAGTCAGGACATGTTAATAAAACTCACCCCGCCCCCTTATTTTTCTTTAATATGTATTCTGAAAATGTATGTACAACTCAATTATCAATGACCAAATCTAGAAAAGAAAAAAAATACCACACTTACTGTGCAATAAGAGATGCAAGACAGCCATAGACTGATGGGGTGTACATGTTTCCATTTTGATTTGAAATGAGTAAGGAAAGTTTAGTCTTCCTATCAAACAGTTCAGCACTGGCCTTCAGGAAAGCCTTCTCCACATCTCGGTCAAAGTAAGTTTCTTCTGGCTTGACGTCTCTGAAATAAAATAAAATACATAGATAAAAAAAAACACATAACAGCAGCACCAATAGCATAATTTATAGTAGCATATGTTTAAAGTTTATTTACCTGTAAGCATCCAGACCAGTGAACGGTCCCGTCTCCATGTTTGGGTTTGGGTGGCTCAGAAAGTCATTTAACATCAACCTGGCCAGTGACTTCTGTACAAGTTTGCAGTATGGAGAGTGGAATACTAAATAGCCAAAGTCCTCAAGGTTGAAATGCTTTTCTAAACCCTCTGTCAAACAAAAGCAATAAGTGACATCAATCCAGATTTGTCAACTTGAGCAGCTGGTTATAAACATCCTCCTGCATAGCATACTTTCTGAAAGCAATGGTCCTAGATTATACTTGTTATCAAAATCTACAGTAATGTTCAGATTTCTTTCAAAACTAAAGCTTTTTTAAGGCCACCAAGTCCATGTGACAAAGACATTTGTGGACTGACCAGACACTACTACCGCAGAGGCTTAAAGAAGAATAGAAACACAATAACGAAAACTAATAAAACATTTCTGAGGCTTGTATTGAGTATTATTTTTCATTCAAAGCCATTGACTTCATAGTCACTGAACTTGGATTAACTGCTCAGCAGAGGGAGCCATGTACAATTCCTGTGACATTCTAAACCCTCTTAACTAATTAACCCATTATCTGTCCAGGATATCCTTAGTCTTGCTGCCAACTGTAATAACATTGTTGCTATTATAGTGCAAAAGTAAGCCAATCTGCTTAATCTACTGATATGGTCAAATTTGACTCATTCAAAAGAAATGGCCTTACCTCTTTGCCATTGTGCATGGATCTTGTTACGGTACACAGAATAACAACGGTCCAAAGCACCCAGGTAACACTGAATGGAAAGCTTCCCATCTACCACTGGATACTCTGAAACCATGTCTGGTTTATAGAAGTCATATGCATGCTGCATGTGGGTTCCTCGAAGACCTGAAGGAATCAAAGATGTTACAAAAAATAAGGAAAACCATGATCAATTAAAAAGGCACAAAAAGTTGGAAAATGTTTCCTGACCTCTTTCAAAGGCCAATGGCGCATTTGGCCCCACAAGCATAGCCACAGCACCTGCCCCTCCAGTGGGACGTGCACTTCCAGTGGCATAAACAGCTATATCCCCAGCTACAACCAAAGCATAACGCCCTGGAAAAAAAGATTTTATTTAACTTGGAAAAAGAACTATTTAATACAGTGACACCGCCAGGTGAGCAGCACCTGGCGAGACATAGGTTGGGTCACTTACCGTCCCATGAGCTGGACTCCACCCAGTTGACAGCATTGAAGAGTGCTGCCGTGCCACCATAACAAGCATTTGTTGTATCAATACCCTCAACATCAGTGTTACCAGAGTCCTCAAAAAGCTGCATAAGGACAGTCTTCACGGATTTGGACTTGTCAATAATTGTTTCAGTCCCAACCTCCAGCCGTCCAACACTGTCATAGGACAAACCATACTTCTCCATTAACCTCTGGACCACTGTCAGGCACAACGAGTTGATGTCCTCTCGGTCAGAGCAGAAGCCCATACCAGCTTGACCCAAGCCCACTGTGTATTTTCCAGCCGAAACGCCATCAAACTGCTCAAGTTCAGTCTGGTCCACATATTGTGAAGGAATGTACAACTCCATTGCAATGATTCCAACATCTTTGGGCCAAGGTCCCAAGCAGCTGATGGGAGCTGATCCAGGCATTCTGTTAAGAAAAGAAAACACACACGCAGGTAAGACAACCCGGTTAAGCTGGCATAGCAATACATCCACATTTAAGCGAATTTACATTAAATAACCATGTTGTTTTGAGACAACAAAAAACGAAGATGAAAATAGCGTTAATAATAATCGAAATACTGTGCAGCTCGAATGAAACCCATGGTATTACCCCGAGTTTGACTTGGATCCCTGAAGAGAGCGCTACCTGAAGTAGGTGAAAGGGCAACAGGATTTTCCCCGGCCTAAGAAATGTTCAAGTCGTTGGAACGAAGCATACAAAATGTTTAATAACCAACTCCTTATCAACATGATTTCTCGCTAAAACAAACGTGCATGTTGGTGAATAAAATTAAACGGCCAGAAAGTGCTACCCGGACACAAAAAAGCACGGACCGAGTTCCCATTGAGGCTCAGAGCTGGCATCCTGCACGGAAGTTTAAAACGTCCACACATCACTGTGGCATCTGTACTGAAAGTGATTTAAGACACAGAAAACAAGTGCTGTATTTACCTTCAGAACAGATGACAGGTGTTGTTCATACTAACAACTTAGCTGACAGTCGACCTCTACAAATACAACCGATCAAATCTATAAACGAGAACACGCCGTACCCCATACCTGTTAGATTGTAGACCAGGAGAGGTAAAAGCAGTTACTTGTCCAACCTTACGGCCTGTCAATCCGCCCTAAAACCCGGCAGCAGATTATTTATGTGTGCCGAGTCGAGAGCAGAGCCCACAGACAGGACAACTGTTCCTGACCGTCTCCAATCACAACGCACTTCCTCTCGTCTTCATGCAGCGTTACGCATGGCGCAGAGATCTGGCCAACCCGAGACACGAACACAGGACCACGCGCACGGTCTCCGCCAGCCAACCAATAACACATCATGTACGATGTCTGGTGAGAAAAGACACGGCCAATCTCTTTGCAGTGCAGTCTGCTGTTGTCACTTCTGGCGTGGTGACGGACGATCACTCAGTCTGTGTAGGTTATTCCAGCCTACTAAATATGTGTACATCATAGTCAGCAAATCTAACAAGTGGACTACCTTTGTTGATAACGTCAATCTTATTACTTGTTAAATAATAATAATAATACTTTCTCTTTTTAAACTCTTTATTTGGTTGGCAGTTTTTTGTCAACCTCTTGAAATACAAATGTGTCAATTTCAGCATTAGTTTTTGTAGTGCGTTGTATTGTATTATTTTCTTTTACCCTGGCAATGTGTCGGAACTTTATTGGTGAATTATTGGGATTCATTTATTTGACCATCTTAATTCAGTCTTGAAGAACAAACCGAAAAAAATCATTGTTGAGCATAGCATAACAGAAAAGGTGGGATAAAGTGATGGTTTAGTCATAACAGGAACACTGATTAAATAATATAAACAGCACAAATACAAATAGTTACACAGTCAAAATGTGTTGATGATAAAGACATCATAAAAGTTAATATTTCTCCACTTTGTATGTAAAATAAAATAAAAACCTATTTAAACAGTTTAACTTGAAATATGAACTAATTTTTAACACGAGGGTCAAAACTCACAACTGCTTTCATTCAGATCCAACTGTTGTGCAGGACTCTATATGGCAGCGCTTTTCTCTTACTAATTCCCAAAATGTCTATCCCACATTAATAGCAGCTGACTCCCAGTCTGTGGCTCCAACTCCTACAACAACAATATATTTTTTATTGAGCAAGTAAACATTAAGCATAGTTAGCCTCATTTACATCGAAATGTGTTTGTGCTCACCTGTCCATCCCTGCTAATTTGGACCTTCCTGTTGTCATTCCACGGATTGAGGATGTGCTGAGTGCAATGAAAGGGCAGACTCTCGTTATGAATCCATTCAACAGTGAAGACACCGCCTAGCCCCATCAGGCCCCAGTCCTGACAGCTCTCCCTGCTTATAACTGACGTCATGCGAGCGTAACCCTGTAAAAGTAGATGTACTTACTGTGTGTAAACAGGCAGATCTGTGAAACATGTCACTTGCAGAGACTTACCTGAAACTGTCCAGACCCTTGAATAGAGAAAATGAGGATGATCAACTTATTTTCCAAGTAAGCTTTGGACAGCTTCGATTCATTACTTGGGGTGGTGGACCATATTCCCTTCTGCTGAGATATCTCTATATTTCTAATGCTGTTGCTCTTCATGATGAAGTAACGTATTGATGAGATGGATAACTGAGGAGATGTTTGGGCTGAACGCTGCAAAGAGCAAGAAAGGGATGAACTAAAAATGTCAGTGCACAATTGCAGGAATACTTTAAAATACAAGGTTATACAGTATATAAAGAATCAGGGCGGTAGTTTTTTCTTTTTTTTTTTTTTTTTACTTTTATTTAACCAGGAAAGTCCCACTGAGATTAACAATCTCTTCTTCAGGGGAGTCCTGGCCCCAGAGGGGAACCTATTGTACATATTTTTAGTGGTAGGGGAAACTGGAGTACCCGGAGGAAACCTACGCAGTCACGGGGAGAACATGCAAACTCCACACAGAAAGGCAATCGAACCCGGGACCTTCCAGCTGTGAGGCACGAGCGCTAAATGCTGCGCCACCGTGCCGCCCAAAGTAGTAGGTAGTATCTCAGTTGGTAGAGCATTTCTGTGTACACTGGTATATGAATGTAAATTGGTGAATAGTTCCACGATGTAAAGTGCTTTGAGTGTCCAATAGAGGTTAAAACACGTAATAGAAATGTGACCCTTTTAATTCTACATTAAATGCACATTTAATTAAATGCCATATTCATAATTCAAATACCTTTGCTGAGGAAGCGGAGGGGCTGCCAGCCGGGCTGTCTAAGCTGAGACAAAGAGATGAGCTGCTGGTGGACAGTGGCTCATCAGAGAAAGGGTTTATAGCCAGGGAGACCTCCTCATTGTCAAGCATCTCTGAATGGGCAGAGTTCGCAGACATTCTATACGATCTGTGAGAATGACCAACAGAGCATTTTTAAACAAAGCCCTAATTACTTACTCATTATGTATATCACAAGTTCAAGGACAAAAAAAACAAACATATCTTTTAAATGAGCACATGAACTAGAACAGTAAGTAAGTAGAGTGATTACCGATCATCTGCGTCGGGGGTCTGTGGGCCGCTTTTAAGATTTTTTACTGATGACTGAAGACCCTCTTCTGCTGTCATGGGCCGAGGTCGCTGGCCAATGCCCGCAGGCTGTTGTAGACCGGCTCTCTGCTCCTCTGCAGAAAGCACCTATAGGTTCACAATCGGTTATTTCTGTTTTAATTTACAACCTAGAAATACTTTATCATGTACAACTACTTTGTAGAAGACTATAACATACAGAAACCAAGGTGCGAATCACAGCTTCATCTTGTTGAGACCAAGGCTTTGAAGGACATTTGATCCTTTTGATAAACACATTTTGCCATTTCTGTCTGAGCTGAAACACTAGACCAGCTGCCTAAAAACAACAAATTAACAAAATATCAGAATGTAGAAAAAATTAAATATATACAATAAAGTTCAATGTTGACAAGAAACTGTAACTTCACCTCTGTATCCAACTGGAAAATAAGCCAGTCATCAAGCTTCATGTCAGTCATCTCCTCGGAGTCGCTGTCACTGGCATCATCAACTGGACTATCTGCAAGACAAACCAAGAGCATATTAGGAAAATGAACACAATGGCTGCAATTACATGACATGGGCAAATACATTTGCAGTTACCTATAATAGTGGCAGGTTCATGTAGAGTGGAGCTTGGTAGTTTAGCACAGCCACCAAATACAGCAATAGTGACAGGGGTTACCACAGAACAACAGCGAACACTGGCCATCCTGTTGCCTCTGCTCATTTCATCATAAATGAGCCAGTCTGTGGGCAGGGCCTGAGCCGCCTTAGTTGAGGGGCTCTGGAAGGTGACAATTTATGAGCATTAATGTATGAATGTAGAAAATGAATACAGTCCATATTCTTCAATGAAGGTACTCGAGTCATCTTCTGTACTCAGTAGTTGAGTACAGTGCACATTGTGATTTTAAGGTCTTACCTCCTTAAACTGGGTTTGGCTTAAAACTGATGTTGGATGGAAATTAACTTTTTTCTCTTTGTTGCTGGAGATAACAGAGATCTCCTTGTTGATATGAACAAGGTTTGGGTACATTCCAGCCACTAGGGCTGCCTTCACCACAGCCCAGTTCTCAGAGTTCATATTTACATCTCGGATGTCACTGCCACCGCGTGCACGAACAAAACCTAGAAAAGAAAATGTACACGCTATTGGTTCCCAACCTGGGGCGTAGGACCCCCAAGATGGTCGACTAAAATATTCAATAATAAAACAATCCCATCCCAACTATTGAAAAGGTAGAATAGGAATAAACAAAACACTATTCAAATGATTGTTTAGAGTTATATTTATCTCATGATGCATTAGTGGGAGATGCGATTGTGGAATGATAAATACTGCAGTTTGTTCAGGGTCACATAAATATACCATAGTCACTGACCAATGGCACGCAGCTGTCCCAGCAACTGTGTTCTCATTCCAAGTATCATGTCCATCGTTGCCTGAGAAAGAAAGTTTTTCTCACAGAAGGATCGTTCCCAGCCTTCACTGCGAGCCTTTTGCCATGCCTGAATAAAATGAAAATGTTAATTTTTGAAGCGTTTACATTTTTACAAGTGATGTGCACCAACCTGAAAGGCCCTGAGCAGGGCCATGTGGTCACTGAATGTGCCTGAGGTAAAGCGTTTGCGGCAGATGAGAGAGGCTTTCTTCAGAGAACCCTGCGCAGGAAGCACAAATGGGTCTCTATAGGCCAGAGTGCAGGCGATGGTAAGGATGGGATCCAGACACTTCAGCACCACAGCACAAAGAACCATCTTCCCCAAATGTGGCTCCACAGGCAAATCAGCTAAATGGTAGCCTAAATCAGTGAGGTCTTCATTTTCGTCCAAAGCATCAATAGTCTGCAAAAATTTGATGAACAAATGTCACTGCATATGTTGTACGTTTGTAATCATACAGACAGGATACCTTAAGCATCTGCACAGCATTTCGAATAGCATGTGCAGGTGGAGGCTGAGGTGCTTTTGATAAGAATTCGGCAACTGGGCAGAAAGTAGGAGCCAGAAGTTTGGTTTGCAAACACAATTCCTTTGAAACACAGAAACATAAATTATAGCTTGCATGACAGCTAACATACAAATACTTTAGTGCATCATTGGACTAGAGCACCTGCAAAGGCATCCGCAGCAGCTGTGGGACTTGAAACTCCTGCATGTTGTTGAAGCGCAGTCGACTAAAGAGATGAAAGCAGATGCCTGGTCTACAGCGTCCCGCTCTGTGAGCAAACCAGTTAAATGTGAGCTAAATCAAAGTAATGAATATATTTTAAAAGACATGTCTGCACATTTACCTTCCTTTCCGTTGAAGTGCACTGGCTTTAGAGATCCAAACAGACTTCAACATCGATACATTGTTCAGAGTATCGTGCGATTTCTACAGCAAGAAACACGTTTCAAATACACATTTACGAGTTTTTGACAACCGAATGCCATAAAGCGTAATAATTTGTTTTAATACGTACCTCTTTGACCTTTCCCGAATCAATTACAAAAACAACATCATTTATAGTGATGCTTGTTTCCGCAATGTTGGTAGAGAGGATCTTAAAATAAAAAAGAGTAACATATTTAGACCTATTCTACCAGAAATAATCACAAAGTTAACTTTACAACTAATCTCACAATTTTTCTAACACCCGGCGGGGAGGTCCTCATGGCTTTCTTCTGATTTGATGTTTGCATATCCGAATGTAGGGTGAACACCTGGTATCTACAAACATTAAACATGCGTTGAATTCTTAACATTAGATGGGTAAGTTGTGATATTGAACACCTCCATTTAGGAGTAAGCTGTAGGATGCTTTTGACTTTTACAATACCTTTCAGTATGTGTAGAAAATCTTTTGTCATCATAAAGAATGCGATCTCTAAGTGACACTATCTCATCATATCCGGGGAGAAATATCAGGATGGCACCTAAGCAGAAGCAGAACCAGCTCATTTGAAACTATACAGTGGTTCATTATACTCCAATTACACCACAAGTCTTTGCAGAAAAGTATATATACAGAGTACACAACTGGCTTTCATTGAACTGACCATCATTAGTTGTGGAGCAGATGTGATGCAGCAAGGCCATGATAAGGTCCAGGTCCACAAAGTCGTCATCAAAGCTGTGGTGATAGAGTTTGAGCAGCTCCTGGTCTTCTGGACTCATCTCTGCAATAGTACACTGCACCAGAGGACACTCCTCTGTTGGGCTGACTCCTCCAAGAGGACTTGAGTAACAGGTGCATGGAGAGAATTGTGTTTATTATTTACAAATTATTTTCCGCATAATGTATTTAGTTTATTGCTTGGAAAAATATTATGTAATTTAATGCAATAGAAAGATAAAAATACATTGAAAAATCTCACATTGATGACTTAAGCAGATCAACAGCTTCTATCTGGTTAAAGTGCATGGCAAAGTCCAAAGGAGACCTGAACATACATGAAACAATACAAATATAGAAGAAAACAACAGTGTGACATGTAGAGAATCTAACTTTTAGATAAAGTGATCACTTACCAACCATTGGAGGCCTTCAAGTTTATATCAGCCCCCATGCTAAGGAGTTGTTGCATCTGTGCAATGCATCCTCGGCCAGCCGCTACCATCAGAGCTGTGGCTCCAGTTTCACTGTGGGTGTAGTCCACTAAATTACAAAATAAGCACAAGTTGTGAAGCTCCAAGTTTGAAGAAACATACACAGAGCATGCACAAATTAGTATATACAGGGTAAAACGCACCATTGACATTTTCGTGCAGGATTAGGTTAAAAATCTGAGTAAATGCATCTTGATCTTCACCGAGAAATAAGTTCGATATGCACATGTCCATCTCGGTCATCAACCACGGCTCAAGGTCAGTGCTATTGACTTCCTATGTAAAATGCACAAAGAAAATGGTCTCAAATTTTTTTTTAAATTATAATCAAAAATACTGCATACTTCAAATATATTCATCAGTTATTCACAATAACAATCCTCTGTGTCTGACTCACTGTTTTGCCGTTTCCTGTGTCTGGGTGGTTGTTGCTTTGCAGTAATGCAGGGACAGTCAGATTCCGACGCTCAACAGAATTGCTCTCCACAGCTTTACACCACTCAGTCAAAACTTTTTGTTTAGTTTCTTCTGCAAGAGATCAGCCATAAATTGTCATTTGGGTGGAAATCAACAAACACAATTATACTCATTAATAACATAAATGTGCAAAAAATTTGAGCCTTTAATCATCAGACACAGTATGTTGCCCACTCAAAGTTTGCACGGCCTCTCCGTGTCTGCATAGGTTTCTTCCGGTTTAAAAAACATAGGCCATGTTGAGTGTATAAGATACCTCTGGTTACTATTAGTTGATTGCACATTTCCTGTCTGTTTTGACCCGCCTGAGTGTTTGAGAGCTGATGTAACAAATTAATTTCTCCATTGTGAGATCAATAAAGTCTCATCGTATCTTAAAACTCACCCACTGTTGATGTGTTTTGGAACATTTACTGCAGGTTGGAAAAAAGCTCTCAGCACCATCCATAGATTGTTTTTGAGGAGACTCAAGAGTGACGCTGTTCGCAAACTTCACATCATTGCAAATAAACTAATCTAATTGCAAAGATCTGTTTGAGGTTGGCCCAAGCGGCGAAAGAGGGCAGACTGCCCAGACTGATATCACTGTGTATAGAAAATCCATAGGAGTATCATTCTGGACCTGCCAGGCTCACAATCTGGTGAAGTGTGATAACATGCATGAAACTCATGCGTGTTCATTAACATTTACTGTCACAACCAAATAAACAATACTTATAATAATAAATTATGAGTGAAGAGGAAAAAACAATTGTGGTTTATAATAAAATCAAGCTGATCCACACAATGGTATAGAGAAAATTATTAGATGGTTCAATGTAGTTCAAAGATTTACACATTGTGATTAGCTACAACATAACTCAATTAAGGATCCATGTCGGCTGAGGAGAATGACATCAGAAGAAGACTGGTACAACAGCAGTGCAAAGGTGAAATTATTAAAAGGAATAGGCCACAGTTTTTCCATACTGAGATATGTTCTTACCTGAGCTTAGACGAGTTGATGCGTCTGGTCTTTACGTGTGTGCTCATTCACGCACAAAGACCAAAGATGTTGTTTGCATTTAGCCTCTCCTCCTCTCCTCTATGGGGCCAAATGGGGTGAAGTTAGAAGCGACCAAGCTCCTCCACGTTTCCCCCATTTAAATACGGTTGCATGAGTAGTTACACGATCCAAGTGTAGTCACACAAACATGTCGATTTTCTAAGTGGATTAAAAGAGGTATTATACTATAAGGCCAAATATCTTCACTTTAATGCGTGGACGTTGAAGTGCTCCCAAGGTGTTATTAGGCCTTACAGTATAGTACCCCTTTTTATCCGCTTAGAAAATCGACATGTTTAATTTTGTGTAACTATACTCGGCTCGTGTAACTACTCACGCAACCGTATTTAAACAGGGAAAACATGAAAAAGCTTGGTCGCTTCCAACTTCACCCTTATTTGGCCCCAAAGACGAGAGGCTAAATGCCAACAACATCTTCAGTCTTTTTGCGTGACTGAGTGCACGCATAAAGACCAGACAGGTACGCATCAACTCGTCTAAGCTCAGGTAAGAACATATCTCAGGATGGAAAAACTGTGGCCTATTACTTTAAAAGACATAATATTGAACATACTTTCCTGTGTTTCCTCCTGGTACTTCTTGATGTCTTTAACCTTAAAGCCAGTCATCTTCAGAACATCTTCCAAAAAGCCTTCCTTCACGTCGAAGAGTCTTCCTTTGACTGGAGACAAGAACGATTACCACTACATCTATGATCTGTTATATGCTTCATAAATAGTTGCACTTACTGTTTAGGATGGGGCAGGACCCAAAGTATTGAAGAAACAGGTCAATATCAAGAGCAGCACTGGAGAGGATCAGTTTTAGAGTGGGAACATTCTGAAGCACATCCCTCATCTTTGTCAGTAAGAAATCAGCCAGACCATCACGTTCATGCACTTCATCCTGTAAACACAGCCTCAGTTAACCTTTTTTTTTAGACAAATGCAATTATGACTAACATTTGCTTACCACTATAACGTGTGTGATGGTGCTCAAACTGCTATCTCCAGCCATCAGAGTCCGTAGAAAAACTCCACTCGTACAGAACGTCAGAAGTGTCTTGGGAGAAACCCTAATGAAACAAAAGGAAGAACAAACTTTAATAAGGTATAACTATGACAAAAAAATCCCTGTGATATGTGTCTATTTTGGATAGATCCTCATAGTGCAAGACTTTATATACATTTTTTATAAATATTTCATAACTGTGTCTCAGGCTATGAGGTTAACAAACCAAATCAAATAATGACAATTACAATGTTGACAAAACCTTTATGGATGGTTCTCTCAACAATTATCCAATCTACAAGCAAAATTGGTCCCACACTTAGGGTTGCCAAGTCCCATTGCAAAAATCAGCATCAAATGAACAAAAAGGGACTCTCTCCTAACACCACAATCTCACCTGTCACCTATCCCCAATCAAGACAATCAAGATTAGCACTTGTGGACAACAAAAATACAGTATGCGAGCACACCTAAACCATGACCTGCCTGAACTTACCTGCTCTCCAATCTGATGTGATAGCCAACCGTTTGTCCAACACTCTCCCCTCTCTCAGCTGCAACCCGCTCAGCCACAGCGATGGCGGCGAGGCGTCTCGGCTGAGTGCAAAAGATCCTGCAGGGCTCGCCCCTCTTAGTGCAGTCGTCAAGAAGGAACTGAGGAATCTGGATAATAAAACAAATTAAATGGCCTTCATCTTTAGTACGATTGGGTGCAGATTTGTATCCATTGAAATCTGGCAAGTTAACGTATATTACATTATTATCATCTCTATTGTTAATACACTTGAGCAGGTTTAAATGTGCACCTTAAATCTAATCGGAAAAAAGTGAATAAAACTTTTCAAACATTGTGAAGCCCCCAACAAGACTGTAACAGGCAGCTGTATTATATGTTGGGCGATATTGAGCCATGTTGTCATTACCTGTGTAGTTTTACCAGAGCCAGTCTCTCCCACCACCAGAATCACTCGGTTTTCTCTGATGAGCTGCACTATCTCCTCATGTCGCTCATATACCGGCAGAGAGCATCTGAAACTGTCAATATCTGTGGGATTTCTTCTTATTGGCACTGTAGGAATACCATTATTTAGACGACCACTTGCTCTATTTCTGTTACAGCTGTTCTCTGCAATAACAAAAGAAAGAAAAGGAAAACAATGTATTTTTTTATTTACATATGAGACAATAAGCAGTATTGTTTTTTTACTACACCTACCAGCTTCAACAGCCACCATCAGGCTACTAGTACTGTTGAGCTGAAATTCTGTGCGCTCCTTAGTTGTGATGGGAAACCTCTGAAGCAAGCTCCGAATGAAATATAAGGTGTTGTGAGTAAGA
This sequence comes from Proterorhinus semilunaris, assembly GCA_021464625.1. NCBI lineage: Eukaryota > Metazoa > Chordata > Actinopteri > Gobiiformes > Gobiidae > Proterorhinus > Proterorhinus semilunaris. Next base: position 29,065,369 of record CM038343.1, on the reverse strand, counting down.
GTAAGAGCCATTGTAGGTCGTGGTTTTTCAGAACCATCAATTTTTCGAATAGTTAGAAAGCGATTTGATCCTTTCCTATAAGGAAAAAATAAATACAATAAAAATTGTACACTGATTACATGAACTTCTGTTAAATTAACCTACCCTTTGCTTTTGGAAACGTATCCCAGAGACTGTGCTATTCGATGAATGAAGGCCCTCTCAGTATTTGACAAAGAAGAGGGAAATTCCATCTCTGTTAATTCAAAAATATTACTTATTTTAGCGTATTACAAATGTCCTCAACAATGTTAATGTTGGCCATATGTTAATAACAAATACATGCAACAATAGTTAGATGCGTGTCAACATTTGAGATAAATGTATTAAATAGATTTATTACACACCCTTCTGGTCACTGTAGCGAAACCTCTCCAAGGAAAGGTTCACAGTTATTTTCACTTCTTCATCGATGCGAATGTCTTTAAGGCCATTGGATACACGTCCCCTCTTAGGTGTGCTCTGGCCTTTGGCCATTGTTTTGGAGGACACGCCACCGTGTGACATCCTGAAAAAGAAATGTTTCTGTACAATCATTACATTTGATAACGTTGTACACAAAGTTGGTCTATTTTCTACTCTGGAAGCTCAAGACTTTGACAGATAAAAATATAAAGAACCATAAACTACAAATAAGAAATACTTTCAATCGTAAGTATCGTTAACCATGTCAGTACAATACATTGACTGCTGTTTTAACATTTAACCTCCGACTCCTATACTATTACCCTTTAAATTTTCATTTTCAGTTTGTTTTTGTCATAAACGAAACAAGCTCTTCAGATATTTTATTGTATTAGCTAGAAAGTAGACGCAAGACTTGACTGTGAATAACCCAGATTCAAATCAACAAACACCAGCAAGGAACAAAAACAGTTTCAGAGAGTAAATAAGGAGGAAGAGACCTTTTTCTGTGCTTAATCAGTGAAGCTCTATAGATGCCGCGGCGACTTCGCAGCTCTGCGAGGGCTCCGATTCAATGGCCGCCGATGAGAACACTACTTCCGGTACAAAATAAAACAGAGTTTTCAGTAACTCAAATAAATCATAGTCAGGGATTGTTACTTTAAACGCTATGTTACCCTGTGAAGGGTTATACTTTGTGTCATAATTCATCAAATAGCTATCCGCAGGTTTCACTTTACTGGCAACAGTGGTGTTCGTTTTATATGCGACTGTGACCGGATAGGGGGAGGCCTTGTGTCTGCGGTTGCTCCTCTGCCTCCGCTCTCATAGGTGGGTCATTCTTTAAATGCGGTGCCTTTTGCGTCCCCAGCATGGATCTATTAGGTCCCCAGTCTGAAACAAGCTGTTTTCTGTTAATATAAAGGTTTTTTTCTTTATATATATTTATTGTGAAATACAAACGATGGTCTATTATATAATCAAGGATATGACCCCTTTTTTTCTGTATATTTTTGTTTTTATGTTTTTTGTGATTTTGCCCTGTCCCCAGTGTAGTTTCCACTATTTCATTTGCAAAAATTAAAACAATTTAAAAAAAAATAATATTTTTATATATACTTATATCAAAACAACATTTTAAATACTGAATTGTTATTTTTGTTTATTTTTGTTTTAATTGTTTAAAATGTTGGTTCAATGTTTGTCCCTGGGTTCACTGTCCACTGTAAGTGAATGTCCCTTCAAGTAAGCTCCACCCACTTCTCCTTGACTCTAGCTTCTGATGTGATGTCACACCAGTGGAGGGAAATTTGATTGTGGTAAAGGGTCTTACTTTTTATGTGTTTAAAAATATAATTTTAGCCATTTTATGAAGTAGATGTAGTGTGGTCAATCTTATAGCGTCCACTGTGTTGACCCTGTTTTGTTCAGAAAACAATAAAATTATGTATATTTTAAATGTTCTTGGGTAAAAATGTCTCATCAACTATCAAAATCTTGTTTGCTATAATGCTAATACAAAATTGACAAAATATAAAATGTTGCATATTGAGCGTGACCATTAAGTTTTTCATAAAGTATACAGTCTTGTTTTTAGGAGTAAATCTTTTTTCCCTTTTTTTGGGGGGGGAATTTTATGACACCCAAAAGTCACAGCATTTAAAGAATGACCCACTATGCAACTTTTTATCTGAAAAAAAAAGTTGATATTAATACATATTTAACCTTTCAGTGACCCAGCGGCTGTATGTGTGGTTAGCATAGGGTGACCAGATGTCCCAGTTTACCTGGGACAGTCCCAGTTTTTAGTCCTTTGCCCACGTCCCAATATATTTCTCCAAAACCATTGATTTGTCCCAGTTTTACTCGTAATCTGTCCCAGTTGTCCCAGTTTTGTCCAATGTAGGCCCTCTTCATCTGGCCCGCTCTACACTTTGGCTTTTTAATGCACCACACTATGCAGGGCTTGCAGCATACTTCACATATAACTCAATTAAATAAATATATAATAATAATGATTATGGAAATTACACCCAAATTAAAATTATACTGAGAATGGTAATGACAACTGGAAAGTATCAAGATCTCAGATTATAATATCTATTAATGTACCTTCATAACATAAAAGTAACTCTCGGTTATCAAGGGTAAAAATCTGGAAGAAATATATTAAGGATCACATTTTTTTTTTTTTTTTGACTGCTTTGTTCTAGACATCGTACATGAAACGGGATTGTTGTTGTAGCTGTGCGTTGCTTCAATTAATTGTATAAACAGTTCATATATTATTATTTTTTTTGGTAAGTTTGTAAGTTGGTCTGTATGAATGTAGCTGCTTGAAATGTTCTTTTTTTATTTATTTTATTGCACTTGGGGGTGGGCAATCATAAGCTTTTGCTTCAGCCCACTCCTTTTGAGCACTATGTGTACTGCTCAAATAAACAAATAAACGTAAACGTAAACGTAAACGTAAACGTAAACGTAAATGGCATACTTCACTTGAAAATAAATGGGAGTAGCAATAGGGAGGATCACTGTTATTGTTTTTTCCCGCAATTTTCACCGGATGTTTTGGTGACTGGTGGGCAAACAGATTATTTTTCCGAGCTTGAAGAGCTGTTTATTTAAATCACAGATCTTTTACAGCTCCGATCTTTTCACAGAAGCAATGACCCACCATAGAACTATTATTATCTATTTAATACATTTGCGTTGCCCACCAGTGCGTCGGACGTGACGACACGGCGATCCCCCTAATCAGATTTGTTTATTTGCGATCAGGTGTTCAGCAGCCACTCACCCCCTCAATAACAATCTACGTATGGCGTAGTGGCAGGGGCGCAACTACCCACTTTCTGGGGTGTATGCAGACACAAAGCAAAGAATCAAAGAGATTCAAGAACCTGTCCAGTGAGCTCAGCGGTGCCAGATCGTAAAACTCTGCATGTCAGTAGTACGTTCCAGGTTTTTGGATTACACTTACCTTACCAGAATACTTACCTGTCTAGGCCATTTGGAATAACTTGTGATGCCATTTGGTCTGACAAACGCCACAGCGTTCCAAAATCTAATAAACGATGTATTATGTGACACGATTGGGAGATTTGTTTTTGTTTACATTGATGACATCTTGATCTTTTCGAAAGTCCTTGAAACCCATGAGGCCCATGTGAGGACAGTTCTTCAGAGGCTCCTGGAGAACAAGTTGTTAAGGCAGAAAAGTGTCAATTTCATGCCCCCTCGGCTGCCTTTTTAGGGTACATCATCACCCAGGGTCAAGTTCAGATGGACCCCACCAAGGTCACAGCTGTCAGAGAATGGCCATCCCCTTCCAGTCGTAAGGAGCTGCAGCGGTTTTGGGGATTTGCGAATTTCTACAGGAGGTTTATACGCAACTTCAGTCGACTGGCAGCCCCTCTGACTGCACTAACCTCTAATTCGGTCACTTTCACAAATATTTAAAAGTCTACCTGCTCGATCACCCTGCCATTTATCTGCACAAGGTCATACAGTGCCTTGCGAAATTATTCGGCCCCCTTGAACTTTTCGACCTTTTGCCACATTTCAGGCTTCAAACATAAAGATATAAAACTGTAATTTTTTGTGAAGAACCAACAACAAGTGGGACACAATCATGAAGTGAAACGAAATTTAGTGGATATTTCAAACATTTTTAACAAATAAACAACTGAAAAATTGGGCGTGCAAAATTATTCAGCCCCCTTAAGTTAATACTTTGTCGCGCCACCTTTTGCTGCGATTACTGCTGTAAGTCGCTTGGGGTTTGTCTATCAGTTTTGCACATTGAGAGACTGAAATATTTGCCCATTCCTCCTTGCAAAACAGCTCGAGCTCCGTGAAGTTGGATGGACAGCGTTTGTGAACAGCAGTTTTCAGTTCTTTCCACAGATTCTCGATTGGATTCAGGTCTGGACTTTGACTTGGCCATTCTAACACCTGGATATGTTTATTTGTGAACCACTCTATTGTAGATTTTGCTTTATGTTTTGGATCATTGTCTTGTTGGAAGACAAATCTCCGTCCCAGTCTCAGGTCTTTTGCAGACTCCATCAGGTTTTCTTCCAGAATGGTCCTGTATTTGGCTCCATCCATCTTCCCATCAATTTGAACCATCTTCCCTGTCCCTGCTGAAGAAAAGCAGGCCCGAACCATGATGCTGCCACCACCATGTTTGACAGTGGGGATGGTGTGTTCAGGGTCATGAGCTGTGTTGCTTTTACGCCAAACATAACGTTTTGCATTGTTGCCAAAAAGTTCGATTTTGGTTTCATCTGACCAGAGCACCTTCTTCCACATGTTTGGTGTGTCTCCCAGGTGGCTTGTGTCAAACTTTAAACAACACTTTTTATGGATATCTTTAAGAAATGGCTTTCTTCTTGCCACTCTTCCATAAAGGCCAGAGTTGTGCAGTATACGACTGATTGTTGTTCTATGGACAGAGTCTCCCACCTCAGCTGTACATTTCTGCAGTTCATCCAGAGTGATCATGGGCCTCTTGGCAGCATCTCTGATCAGTTTTCTCCTTGTATGAGCTGAAGGTTTAGAGGGACGGCCGGGTCTTTGTAGATTTGCAGTGGTCTGATACTCCTTCCATTTCAATATTATTGCTTGCAGAGTGCTCCTTGGGATGTTTAAAGCTTGGAAAATCTTTTTGTATCCTAATCCGGCTTTAAACTTCTCCACAACAGTATCTCGGACCTGCCTGGTGTGTTCCTTCTTCTTCATGATGCTCTCTGCGCTTTAAACTGACCCCTGAGACTATCACAGAGCAGGTGCATTTATACGGAGACTTGTTTACACACAGGTGGATTCTATCATCATTAGTCATTTAGGTCAACATCGGATCATTCAGAGATCCTCACTGAACATCTGGAGAGAGTTTGCTGCACTGAAAGTAAAGGGCTGAATAATTTTGCACGCCCAATTTTTCAGTTGTTAAAAATGTTTGAAATATCCAATAAATTTCGTTTCACTTCATGATTGTGTCGCACTTGTTGTTGGTTCTTCACAAAAAATTACAGTTTTATATCTTTATGTTTGAAGCCCGAAATGTGGCAAAAGGTCGAAAAGTTCAAGGGGGCCGAATACTTTCGCAAGGCACTGTAAGTTACAAGGCCTTTTGACCTGGTTGAAACAACATTTCTTTGATTTTGACCTATTGAAATATTGACATATTTAAAGGGGGCCGAATACTTTCGCAAGGCACTGTAAGTTACAAGGCCTTTTGACCTGGTTGAAACAACATTTCTTTGATTTTGACCTATTGAAATATTGACATATTTAAAGCAAGTGGTCCTCGCACCAAGACTTGAAAACTTCAACCTCTTTAAAATACTCTGATGGGCCGTCTCCAGCCTGCAGTGAGCCTATAATGATATATAGCATCATTGGATGATTTCACAATTGTGTTACTTGGCAGACTGCTTTTACATTCATTTGTGTACAAGGTGAACACTATGGGAGAGCCACCTTGAGGAAGGCCAGTGTTACAGGTCTTAGCTGTGGAAAGAGTACTCCCAACTTTTACTTGGAACAGTGGAACCATTTGATGAGAGCAGAACTTACATTCAAGTTTCTGAAGAAGAAGGGGGTGAATTGTGTTAAAGGCGGAACTGAAGTCCGTAAATAAGAACCTTGTATATGCATTTGAATTTTCCAAATGTTTACAAATTAAATGTGACTAATGTGGCTAAACCCACGTTATTGTGGTTTCCACCCCATTCTGCACACTTTGGGGCCTATATGATGATAAGGGCCCCTTCGCCAGCCCTGTGGCACTTGGGCATCAATAATAATTCCATTGCTGTTTATGATAGGCCTATGTCTACCTCTAGCTAGTGACAGCACAATTTAATATTCCATTATTTGAGAAACTTCCGTTTCAATAGACCTGTTATAAGGCAGTGAAAAAATGAAAAAAGACCGAGGCACTTGTCCTGCATTAAAATATTTTCTAAAAAGTATTTACTTTAAAAAACATGGCATGCAGAGTCAATAAATGCTATGTGTAGTGGGCCACAAAATCAAAAATCTTCTTCAGGAACATAACATGTTGGTTGCCACGTGTGGGATAATTTAGCACCCAGCACAGTATGTTCAGTACCTTGGTTTCATTCGTTTTTGTTCCCTTAGAGTACCTTTAACACAGAACAGTTACTTGACAGAAACTTCCCGAGCACTTTTGGTACTTTTGGAGTGAGTGAAATGCATTGGTTAAAGATGCGCACCCTGAGGGATCTTATTGAGTGCCTAATGTATTTTTAATGCCTGATTTCTCCATTGTGAAATCAATAAAGTATTATATTATCTGAGTGACCATCAGGTTCTTGGTCACCTCCCTGACCAAGGCCCTTCTCCCGATTGCTCAGTTTGGACGGACTCTAGGAAAAGACCTGGTGGTTCTGAAATTCTTCCATTATGAATAATATATTTCAACTGTACTCTTTGGGACATTAAATGCTTTTTTTTTTCTGTACCGTTCCCCCAGATCTGTGCCTCAATACAATCCCGTTTCAGAGGTCTACAGACAGTTCCTTTGCCCACAGGGCTTAGTTTCCGCTGTGACAGCTGTGGGAACTTATAGAGGTATGAGTCTTTCCAAATCAAGTCCAACCATTTAATTTACCACCGATGGACTCCAGTCAAGTTGTAGAAACGTCTCAACGACGATCAGTGGAAAACGCATGCATCAGAGCACAGTTTTGAGCGTCACGGCAGAGTGCAAATACTTATGTACACGAGAAATGTCAGTGTATTATTTTTAATAAATTTGCTAAACATTCTATAAAAACAGATTTTACACTTTGTGAAGGGGTGTTGTGTGTAAATTGATGAGGAAAAAAACACATTTCATCAATTTTGTAATGAGGCTGTAACACAAAATATGTGAAAAGAGTAGGGGGGTCAATACTTTCTGGATGCACTGTAAATCAACCTGAACGATTTTTCCTACTGAAAATTCATTGTTTTTAATCTTTGTTTAAGCTCTGTTTTGTCCCCATATCATTGCAGGTCAGTTGGACATAATAAAAAATTGCACCAAACATAAAATATAAAAACCACATGTAAGAGTTTAAATTACAACAGGTATGTTTTGTAGAAATTTGTCATAATATTCATTTTAAAAATGAAAGTATGGTGTAAATTCAAGGATCGTGTATAAAGTAAAAGTCCACAAAAAGGCTTGTTGGGTAAGAGGCACAACACACCCGTCGTTTCAATAGTCAAAACATTTCATGATGGCCTCTTTGTTAAATTTGAAGTTGAGGAAAGTCTGGGAGGACAGAAACTGTTCTGAACAGGCAGATGACAGGTGACCATTTGAGTTGTATTGTGCCACATCTGTAAAAAGAACACATTTTACTGTCCAATTCAGTACATCTCTTTGTACATAAATAATACAAATATACAAATAATGTATCTCTCCCCTTTATGTGCAAAATGTAAAATGAACACAAATGTTACTGTGATGTACCTCTCTCAAAACTGTCTTGCAATCTTCTGGGCTGCAGTCTTTTGTCTTCTTTCTGAGAGATGAATTGAACAAGATTTATGATTAGGACACAGACAGAAAAATTCCTAATTATTCATGATTATGATGGTAAGGCGTGACCTGCAGACTGCCATCACTTCCTTTCTTCACATAATGAGAGTCTTGACCTTTCTTCCCATTACTTTTTATTATAGTTTGGTTCTGCAAAAAGTTTAAAGTATTCAAATTTATTTTACTCCTAAGAGAGATATGTTTTAATCTTTGTTTTCTAGTAATAAGTAGTGCGTAAATCTGACACAGAATGCTATTTCTCCTCTAGTAATGAGCTAGTGTCTGTTTTCTGACCTGATACAGCTCATACTGGCCTGCAGTTTTCTGCTGTTTATGTTTGGCATTGGCATCTACTAAAAGCATGTCTGTGCCTGTGATCCAGCGGGATTTAGACCTAAAACAAAAGAAGCTTTTGTATGTCCAGGAGTTTTATAGTTTATATGGTAACAACATTAAACAATTATAAGCATTACCGAGATTTATCTGAACATTTGTAAGAAGCCCCCTCCTCGTCACTGTCTGGGGAATCGCCTTTGAGCCTACTGATGCAATCTCGCAGGGGTCTAGAAGAAATAGATGCAGTGTATAAAACAAGGCGTTTTATTTAAAGGTAAAAATACAAGTACCTGATGAATGGAATGGCCATAAAAAATCTATTAGGGGCAAGTCCAAGTTTGGACTTGGGAGTCATGTCATTTCTGTGGCATGGGAGTTTCTCAATAGGAAACCACTCAATGTTCTAAAAATGAAAACAAAAAGAGAAAAAATATGGAAAAAAAATTGCATTTCAATAAAAGACTATAGTAAATCAAATCATCTACACACCCTGATCTCCTTTCTTGTTTTGGGGTAAAACTTTGTGTCCTTGGGAACACCTGGTATAATATAAAGCCGCACCAGCTGATCACTGATTTTCTGCTCTATGTACATGTCTTTAGAGATGCGATTCTTGATATCAAAGCCAGTCTCTTCCAACACCTACGAAATAAAATAACATTATTCGTATCCACGTAAATTATAGTGAATGATTTTACATAAAAAGCAAATCTCACTTCACGAACTGCACAGTCGTGAGGGGCTTCTTCTTCATTTACTTTACCCTTTGGAAAGCCCCAACCTGACTTTGCAAGGTAACCCTGAACAAGTAGCGCCTACAAACAAAATATGATGTCAACCCCCCAGCATTCGCATTAACAATACAATAACCATGGTCTGAAATATTTCCAGACTTTTGATTAAAATCCAACTTACATTCTCAAGTGATTCATCTAGAATGATAGCTCCATATGTGGGTACACCCATCTTGTACTCTTTCCACTGTTCCAGAACCTTCTGCACATCCTCTCCATGAGGCAACAGAAAAGGGCAGTGTTGAAAGAGTATTTTGCTGTTAAGGCCAGTACTTATTGACAAAACACTTGCTTACAATGAGGGAAGGGGTTTAAAATAAAATGAAACAACATAGTAGAAGGATATCAGCTTTAGCAAAATCTCGAATCCCACAGTGGGGTGCCCCGGGAGTGTTTTGCATGCAGAAGTCCAAGTAGAACCAGTGAGCCAGCTCGATCTGGAAGCACACGCGGATGGCATTGTCCCTCTCCTCGCTAGGAATGTGCAAGATGAAGCGACTGCAGAGAAAAGCAAAGGCAGGCCCATTACAGAACACAAACAAACACGTCATCAGCTCTTTAACTTGAAAATTGAGCTGTGATTAATTATTGCTTAAACATTAGAACATACAGGATTTTGTTGACCACCATGTCTCGAACTCAAGTCAGTAATTCTGTTTCTTTGTTTCCTGAATTCATTTCGAACGTTTAGTTGGGTGTTATGCATATTTTCTGTATTACATTAAGAGGTAATTTCTGTTGGCCAGACGTGCCAGTCGATTGTCACACTCATCATCAACGTCATCATCGTATAACGATATTTTAACACAATTATTACGATTGTTGCATCAGCAATTCATTGCCTTTTATTAAAAACAACACAGCTAAATAAGACCTTACCTGCAGAGGTCGTCCAATAGCGCGGCAGGGATATCGACTCTTTTTGTTTCCATGTTCGGCGAAAACATCCTCGCATGAACACTGACCAAGTGGCATGAAATACAGCTACTTCCACATTTCTTTTATTCACATTTTGCTGTTTAAGTCCACCCAAAATCAGCTTTACACTAGACAAAAACAGCTAATATTCACTGAGCATTGTTCTTCGGTCGCTAAGTTTCTTGTTTTTACTTTACTGCTTTAGGCGGAAATGTGGCGAACCAATCAAATGACGGGATGAGTGACGTAACTCCAATTCTGACTTCCCATTGGTCAAATCCAGAGTCAATGTGCACAACAAGGAAGCGCTCAGGCAAGTTTGGTTGAGTCTCACAAAATATCACTTTAAGGCATTTTCCTGTATCCTCGGCGTCTCGACCACTTCGGGCGTAATTCACGTCATCACAGCGCCGCAAAGTGGTGATCCAATTCACTCAGGCTGCTTCCCGAGGATCCGTCCTCCGTTTGTCCACTTCTTTGACGTCCTCGGTGGTGGCTCCTCCTAAACTCGTACCGCCGCATTTGAACGGCCTCCGGGGCGAGCGGCTGCGTCATGTCACGTGTTAAATCATATAATAAAATGTCAATCTATGCTTACAAAAACAACTTTTGGTTGGATGTCTTACTGTTTGAACATTTTGGCCTGAATAAAATAATACAATTTCTGCAAGGATTGGTAAGAAATTCAATAAAATATCAAATATATTTAGCAGGTCCAGTTTATCACTAATCGCCTTCAATTGCAGACTTAGTTAACAACCATAAGCCTGATTTATCAATAAATAGGCCTATTTATTAGGCCTTTCATGAACTTTCTATAAACCTCGTTTTACATCTTTACTTGCTTCCAACACTTCTACCAATGATTTTTTTAATACAATTATGTCTTTTGCACAAATGTGGAACAAAACTTCAAACATTCAAGTTGTATGCAAGTTCCATAATGTAGAGTCATTTTTAAGGGCACAATGGGTGTGCCTCAGGGGTCCGTGTTAGGCCCCTTGCTCTTCAGCCTCTATATTAACGACCTTCCACAATACTCTCAAGGTGTACAATTACAACTGTACGCTGATGATACAATTTTGTATTCTCATGCTAAAAACAGTCACCTGGCAGCTTTGGATTCTGTGTCCGAATGGCTGGAGCAGTTTCGTCTGAGTTTGAACGTGGGCCAAACAAAAGCCATGTTCTTCTCAAAAACTAATGTCAAAACCCCAACTTCAGACATTTTTATTAAGGGTAAGAAAATTGACATCGTGTCTGATTTTAAATATCTTGGTGTCACACTGGATTCTAACTTGAATTTCAAAATACATATCAAGAACATGATAAAGAAAATTAGGTTTAATGTAATCAACTTTAGACATATTAGATCTTGTCTCTCTTTGGAGGCAGCCAGGATATGCATGCACTCTCTTATTTTCTCCCACTTGTCTCACTGCATCACCTGTTGGGGACAGGCTGGAGAAACCGCAATTAGACCGTTAGAGTCCGTGTACAAGCAAGCCCTAAAGACTTTTGATAAAAAGCCATTTAACCATCATCACTGTAACATCTTGACAAAATACAATTTCTTGAGCTTAGAAAATTTTAGAACTTTTTCATATCTATGTTTGTTTTTTAAGATCCTGAAGGACTTGGCTCCTGGCTGTTTACAATCATTTATGGGACAACGCTCTGGGAGTTCTCTAAGATCCACTCGAGCAGTTTCTCCACATGACTGCATTGTACCTTTCCATCATTCCACTTTTGGTCAATCAGCTTTTGCAGTGAAAGCTGCTAAACTGTGGAACAAACTACCTGACAATATAAAGACATGCACGACCATCAAGGGCTTTAAAACAGAACTCAAAACACATCTAAAAAGTAGCCCGCATTGCACACACTAGCCATGCCAGTCTTCTTTGGTTTTACACTCCCTCTGGTACTGACTTGTTTGTCTGTATTTGTGTTGTTGATGTGTCTTGTCTGGTTGTATGGGAGGGCAAAGGGTTTTTTATGAATCTGTCATGGTGTATGTGGTTTGTGGGTTGTCCTTTCCCAGCCAGCAACTGCAGATGTAAATTAGCCTCAGGCTAACTCTGGTACAATGCATCAAATGGCAACATTTATGTTATAATTGTACATGGCCCCTTTTAAATAAATAAAGTAAACTAAGGAAATACTTTAACCAATTAATCTTAAATACATTGTTTAAGGAAGAGAAGTCCAAAAAGTCAAGTCCTCCATTCTTACTAGTGTTTATTACCACAGCTAATATAAGTTTTTTTCCTCCATAAAAAATTGAACAACATTGTTTTTATTGTGAGACTGTCCAGAGCCAGAGACGGGGCAGCATAAATAAGACTAGGACAGTAGCACAGGTCCCTCCAGTGTTGCGGTCGCAAAGCAGAGCGGCCCGTGGCCATTGGTCTGTATCATTGAAGTAAATATACGGATTGCAAGCATAGACTGTATATCATCGTCAGTGAACGGAAGGGCGTGGTTTTTGAAGACACAGGCTAATTTACAGTTACAGACACCACATTCATTTAACCAAGTTTATCCATATATTTCGTGGAAAAAATTGTCAACGTTGAGTAAACATCGGTTCCTGTTCTGTAACAATTACACATACCGAGTTACACTTTTCTGCAAGGCTTTATTTTGAAGAGTCCGTTAGAAGAAACAGCTGCCCCCCATGACGCTTAACGGAACAACTGTACGTAGCTGCAGGGGTGTCGCAGTTCACATTCAGCCAAGTGTATTATTCATCAACATCGCCCTGAACAAGGTTTAGACATGGCGATGGGGCTCAAAGAGAGGTTTGAAAAGTTTCTCCACGAAAAGAACCATATGACGGATGTGCTGGCCAAAATAGAGGCGAGAACTGGCGTGAGCAGGACCTACATCGCTCTGGGTGAGTATTTACGGGAACAGGGATGGACAAACACAGACACATGATACAGGAAGAAGCGCGGTTGAGTAGCGCCACAAATAAAACATTGAGTTTACATGGCTTTAATTTATCTGTATGTCATTGTATAGCGTGTTACAAGCTTATAACGATGTCGTGAGTAAAACGTGGTTTGTATTTTTGTATTTTCTTCCAGCTGTTATTGGCGTCGTCGCAATTTACTTGGTCATTGGTTACGGGGCTTCTCTACTGTGTAACCTCATCGGTTTCCTTTATCCAGCCTACATATCGTAAGTGTCTGATTCTACTACCGAGGGAATTAAGGCTCACCTATTCCCCATCCACACACGCACACATTATGCTTACACACACAAGGAGTAGTACTAGTGATAGATGTTGTCAAGACTATAGAAAGGAAAGTTGATGAAGTGTTTAGTCATAGTGCTGAAACCACACTTCCTGTTAAAGCCTTCATTTATCAAGGACCGCCATGTCATTTAAATATAGATGCAAAACATTTAGACCACTATGAAGTAGGCCTCTGAGAGAATAGCTTTAATTTCCCCTATTTGTGTAAACTCCTTTTCACTGATCATCCCTGCGAGCCAGACTTCTAAAGGCTGTGGATCGTCATAAAGGCGTGTGACTGTTGCAGAACAGAGTTCAGATTGTGCACTCGTTTGTGGTCAGCCACAGGCATCCAGGATATGATTAAAAACATTTCAGTTTTGCAGTTTGACACATATTGAGTGCTTTTTAATGCCCAAATACAACGATGTTGATGCCATCATTGCAAAAGATGCCTTATTCAGCCTAAAATGATATGGGCCTATTATTTAGTTGCTAAAAACAATAATAAAACGATGAAAGAAAAAAGTATGACATGGGTATATTTTGAGATTATGTAAATTTAAGAAAAACCTGCATTGAACATTCAAATTCAAATATTTTATTTGTCAATTCATTTCACAATCAATCGAAATAGTTCATTCTCTCGTCCTTGTGTATATTTTATATTTTCACTGTACTGAAAAGCAGATTTAATGCCAGCTGGAATCAAAATAATGCTTTGTAATCACATTTACAGTCTTAATTTTAGCATAATTAATTATTTTGAATGCCCCACGGAAACCCTCCATTAAGCAAGAAATCAATATACAATAATAATTCTATAGATTTTTAATCAAGAACCTAGACAAACATATATATCTCCTAACACTGGCTATTTTAAGATTTTTAAGTTCACTATGAAGAAACTCATTGAGAAAAGAGCATTTATTAATCTGTTTGGCTTTGTGTTGCACAATAACTAAAAATGATGGACTGTGACATTATCTGGCTGCTAAAGTGAGTCACTGGGTTTGCAACAGCAGCACATGTTTAATGAGCAGGGACTGGGAGTGGTGCAAAATGACGGAGGCAAGCAAATAACTGCAAATAACTGACTGGAGAATATTAAAAAAGGGGTTGCTTGCAGTGTAGACTATATTGAACAGCTGGAAGCCATCTGTTGTGAAGCTCGTAGTCTTTAATGAGGATCACATTGCTTTAAACTAAAGCCTCGACTAATTTATTTTGTATTCACTGTGATGACATATATAATAGTTTATAGCTTGTTTGTTATTATTTGAAACTATCTGGCCATTTGTTCTGTGAATTTCCACTTCCATATTTTTTTATCTCCACAGCATCAAAGCCATTGAAAGTGCCACAAAGGAGGATGATACCCAGTGGTTGACTTACTGGGTGGTGTACGGAGTGTTTAGTGTGGCTGAATTCTTTGCTGACATCTTTCTCTCCTGGTTTCCATTCTACTATATTGGAAAGGTAATCACGTCATTATGTTAGAGTATTACATTTTGCCACAAATTAATCCGAGACATGTTACACATCTTGCTCGTAAATCGGTTATGCAAACAACCTTTCAACACAAATGAAGGTGGAGCGCAATTTAGCTGACAGAGAATGTTTTAGTGTAGAGAAGTTAGCATATGGGAGACAGGGGAATGTTGACAGTGCTCACTTATTTGACAACAGGTGCTGAAATAACATTGTCATTGTCTATTTCAACACTCGTAAATGGTTTGCTTTTGGTCTGGTCCTCAGTGTGCCTTCTTAGTGTGGTGCATGGCTCCAGCCTCTTCAAATGGAGCTGCCCTCATTTACGGCCGCATCATCCGACCGTTTTTCTTGAAGAACGAGGCCAAAATCGATGATGTGGCGCTGAATTTGAAGAACAAGGCGACAGACGCTGCCAGCAAGATTAAGGATGAAGGTGGGTTATTTGGTATTGAATCTACCCTTTATTAATGTTTGCAACTTTTATTTATTTTTTTTCCAGCTAAAAAAGCTACAGCCAACCTGATCTTCGAGGAGAAGAAGAGCACCTAAGCAGCTTACTTGGACCTTTTATGCGAAACACGCCTTAAAACATGTGTTTTGGGGAAGAAATTGCCTCAAGTGTAAGGCAATATGTTACACTTTTAGTGGTTTAAGCCATTGACTAATTTAAGGTTTCCCTTTAAGACCGTTTTATGTATGTATTGCCTGGTGCAGACTGAAAAAAATAAAAAGCTACCCAAGTGAGTGATTGAAACATTTGATGATGTAAAAGCTTTTAGCCCACCTTCTTCCAAACAGAATAAATGCTGGTAAACACGGTACAGTGATCAATTTTAATGGCTTCATAAACTATATAAAACAATTCATAAAAATTCATGCACTTTCAGTGTAAATTCAATTTGAAATATAGAAGAACTTTATGTACAACAGAGTGAACCTTAACAGTGACTTCATTCAGTTGGTGGTTCACTAAAAAAATACTTGGCTGCATAGAACATTGACATTATTGCCTACTTGGAAATAAATTCAAAGAAAAAGGGATGTTTAAAGTGTAATCGATCTAGTTGGTGCTATAAGATGAAAGAATGCTTTAAATTAAATGTCTACATAATCAGACAAAATAACTAATTATAAAAGTGAACGTTAAAGACTCCCTTTACCGAGTTACATTCTGAAAGCATTATGAAAACTACTGTACAGAGACTCACTTGAACGACAAAAAGCCTGAGTTGATGGGGAAAGGTAGTCATAATAAATCCAAAAAGCCTGAGGAAAAAGACCACTGATTTACTATTTTACAAAAATGTACAAACATAACTGTAAAGAAAACATGGTACAAGTTGCTTACATGAAAAAATAACAAACCCAAATTATTTTTTTTACAGCTAAGATATGTTAAATTAATTCACGCATGATGGAAATCAAAAACCCGATAAAGAAAATGAGAAATGCTTGAAAATGAGGTACTTCAGGTGATGAGCCTGAGTCCAGACTGAATTCCATCAGGTTTCCATTGACCTGTAACGTAATTTATGTGAAAATAACTTCTCATTGCGTCAACACTTAAATAAGGTAGATATTCTCACATTAGGTATGATGCAGGACAGGGACTGACAAACACAGAACAGTCAAGTACAGGATCCAGTGTCGTGGAGAAACAGAGGCAGCACTCAGGGTCATTGTAGTCCATTTCCAAAAGTAAAAACATTATAAAAATAACAAAGGTTGTGCTGTGTGCTACTGAGTCCACACAGCACTGCAGCTTCAATTCTTAAATACAAAAATATGCTTTGATTTGTGTCTGCTGCCTGGTCTGACCCGCGACTCCAACTATCTTCAGTTATGAGAGCCAGGTAAGAAGTCACAAGATCGGACTGACGCTCAGGGCTTCACCTGCTCCAGCTGCTGGTCCGAGTCCACGGTCCCTATAAGGCATTTACTGTGTGCACGAGTCTATGGCTGCAACAAGCAGGCCATTGTAGTTTGTGTTATGTTTTACGACTGCTCCAGATTTGTTCTGGTGTGCTTTTGTGGTCGGACGAGTAATCAAACGGCGAGCGGTGTCCTAGGGGTGAGCGCTGGTCCCGCGGCGAGCGCGGCCCGCTGGCTGAGGCCCGCTCTGTTTGCCTGTCTGAGTGGTAGCGGTACGAGGAGCGGTGGTCCAGGTGGGAATGGTCTTTCATGTCCAGACGATGGTCTCTTGAGCGGTAGTCATCCATTTTCCTGTGTTTACTGTCACTGTAATACCTGCAGTACAGAACATGCCACAATAAACACACAACTCTAACAAACCTACATATAACTTCTCCAGTGACAGGACTAAGAGAGCGTAGATTACCTGTCCTGTCTGTCCCGGTCCCTGCTGTCGTGTCTGTCTCTGTCCCTGCTGTCGTGCCTGTCCCGGTCCCTGCTGTCATGCCTGTAGTGGTCTCGGTCTCTGTGGTCTTTGCCATTGCTGAAGGAGGAATAAGGTCTTTTCCTGGAGTCCCCTGATGAGGACTTTCGATGTGGATCTGAACTTTGCCTGTCCTTACTACTGTCGTGATATCGTCCAGAAGAAGCGTTTCTGTCCGAGCTGTAGCTGTCTCGACTACTGTCGTCATGGTGAGAGTTGTCCTTCAATCTTTCAATATCTAAGAAACAAGATTTTAATCATATTAAAATGAATAATATACTTACAAGTCATGTTTAATTAACAGTACCTGCATGTTTATAACTGGGATGCGTGTTCGAACCTCTACTGTATTGCTCCATTGCCTGTATGAGACAGTCATCGTTATAAGAAAAGGCTAAAGTAAGAATTACAGTATATTTATTGGCTTTCAGGTCCCTTTTCTACCTGTGCATTCTCTTGTCTTTTCTTTATTGCGTGTTTGTAGAGTTTATGGAGCTTTCTGGCATCAAACTCTGTGAATTTCGAGACAAATATCCACAAGTTCCTAAAACACAACACAATTATATAGATGATTTTATATTTGTGAAGAGCCTGGTCTTTTTTACATTTCTGTAAATGGATTTAGCCACAAGGTTTTCATGAAATACAGACGAACAATATACAGGTGACACTCAGAAAATTAGAACATCTTGAAAAAGTTCATTTATTTCTGTAATTCAGTTTAAAATGTGAAACTAATATATGATATAGACTTATGGCATGCAAAGTGACATATGTCAAGCCTTTGTTTGTTTTAATTTGGCTTACAGCTTTAAAAAACCCCAAAGTGAAAATTTCAGAAAATTTGAACATTACATGAAATCAATGAAAAAAATATTTTAAACAAAGAAATGTGGGCCCTCTGAAAACTATAATCATTATGTACTTAGTACTTGGTTTGGGCCTTTTACTTGAATGACTGCCTTAATGCGGTTGCGTGGCATGGATACCATCAGCCTGTGACACTGCTGAGGTGTTATGGAAGACCAGGATGCTTCAACCAGAGGAATATGACATCTGAAGCCTATGTCAGGGATCCGTCTGTGTGCGGTGGCTCTTGATGCACTGACTCCAGCCTCAGTCCACTCCTTGTGAAGGTCCCCCACATAATCAAATTGCGATTTTTTTTCCTTCCATATTGCGATTAAATATGCGATTATTGTTGCAAGGTCCTCTTCTCATGTATTTTTCCACCCAACACAAGCAATAAATCAGTCTGTTTCATAATAAACAATATTAGATTAATTTGAAGTGAAAATTGCAACAACAAAATTGTTGCCTGACCTATTCAAAACTTGAAAAAGATAAATTATATATATATAATATATATATAAAAAAAAAGATAAAACTCACTGATCCTGTCATTAACAACACTCATACTAAAGTGCAGGAAAAGTAAGAACAAACGCCCGCTTTAACTAGTTGGAAAAGCTTTAGGAAATCAAACTCCCAATTATTACAAAATAAACTATTTATTATTTCGGCCAATCTAATCCCGGTCTGAGCTGCGACTCGTATTTGCTTCAGATGCGCATTATTGAAGGACACGGAGAGGCCAGATGGAGCACACGCCAAAACACAGTGGATATAGGAGCAGCATTTTGGTTTTGGGATGTAACTTTGGACAATATGAAGAAAGAGAAGAACATTGACGCAAGGAGACGGGACATGAGGCGCCAAACACAGACACGTTTTACTTTCTTTTTAAGCTGAAATGTCACTAAATGGCTGTGAGTCAAACAGCTCATTTCCTCAGCAAAATAAGACATGACACGGACTCCTGCCTCGGATCGTAGTTTCCAACTCTTTTCACACAGCAGTTTAGTGTTTATATCTTGTGTCTGTACTACCTATGGAGCGCATATGCGGGAGATGCAAAGCTAAATACAGGCACATCGCCTCCGCGGATACTTTATGGTCATGAACAGTCATTATGCTTTTGAGAAAAGTTCTTTATCCACAACATTCCCAAACATAAGCCTCCTAAACTGAGCCACAAACAACTCTTTATTGTTTACAAGTAGCACAGGCTCACCTATATCCCTGTGGAGGCAGAGACGTGTGAATCCGGAGGTGAGGGAGTTTCTGTGATCATCAGAGCGTGTAGTAGCAGCGCTGCGGCTAACGCAATGCTAATGGAGGAGAAAGCAATAGTGGGGACTGCATGATAAACGCTGATATTTTCACTGTATATCCACAATCTACCGCGCACCTTAATTAGACTGAGACATAAACAAAAGCATGCGGCGGAGCGGACTTTGCTGCCATATCTCGCAGCTCCATTCACGTCCAAAATCGCGTGCCCTGCGATTACGAAATCGTGTTGTGTAATGTTGCGATAAAACTGCAAATGCAATTAATCGTTCAGCCCCATTTTGAATGGCCTTTTCCTGACAATCCGCTCCAGACTGCGCTCATCCCTGCGGCTTGTGCACCTTTTTCTTCCACACTTTTCCCCTTCATTTAACTTTCTGCTTTGATACAGCACTTTGAGAACATCAAACTTATTTTGAGCCTTTCCCTCCTTATGGAGGGTGTCAGTGATGGTTTTCTGCACAACTGTCAGGTCAGCAGTCTTCCCCATGATGGTGAATTCTACTGCACCAGACAGCGACCATTTAAAGTCTCAGGGACCCGTTACAGGTGTTTTGCATGAATTAGCTGATGAAAGGAGACACTTTGAGCAACAATAATAGTCCCTTTTCACAATATTCTAATTTTCTGAGATTTTGAATATGTGTTTTTTACAAGCCATCCATACATTTTCTTCCACTTGTCCGTTGTCGGGTCGTGGGGGCAGCTGTTGGTGCTGCCCAAGTCACATTGCACCAGCCCCTACGGCTCCTCCTGCAGGTGGTGGGTCCACAGGAGGACGGCCTCATGGTTCTAACCGGGCCTGTTAGTCTCTCATAAGGGGCGTCTGAACCGCTCTTTGTCTGACCCGTCACCTAGGACCTGTTTGTCATGGGAGACCCTACCAGGGGCACGAAGCCCCCAACAACAGAGGTCCCAGGATCATTCGGGCGCTCAAACCCCTCCACCACGTTAAGGTGGCGGTTCCAGGAAGGGTTTTTTACAAGCCATGAGCCAAAATAATCACGCAAAGTGAGATATATCAAGCCTTTATTTGTTATCATTTTGATAATTATGGCTCTCAGCTTGTATAAACTCCAAATAAAACATCTCCGCAACTTCTCAGGATGAGCGCAGTCTGGATCGGATTGTCAGGAAAAGGCCATTCAAAAGTTTGGGGGACCTTCACAAGGAGTGGACTGAGGCTGGAGTCAGTGCAACAAGAGCCACAACACGCAGACGGATCCTGGATCTGGGCTTCAAATGTCATAGTCCTCTGGTTGAAGCATCCTGGTCTTCCATAACACCTCAGCAGTGCCACAGGCTGATAGTATCCATGCCACGCAACTGCATTAAGGCAGTCATTCAAGTAAAAGGCCCAAACTAAGTACATAATAATTATAGTTTTCAGAGGGCCCACATTTATTTGTTTAAAATATTTTTTTCATTGATTTCATTTAATATTCTAATTTTCTGAAATTTTCATTTTGGGGTTTTTAAAAGCTGTAAGCCGACATTTTCTAAATTAAAACAAAGGCTTGGCATATGTCACTTTACATGCCATAAGTCTATATCATTAGTTTCACATTTTAAACTGAATTACAGAAATAAATGAACTTTTTCACGATATTCTAATTTTCTGAGTTTCCCCTGTACAAGAGTCTTCATAAATCATGGACACAAATGGGTTTACTTACTTTCTCCACTGTTTGATAAGTTCAGGGTTGGAGTACTCCTTCAAACACTCAGTGATGTGATCTCCAATCTTGATGAGACACTGGCGTGTGTGTTCGAGCTGCTCACGCTCCGACAGACCTTTCTCTGGTCGATCCAGCTGCTTCAGGGCCGCCTTCACCGGACGCATTCTCTCTTTACACTGAAACACACATCACTCATGTAGCCTCTACAAATGAATCACATTATTATTTTGGGTAACAGAAGTGATCATACCACACTAAATGTCTTCTGGTCTAACTCCTCTGATTCCTCAAACACTGGCACTGGCTCACCGCTCGCTGTTATATGGAGAGGTGTGTCGGAGACTTTCTTAGTCCGCTCTCTGACGTCATTCTTAATTTCATTCTAATGTAAAAAAAAAAAAAAGGCAACAGTAAAACCAAAAATATCGTTTTGCAAAACATTTAAAGCACAAGTAATATCAGTACCTTTTCAGGGAGCTCCTCTTGTTTGAGAGCTGGCTCTGGGAGCTTCTCCTTATGCTCTTTAGCTTCTTTAGAATCCCAGCTGTCGTCTTTCTCTTTTTTGACTTCCTTTTTGATGTCCTTATCTTTGATGTCGTTTTCTCCTGAAGTAGAATGATCATCCTCTTCATCGCGCTCATCTTCCTCCCCCTCCTCCTCTTCCTCCTCATTCTTCACCACCACGCGCTCTGCCCTGCCTCGCCGGCTTTGGGGTTTCACTGGAGGAACCTCCTGTAGATGAACAAGAATGAAGCATCTGTCCACACATTTTTATTAATAAAAAATACCTTTTCTTCCTCGATGTCATCCTCATCCTCTGACATTTTGTCTGAAGGAGGGTCTGAAGATGGACTCTTTACTTCTTCTGATTTTACAGGTTTAATTGTTTTGCTTTTTTTGTTTCTGGGTTTTCTCTTGCGCGAGTTGGCCTGCAAAAAAGTAAATTGTGCAAACTGGCAATAACACACAACACAACGATCAAAGTAAATAATATCCCTTACTGATGATTGTGATTTTTGGGCTTCCTTTTTGGCCAGGTCTTTACTCAGTAACTTTATGAGGTAGTCTGCTCGG
Organism: Proterorhinus semilunaris; assembly: GCA_021464625.1. NCBI lineage: Eukaryota > Metazoa > Chordata > Actinopteri > Gobiiformes > Gobiidae > Proterorhinus > Proterorhinus semilunaris. The sequence continues at coordinate 29,043,294 of CM038343.1, read as the reverse complement.
GTCTGTAGCTGTTTTGCTTGAGGCTTCTTGTCAGGGTCATCTGGTAAAAGCTGCACAGACATTTGATTAAGTGGGAGCATGGGTTAAAGTTGAAAAAATTCCTGAGCCTGAACTTCTATGAATCATAGAATGATCACTAATAAGCGTTTTTTATAAGCGCCTTTATACGCTCATACATATAATTTATATCTATTTAATGCCAACAACTGATGTTTATTATAAACATCAGTTGTTGGCAATAAATACATCATCTGACTATTGAATTGTTACTTAAATGTAAAGCCTCACCTTGCCAAGACCTTTCTGCAAGTACCCCTAGTTTGGATTTGTGTGATAATGTAAAAAAAAAAAAAGATATCAATTATATGTACGAGCGTATAAAGGCGCTTATAAAAAACGCTCATTAGTGATCATTCTATGATTCATAGAACCTCTTTACAATGTCGTACCAGTGGTTGAGCAATGGTAAACGATAACTCATGTTCTGCAAAGAAGGTACACAGACGGACTTTTGAATCACAGACCAGTCATTGAAGTAGGGGTCTCACTGGTAGTGGTCGCTCCTGGTAGCGTAGTTGTGTGAGGTAGAGAACGGACAGCTGCAATGTGACGACTGTCTAGTTCGTGGTGACGAAAAACGTTCTTGCCACTTGTAGCATAGATTAGCTTCCTGGAGCACAGTACGCAGAAGCTAGCACCAGCTTCTCTCAATTTTCTGCACCAGCTGCCAAAAGGTTTATCATCTCGGCTTTTTTCCTCCAGCCACGACCAGCGCCATTTATTTTTAATTCCCTCGTCTACTACGGCAATATTTTCCCCAGTTTTCAAAAAGTTGCGCTCCATTCCGCTGGAAAACTTGTTTCGTGTTGCTGTTGCGCTGGCTGACTCAAACACCACGATCACGAGCGCGCTCACAACACAACCTTGGCCAAAAGGCCCGCGCCAGTCTACTCCTGATTTGCTGTGTTTTGTTGCGCTATACACACGCAATCCTTTCATACAATTGGTAGAACACACTTGAACCTTTTTCAAATGACAGCAATCATTATTTATTTATATATATATATAAAAAAAAATAAAGGTGATTTTTTTTTTCTTTCCTCACGCCGGATTTCCGGCACGGTGCCGGAAAGTACTGTAGGTATGTCAGCACACTGTCCAAAGGTTCAGTATGATCCCCTCTTGGCATTGTGTATTGCTGTAGTGTCCTTGTTATGTTGCTGTGTGCCCATGTGTGAGTCATAGTGAAGGAGTGCATTACCAAGCATGTTTTACCTTGTGTGTGAGATTCAAGTCAGGGTCCATCTTAATCATTTCCCAACTTCCGTAGCCATACTCGTAGATTCCTATGAGGAGGCTGGAATCATCCTCTTTACCCCACTCAATGTCAAAGTGTGCGGCCTTTGAGTGGCAAGGAATTATATACCTATTGAAACATGCATGTACATTTTAATTAGGATCTTTATAGAACGTCTTTTAACAAATGTATTAAAACAAAAACATCACTGGCAGTATTACTTTTTCCTCTCTTCTGGATCAGCAGGAATGGCCTTGTGAAGCGGAGCCAACTCTTCTTCATGGGATATAACAAGTTTCGCATTGACCTGAACACCTGATATCCTAAATGTGGGACCTTTCACCTTCCCTCTTCTGCCTCCTGCAAAAACAGTATGCTTGACATTGCAAAAGAGCACAAATCATTGAATCTGGTCTCTATAGTATGCATGCCAATCAGTCTCACACCTGAAGTCTTTTCTGGTCCACATGGGTTTTCTCGTAGTGTTCGTAGACAGCCGTTATGAACGGTCTCTGCTAAGCGCTTCAAGTCATTTTCAGACTTATCCACAAGCTCAGCGTCTCGAGCTATAGCATCCAGCCTAAGCAAAAACACATCCGTTACTCTAAACTAAAGCTTATGGACACTACAGATTGAAACTGACCGGATTTTTTTTTTTTTTTTTTACCTTTCAAGTGGTCCACCAAATTTCTTGTAACTCTTTACAAATCTGCAGTCAAACAGATGATTTAGTTAACAGGACTCCTACACACTTTGCAATGTCAGATTTTAGACTTAGGACCTTTTGAAGACCTTGAATTACACCATTTAAGACCACGCGCACCAATAGATGACGCACATTGTATGCAAATAATGTCACATATTAAAATAAAAATGTAAAACTTTTACACTTGTAAATTTTTTAAATGAGAGTTAAAGTAATGAAAGTCATGCATGAAAAGACAGAATAAAAAATGCCATCATTTGTTGACATTTGATGAATAGACGTAATTGCACCTTTTCATTCAGTCCCCATTCGCTGTGACGTTATGTGAATTTTACCGATTAGTGAGGGATGGAGAGTTGCATTTTCTTTTACATCAACCTCAAAAGGTTGCATTCACGTAACGTCACAACATTCAAAAAGAGCCTATAGTTTAAAATCGAGGGCAGCTAAAAAAAAGGGCAACTATGGTATAATCAAAACAATAATCAAAATGCTGTATTTTTTTTTTTTTGGCCTATCCAGATGAAAGGGTCAGTGATTGTCACCAGGCAAAATTTCCAAAACTGATTAAATTCCAACAAAGATTGACTTCAATCATCCAGGAAGATACAACACTTCAGTGTTCTTCTTCAACACCTGTTGCGCTGGAGTCACCACGCAACTGACCATCTGATGGGACTTTACAGCTTTGGCTCTTGAAGAGAATTGGGTGATTCTTGAAATCTTGACAACTATGTATAATAAATGTCCGGTTGAAGCGATTAAGCCTTCAGTCTTGTATCTACCCGGATAATTGAGGTCAATCTTTATGATCTTAAATTATGCTACAGTAAAAAAAAAGCAGAGGGAAGCTAAAGCTGCTATGATTGATCTGTGTGTTGCTTTAAAGGACTGTAAAAAAAATGCTAAGTTTTTATGTTGGACTATTTCCTGAACAGTTGGATGTTTTGAACACATTTCTTGGTCCAGCCAAACAATTTGAATTACTGGGACTCAAAAAGGGACAGCTGAGTCACTATCGAGAAAAGAACGAAAAATGTTAGCTTATTTGTGACATCAATTCCTATTTTCACATACTATTGCTGTGTTTACAACACCGCCCAAGCGCCGAGTTAGTGTATTTTAAATGGTTAAAAGCAGTTTGTTTGTCTAGCTTTAGTACCTAGCAGCACTTGCGTGCCTAAATTGTGACATCAATTGTAAAGTTTTTACCTTAAATGGCTCTTTAGAGGAGCTGGTCTTAAAAATACACGTTTCCAGCTCGCATTTTCAGAACATTTAAAGGCCTTATATTCACAAAATAAAATTCACATATGACTTGAGACATTTTAAGACCCTGTGGGAACCCTGTTTAAGTTATACAGCAAAACGACAATAAGTTCAATGAAATCACCTCCTGATTTCTGCATCGGTGAAGCCTTTGATATTTTCACGTGGAATGGTTCGAGGACGACCTCGTTTCTTTGGCCTTTTTCGATCTGAGTTGGATTCACTATCGGACCCCGAATACCGCCTGCTCCTTCGGCCCATATTAGCATTAAAGCTTATCTGTAAAAACAAACCATTTACATCACACATCAGACAAATTAACTTAATATCAACCTTATAAATTGCACAGAAAAACACAAAAGCTGTTCTGACTCACTGAGGTTACTCACCTGTTTGGCACAGTTTCTCATTCGTGGCAGCAAGTAGATTTCCTCCAGCTCCTTCTGCCTCTCCTCTTCTTCCATCCTCCTCCTCTGCTCTTCAGGGATAATGTCATCCCAACTCCGCTGGCTCCGCTCAGAGTCAATGTCTAGTTCCTCATCTTCCATCATGGTGAAGTTGGCAACCTTTCATGGGGGAACAAAGTTATTATGTTATAGTTTAAGACAAACTATATGCAAGTTTGGAAACAGTGAAAATCTTGTAAATTACCTTGAACTGTGACAGTAGCTCCTCTCCAACAGTTGAGGGCCCAGGGTCATTTTCTCTGGTTTCTGCTCTTTTAAGGATTTCATCTATGTCCATTTCCTAAAAAGGAAGCGAAATGGTTATGATACGGTCTTCATATATACAGTATGAGGGGTTTCTGCACACTTCTTAATGTGAAATTGAATACTTGTTAATACATTTTAAAGACCTGGAATCACAGAATTTAAGACTATGCACACTAGTGATGCACTGGTCAGGGATTTTTTTCAGCCCGCGAAGCCCACAGTTGGAGAGGTTTCTTACCAACCCCGGCCCGCAGCGTTGCTATTTTTACAACCCACCCCGCAACCATTAAAAACTACGCATTATAAATATGACAGGTCTGAATGGACCACGGCTTTAATACTGTTCAAAAAGGTGCTTGAAAGTTGCCTAAAACTAGCAACAAGATACAAATCTGTAAGAGGCAGCAATAAGGCATAGTTCAAAATCAGATCTCCATGCGTTCTCCTGCTCAGAAGAGCATGCAGGAGCAGGCAGACGGGGCAAAAAGCAGAAGTAACGCAAACTCATGCACACGGGGACATATTGTTAAAACAGGAGACCTTGGGCTCATAAAAACATTCCCTGGATCAAAAATTATAAAACACTGCCCGTCTGCCCCTCGCCTCGTTATAAACCAAACATGTAAATTGCATAATTAACTAGAAACTTGCAATGGCTGAAGCCATTGCGATTGACTGCGGAACAGATCTAATGTGGAATTTAGCTGAAAAATCCTTGAAATCCTTGAAAAGGCTTTGAAACTGTTAAAATACTTGATCGATATTTGAAACTCCTGAAGTCCTTGAAACTGTTGAAACCTTGAAACTGTTGAAGTCCTTGAAACTGTTGAAGTCCTTGAAACTGTTGAAGTCCTTGAAACTGTTAAATCCTTGAAACTGTTGAAGTTCTTGAAACTGTTGAAATCCTTGAAACTGTTGAAGTCCTTGAAACTGTTGCATTATACTGGTTTACATGTAAAAATCCCTATTAAGTTGCATTATACTGGTTTACATGTAAAAAACCCTATTAAGTTGCATTATACTGGTTTACATGTAAAAAACCCTATTAAGTTGCATTATACTGGTTTACATGTAAAAAACCCTATTAAGTTGCATTATACTGGTTTACATGTAAAAAACCCTATTAAGTTGCATTATACTGGTTTACATGTAAAAAACCCTATTAAGTTGCATTATACTGGTTTACATGTAAAAAACCCTATTAAGTTGCATTATACTGGTTTACATGTAAAAAACCCTATTAAGTTGCATTATACTGGTTTACATGTAAAAAACCCTATTAAGTTGCATTATACTGGTTTACATGTAAAAATCCCTATTAAGTTGCATTATACTGGTTTACATGTAAAAACCACTATTAAGTTGCATTATACTGGTTTACATGTAAAAAACCCTATTAAGTTGCATTATACTGGTTTACATGTAAAAAACCCTATTAAGTTGCATTATACTGGTTTACATGTAAAAAACCCTATTAGGTTCCATCATACTGGTTTACATGTAAAAACCCCTATTAGGTTGCATTATACTGGTTTATACTGGTTTACATGTAAAAAACCCTATTAGGTTCCATTATACTGGTTTATACTGGTTTACATGTAAAAAACCCTATTAGGTTCCATTATACTGGTTTACATGTAAAAACCCCTATTAGGTTGCATTATACTGGTTTATACTGGTTTACATGGAAAAAACACTATTAGGTTCCATTATACTGGTTTCTACTGGTTTACATGGAAAAAACGTTATTAGGTTCCATTATACTGGTTTACATGTAAAAACCCCTATTAGGTTGCATTATACTGGTTTATACTGGTTTACATGGAAAAAACCCTATTAGGTTCCATTATACTGGTTTATACTGGTTTACATGGAAAAAACCCTATTAGGTTCCATTATACTGGTTTACATGTAAAAAACCCTATTAGGTTCCATTATACTGGTTTATACTGGTTTACATGTAAAAATCTCTATGAAGTTGCATTATACTGGTTTACATGTAAAAATCCCTATTAAGTTGCATTATACTGGTTTATACTGGTTTACATGTAAACATCCCTATTAAGTTGCATTATACTGGTTTATACTGGTTTACATGTAAAAATCCCTATTAAGTTGCATTATACTGGTTTACATGTAAAAACCCCTATTAGGTTGCATTATACTGGTTTATACTGGTTTACATGTAAAAAACCCTATTAGGTTCCATTATACTGGTTTATACTGGTTTACATGGAAAAAACCCTATTAGGTTCCATTATACTGGTTTATACTGGTTTACATGTAAAAAACCCTATTAGGTTCCATTATACTGGTTTACATGTAAAAACCCCTATTAGGTTGCATTATACTGGTTTATACTGGTTTACATGGAAAAAACCCTATTAGGTTCCATTATACTGGTTTATACTGGTTTACATGGAAAAAACCCTATTAGGTTCCATTATACTGGTTTATACTGGTTTACATGTAAAAAACCCTATTAGGTTGCATTATACTGGTTTATACTGGTTTACATGGAAAAAACCCTATTAGGTTCCATTATTGCACTGAAGTCCTTGAAACTCCTGGAAACCTTGAAACTCCTGAAAACCTTGAAACTGTTGAATCCTTGAAACTGTTGAATCCTTGAAACTGTTGAAGTCCTTGAAACTGTTGAATCCTTGAAACTGTTGAATCCTTGAAACTGTTGAATCCTTGAAACTGTTGAATCCTTGAAACTGTTGAATCCTTGAAACTGTTGAATCCTTGAAACTGTTGAATCCTTGAAACTGTTGAAGTCCTTGAAACTGTTGAATCCTTGAAACTGTTGAAGTCCTTGAAACTGTTGAAGTCCTTGAAACAGTTGAAACCTTGAAACTGTTGAAACCTTGAAACTGTTGAATCATTGAAACTGTTGAATCCTTGAAACTGTTGAAGTCCTTGAAACTGTTGAAATCCTTGAAACTGTTGAAGTCCTTGAAACTGTTGAATCCTTGAAACTGTTGAAGTCCTTGAAACTGCTGAAGTCCTTGAAACCGCTGAAGTCCTTGAAACTGTTGAAACCTTGAAACTGTTGAAGTCCTTGAAATTGTTGAATCCTTGAAACTGTTGAAGTCCTTGAAGCTGTTGAATCCTTGAAACTGTTGAAACCTTGAAACTGTTGAAACCTTGAAACTGTTGAAGTCCTTGAAACTGTTGAAGTCCTTGAAACTGTTGAATCCTTGAAACTGTTGAAGTCCTTGAAACTGTTGAAGTCCTTGAAACTGTTGAATCCTTGAAACTGTTGAAGTCCTTGAAACTGTTGAAACCTTGAAACTGTTGAAGTCCTTGAAACTGCGGAAATGTCTGAAAGACCTGAAGTCCTATTAAAATGCATGGAAGAATTCTCAATGCAAATTAATGGCAGAATTCCCAAGCCCGTAGAAAAAAACTGGAAAACCGCAGAACTCAAATTTTTTCTGAAAACTCACAAGTTGTGGAAGCTGAACATGTACAAACTGCAGAAATTGCAGAAAAAGTTGAAAAAATCGCTGAAAACCATGAATTTGCGGAAGCCCCATTATAAGTCAATGCGAAAAATCGGTTGAATATCGGCTGATTGCGGAAAAACCGGAAATCGCTGAATTCCCAAAAGTAATAGCAGGATTCCTGCAAACATGCGGAACGTTTGATGTATAACTTGTGGAAATCGCTGAAACTGTGAAAGCTGTGAAAACTGCAGAAAATCAGGAAAAAAATACTATAATAACTAGAAACCGTTGCAATGGCTGCGCCATTGCGATTGACTGCGGAACAGATCTAATGTGGAATTTACCGGAAAAATCCTTGAAATCCTTGAAACTGTAAAAATACTTGAAACATCTTATAAACTCCTGAAGTATTTGAAGCTCCTGATATCCTTGAAACTGTTGAAACCTTGAAACTCTTAACATTGTGGAAACTCTTAACATTGTTGTAGAAACTCTTAACATTGTGGAAACCCTTAACATTGTGGAAACTCTTAACATTGTGGAAAGTCTTAACATTGTGGAAACCCTTAACATTGTGGAAACTCTTAACATTGTGGAAACTCTTAACATTGTAGAAACTCTTAACATTGTGGAAACTCTTAACATTGTGGAAACTCTTAACATTGTAGAAACTCTTAACATTGTAGAAACTGTAGAAATGTCTGAAAGACCTGAAGTCCTATTAAATTGCATTATACTGGATTACATGGAAAAATCCCTATTAAGTTGCTTTATACTGGTTTACATGTAAAAAACCCTATTAAGTTGCATTATACTGGTTTACATGGAAAAATCCCTATTAAGTTGCATTATACTGGTTTACATGTAAAAATCCCTATTAAGTTGCATTATACTGGTTTACATGGAAAAATCCCTATTAAGTTGCATTATACTGGTTTACATGGAAAAATCCCTATTAAGTTGCATTATACTGGTTTACATGGAAAAATCCCTATTAAGTTGCATTATACTGGTTTACTTGGAAAAATCCCTATTAAGTTGCATTATACTGGTTTACATGGAAAAATCCCTATTAAGTTGCATTATACTGGTTTATATGGAAAAAACCCTATTAAGTTGCATTATACTGGTTTACATGGAAAAAACCCTATTAAGTTGCATTATACTGGTTTACATGGAAAAATCCCTATTAAGTTGCATTATACTGGTTTACATGGAAAAATCCCTATTAAGTTGCATTATACTGGTTTACATGGAAAAATCCCTATTAAGTTGCATTATACTGGTTTACATGGAAAAATCCCTATTAAGTTGCATTATACTGGTTTACATGGAAAAATCCCTATTAAGTTGCATTATACTGGTTTACATGGAAAAATCCCTATTAAGTTGCATTATACTGGTTTACATGGAAAAATCCCTATTAAGTTGCATTATACTGGTTTACATGGAAAAAACCCTATTAAGTTGCATTATACTGGTTTACATGGAAAAATCCCTATTAAGTTGCATTATACTGGTTTACATGGAAAAATCCCTATTAAGTTGCATTATACTGGTTTACATGGAAAAATCCCTATTAAGTTGCATTATACTGGTTTACATGGAAAAATCCCTATTAAGTTGCATTATACTGGTTTACATGGAAAAATCCCTATTAAGTTGCATTATACTGGTTTACATGGAAAAAACCCTATTAAGTTGCATTATACTGGTTTACATGGAAAAATCCCTATTAAGTTGCATTATACTGGTTTACTTGGAAAAATCCCTATTAAGTTGCATAATTGTGGTATAATTGCAAAAAATCCCTATTTTGTTGCAGAAATTGTAAAATCTCTTAACATTGTAGAAACTCTGAACATTGTAGAAACTCTTAACATTGTGGAAACTCTTAACATTGTGGAAACTCTTAACATTGTGGAAACTCTTAACATTGTAGAAACTGTAGAAATGTCTGAAAGACCTGAAGGCCTATTAAAATGAATGGCAGAATTCTCAATACAAATGAATGGCAGAATTCCCAAGCCCGTAGAAAAAAACTGGAAAACTGCAGAACTCTATTTTTTTGTGAAAACTCACAAGTTGTGGAAGCTGAACATGTACAAACTGCAGAAATTGCAGAAAATGTGGAAAAAAATGCTGAAAACGTTGAATTTGCGGAAGCCCCATTATAAGTCAATGGGAAAAATCGACCGATTTTTGTCCGATTGCGGAAAAACCAGAAATCGCAGAATTCCCAAAAGTAATAGCAGGATTCTCCCAAACATGCGGAACGTTTTGATGTATAACTTGTGGAAATCGCTGAAACTGTGAAAGCTGTGAAAGCTGCAGAAAATCAGGAAAAAGACGGAAGTTGAATAATAATAATAAAGAACATGAAAACCAATTATTGACTGCGGAAAGTTCCGCAGTCAATCAACTAGAAACTTGCAATGGCTGAAGCCATTGCGATTGACTGCGGAACAGATCTAATGTGGAATTTAGCTGAAAAATGCTTGAAATCCTTGAAAAGGCCTTGAAACTGTTAAAATACTTGATAGATATTTGAAACTCCATAAGTCCTTGAAACTGTTGAAACATTGAAACTGTTGAAGTCCTTGAAACTGTTAAATCCTTGAAACTGCTGAAGTCCTTGAAACTGTTGAAGTCCTTGAAACTGTTGAAACCTTGAAACTGTTGAAGTCCTTGAAACTGTTGAAATCCTTAAAACTGTTGAAACCTTGAAACTGTTGAAGTCCTTGAAACTGTTGAAGTCCTTGAAACTGTTGAAACCTTGAAACTGTTGAAGTCCTTGAAACTGTTGAATCCTTGAAACTGTTGAATCATTGAAACTGTTGAAGTCCTTGAAACTGTTGAATCCTTGAAACTGTTGCATTATACTGGTTTACATGTAAAAAACCCTATTAAGTTGCATTATACTGGTTTACATGTACAAACCCCTATTAAGTTGCATTATACTGGTTTACATGTAAAAAACCCTATTAAGTTGCATTATACTGGTTTACATGTAAAAACCCCTATTAAGTTGCATTATACTGGTTTACATGTAAAAAACCCTATTAAGTTGCATTATACTGGTTTACATGTAAAAACCCCTATTAAGTTGCATTATACTGGTTTACATGTAAAAAACCCTATTAAGTTGCATTATACTGGTTTACATGTAAAAAACCCTATTAAGTTGCATTATACTGGTTTACATGTAAAAACCCCTATTAAGTTGCATTATACTGGTTTACATGTAAAAACCCCTATTAAGTTGCATTATACTGGTTTACATGGAAAAATCCCTATTAAGTTGCATTATACTGGTTTACATGTAAAAACCCCTATTAAATTGCATTATACTGGTTTACATGTAAAAAACCCTATTAAGTTGCATTATACTGGTTTACATGTAAAAAACCCTATTAAGTTGCATTATACTGGTTTACATGTAAAACACCCTATTAAGTTGCATTATACTGGTTTACATGTAAAAAACCCTATTAGGTTGCATTATACTGGTTTATACTGGTTTACATGGAAAAAACCCTATTAAGTTGCATTATACTGGTTTACATGTAAAAAACCCTATTAAGTTGCATTATACTGGTTTACATGGAAAAAACCCTATTAAGTTGCATGATTACACTGAAGTCCTTGAAACTGTTGAAACCTTGAAACTGTTGAAACCTTGAAACTGTTGAAACCTTGAAACTGTTGAAACCTTGAAACTGTTGAAACCTTGAAACTGCTGAAATCCTTGAAACCGTTGAAACATTGAAACTATTGAAACCTTGAAACTGTTGAAGTCCTTGAAACCTTGAAACTGTTGAAGTCCTTGAAACTGCTGAAATCCTTGAAACCTTGAAACTGTTGAAGTCCTTGAAACTGTTGAAACCTTGAAACTGTTGAAGTCCTTGAAACCGTTGAAACCTTGAAACTGTTGAAGTCCTTGAAACCTTGAAACTGTTGAAGTCCTTGAAACCTTGAAACTGTTGAAGTCCTTGAAACTGTTGAAGTCCTTGAAACTGCTGAAATCCTTGAAACCTTGAAACTGTTGAAGTCCTTGAAACTGTTGAAACCTTGAAACTGTTGAAACCTTGAAACTGTTGAAATGTCTGAAAGACCTGAAGTCCTATTAAAATGCATGGGCCTATTAAAATGCATGGCAGAATTCTCAATGCAAATTAATGGCAGAATTCCCAAGCCCGTAGAAAAAAACTGGAAAACTGCAGAACTCTATTTTTTTCTGAAAACTGACAAGTTGTGGAAGCTGAACATGCACAAACTGCAGAAATTGTTGAAAATGTTGAAAAAAATGCTGAAAACTATGAATTTGTTGAAGCCCCATTATAAGTCAATGGGAAAAATCGGTTGAATATCGGCCAATTGCGGCTAAACCGGAAATCGCTGAATTCCCAAAAGTAATAGCATAATTCTCTTGAACATGATGAACGTTTTGATGTATAACTTGTTGAAATTGTTGAAACTGTGAAAGCTGTGAAAGTTACCGAAAAACTGGAAAAAAATATAATAATAACTAGAAACTTGCAATGGCTGAAGCCATTGCGATTGACTGCGGAACAGATCTAATGTGGAATTTAGCTGAAAAATCCTTGAAATCCTTGAAAAGGCCTTGAAACTGTTAAAATACTTGATCGATATTTGAAACTCCTTAAGTCCTTGAAACTGTTGAAACCTTGAAACTGTTGAAGTCCTTGAAACTGTTGAAATCCTTGAAACTGTTGAAGTCCTTGAAACTGTTAAATCCTTGAAACTGTTAAATCCTTGAAACTGTTGAAGTCCTTGAAACTGTTGAAATCCTTGAAACTGTTGAAATCCTTGAAACTGTTGAAGTCCTTGAAACTGTTGCATTATACTGGTTTACATGTAAAAATCCCTATTAAGTTGCATTATACTGGTTTACATGTAAAAAACCCTATTAAGTTGCATTATACTGGTTTACATGTAAAAAACCCTATTAAGTTGCATTATACTGATTTACATGTAAAAAACCCTATTGAGTTGCATTATACTGGTTTACATGTAAAAAAAACCCTATTGAGTTGCATTATACTGGTTTACATGTAAAAAACCCTATTGAGTTGCATTATACTGGTTTACATGTAAAAAACCCTATTGAGTTGCATTATACTGGTTTATACTGGTTTACATGTAAAAATCCCTATTAAGTTGCATTATACTGGTTTATACTGGTTTACATGTAAAAATCTCTATTAAGTTGCATTATACTGGTTTACATGTAAAAACCCCTATTAGGTTGCATTATACTGGTTTATACTGGTTTACATGTAAAAAACCCTATTAGGTTCCATTATACTGGTTTATACTGGTTTACATGGAAAAAACCCTATTAGGTTCCATTATACTGGTTTATACTGGTTTACATGTAAAAAACCCTATTAGGTTCCATTATACTGGTTTACATGTAAAAAACCCTATTAGGTTGCATTATACTGGTTTATACTGGTTTACATGGAAAAACCCCTATTAGGTTCCATTATACTGGTTTATACTGGTTTACATGTAAAAAACCCTATTAGGTTCCATCATACTGGTTTACATGTAAAAACCCCTATTAGGTTGCATTATACTGGTTTATACTGGTTTACATGGAAAAAACCCTATTAGGTTCCATTATACTGGTTTATACTGGTTTACATGGAAAAAACCCTATTAGGTTGCATTATACTGGTTTATACTGGTTTACATGGAAAAAAACCCTATTAGGTTCCATTATACTGGTTTATACTGGTTTACATGGAAAAAACCCTATTAGGTTCCATTATACTGGTTTATACTGGTTTACATGGAAAAAACCCTATTAGGTTCCATTATACTGGTTTATACTGGTTTACATGGAAAAAACCCTATTAGGTTCCATTATACTGGTTTATACTGGTTTACATGTAAAAAACCCTATTAGGTTGCATTATACTGGTTTACATGGAAAAAACCCTATTAGGTTCCATTATACTGGTTTATACTGGTTTACATGGAAAAAACCCTATTAGGTTGCATTATTGCACTGAAGTCCTTGAAACTCCTGGAAACCTTGAAACTCCTGGAAAACTTGAAACTGTTGAAACCTTGAAACTGTATAAGTCCTTGAAACTGCTGAAGGTCAATCTCCATGGCTCACGCCATGGAGATTGACTGTCCTTAAAACTGCTGAAGTCCATGAAACTCCTGAAAACCTTGAAACTGTTGAATCCTTGAAACTGTTGAAGTCCTTGAAACTGTTGAAGTCCTTGAAACTGTTGAATCCTTGAAACTGTTGAATCCTTGAAACTGTTGAATCCTTGAAACTGTTGAATCCTTGAAACTGTTGAAGTCCTTGAAACTGTTGAATCCTTGAAACTGTTGAAATCCTTGAAACTGTTGAAGTCCTTGAAACTGTTGAATCCTTGAAACTGTTGAAGTCCTTGAAACTGCTGAAGTCCTTGAAACCGCTGAAGTCCTTGAAACTGTTGAAGACCTTGAAACTGTTGAAGTCCTTGAAACTGTTGAAACCTTGAAACTGTTGAAGTCCTTGAAACTGTTGAAACCTTGAAACTGTTGAAGTCCTTGAAACTGTTGAAGTCCTTGAAACTGTTGAATCCTTGAAACTGTTGAAGTCCTTGAAACTGTTGAAGTCCTTGAAACTGTTGAATCCTTGAAACTGTTGAAACCTTGAAACTGTTGAATCCTTGAAACTGTTGAATCCTTGAAACTGTTGAAACCTTGAAACTGTTGAATCCTTGAAACTGTTGAAACCTTGAAACTGTTGAAACCTTGAAACTGTTGAAGTCCTTGAAACTGTTGAAACCTTGAAACTGTTGAAGTCCTTGAAACTGTTGAAACCTTGAAACTGTTGAAGTCCTTGAAACTGTTGAAGTCCTTGAAACTGTTGAATCCTTGAAACTGTTGAAGTCCTTGAAACTGTTGAAGTCCTTGAAACTGTTGAATCCTTGAAACTGTTGAAACCTTGAAACTGTTGAATCCTTGAAACTGTTGAATCCTTGAAACTGTTGAAACCTTGAAACTGTTGAATCCTTGAAACTGTTGAAACCTTGAAACTGTTGAAACCTTGAAACTGTTGAAGTCCTTGAAACTGCTGAAATGTCTGAAAGACCTGAAGTCCTATTAAAATGCATGGAAGAATTCTCAATGCAAATTAATGGCAGAATTCCCAAGCCCGTAGAAAAAAACTGGAAAACCGCAGAACTCAAATTTTTTCTGAAAACTCACAAGTTGTGGAAGCTGAACATGTACAAACTGCAGAAATTGCAGAAAAAGTTGAAAAAATCGCTGAAAACCATGAATTTGCGGAAGCCCCATTATAAGTCAATGGGAAAAATCGGTTGAATATCGGCTGATTGCGGAAAAACCGGAAATCGCTGAATTCCCAAAAGTAATAGCAATAATCTCCCAAACATGTGGAACGTTTTGATGTATAACTTGTGGAAATCGCTGAAACTGTGAAAGCTGTGAAAACTGCAGAAAATCAGGAAAAAAATACTATAATAATAACTAGAAACTTGCAATGGCTGAAGCCATTGCGATTGACTGCGGAACAGATCTAATGTGGAATTTAGCTGAAAAATCCTTGAAAAGGCTTTGAAACTGTTAAAATACTTGATAGATATTTGAAACTCCTGAAGTCCTTGAAACTGTTGAAACCTTGAAACTGTTGAAGTCCTTGAAACTGTTGAAATCCTTGAAACTGTTGAAGTCCTTGAAACTGTTAAATCCTTGAAACTGTTGAAGTCCTTGAAACTGTTGAAATCCTTGAAACTGTTGAAGTCCTTGAAACTGTTGCATTATACTGGTTTACATGTAAAAATCCCTATTAAGTTGCATTATACTGGTTTACATGTAAAAAACCCTATTAAGTTGCATTATACTGGTTTACATGTAAAAAACCCTATTAGGTTGCATTATACTGGTTTACATGTAAAAAACCCTATTAAGTTGCATTATACTGGTTTACATGTAAAAACCCCTATTAAGTTGCATTATACTGGTTTACATGTAAAAAACCCTATTAAGTTGCATTATACTGGTTTACATGTAAAAAACCCTATTAAGTTGCATTATACTGGTTTACATGTAAAAAACCCTATTAAGTTGCATTATACTGGTTTACATGTAAAAAACCCTATTAAGTTGCATTATACTGGTTTACATGTAAAAAACCCTATTAAGTTGCATTATACTGGTTTACATGTAAAAACCCCTATTAGGTTGCATTATACTGGTTTATACTGGTTTACATGTAAAAAACACTATTGAGTTGCATTATACTGGTTTACATGGAAAAACCCCTATTAAGTTGCATTATACTGGTTTACATGTAAAAACCCCTATTGAGTTGCATTATACTGGTTTACATGTAAAAAACCCTATTAAGTTGCATTATACTGGTTTACATGGAAAAAACCCTATTAAGTTGCATTATACTGGTTTACATGGAAAAACCCCTATTAAGTTGCATTATACTGGTTTACATGGAAAAACCCCTATTAAGTTGCATTATACTGGTTTACACGTAAAAACCCCTATTAAGTTGCATTATACTGGTTTACATGTAAAAAACCCTATTAGGTTCCATTATACTGGTTTATACTGGTTTACATGTAAAAATCCCTATGAATTTGCATTATACTGGTTTACATGTAAAAAACCCTATTAGGTTGCATTATACTGGTTTATATGTAAAAACCCCTATTAGGTTGCATTATACTGGTTTACACTGGTTTACATGTAAAAACCCCTATTAGGTTGCATTATACTGGTTTATACTGGTTTACATGTAAAAAACCCTATTAAGTTGCATTATTGCACTGAAGTCCTTGAAACTCCTAGAAAACTTGAAACTGTTGAAACCTTGAAACTGTATAAGTCCTTGAAACTGCTGAAGGTCAATCTCCATGGCTGACGCCATGGAGATTGACTGTCCTTAAAACTGCTGAAGTACTTGAAACTCCTAAAAACCTTGAAACTTTTGAATCCTTGAAACTGCTGAAGTCCTTGAAACTGTTGAAACCTTGAAACTGCTGAAATTGCATAAACTGTAGAAAGACCTGAATGTGCCTGAAGTCCTATTAAAATGCATGGGCCTATTAAAATGCATGGCAGAATTCTCAATGCAAATTAATGGCAGAATTCCCAAGCCCGTATAAAAAAAAATGGAAAACTGCAGAACTCGAATTTTTTCTGAAAACTGACAAGTTGTGGAAGCTGAACATGTACAAACTGCAGAAATTGTTGAAAATGTGGAAAAAAATGCTGAAAACTATGAATTTGTTGAAGCCCCATTATAAGTCAATGGGAAAAATCGACCGATTTTTGGCCGATTGTGGAAAAACCGTGAATTGTAGAATTCCCAAAAGTAATAGCACTAATCTCTCAAACATGTGGAACGTTTTGATGTATAACTTGTGGAAATTGCTGAAATTCTGAAAGCTGTGAAACGTGTCAAAAATCAGGAAAAAAATAATTGTTTAATAAAAGATAAAGAACATGAAAAACAATTATTGACTGCGGAAAGTTCCGCAGTCAATCAATAAAGAACATGAAAACCAATTATTGACTGCGGAAAGTTCCGCAGTCAATCAAATAATAAAGAACATGAAAACCAATTATTGACTGCGGAAAGTTCCGCAGTCAATCAATTATTGTAAATAACTTGTTAGATATGCTAGTCTTAAAAACACACGTTTCAAATTGAAGACCTAAACCACTTTAATGTCTTAAATTTACACAGGCAGACACGATATGGGTCTGCCTGTGTAAAGTCACATTACTACCATAAAGGCACTTGACGACACTCAACTTGCACCTTGGCCAGGTCGTCATTGTAAATGAGAATTGGTTCCCAATTGACTTACTTGGTAAAATAAAGAAAAAAATAACATTTAAGAAAAATTATATGCATGCATTTTTATGTAACTTTACCTAAACAAAATTGTTGGAACAGAATCAAGCAAATTATACTTGTAGAAATACAAATACACAGAGGATAAAAACACACCTGAGGCTCCTGCTCCTCCCCCTCTGGCTCTTTGAAAAGTTCCTCAGCACCAAACTTTAGAATAGCAGACAATTCCTCCTTGTTGAAAGGTGTTGAACTGTTAAAAGCATTTGCATACCATTAGTTTATAGAAGGAGTACGAGTCGACATCATTTCAGACAGCAGTAGACGATGAAAACCTGGAAGGTGCAGAGCCCGTGTGAAGAACCGTCTTTCCTGTAGTGTCCATTCTTTGTATAACAAGGTGGTCAAGCACCATTTTCTTCTTTGCTCTTTCAATAATTTCCTCCTCTACAGAGCTCTTAGTGACTAGTCGGTAAATGTTTACCTGTCACAAAAAACAAGCCAAGACAAAGTTTTATACATATTATGAAGTGAGCACAAGAACAGAGCATAAGGCGTCTTTCCATGGGAGCAGTAGAGAGTGGGATGGACTGGTTCAGGGGTGTTTCCACAGCCTAAACTGAACTGTTAATTCCTAAAATGGGAGTTCAAGCCATGCCAACATCAGGCCACCTTTGAGTTGGGGTCAAGAGGGCCTGAGGCCAGTACGTTCAAAATAATCCCGAAAATAAAATTAACCAGAAGCTACGCATGGTGATCCATTTCTTTAATGACGGACAATGTATGGTAGAGCAAATATGAAAAGCCTAAAACCCGAAAAAAAAAACATAAACTCGTCATAAATAATCAAGCTCTGTTTTGTGGTTGAGTACCTGCTTTGGGAATTCAAACAATGCGTAACTTGTTTGACAAGCATTTATGAAACATCTGACATTAGTTAAATACATTACATGACGAGTTGTCAAAATGTGGTACAGTGGGACGGGGTGAAAAGAAGTAGTTTTTAATTACTTTTAAACTACTTCTTTCTGATAATATCACCTGTAGCTTGAATGTGCTCCCACATCGGACTATCTCAGTGATCTAGACCAGTTTATTATTTATGATTATGAGGCGCCATCTGTGGTGGAAGCCCATACCAATTCAAACCATGTTAACGTGCCGTTCTGCTCCCACTGAATGGCATCGAAAGAATAACTACAAATGTACTGTTTCACACCTGTCGCTTCTGCCCAATCCTGTGGGCGCG
Source organism: Proterorhinus semilunaris (assembly GCA_021464625.1). Lineage (NCBI taxonomy): Eukaryota > Metazoa > Chordata > Actinopteri > Gobiiformes > Gobiidae > Proterorhinus > Proterorhinus semilunaris. Next base: position 29,024,740 of record CM038343.1, on the reverse strand, counting down.
AGCTTGGGCTTGCAGGTCATTCTGAGGGTTCCAGTCAGAGTCAAAGATGACAACAGTGTCAGCAGAAGCCAGATTAATACCAAGCCCTCCAGCACGAGTTGATAAGAGGAAGCAAAAATCCTGTGAAAAGCAATATTTACATAATTGCTATGTTGCCTTCATCGCCGAGTGAATGTAAATCCACTTTGAGTACAGAAAAAAAGCACAGCACATGGCAGAAGCACTATTATTAAAAGACTTACTTCAGAGCCCTCAGCATTGAAATGGTCCAAAGCTTGTTTCCTCATCTCTCCTTTGATGGAGCCGTCTAGTCGCTGAAATAAAAACAAATACATTTATTCACATGTAACAATATCTGGCAGCACTATATGAATAGACTGAAAGTTACCTGAAACAAAAATTGGCGACTGCGCAAGTAATCAGCCAAGATGTCCAGCATCCGTACCATTTGGGAGAATATAAGGACTCGGTGGCCTCGCTCCTTTAATCGAAGCAGCAGCTTATCCAGAAGAACCAGCTTCCCACTACTACGGATAAGATGCTGTAACAAAACAATACAACTTTAATATCAATTTCAGTAAAAAATAAACAAAACTAAAACCTAGTATCCCAAAGTTTTAGTAATAATACAAGAAAATAATTGGAAGAGCTAAATGAACAAACCTGCAAAGCTTCAGCTCTGCTGATAAACTCATCCTCTGGGGGCTTGATAAGATAACAATGATTACAACACTTCTTCAGTTCCATCATAATGTTCAGAAAGCCTGATGTGCTGCCCTTTGTCCCTTTACTCAGAGCCTTGTAGTTCCTCGTCAATATCCACCTAAAACAAATTGGTCACGCAAATAAACGTATTTATCAGTGATAACAGAAAAAGTATAAAACCAACATTTTAAATATATTGCGGTGCTCACTTGTAATACTGTTTTTGAATTGCACTCATCTCAACACGAAGAATCTGCTCTACTTTGGCTGGAAGAGATTTCTCCACATCTTTCTTGACCCTGCGCAGCAGAAAAGGCTCCAGCTCTTTGTGCAGGCTGGTGTATCCTGAATCTCTTCCTTTGCCATGTTCCTCTTCAAATATCTCCCAAGAGTGAAATCTTTATAATTAAAACATAATCATATTATTGAAAACCAATATAGTAAGTATCTTAAATTAAAAAAAATACTTTTTAGAACCCATGTGATATACTTTTCTGGCATGATGAAATGCAGCAAGGACCAGAGCTCTTTCAGAGAGTTCTGTAAAGGGGTTCCTGTGATCAGCAGCCTGTGACTGGACTTGAAGTCAATCATGGTTTTGTAGAGAAGGGAGTCATCATTCTTTAGTCGATGGGCCTCATCCACTCCAATGAAAGCCCAGCCAACACTTCCAAGAAATGACTTTAAGCACAAGACACACATTTTGTCAAATATATGACTTATCAATTTCAGGACCCCCTCCGCCGCAATCAAATAGAAAAATCAATCTTATTTACCTTATCTTTGAGGAGGATCTCATATGTCGTGAGAAGAATGTTTAATTTCAATCTCTTGGTATGAACATGCATCCACTCGTGTGTGCGGATCTGGAAAAAAAGAAGAAGGCATTCATGCACGTCAACTTGAACTGCTGTAAATGCACTTCCTGGTCTTGTCCGTACCAGGCTTTTATTGTTATTATGATTACCACTAAAAACATGTATAATAGGCAAGAATGAATGTAGTGTGTGTGTGTGTGTGTGTGTGAGTGAGTGGTTGGTGGTCGGGGGACCAATGGCACAGACTGGTAGCCTCACTTCCATCAGTCTACCCTACGGCCGCTGTGGCTACAATAGTAGCTTACCACCACTGAGTGTGGCGAGAATGAATCATGACTACAGTGTGGAGCTTTGAGAAACTTGGTAATACGAGCTTGTAAAGCGCAATACAAGTGTACATCACCAATCAAATAAGATTTAATGTTACCAAATACAAAGTAGTAGAAATGAATAAAATCATACCATATTTCTGCTGTTGATATCTCCCAGATAAACTACAATATTCATCTGTGGAGCCCAGAGTTGAATTTCCCTCTGCCAGGAAGTCAAAGTAGACAGTGGAACCACAAGGAGGAACGGCCCGTAGAGCTGGTGCTCATGGAACAGGTAGTTCAAAAAGCAAATAGTTTGGATAGTTTTTCCAAGGCCCATTTCATCAGCAAGAATGCAGCTGTTGCCTCTACAAATACACAACATCAATATAAAAAAAATATTAGAAAAACATTAGCTAGCCAAACCAATAACAAAAGCGTTCCTCAGATTCCCTTACTTGCACCAGGAGTGCGCCATCCAGTTCAAACCATCCAACTGGTAGTCTCGTAGCTCCAGTCCATCAGTAGATCCTATGTACGATGGCTGTTTTTTCATAGGTATAAATCTGGGCCTCTGTTTGAGCACCTTTCATAAATAAAATAAGTGGCACAGAGTTATAGTTTAATACTGTACATTCAATTTAAAAACACCCATAACTTGTATTATAATACAACACTGTAACTAGAGAATAGAACATTTACCTTACAGTCCCTAGAGGGAATGGTTTTAGACTGGTTCCTACTCATGTAGTCATCAATGCATTTCTGGCATTTTTTGGCAAGAAGAGCGCCATCTTCCCAGCTACATTCAGAGTATGGCAAACCCTGCCATTTACAAAGATAGTCTGGGTAACCCGCAGCAGATTTCTGGTTTGAATGTCCTGTTAAAAAATAATGAATGATTAATCTAAGCATTTAGTTAGTCTAATAATTATGTAATTTGCAAAGATCTCACCTAAGATTCTTTCAACAATTTGATACTGAGAGTGCAGGTCATCTATCAGTTCTTCTTGGCAATTAAAATACTCAATATCTTCGGGTGAGGCAGCCTTGAGCCTGACACACAAACAATAATCACAAATTACCATTTAATAGCTCTAAGCTGATAGAGCAAAGCAAAGACGCAAACAAAAAGTATTTCAATAAGTACACTTTTTTATGTTTCATTCTAGGCACAATGATTTTGGTTGCTAAATATACAGCTAATTGCAAATACAATTATGACAGGCCTAGTTAAGAGAAAATCACTACAACCCGAATGGCAAACTAGTAAATGTACTTATTTCCATAATAGGGGTCTGCAGCATTAATGGGTTACTGTGGTGATCGCAAAAAAAATTAAATGCGTTTTTTGTTTTCTTACCATTTCTTCTTCTCAAATTCTTTCTTCTTAAAATTGTCCAATTTTTTCATTCCCTTGACATTTTGCAGCTTGAGTGTATCTTCTGTTTCCCAAGTATTGTGAATATGAGCCCAGTTTTTCCATTTGATCAAATATTGGACATCACCTGCCTCCTTGTTGGGATTGAAATTAGCATTAGGATCTCCCTCTTCTTCTACTGCGTAAACAGTCGTAGGGCTTCCTGTGGCTGTTAGGAAAACAAAGCATGATTCAAAGGTAAAGCTTCCCCCCCTATAAAACACAGAAATCATCAAATAGCCACGTACCTCCTTTCCGTCCAATCCTACATTCCATCACCCTCTCTAGCGTTTCAAACTCATCTTCTTCTGGTTGTGGAACATCCTCACCCAGAACTTCCACCAAGTCATCCGAGTCCGTCTTCAGCTCCTCATCCTCCTTGTAGCTGATGTTAACGGTGGCCTGTCGTCGAAGCCCAGCTGACATTGCCTTTTTGTATGTGTCCTCTTCATCATCAGAAGATGAAGACTTTTGAGGTTTCTTTCGCTGAATGTTGCTTTTCTTGCCATTACGAAAATTTGCCCTGGGACACAACACAATCAACACCATCTGTGAGTGATATGAAAATATGAAACTTTTAAATAGCGGGCAGTAGACAGGACAATTATAGTCTGAGCCTAGAGCTGGAATGTCAGGGATTCATTAATAAATTGTAGCAACATGTTATGTCTACGGTCAGTACAGGCAGTGCTTAATTGGTAAATTTGTATTTTCAGGAACACTTTTGGTCTGATGTTATGGATTCGGGGAACAGGCCAAAAGATTTGTCGGAACACTCTCATTAAACACCATTATATCAGATCAAATATTTCCCGGATGCTTTACCCTGAAAATCTGAGAATTGGGGGAATGCGTTCCCAAATCAAATCAGATCAAATTAAGCCCCACTTATAGGCCTTTTCCACTGGATATTCCTACCCAGCCAGGTCTACCCGTGTAGTGTCTCTACTGGTCAGATCAGGATCAAACAGGGTAGGCCAGGTACATTCACTCAAGTACATATACTTAAAGATGCACTATGCAACGTTTTGTGTAAAAAAAAGAAGAAGTTCAGATTAGGGCGTATTTGACCTTTCCATTGCCCACTGGCTATATGGGTGGTTAGCGGTTGGCACCTTTACTTTCCTTTCCGGTGCTTCAGGATAAATTTGATTTCACATTTATTCAGGTTTCTGGTAGGTTTTCAGAATAGAATGTACAGTATATGTAACCATTAGATACGGTTCAATCAGCAGTGAAAACATAAAAATACAATTGATCCTGGAGCATCATACAGGCCATCGGGATGGTAGGTGAAGGCACTATGCTAACCACCCATACAGCGGCTGGGGTCAAATATGTATTAAAGGCCCTATACCTGATTTTTTTTAAATTGCAAACAATGAAAGGGGAAGCCACTAAATTAAAATGTTAGTTGTGGTACAAACTCATTTGTAACTTTCCTAATATATTTGTAGCATCCAAATTCTTTACAGAGACAAGTTTATAGGCACATTTCGCAACTTGCAGGGTCACTTTCACGAAAACTCGAAAAATAGCCTGAAAGTTTATGAAATGGATACAAATGTTTTATCATTTGATGCATGCCATTTTCCCCACAAACATTTGAGTTTACAATATACTAAAGGAGGATAAATAATTTTCCTTCAATTTCTAGAAGTAAAATTAGGTATCGTTCTGTCTTTTGTTTACATAAAAATGTGTATCGGGCACCATTAACTTACTTTCTGAAGTAACTACTTTTGCATACAGTAATTTCTGTTTAATACTTCATTAAAGACATCATTATGAAGAATGTATATACAGTATTTTTTTGTATGGTATTTACTTAGAAAATATAACAATTATTTCATGCTTTGTTTCACATTTATGTCATCGCCACTGAAACATGAGTCAGACATTTACTTTCAAACAGTTACTTGGTACTCAAGTAACATTTTCTCCAAGTACTTAACTTAAGAGTAACATTACTCTTACTTAGCAAATATTTTGGCTACTCTACCCACCTGTACATACAAGATTCTCGTGTGCGTTCCCAGCCCCACAGTTATCCAAGCAACCAGTAAATTATTATTTTCTATGTTAACACAAACCCAACATAAAATTAACCATATGATGCAAAAGGCTTCTGGATGTGTAACTTACTTGGCTGAAGGTTTCTTGCTCTTCGCTTTGTGACTAGGCTCATAATCTGATGCAGTCTCATCACTGTTGCCTTCTGCGGATGAGTTTGATCCAGAAGCACTTCCAGACCCAGAGCCGGATTCAGAATCAGAGGAGCCAGAGTTTCTTCTGGTTTTAGATTCACTTGACGAGTCTGAATCTTCACTACTTGATGAATCCTATAGGTTTAGATTATTTGCACGTGTCAATGACAAAACAAAAAGCAATCAAATAAAGTTTTTATTTTTGGTCTGTATTAACACTTACCTCATCCGATTCGCTATTTGATGAGCTTTGCATCTGTTGCTGCTGCTGCTGTTGTTGTTTCCTAAGCATAGCAGACCTCTGCACTGCCAAGATACTAGGATTGGATTTCCAAAACTATACCCCAAAATAAAGGAGTACATTTTTGCTTTACCCTTATAAAACTGTTAAACATGTATAGATTAAAAGCCATAATATTTGTCTAAACACCAAAAAATATACCTCAGCTCCATCGATATTGGACTTATTTGGCGGTTCAATCTTTTCTTTCGATTTTTCTGCATCAGAGTCTGACTGACTGCCAGAATCCGAGCCACTTCCTGAGTCACTGCTCCCTGATTGGCTGCTGCTGCTGGAGGAGCTTGAACTGGATCCCGAGCCGGACCCTGAGCCGGACCCGGAGCCAGATTCATCATCAGAATTACTGTTTCAACAAAAAAAAAACAGTTTTTAAAACACACATCAGACTCAATGAAATAAGTCAATAGTACACAAAGTAGAAAACATGCATCTTTACGGTGGTACAACCCATGGCTACAATCCAGTGTGGGAAGTTTACAAGCATCCCATACATTAACATGCACTGTACCAGGGAAGCTAATAAAATAAAGTGCAATTAGAGGTGTTGAAAGAAAAAATATTCTGTCTCAATGACTCTCACTCACAAATCAAATAAAATTAGAGGTGCACCGACCTGATTCGTCGCCGATCACGGCCTAATTTTTGTGATCGGACCGATCAAAGATAGATTTCTTTCTTACAGTAGATAATCTGGTGAAAACTCTGCTGTATAGCACCACTCTAAACCAAGTTTTAAATGTAATTTGTGGCTACACAACAGCTCTGGATGTACTGCTCTGTACTTTATCCCCTTGTGCCTGGCGTCTCTCCTCTTTCCAGTAAACAAAACATGGATGGAGCAAGAGCTAACCCGCTACGCTTAAAGACAAAAGCATAGGTTCGTGACCATAAAATATCAGCGTATGGGATTTCTAATAGAATTACCTTCTAGGAGACGATTTGACTTGTCCTATTATTTACATTTGCAACTACCGCATGACTTGACATGTAGGTGATACAAACGGGATATTTAACTCAAAACTGCTATCTGAAACGCATGTGAAACTACAATCAGAGGCAGGGGTCATTGTCCGGTCTTATTGCACTGTGAAAATGTGCTCTTTAGTGCTGAAGTGTCACTAAATGGCTGCTAGTCAAAAGAGTAAAACGTGTACGTGTTTGGCACCTCATGGAAGTTTTCTTCTCTTTCTTCAAAAATTGTCCAAAGTTATAGTCCCAAACCAAAACGATGCTCCCAATGCCACAGTGTTTCGGCTGAGAGCTCCACTGGCCTCCCCACTACCATCCACAACGCTCATCTGAAGCAACTACGAATCGCAAAGTAAGACAGGGATTTGATTGGCCGAAATAACACGCACTATACAAAATTGTTTACTGTAAACCATAAATAAAGATTAACATTATTGGACCATGAGGGAAATTCTGTTAAGTTATAAAATAGGCGACAAACCAATAGCCTACAGCATATAATAATATCAGAAATAATAAATAGTAATAGTAATAAAGTTGGAGGTTAAACAGGACAATGTAGACTTCTAGCTAGTATACAATATTCAAATATAAATATTAGAGGCGCATCGAGTTGCCTTGTGTACGAAATGCGTGGTATAAATAAAGTTGCCTTGCCTAAACATAAATTCACCCAATAAAACACTCTAAACACATTTAGAAAAGCCCAGTATTTGTCACTGTTAAATTATGAATCATAATAATCAATTACAACCATGCGATCGGATCGGCAATGATCGGTATTGGCCGACCAAAATTTTACTGATCCGTGATCGGTTTCAAAAATTCTGATCGGTGCACCTCTAAATAAAATTATGACAAAGAGAGTCAAAATATAACCAGCATAGTTGGTAAGGCTGCTATGCATGTGAAACAAAGCAATGAAAACGTTGCAGTTTAAAAAAAAGCCACAGAATGAAAGGTCCCCACCCACAGCAAAATTAGAAAGAAAAAATAAAGGCTTTTTAATGCATATATTGTGAAAAAAAAAATATGACCAACGTGCCTTGATTCTCCACTGCTATTGCTGACACTTTCATCTTCGCTGCGCCCAGCCATGCTGTCCTCCAAAGTCTAGATCCCCCCCCAGATCTATGCAGTTAACCTGGAAAGCAGTCATAATTCACAACACCACCAAAACAATATTCAAAGCATGCAATATTTATCAGATTAATCGGAGTTGCACTTAGTATTCGGATTTGATATGCTTTTTGTGGATGATATGGAAAACTTAACAAGTAAACTTCCAATTTGTTTGTTCCCTTATTTTAAGGGCCCATGTAGCCGAATTGATAAATAGCGGGCCGTTAGATGGTTCCAAGTTGAATCAACAGTGAACTTTAATACAAAAGTTGTGTGACGAAGTAAAATAATTACAGTGTTTTCATCAAAAGGGATAGCTTCTCCTGAAGCATTATAGGTGCTAGCTAGTTAGCTCTTAGCTAACGAGGAAAGGGTACGAGCGAGGCGAGCATCATTATTGGCGGGGTAAGTATCAGTGATGTAAACAGCACATCTAAACTAAGCAGCTTAGACACTAACATATAATATTGTCTGGAACAAAACTGGACAATTGTTAAATTGCCACATGTTAACGCTAGTACATGTCAGAGGGCGAATTTATAGAGTTGCACAAGCCCTTGTGTGTGTTTGAAGGTGCGGTAGTTGAGTGAAATCAAACGAAAAACAAAACAATCTACACCTCTTGTATGAGCAGATATAGTTGTGTGTATGCGAAGAAATGATCTATTATGATGAGTATGCGTGTATGTGAAAAACAAACACGAGCTAAGATGTGCTAGCATCGTTTACATGGTTGTCAAGGAAAGTAACGCAGGCTAACCCCATGGAGCACGCGGCTAGCACGGGAGCTAACAAAATACCAAAAGTTTGCATTCGTTCATCTTAGCTGCGCACAAATAATTGATTATTTCCATTTTCCATTATCTAAACACAGCACAAACATAATGTTCACATGTATTTAAAGACAATTAACCATTAAACAGCGCTTTCTTACGCCAAATTCATTATTTCACCCATATAACGATCTGTGCTAACCTAACTTCACCCTCTTCCATCTTGTTTTCATTCGCCGCTCACTTCTCGCGGCTTTTACACCAATCAACAAACAGGGTTGCTTTACTTTAACAAAATACGTGACAATACATTTAACATGAATGTTGTCAGTTTGGGTCTGCTTACCTGAAAAACTTTCGTAAAGTGGTTATTTACGTAGTCTTCTTACTTGAGGAGTGCTTCTTTTATCAGTCAGTCGTAGCGTTATAGCTCCAAGCTACGTTAGGCTGCTAGCTCCCAGTTAGGGAGAGCAGCCACAAACCACCAACTAGTATGAGCTGGTATATTATTGTTTCCACTCAAACTTCGGAAAAGTATAGTCCGCGTCCCCCCTCCGTTTCCTTAATTTATGTAGCAAGTCGATTAACTATTGTTCTAGAAAGATGCAGTTCATTTCAGTGTCTTCCGACACCCGGCCTCCGCCATGACGCCGTCGGTTCACTCAACAGGAAACCCCGCACGGTGACGCAACGACGGCGCCGCAGCATCGCCATCCTCCAACATCAGACATGATCATACATAGGAGAGGTTTCTTATCAAAACAAGTCCCATCCTCTTGGAGAATAATGTTTTTATTGTATATTTTCTTTTTGCCTATTTAATTTCCTGCAGAACAAATGCGGCCAACATTAAAAGCAAAAATATACATGGCAAAAACTGTAGCCCACACAGTTATTTAGCTACTGTGCTTTAAGATCAAGACCAAACATGAACCTACATTACTGCAGAGCAGTTTCTTTGCCTTCTGGGTGGGCTAATGTCTGGAATATGATTTTGTCACATTGATCGTTTTAACCAATTGTTTGCTGATATTTTTATATTTTTGATGCGGATAGGCTGTATTATTGGTTGGATGAAAGCTTTAGGGAGATGTGGGCCAATAGGAAGTGGTCCAAACCAGGAATCCTGCAGCTCAGGAGCGGAAGCGCATTCTTCTGCATCAAAGCCGTCCAAACGGTAGAAGAGCTAATTCCTGATTATGATGGGCCGCTACATAGAGAGCCCGTCGATGATGGCTTAAGATTTTAAACTGGTTGACCTCTGTCTGAAGAGACACCAAGGTGAGTATGACTTTGATTGAATTCATATTTTGTTTGTATGTTTGTGCGTTTGATTGTTGTTGTTTTCCCCCCTAAAATGCTAAATCTATGCATACATATATGCTTATTTATATTTATGTTGATTATATTCAGTTCTCTTTTTGGCTAAATTGTTAAAATGTTGTAGGGTGTAAAGGTAATGCAAATTAAGAGGGGGGTAAGTGGCTAAAGTTTAATATATATACATATATATATATATATATATATATATATATATATATATATATATATATATATATATTTGATATACAGTTGGCGAGTAGTATTCAATTACATTTGCTATGCATTTAACTTTTTGTAGTATAGAGTAGTTTACCACAATGGTAAACTTCTACTTGAGTAATATTATAATGTAACATATAATAAAGTATATATACTTTATTATATGTATATATAATAAAGTATTATATTCAATAAATAAGTGCATATTTTTAATGCACTTATTTATTTGGGATAATTCTTTTCATATATTTTTCTGGCATATCCTCTGGAAATACCAGGATTTAATTATTATTTTTCATGTTTTGTTTCTCATAATTTATGTCACTAGTAAATTGTAAATCCGACTTTTACACTAAGCAGTTGTTCAGTGCTCATAGTACTCAAGTAGCATTTTAGTACCTCAAATCCTTTTTAAGTCTCACTTGAGTAATTATGTTGGTCACTACATTGTATTGTATATCCAATAGTATTAGAATATCGCTGCCATCTGATACTGCCCCATATAGTACCATCATTACCATATTTATATGGTAATATTGATATACACAGACAGTACATGTACAGTGCCTCTCAAAAGTACTAATACACCTTGAACTTTTGCACATTTTGTCATGTTTACAACCATAAACATAAAGATTTTTTTTAGTGAAAGTTCACACACAAGTAAGAGACAACTGTGAAGTGAAAGCAAAATGATACATGATTCTGTTATTTTTCAAAAAATAGAAAACCGAAAAGTGAGGTGTGCATAAGTATTCATACAGCATGAATTAATACTTTGTGGAACCCCTTTTGCTGCAATAACAGCAGCAAGTCTTTTGGGGTTTGACTCTACAAGATTTGCACATCTAGAGACTGACATTTTAGCCCATTCCTCTTTACAAAACAACTCAAGCTCTGTCAAATTAAAAGGAGAATGTTTGTGAACAGCAGTTTTCAGGTCTTTTCACAGATTTTCAATAGGATTTAGGTCAGGACTTTGACTGGGCCATTCTAACACATTAATATGTTTGTTTTTAAACCATTCCATTGTAGATTTAGCTTTGTGTTTAGGGTCATTGTCCTGCTGGAAGGTGAATCTCCGCCCTAGCCTCAATTCTCTTGCTAACCCCAGCAGGTTTTCTTCCAAAATGTCCCTGTATTTGGCTCCATCCATCTTCCCAACTATTCTTACAATCTTCCCAGTCCCTGCTGAGGAAAAGCAGCCTCATAGCATGATGCTCCCCCCACCATATTTGACACTGGGGATGGTGCACTCAGGACGATAAGCAGTGTTAGGTTCCTTGGGAAATCTTTGTATAACTTAACGCTGCTTTAAACTTCTCCACAGCTTTATCCCTGACCTCTCTGGTGTGCTGCTTGGCCTTCATGACGTTGTTTAGTGACCAATACACTCTGACCATAGCTCTGAGGCCCTCACAGAACAGCTGTAATTATACTGAGTAGATTACGCACACGTGGCCTCTATTTAATGGTTAGGGCAAGGTGTGAACTTTCTGCAGTCATTAGGAATGTTATAAAGGCAATTTAATGCACTCCGAAAATGCTGTATGAATATTTATGCACTCCCCACTTTTCACTTTTCTATTTTTTGAAAAATAACAGAATCATGTATCATTTTGCTTTCACTTCACAGTTTCAAAATAAAATCTTTATGTTTATGGTTGTAAACATGACAAAATGTGCAAAAGTTCAAGGTGCATTTGTACTTTCGAGGCATTGTATATATAAATACATAGTTTTCTTCTTGTGAGTCTTGCATGTTCGGTCATTTGTGAGTACATTTCAATGTGTCCTGATCTATGAATTAAAGGTGGGGTACAGTAGTCCGTCGTTTATCGCGGGGGTTACGTTCTAAAAATAACAAGCAATAAATGAAATCCGCGAAGTAGACAGCTTGTTTTTTTTTTTTACAATTATTATATATGTTTTAAGGCTGTAAAAACCCTCACCACACACTTTATACTTTTCTCACTAGTTCACACGGGTTCTCCCTTCTGCCTGCTGTCACTGTGCGTTTTTTTTTTCTAAAAAGATTTTTAGATGTCACATTACAGACGTGGGGATGGCAACATCGTGAACTGCCCTCGTCTCCACTGTGCGATTGTTCAAACTAAGAGACAGTCATAGCTATGACCAGGGACTACCCACTTTCTGGGGGGTATGCAGACAAACAGTGTTATCATCTTCTTTGAAATATTTTGGATAATTAATTGTTCTTGGTTTATTTCTAATTATACTATTTAAGATATTCCATAAACCTTTAATATTATTCTTATTGTTATCTAACAACTTATTATAATAATCATGTTTACATTTTCTAATGATACCTGTCTGTTTTTTATTTAATATTTCTTATATTTATCCTCAGCTTCTTTTGTTCTATTATTTATAAATGTTTTGTGATTTTTTTTTCTTGCAAGCATTTAACAATCCCTTAGACATCCATTGGTTTTCTTTGCACATTCTGTTTTTACTGTATTTTTTCATTGGGCAATTTTTATCATATACTTTTTGAAATATGTGTACAAAGTCATCATATGCCTTATTAGTGTCATTCTCTCTGTACACAATACTCCAATCTTGCGTTAATAGCTCCTTTTTAAATGCATCAATGGTTTTCTCTGTTTTTACCCTTCTAAACCAATACATGTTTTCATCTTCAGTTTTTTTATATAAATTTTTATGTGATACAAAAACTGGAAGGTGATCACTGATATCATTTATCATTAGTCCACTGACTTTCTATTTCATTGGAAAAATTATTATTAAAATTATTATCAATCAAAGTAGCACTATGGGTTGTGATTCTACTCGGTTTAGTTATTAAAGGAAACAAACCTATACTGAATAGAGTATTTATAAATTCGTCTTTCTGTGCTTATTTAGGTTTAGCAGATTGATGTTAAGATCTCCCCCCACAAAAATGAGCTCCTGATTTGAGCCTGAAAAGTGTTCCTCCATCCAATTAGAAAAAACATCTATATTAGACCCAGGGGTTCTATAAATACAACTTACAATAATATTTATCTTTTTAGTCTTTGCAATTTCAATTGTCACCACACGCTCACTGCCACACTGCTCACACACTGCTCACAGCCACCAACATACATACATATAATATAAAGAGAAGTGGTCCTAATATGGAGCCCTGTGGAACGCCGCATGTAATAGTTTTACTTAGAGATTTGCTGTTATTTATTTGCACATATTGCTCCCTTTCAAATAAGTAACTTCTGAACCAACTGCAGTCCCTCTGACACCATTATGTGGTAATTTACCAAATAAAATTTCAATCAAAATCAAAATCAATGGTATCAAACGCCTTTAATAAATCAAGGAAAACGCCGATTCCACACTCATGTACAATGAATTTGTAGATCCGCTTGTCTATTGTATAAATCTCTCTCTGTTCCATGGAGTGGTACCTAAAATGTTGGGCACTTAAACATACATTATTTGTACGTTATTTGTACATTTTCTGGGAGGACTTTTGATGGATGGATGGATGAAATATAGGATTTGTACGCTCTCTATAACCAACCTTGTGCACTATTCTTAGCAACGCCTTCTTTTGTAAGGAAATAAAGGTAGTAAAGTACTCTTATATGTGTTTTCCCAAATCTCACAACAATAAGTCAGATATGAAAGAATCAATGTATTATATAAGGTATGCAGAGTTCATAGATTCAGTATACTTGTTTTACTTAAAATTCCAATACTTTTAGCAATTTTTGTTTTAATATAGTTAAAGTGCGGCTTCAAGTTTATCTGAACACTTAAGTTGAGATATTAGCCTATTCTGAAAACCTGGGTTTCAAAATGAATGAATGAATTCATTCATTCATACCCAAGTGGGTATGAATTAATGCCTCAAGGGGTATGTGGGGTAAAAAAGGTTGGGAACCACTGTTGTAACCAACATGTTTTGCCACAAGGCGGAGACATTGTCTCGCATATCCCTAGAGACCTTCATTTTCTCAAAGTACCCCCTAAATTGTGCATCCAATAATTTAGAAAATTATCTGCTAAACTCAGATTTATTCGTATTTGTGTGTTGTGTTAAATAATGAATAATAAACACTATGAAATTCAAACCTTTCACTGCAAATTATCATAAAAAAGAGGTTTTCTTTCCAAATAATATAGAAATACTGTTTAGTTTTGTCTTCTTTTTAGATCTGAAATATTTCCAAGTATACCCTGTTAAGTCCTTGTGTACCTCCTGGGGTCCATACTCCTCTTTGAGAAACACTGGTGTACAGGAACATCTGCGCAGAGTATGGGCTCATTGCAGCACTCAGCACACACAAACTCTTCCTCACCCCATCTCTTCTTTCCTCCAAGGTTGTCTACCAGAGGCCTGGGAGCTTCAGGGTTCTGCTCAGTATCTTTGCTGTTCAATCAATCAATTTATACTTTTTGAAACAGAAAAAACCTCACTACCGAGAAATTACTTCATTTAGTTAATTTTCTTAGACATGTCTTCTCAAGTAAATGGCTAAGTTTTCAGTGTGCACTTTTGCTTTTGTTTTGCATTTCGTCGGCAGTGAGTGAAGTAGTGGAACATTTTTGTGTCACACAATAAATAAAGCTCTCTAAGTAAGTAAGTGCTTTATTGTCATTATACAACTGTACAACGAAATAGTGTTCAGGTGTTAGTCCTGAGCTGCTGCAGCTGAGCCGCGCTGCCACTGTATCAACCTGACCCGCATGACCTTGGAGGTCGGGGAATCTGTAGCACTGGGAAGAAACCTGGCTGGCTGCCCTCTGTCTCCTCTGATCCTCTGAAATGGTGCCATGCCTTCTGGGTTTGTCCCTGTTTCAGAGCGTGGTGTCCTGCACTGGTCATCTCCACCTCCTCCTTCCTCTTCCTCCCTCCGCTTCACAACAGTCCTTCACCATCTCTGGTTTGTCCTTTTTTATTTCCTGTAGCACCTCTTGTGACGCCTCGACTGTGCTGCAGCTGTCGGGGCTCTTGGTGCCTCTTCAGTGTCTCAGAAGAAGAAATGTGTAGGTCTCAAATGGGTTTAGCTGATAAGCTAGCATTTTGTTTACCTTTAAAAAGCTACTTTCTTAAGGGCCATTTTAGACGCAAGTAAACAAATCCACCAAACCTCCACAAAAACACAGCAAAGACGTATAAAAGTATCCAGAAAAACAATGTGGAACACATAAACCACAAATGCAGTTCGCAGAAAAAGGCAAAAAACTCACAAGGAGAGAGGGAGGTCGCTTCCTGTTTTCACGTCGCCATGGCAACAGCAGAGTCTTAAATCGATTGTGCAATACTGTGATGTTTCACATAGAACACAGATGATTGAATGACATTTACATAAAACATGCTAAAAAGGGAGTTTGCTCTTTTTAAATCATAATGAAAAAAGAAAGTACCAAAATGACCCTGATCCAAAGTTCACCATAAATGGGTTCACACAACCACTTTTGAGCACAACTGTATAATATATATATATACACAGGTGCTCGTCCTATAATTAGAATGTCATGAAAAAGTGCATTCACTTCTGTTGTAAGCAGTAAAACTAATATATGATAGACTAATTACATGCAAAGTGAGATATGTATAGCCTTTATTTGTTATCATTTTGATGATTATGGCTCAGCTTGTAAAAACCACAAATTAAAGATCTCATAAGATTAGAATATTTTGAAAATGGACTGTAAGCCATAGTCATCAAAATTATAACAAATAAAGGGCTATCCTCTATTTACATTAACATTGGCGCAGTCAAATGAAGTAACTAATGCCATCATTGTTGGTGTCACTTCCTGTCTGCAGCAGATGTGTTGGTCATTGCTTCAATAGGGAAGTTAACATTTAAATTCACAAGGAAGTTGGTAAAATAAGGAAGTTTTGGCGAACGGAGCCTCTCTCACAGTTGCTCAGACCTGACTGTAAACGGCCTCGCCCCAAGTCCCGGGACTCGTTAATGTTATTTGTGTTTTGTTTGTTAATACAGGCTACTCTACTGGAGATGTCGTGACTGAAATTCAAGGTCAGTTTCTTATGCTACCAAGACGGTGAGAAGAATCTACTTTTCAATTATCAGCGCAAGAAACAACTTTGTAAACAACTTATATTTATAATAGGAATAGATAGAATTCAAATAATATTTTTCAAAGCAGTCCACGTCATTTTCAAGTAAATGACAGTATCAGTATCCGTTCACTCAGCAGTTTAACCGAGCTGAGTCTCACTTTTTCCAGTTTAAGTTTTGAGTTATAGGCATTTTTCCTGTTGTGTATATTGGTACAATATCCTACATTTTATTTCATGATAAAAATGCAGTTTCTAAAAATAGTCTTAAATGATCATGTTAATGACACAAAGCCTAAAATGTGGATGTGGCCGTTTCCATATGTTTTTGTTTGTTTAATACCGTAATGACAAATAACTCAACTCTTTCTCCTGCCTCCCCATTGGCCCATTTTGCTCATGTATTATTTTCTAATCTTTTAAACAATTAACATTACACATATTATAATTAGCATGTAGCCTATTTTCTGCTTAGATAAGATAAATGAGCCCTAAAGCATATTTTATTGAATGAAAATCAGGGGTTGGTTCCATAATTCCATTTCTGTCTGTTCCTGTGTAATGTAAATTAAAGTCTGGAGATCTATTCCCAATATAAAGGTTGTAATCAAACTTATAACAATGACCAAAACCTGTCACACACATGTAACACAGCCTCTCAACATTCTGAACCGTCACTCAGTGTTGATATTGTCCTTTGTTTTTTTTAGACGCACATCGTGAGGCTCGATCCACAATGGCTGATGTGGTGAATACACTGCCTTTTTTCTATGGCAGCATCCCCAGAGAGGAGGCAGAGGAATACCTCCGCCAAGCTGGGATGGGTAATGGGCATTACCTCCTGCGGCAGAGTAGAAACTACTTGGGTGGATTTGCCCTGTCTGTGGCCTATGCAGGACGATGCTACCACTACACCATCGAGAAAGAGCCCAGAGAAACATTTGCTATTGCGGGGGGCAAGAGTCACAGAAGCCCTCAGGATGTTATTGACTATCACTGCCAGGAGAGCGATGGACTAGTGTGTCTACTCAAAAAACCCTGCAACCGCCCCAAGAACATGCAGCCGAAGGTTGGGGCATTTGACGACCTGAAAGAAAAGCTGATTCGAGAATGTGTAGAGCAAACATGGAAACTGCAGGTGTGTGCCTGTCATAAAAACTGTAATTCACAATACTGTATGTTAAAATGGCACAGCAATTTGTTTCAATCAGGTCTAAAATATGTGTGTTTTAGGGCGCTGCTTTGGAACAGGCCATCATCAGTCAGAGACCACAGTTGGAGAAAGCCATTGCTAAAACAGCTCACGAGAGAATGCCCTGGTATCATGGGAAAATAGCTCGAGAGGAGTCTGAGTCCAGGCTGCAAAATGGCTCCCGCACAAATGGAAAGTTCTTGTAAGTCTTATTTTCACTGATTATACAATGTAAAACAGAAACTATGTGTACAAAATACTTTTGTCATGCAGCCGAGTGGTTAAGGCAGCAGCATATACGGCAGAAGACTGCCGAGGACAGAACAGGCCAGCTCTGACAATTTGCTAAATGTCTAAAGTTACGGTAGTTAAAGGTGCATCATGTAACTTTTTATGTTGAAAAAAAAAAGTTGATATTTGTGTGTATTTGAGCCTTTAGTGACCCCTGTATGAGTGGTCAGCATGGTTCCTTTATTTTCCATCACAGTGGTCTCTAGGACGCTCCAGGATCAATTGTTTGGAAGGTTTTTACTGCTGACGGACCCTCTCACCAGAAAACCTACAAAACAACTGATCGTGGAGCGCTGTAGAGACCACCGTGATCGAAAGTAGAGGCTCCATGCTGACCACTCAGCCGTTGGGTCACTACAAGGTAAAATACTCTTTTTTTTTTTTGCATAAAAAGTTGCATAATGCACCTTTAACATTGGCAGCTTCAATTTTAATAATTTGTCATGATCTTATATTATATTTATTATATTATATTTCATAATTGTTGATGGAAACAAAAAATATCTACAAGAACAAAGAAGGTACTTGAGTCATCTTCTGTGCTCAGTAGTTGAAGCCGCTCTTAATTTGTCATTTACGCTTGGTTTTACATATACATTAGATGGTTTTGTTATGGTCATAATGTATTGCTTTGCATCCATATTAGAACATTTACTCTATTGTAACAGTAAACAGGAAAAAGGATCTGTTGAAAGTAGAAAGTTGGATAGTGCATATGTTGTATGTTTATTTATGCAGTAGCTGCTGTACTTAAAGACAATGGTCGGAGCTCACACACACTGTCACTCTGTGGTTTCCGCTCTGGCAGTTTAAGACATTTCCTGAAGTAGCCACACGAGAACAAAAATGACATTTACAAAAAATATGTAAAAAAGAAACATAAAAGAAACATATACTATTGATCAATCAAGATAGTAGATGTTGCCAGCTATAAATACAGCTTTGGTGCTTTTCCATAATGCAGTAAAAATAGAGATAAAAGAAAGAGCGTTACTCTTTAGGGTCTAAGAGGTGCAGTATGGATGAAAGCTTAGAGAACTGTGTATTGTATGATATTTCTATTTTAAATCCCTGAGTCTCATCAAGATTACAGTCAAAGAACATTCTATTTGCACTCCAGTGAAATGAGAAGACTTAGTCAACAACAGCGGTGGAGTGTGAAGAGTAAAACAGATGACACACTTCACTGCTCTTAGAGAACAGAAGCGCTTAATATAGTCAACTTCATTAATACTCAGTTTACCTTATTTTGCACACACACGAACACACACACTGCAATAATATATATATATAACAAGCTGTTTACGTAACCATATACAACAATTTCCTTTTCCGTCCAAGAAAGGCTTCAGATTTGTCCTTCAAAGCTCGAAGTGCACCTGTGCGTTAGGGCATTGGTCTTTGTTCTGAAAAGATTGTCATTTTGTTTGTACGTTTTGCTTTGCTTTGGCTGCAGGATCCGACAGAGAGATACAAAAGGCTCATACGCTTTGGGTTTACTCCATGATGGGCATGTCATGCATTATCGCATTGACAAGGACAGTGCAGGCAAACTTTCAATACCTGATGGGAAAAAGTTTGACACCATTTGGCAGGTGAGCACAGGCAACTGCATTAGTTTGTGAAAGGACTGATTAATGAACCACATTTATGCCTCAGTTGGTGGAGCACTACTCCTACAAACCCGATGGGCTTCTGCGTGTTTTGACAGATGCTTGTCCACGACAGGATGAAGACAATGGTACAAACAATAAATTAACCAAAACATTTTTTTTTTTCACTTGTATTGAATGCATTTGTAACCAGACATTTTTTTTCTGCTCATACAGAAAAACCAATATTCGTACAATTGCACCGAAGCTCTACTGTAAGTAAATTGTTTATTGCTCTGCTTTTTATATTTTTTATATGAAGCTAAATAATTTATATAGGCTATCAGGTAATTAAACATGGTTGACAAGTTAATTTATTTCATCAATTCAAGATTTGAAGTTAATTAATTTAAGATTTGGCAAGAATTAGCAAATTGTTAAGATAAGATATTATAACAATTTATTTTTATCTATTAAGTAAAAAGAAAGAGAAATTATAGCCATAATATTTCAGATAAATTGAATTGATGAATAGGAGCAGAAAGAAGTAAAAATTATCAAACGTCTGCCCCACAATATAAAGACATGAACAGTTCCAGTTTATTAAATATCCTTTTGTCAAAACATCTGTATCTAATAACAAAAGATTAACAAAAGATGACATCTATCCTTCTACTCTACCAACTTGTATTTCTGACAGCCATGGTTTTGTCTTACGTGATTTTACACTCAATATGTCACTTTGCTTTCTTTCTTTCTCGTGGATGCGTCAAAAAATATTTGAACTGAACTGAATCTTGAATTTCAAATAATGAATTGCAAATATACTTTAAAATCTCAATTGTTTTCAGAAAAATAGCGATTACATTCAGTTTTTTTTTGTTTTCTCTTATGTGCATTTTTGTTTGGTGTGTACAGAATTGTCTTAAACTGATCACATTTCCTTGTTGTATGTGATCACTCAGAGATTTCTTTGATCTTTTGTATATAGAAAAATGCTGCCAGCGGATTCCTTGAAAGAATCAAGTCTGTGCCCCTTCCCGCCCGCCTAAAGGTGCATTAAAAACACACCTTTCCATACTTTGGTGTTGTGCAACACAAGCGCTTACACTACTCAGGCTTCTTTGCCAGTGGTTCTCAAACTGTTGGACGTGTACCACTGTTGGTACTCAGGGTCATCAGCAGTTTTAGATTTCTTTCTTTTTAAAGATTTTTTGTCTCTTAAAGGCCTTCTACCTGATATTTTTACTAGTGTCCTCCTTCAGTACTGTACATTTATCATGCAGAGGTTTGTGACAAAAGACTGTCCGTGTAATTATATAAAACATGCTCCTAAACACATCTGTGTGAACAATCATGATGTTAGGAATGTGTTACGAATGTTGAGGATGAGTTTGGACACAACTAAAAATTCAAATTTTCACTCCCATTTTCATGTTTGTAAACAAAAAAACAACAAAAAACAAGTATAGAGCCTTTAGGTTAAGTATTTTTTACTGCTTTAGACATGGTTTAAATATCAGGTTTAGACATAATTTAGTCCTTTTAGATCCAGTGAAGCCTTGATTTGATCTTGGTCTAGGACTGGCGTTAATTCAACAAACTTGAATTGAGTTTTCGTCTTCTGATTCTGATTTGTTTTAGTTTTTCAAAATGCACTTCCAAAAAAATATATATTTTGAGATTTAGTCCAGTTTTAGTCAACAAAAATGTCATGGAAATTTAAATGGTAAATGGTCTCAACTTATATAGCGCATTTTCCACCTACATTAGGCACTCAAAGCGCTTTAAAGCAAGGAACTAGTCACAGCTCGACCACCTGCGTTATATTTAGATTCAGATTTGTTTTTTCTGGCTCTTCTCTTGTCACTGGAAGTTTAGGTGTTTTTAGTCTCATCTTTTTTATTTAGAATCTATTAGTTAACTAAAATATCTTGACCTTTTTGTTTTGGTCATCTATATATCTATATCAAATTCAGTTTAGTCTACATTTTGATAAAACATTTAACAAAAATTACACAAAATTACCAGTTTTGGAAGACCACGTGTTGTGTGTGGCAGTACTTGGTGTGAAAAGTTTGAATTGAACCACTGCTCTCTGCTGACCTCCACTGGCACTTTTTTAACACTCTAATGTTTGTACTTGTACCATTAACACCGCCTACAGGTCATGTAGGAGAACAAACACTGCCCTTGCCAAAACAATCAAACTATTCTATGCCTGTAATTTTTACTTCATAGTATGGCTAACCACAGCATGTTGTTTAATTTGAAGATGTTTCTATTTATTCTTTATGGTTTAAAGCAGAAGCTATAAAGTTATTTAAAGACATGTTTTAATTTTCAGTATTCAATATTACATATTAGTGCTTACCTTACACATGTATAAACTACTCATTTCCCATAAAGAAACAGCAGCCCTTTAAGTTCAATTGCTAATGTTCTTATTCAATTTAGGATGTTTAAATTGACGCATCTAAAATCTGTTGCTAATATGACAAAAGTGACTCAAAACCATGTTTATTATGTTTCTAAGACTTTTGCGCACCGCCACTTGCCCAATGATGACAACGATTATGTGATCAAAAGAGAAAATAATCTAGAAGGTAAAAACACTTTAAATGTGTTTTTATGTTTCTGTTGTAACTTTTGCTTCCTCTATCAGAAGCCTTGCCAATGGACTCCAGCAACTTTGAAAGTCCTTATGCAGACCCTGAAGAACTCAGGAGCTCCACAGTAGATCGTAAACTCCTCTTTTTGGAGGATGGCGAACTGGGCTCTGGAAACTTTGGCACAGTTATGAAGGGCATCTATAAAATGAGAAAGTATGATTGGTGTACAGTACTATATCTATTTCTATTATCCATTTCTCTATGATAATCAATAAACTGCCTTAGGACAGAGAAACATGTTGCTGTGAAAGTCCTAAAGAATGATGACAACAATCCATCAGTGCGAGAGGAAATGCTACGGGAAGCAAACGTGATGCAGCAGCTGGATAACCCGTACATAGTTCGCATGATTGGCATCTGTGAGGCGGAGAGCCTAATGCTGGTCATGGAGCTCGCTGAGCTGGGACCACTGCACAAGTTTCTGCAAAGAAACAGGTTGGTGCTTGCAAAAACTGCAAACTGTCATGTACAATAGTGTAACATCTTTCTCTTTAGGACGATATCATTAAAAAACATCGCAGAGTTGGTTCACCAGGTGTCTATGGGCATGAAGTACTTGGAGGAGCATAACTTTGTCCACAGGGACCTGGCCGCCAGAAATGTACTGCTTGTCACTCAGCACTATGCAAAAATCAGCGACTTTGGCCTTTCCAAAGCTGTTGGTGATGATAAGACTTACTGGGTAAATCCTCCTGTATATCAGTATATAAATAAAACCTCCAGTTAAGTCTGCTGTTAGGTAACGGTTTGTGTTTTGTGTTAGGCCACGGCACACGGAAAGTGGCCTGTAAAGTGGTACGCTCCTGAAAGCATCAACTATTTTAAATTTTCATCCAAAAGTGATGTGTGGAGCTTCGGAGTTCTCATGTGGGAAGCCTATTCGTATGGACAGAAACCATACAAGGTAAACACTTATTGTCATAAGCAATCAATTAGTTACATCAACTTTAGTAAAAGGCTGGTCTTTCCTAGGGTATGAAAGGGAATGAAGTGATGCAGATGATTGAAAGTGGCAGGCGAATGGAGGCTCCAGCGAACTGTCCACCAGAGATGTACGATCTGATGACGACCTGCTGGACATACAGGTAAGACTGCTCTTTATATACTCAATAACTTTTTTCCATTTTCTTCACATCTATTGATTTATGTTTCTTCTGACATGACAGGGTGGATGAAAGACCTTCTTTTGCTGTGGTTGAACCGAGACTAAGAGAGTATTACTATGACATTTCTCAGTGATCAGTGGTGACTTTACCTTCATGCAAACTCAGCAAGATTTTAAATTAAATGCCATTGTAAAATACTGTCTGCTCATTTTATAACTTTTCAGATGAAATAGATTTGTAGTTGATCCAGTTTTGCCCAGCAGGTGGAAGCATAAACCACAGTATTAATTCTGAAACCACTGTTTCATGTGTTCTTTGAGATAAGCAACACAAAAAGCTTAAGTGCACTGTTAAAGTTCTGATTAGTACTGTGTAACAATGTCAGGTTTAGAAGTCACTACACCTAATTATTATTAAACATTTTACTATGAATAATTTGGTTTACTTGATTTGGGCCCTGAGTTCAATCTGGCATAACAAGAGCAAATGGGAACTTTTTTTTTCCTTCTTTTTTCTCTCCAGAATCTTTGAATTCAAAACATCACTCAAGAAGAAATTAATGTAATCAAGTCAAGTTTTGTAAAATTAACCAGAAAACTATTCCTTTATCTCAATTGCTGTAAATGTTTTGGCCACATCTTGAGCAAAAAGTGGCACAAAAAGCCTCAATGAGGTTTTATCCACAGTAGCCTGGTCTTGCCATACCCTAGTACTCATTTTGTACAGAGGGTCTGGAACTTCACAATTGAGCTCCGTTTCCAGGTGGGAGGGATGAACTCCTTTGAAACAATTGGATCTGTTTTCAAACTACAACCAGCAAATCCAGTGCAAATGCGTAACGTCACCTACAACCAGTGTTGCCACAGATTACTTGAAAAAGTAATATATTACTGATTACTCCTTTGAAAAGTAATGTAGTTACTTTACTGATTACTTAATTCTAAAAGTAACTAAGTTACATTACAAGTTACTTTATCAGTTACATTCAGATGCCGCCGACAACATCTCCACCATCACAACACACTAATGACAAACCCTTTTACCAACACTCACTTTCTTGGAAGTGCATTTTAACAGTAACATCAACAAAGCTGACGCAGACTCAGAAAAGTGACACATTTCCATCTCCCTCCCCGAACAGGGTGAGTGTTTTTAGGCTGAAAACGTGACTTTATGTTACGTCACTCGCCAAGATGCAAAAATAAATTTATTTTTTCAAAAGGAAAATGACAAAATAGTAACTCACAGTGATTTGGAAAATTTAAATCTTGTTTGGAAATAGTAACGCATTAGATTACTGGTTACTGAGAAAAGTAATCTGATTACAGTAATCCGTTACTAAGTAATTAGTTACTGGCATCACTGCCTACAACACCTGCCTCCCCCGCTCGCTGAATGGTAGGTTGGAATTCAACCGAACGCAGCCACTGAGATCAGACCCAGACGTACATGTAGGGAAAAGATAATTGACCAGAGTTTACGGATGGCAAAGGCCAGGCTAATCCACAGGATCTGACAACCCAAAGTTCCTTCTGACTCATTATGCCTTCTGATTGGATAAACAACTTCAGAACCAAAACGCATTTTTTACATAATGTACAATGTTTCTGTTACAGACAAAATCGGCCTAATTGTTATCAGTAAAAAAAGAATTTCATTTGATCATGAACCTCATCTGCAGACAGACAGGTAATGTTCATAAAATATTTAGAAACAATGCTCCAGTGAGTTCCTGTACAGAATATTTGAATATGTAAGATGGCAGTAAAGCTCTTTACTTCGAACAGGCCCTTATTACTTATTAAGACTTTCTATAATTATCCAACGACGTAAAACAAAACAAAAAAAACACCTATAGACCACTGTAAATCGCTTCAAGGACGCAAAATATACAGAGATGAATTTACAGAATTTACAACCTACAAAAGAACGGAGAGGTCTTTAATTTATACAGTATCTAAAGAACATCTAATTGTAGGACTTTTTAAAAAACAATTTCTTTGTGTTTTCTGCTAAATAAGTATAAGTATTTGATACAATAGGAAAATAGAACTGAATATTTTGTACAGAAGGTTTTTACCCAAAGTCTCGCCACACTTCCATCCTCTCCTCAATACGGGGCAGTTGTCCTGTCCACAGTAAAGCCCCTCCAAAGCCTGGTGTTTCCACCTCATGCTTCACAGTGGGGATGGTGTTCTTGGTATGATATTCATTATTCTTCTTCCTCCATACACAGTGAGTGGAGTTTATACAAGAGTTCTATTTTAGTCTCACCTCATTTGACCTCACGAGGATGATCCAGACGAGGCATGGGAGAAGGTCAAGAGGTCAGATGAGGCCAAATGAAAACATTTTGGTGTAAACTCCACTCACCGTGTTGGAAGAATAATAATGAGCATCATCCCAAGGCTGCCATCCCCACTGTCAAGCAGATGCGACTGCCCCATTTTGCGTAAAAACCTACTGTACCAAATATTCAGTTCTGTTTTCCCATTGTACCAAATACTTATTTTCTACAAGAAAATACAAGTAAATTGTTTAAAATCATACAATGGGATTTCCTAGATTTTTTCTTCTTCTCAGATTATGTCTCTCACAGTTGAAGTGCACCTATGAGGAAAATTACAGACCTCTCCGTTCTTTGTAAGTGGGAGAACTTGAAACATTTGTGGTTGATCAAATACTTTACTATACTAGTATAGTAAAGTATTTTACTTTACTATACTATACTAAGTATAGTATATCCTATACTTGGTATAGTATAGTATACTATACTAAGTGTCTCCTGTGATCAAATACTGATTTAATATTGGGGACCCCATAAAGTCGTTAAGACACAGAAATAGGAAGCTTCCAAAAGATACACAGTGCGGTCGCTCTTGTGAGATTTCCCATGAAAAGCGGGTGGGGTGTAGGCCTCCAGTGTTAGGGAACCGGTCTTTCTTTACGCAACCCTGTCATGTGGTGGGATTCCCCCGGCTCAGGGCTGGACATCTGCCGGAAAGAGGTGAGCCACAGTGGGGATGTGCAACCTGTGTCAGTATCACTGGGTAGTTCAGCTCACAACTGCCATCCGGGGCCCCAACAGTCACAGACATCTACATACAGTATGTACAGTGAGTCCGGATCGTTTTCAGACCTCTTAATAACTTATTTTTTGAATCATAAAGCAGTCTGATACCAAGGAACAGAAATTAGTTCAGAAACACTTCTCACCACACAAAACTACTGTTTGGAATAATTAACATATTCAGGCCAACATTGAAATAAGAATTTGTTCTTATTATATACAGGATTATTATATGTTTTACCCAATGGAATAAAGGAAATAACAATAATACAACAATAAAAAATAAATCTATCAGCTTAGAATTGGGTGGACAAGAGAATTATCTTTCCACGTCAGTTGTTTAACAATGGAATGATTTTAGGTTATGAAATACTGATCACTTAATTATTTTTACAAATATAATTAAAACTTTAAA
Organism: Proterorhinus semilunaris; assembly: GCA_021464625.1. Lineage (NCBI taxonomy): Eukaryota > Metazoa > Chordata > Actinopteri > Gobiiformes > Gobiidae > Proterorhinus > Proterorhinus semilunaris. The sequence goes on along the minus strand of CM038343.1, from coordinate 28,998,176 downwards.
GCCATATGCATGCACTGTCCCGACCAAATAAACCAATACAAAAATATATAAAATATACCCTTAATGCCAACTAATGAATAAAAAAGAACTGTGGAATAATATAGTAGGAGTATGTTAGTCCCACATGTAATGATAAAATCACCAGCGAAAGCTTCAATAACTAATAATTGTCTCCTGGAAGGAAATTCACCTGGAACTGATTTTTTAATCAGATAATTGGGAAACTGCTAGCACGTTACCTTTCAAATTCTGTATAAACAATCAAATTAAGGAATTATATCTTAAAATATTACATAATATACATTAATTACAACATAAAGATACACTTCAATAAATCCTAAATGTGATTTCTGTGAAAAAGAATATGACACTTTAATAAATTTTATTGTTGTAACCTTTCATTACAGATGTGGGAAAATTAATTATAAAGATAATTAACATAGTCACAAACTGTGGCATCCAGAGGTAAATTCTATATTCACAAATAAATCTAAACTCCAAATAATCTTTCAAAGCAACATTATTGGAATAATACTCTTTTATTGAAACTTGAACACACTGTAATAATAAAAGCCTCCTTAATCTTAGCTATGCATGAAGTTCTACATAGTTGTGTCTAATAAGATGCATTCATTGTTATAAATGCCTTAACACGTTTATTGAAACTATATCATTACTATGAACATGGTAGAAGAATATTGCAATTGTTTTCATGCATTAATGCCTAGTTCTTGTTGTCCATTAGAGCCTTGTTGTTGTTGTTACTGTTAATGTACTTTAATGTGTTTATTCAATAATAATAATAATAATAAAAGTCTGGTGGCCATGTTGTTGTCCATTCTCATCTTTAAATTAACAGGGAACACTTCTCATTGTCATAATTTCTTTTGATTGTTATATTTATATTCAACCGTATGTGACAAGATCTGCTGAAAAAAATTGCTGATTAAAGTCAGTGGTGTCCAAACTTTTTCATCGAGACTTTGAAGTGTTTATGGCGTGGAGGGCCACTTATAGGCCAACAGTCATTGCGGTGAATTTAGCAGAGGTTTAAACCATGCCCCACACCTTTATTTAGGCTTGGGGGTTTAATGTCAGCTCTGTCTCACGATAAAATGTTACTTTTAGAGGTGGTAATTGTGTAGAATTATTAAACTTTTCGTAAAAAGGCTCCTCCAAATGCAACGTTTATGATTATGGCCAAAAAATTCCATTTTGTTTTCATCATTGTTTCAGAAATGTTGAGGCTCGTCTCTGTGCTGTTCGGCATTTTGTAAGCGGATACTTTGTGGCATTTGTAAGTAATGGCTTTCTTCTGACGACTTGGCCATGCAGCCCATTTTTCATCAAGTGCCTCCTTATTGTGCATCTTGAAACAACTACACAACTTTTTTTTTCTTTTTTAAAAGTATTTCAGTTTAAGTTATCTCTTGGATTGTTCTTTGCATCCACAATTTTTCTGCCAGTTGTTGAAATGTTTGTTGGTCGACTTGACCGTGGTTTTCAACAGAATCCTACATTGCTGATTCATACTCTCAGTACCGTAGATATCTTTTTTATAACCCTTTCCTATTTTATACAGTTCAACTACCTTTTCTTGCAGATCCTTTGACAATTCTTTTTTTTCTTTGCCCCCATGACTCAGAAACCAGAAACACCAGTGCAGCACTGGATTAGATAAGCAAGGGTCTGTCAGGAGCCCAAAAACTCACTGACCTTTTATACAGACACAGGCCATAGGTGAGGATGCTTACCTTTAGTAGCCATTGAAACCCCTTTGTGTCAATTTATGCATATCATCAGGCCAAGATCACCAGGGTATGTAAACTTTTAATAAGTTTACATACATTTTGGTAGTTTATTTCTTCATTATGATTTTTTTTTAATCTAAAAAATAGTCAAAAAATAAACTATTCTGCCAGGGTTTGTAAACTTTTGAGCACAACTGTAGATCTATATAGTGTTTATTTTTGCATATTATTAAAGTCTTTGTCGTAGTGTTGAGTCACCTGCATCTTCACGCTTTGATCTTAATAATTAGCGTTCCAATTACTTTCAAACAGTCCCATCTATTTAATATATTATTAGGTATTTTCAGACATTGGGCTTTCGACATGTTTTTATTTTTAACCATGACAGATCTTTCCACATGAACATGGTGAGACAAATGTTTTTCTGCCTTAAAAGACACATTGATTAATTCACATTAAGACACAATGCATTATTGTCTTGAAGCAACTTAAAATTTCCCAGAGCTTTGAAGGAAAAAGAACATCGTAAGAAACGAGGGTGGACAGGTTTGTTATGAACGCATTACGGCAGATGAGAAACAAGGGTATTTATAAGAGGATACACTGTGAGAGTTCATGAACTGTGGCAGGTGGTACCACTACATGCATGTGTTTTGTATTCTGAAACGATAAGAAAACAAGTCCCTAAGGTGCCATAAAACAAGCACTGCAAATGTACATATAAACAAGTTATTAAGAGGTCTAACTATTACTATAATTATAACAACTTTAAATTTGATCACATTACAAGATCAAGAAGGAATTATGTCAGCAGAGTTAAAAGCACACTGCTCAACAAATTGTTATATATAATTTTAAAATACATTTCAACTAAGCGATTACATAAATGTTGTGTCTTTGCCAAGTAAGAAATGAACAGGCATGCTAAAGGCACTGCAGCTTACAGTGTAAGCCTTTGGTGGAAAATATGCAAGAAAGAATGGGTGATGATACATGACATTATGTTAGGTATGTTAAGTTAGGTAAACCACAGAAAGACAATGCTTGGTTTGTTGATTTGGTGTTCATGAGCATTAGTTATATCAGTATTATGGGCATATCTGTGTACATTTATGATAAAAGACATGTTTATGAACATCGGATCCATGCAGATACTACAGTATGTGTCAAACGCTAAACAATGAGAGAAGGCTGTGTTGCCTCATGCAGTGTTACCCCATAGATGCAGCAACTACTTAGTAGTAGATATCATTAATGACCTAAAGTACTGCAGTTTAATTAGTAACTGATTATGTTGATTTGTTCTACATACAGTTATCAATCAAATGTCCCACCTTAACTGGACCCCACGATCAACCCCGTGACCTGGTTTCTACTGACATCACCGTATTAGTGTACCTGTTTTGTTGTTGTCATGTAAAGCAGAGTACACGAAGTGAGCAGTTGGGAACAGCTCAGACAGCGCTTTGATAGAACCGTCCTCACTCCCCTTTGAAGTGAGGACGCCTCTTCTCCTTGAATGCAGCCAAACCCTCAAGTCTGTCTTTAGTTGGGATCACCTTGAATGAAAAAAAAAAAAAAAAGACTTATTTTCTGCTTAATTTTCCAAAATATTTATGCAAATGATGTACAACTGTGTAGTTACCTGGGAGTAGCATGCCTCTTCTATTGCCAGACCAGTCGACAAGTCAACCTAATTGTGATAATCAAACTTTAAATATGTTTGCATATACACACACACACACACAGACACACACACACACATACACGCCTTACCTCTATACCCTGGTTAATTGCCAATTTTGCCATCCTTACTGCAATGGGGCCCTATAGAAACATAAGTGTATTAAACCCATTGGCGTAATGTTAGAAATGTAAGTGTACATGCAGCAGGTGATGTACCTGAGGATTAATCTCTCGAGCAAGTTCCAGTGCACGTAGGTATGCAGCATCTGCGCTCTCATTCTGTTCCACTGAGTGGTTGACAAGCCCCAAGCGACAGGCCTCTACTCCATCTACAACTTTTGCAGCAAAAATTAGCTCCTTGGCAAGAGAAACGCCAATAGCCCGTGGAAGACGTTGTGTACCTCCTATTAAAAAAAAAAAAAAAAACAGTTTAAACATGATTATTTATACTGCAGCAAATTGCATTTAGGAAATGGTGCCTTTATAGATTATGTGTGATCTCACCAGCCCCCGGGATTATTGCTAGTTTTGCTTCAACCAGTCCCATTTGGGCAGAATTAGCTGTTGAACAAAAAGTATAAGGCAGGAGCTTATAGGTAAGGTCTGTACAATAACAAAACGAGTGTCACTTCAACAGAAAGAACCATTTAGCAGTGTCCTCCCAGCCCTTCACGGTTTTAGAGTCTGAAACTCCAGAGAACAATTCTTAAATATTATAATACTAGATATGGACAACCCCGCCATGAATCAATAATACATTTAAAACAACAGTGTTATTTATGAACAACATTCCTTAAGATGATCATACCAGCAATCCTGATGTCACAAGCAAGCGCCATTTCCAAACCTCCTCCTAATGCAGCTCCATCGATTGCAGCAATAATTGGCATTGGCAAGTTACCTGTTACAATGACCGTCATGGTGTTGGCATTATTGTGTGAGTTAATGAGAAAACAAGTGCTTTAAGTTCACAAAATAATCAAAACAGCTTTACCCAGTTCTGTAATAAGCGCTCTTGCTTTGGAGACAAATGGTCCTACTTCACTTTGGTGCATCTTAGCCCTCTCCTTCAGATCTGCACCTGCACCAGGCAAAAACTGAGGACTATATTGTGTCCAATTGACAAATGCAATCTTAATAATAATAATAATAATAATAATAATAATTTACCTGCACAAAATATACCAGGAACAAGACTACACAGAATCACACTTCGCACTTTGTTGTTCTTTTTTATATCTTCCACAGCATCATACATCTAAAAATACAAACAGGACAAATGAACAGCACATAACAGAGTTGATAGGACCATAATCTGTAAAGCAACAGACCATTTTAACTAAATTTTTGCTGATGGCATTTTTTGCTTTAGGTCTGTTTAGTCCAACAACAACAATTCCTGAAAGACAAAAGGAGATGTTGATCAAATTTCTAGAGATTCTAAGTGTAGCAAAACAAAAGTAGCGCCCAGGCAGTTGTTTATTTTGTTATTCACTTAACCTGCTCAAATATGATGAAATTCTGACATACAATTGAACTTTATTTACCAGCATCTTCTCCATCCAAATACCTGACGCGCAGGTCATCCTTTGGGTCGGAGCTGTAGTGTCTCACAGCTGCTCTGGTCCGTGCAAACGAGGACTTATCAGGTACATTATGGTCCCGACCACACAACCGGGAGCTGAAGCAAACCGTACTGAGCCGGCATACTCTCTCCCGGTCAGCGGTACACGCTCGGAAAGCTTGCAGCAAGGATCTTCTTCTTACCAGCCCCGCCATATTGGACAGCTCTTTTTGACTTTCAACTTTGAACTATGACGCAGCCGAGTCACGTGGCTCCAAAAGGCGCTTGACTTGTGCAGATTACTATTATTATTATTATTATTATTATTACAGTCTATGGTGTAGATTTAATAAATCAACGAGGTTGGTCTGAGTTCACATTTTGTGAATACAAATGCTGAAGGCCTAATATAGAGTGAGATTATTCCATTGGGATGAATAATCCAGTATTATTTTTTCCTGTCCTCATATTCAAAGGTGGGTCACATACTCATGTACGTGTAGGCCTAGGCCTACTTTTTAAAGAAACTCTACCTTTGCAAGTAGTTTTTTCATACTGTACTTTTTTACTTCTACTTGAGTAATATTCAAATGAAATATCTCTACTCTTACTTGAGTAAAAAAAAAAAAAAAGGAATCGTGACATGAGTAAATCTTTGTGTACTAATTTTGAGTAACTGAATTCAGATACAGTTACTCTTTCATAAGAGAGTATTTAGAATACAGTTACTTTGATAATATCAAAGGAATACATTGTGGTACTCAATCACAAAATTTCAGCTTCATATTGCACATTAATAATAAAGAAAAGATAAAAAACAATCAGGGAACTGTTGGGCTCTATAATGCCTCACTTTTCATAATCAATGGTCTTTCCAAAACACAAATAAAGATGAAAAACTCTGCTTCTCGGTTCTTGCAAACACACGTGCAGCGTTTGCCATGTGATGTGTGGCTCCTAGTGCACTTAAAAAGTGCTTTAATGGCATTTAGTCAACATGTTTTGTTGACTAAAAACACAGATTTACTACATAAATCTAATGCAAATCAATGTCAAGTATTCTAAGTATTCAGAATACAATACTCTGATTGGACAAAGTAATGGAATACATTACAAACTTTCAAGTCGAGTATTCACTATTCTGTAACTAAATACAATTTTAAAGTATTCTCTGTTTGTTACTTAATTCTTCATAATGATTTATGTGTATGTTTTTTTTGTTTCTCTTAATTTATATCACCACTGCAACATGAATCAGATTTTTACGCTCAAATGGTTACTCAGTACTCACAGTATAATTTTCACCAAAAAATGTTTTACTTACTTGAGTAAATATTTGTGCCACTACTATTCACTTCTACTTGAGTAAAATTATCTTAAAGTAACATTACTCTTACTTGAGTAAATATTTGTGCCACTACTATTCACTTCTACTTGAGTAAAATTATCTTAAAGTAACATTACTCTTACTTGAGTAAATATTTTGGCTACTCTACCCACCCCTGGTCATAGTTAAGTAAACTGATTTGTCGATTGCCTAAAATGCTCTTGATAGAAATCACAAAATAGCAGACAGAAAAACTTGCATTCCAGTGAAGACATTTATTGTAAATAAAAACCTCACCAACACAACTCCTAAGTGCTTACATATGCTGAACTTTAAACTCCTCTCTGATTTCTTCATCCTCCACCAAACGTTTAAAACAAAGGCACAAACACACAGGCTTTTAAAAGTGGTGTAATAATAATAATAATAATAATAATGACAATAATAACAGTGTTCAAAAGAGCAACTGACAATGAATATTACCCAAAATTGAAATTTTAGAAATCTTAAATAAAGATAACAGACCATGTTTTTATTAAAAAAAGGCCTATCAGTGCCAGAACAGTGTCACCTTCACTTAAAACAAAAAATACACTCAATAAATCAAAGGCCAAATTCGTTTTGACTATATTTAGGGTACATTTCTAATGAACATATCAAGCAATTGCAGAATGCAAAGTTTTATTTTAAATATTCCCAATTAGAGTAAAGCTAAAAGATTAAACTCCTGCAGAAATAGCACAGCATGTAAGTTGATGATGTCTTGGACAAAAACATGAGCGCTAAAGGCAGGAGTGAATGAAAGCCACAAGTTTCTGTCAAAGTATGAAATAAACACACTAGTCTGGCTATAATAACATAATATCATGTGTTCCTGAAAGTGTGCAACAAAGAAAGCTGTGCTACTATTTTGAACCTGTTTTCCTGCTTTAAGGCAAAGATTGGCCATAATGTGACGACTGCCTCCTACTATTTATCACACAGTGGGTTGCTACAGTGGGGCAGCTCCACAAATAAACAGTTTGACAGTGTTATTAAAGATATTTTCTCCAGCATTCTTAAAATGTGCTCAATTAGCACAGCACGCATGCACATAAGAGTGCCCAAATACATGTGAGTGAATCCCTCTATCAATTCTAAAAAATGGTGAGGGAATGTTAATGTCATCAACGCTGATATTTTCTGTGATAAAATGTTAAAGAGCCCATATTATGCTAGATTGATGCTTTTGTATGTGTCTTTTTTACTGTATTTTCCCTGATGTTGTTATATGTCTATCACATAATGTGTCTAAGAGTAACACAGCATTTTCAGCTTAATGTTGATGTCACAAGGTGGACCATACTCTTTCAAAACTCCTTTTAACTACCCCACTCCATCTATGCAGTCGATTCATTTTATGATTGAATAAATGTGTGTTTTCAAACACACATTGAAGTTATGAAATATTAGGTGTCGAGAAGTAGTAAAGGGGGTCAGTATTAAAAAGCCCAGATGAAGCATTAATATGACCTTTAACAGTAGGGTCAAATCTAATCCCATAAAATGATTGTGCAAAAGCAAATACTGTAAAAAATACAAAATATACAATTGTTATTTCAAGGAATTTCCTTTAGAAATTGACACATGACGATCAATGGCACCTTTGGCTGTCTCGATCACAGAATCCTGGCGCCCTGCGATCAGGGCTCTGAGAGTGTCCCCTTTTATTGAAGGGCTCTGCGTGAGATGTGCTTCATTATTGTCTGGCTGTGCATAGAAAGGGTTGGTGCTATTGTAACTGTGGGTCATAGTTAACGTTTCTGTCTCATTTTGATGCCACGACTCGGAGTTGTGGGCCCAGTTATGCATGTTATTCACCTGTACAGACAAATCAAACATGGACGATTTAAGGCAGTGCGAATGGTCCTGAATGCTGTGGTAACTTTCCCCATTTGTGAGATTAGTGGACTTTCCAGAAGGCTCATATTCTGGGTCAATAGCCTCCACTTTGATCTGGGTGGTTCTAGATTTTATTCGTAGTTTATGTGGCAAAGCAGATGCTGAGTTTGGGTCTGGCACCTTGTGCGTGGAGACAATGACACTTGTGGGGTCACCTGGGATCAGTCCTTTGGGGACCTGCTGCTCATCCTCACCATCAGAGGACTTGCTCACGGCTCCGTCCTCTGAGCTTCGGGGAGAACTACTTGATGACCGGGTCATCTGCACAAATGAAGCTGGCGGTGGGTAGTTCACATTCAAAGGACTGGCCATGTAGGTCCTGTACATTTCATAGAGACTGCTGCGCTCTTGTGTATAGTTCCCAGCTTCAGCTGGTTCTTGCTTTACACCCAAAGCCCTACAAATATTCAGACTGTCCTGAGCAGAGGTACACGCCACAGTCCTGTCAGGTAAGACGCTGTGTGGTGAGTGCTTAATGACAGATATGCAGCTGTTGCGTATGTGTGGCTCAGAGACCATGCTGGAGGAACTTTGGCTACTACTTTGAGTGACAAACTCCTGGTAAAGGTTTGTGCTGGTAGCATTGGCTAGTTCTTGCACTTTCTGTGTGTAGGCTGATGAGCTAAGTAGACCAAACTTTAGCTTGAGAGACAACAGCTCCGCCTTAAGAGAAGCGTTCTCTTCTCCCAGGGCAAGCAGTTTGTTCTCAAGCACCATGTCATTGATGCGCCGCTTTTCTCTAGAACGTTTTGCGGCTTCATTGTTTTTGCGACGTCTCTCCCAGTACTGGTAATCTTTTTTTTCTTCTGGAATGAACTCCCTTTTCCTGCGACAAGTCGTTTTAGGCTTTAAAGACAAAGCTGGGACTTGGTGACCCAACATGTCTCTATTAGCCTCCTGTAAAGCAACAGCAAGCACCAAGGCATCGTTTCCAGTGTGTGACTCAGCAGAGTCAACCTCTTGTTTAATTGATTGCATAGTGTCCATATTTAAAGATTATAAACTCACAGGAGTTCTCTTGTTCCAGGATAACATTGTATCCAACAGCAGTAGTCAATTTTGAGTCTGTAAAATCAGAGAGAAGCAATTATGTTAGATAGGCATAATAACACATTTTCGAAATAGGCATAAAAATACAGGATTATTATTATTTTTTTTCCCAAAACTTTCTACAGTAGGAGAACTATTCCCATATATGGCAACAACTTGTTACAGTAAGCATTTCGTAATGTAGGAATCACATGGGCAGGATGTTGAAAGTATTTTTGCGCAAGCAGCCTGATAAAAATCATTTTCCACAGTACAATTTTTATGAATCATTACATTGTTAGAGATTGTTAGGCTTGTTTCTACATTCTACATTTATTAGGTTTAAACTGACCTATTTATAAGCGTTTAGAATACCTGTCTAGATAAATGCCAACTGTGCAATGCTTGACACTGGTTCCACACATCCAAAATGAACGGGTACAAAGATAATAATAATAATAAAGGACAGTGAGTTCAGCCCACATTTTGTCCTTGATGATGGTAAACTATGCAGATTTGCTCTGTGGGGGCTAATTGGAGATTGTTTGTAGAAAAGACCTATCTGGTCATAGATAGCTATCTATGACCAGACAACAAAGCGCATCTGTACATACACAAAGATAAGCCGATTACTCCGTTATTACTCATTCAGATGTGTTAACCCTCCTGATTGGAGTAGTTGAGAGCATGCTCCACTGCAGAGATTTGTTTACATTTCAACAACTTCGCTCTGCTCGGACCCTTTGTCTTTTCTAACAAGGCAACATATGACATCAAGGCTAAATTTGGATCACACGTGGTGGTTTTATTGGCGCAACGTGTGTAGCTTGCGCGAGTGAAAAGGGTGGCACTCGGAGTTCACCGCTTCAGTCATTGACGCGGTAACAGCCCAGCGGTGCCCAATACGTAAGCTACTATTGCCCCGGATTCCTTCATTGTGTCGGGAATTACACAATAAAAGGAGCCCCCATCGGGAAGCCAAAGCCAGCAGATTCTATAGGCTGCAGACATTACGCAATGAACTGCGAGGCAACAGCAATATATGGGCTTTTCTCCTACAACTTTATGTTATAACTCACTAACTTGCCAACGGTAAACAAAATATTTCCAGTAAATACTTATAGGCCCACTTTAAAATGCTTTACTGAGACAATGTAGGCATTCACCCTGTTAATGACATCATTGGCTTGCTTACTCATGACACAGACGACAGAAGCATGGGGCTTATACGCCCTAAAATAGGCGACTAAAAGTGACCACAATAACCGATGCTACATATACTGGACCTTTACCACGGACACATGGCACTAGAGGCTACATTAGCTACAGTTTTGGGTAACAATATTGTGTTGTAATTCATAAACTCAGCTCCTGGCAGGCCTACGTGCCTAAATAACATTCAACACTTGTCTGCCTCGGCCATTTCCCAGTTAGCAGCAGGTAAGCCTGGCGGAACTATACACTAGTAACTATGCGTAATTACGCACACGTGGATAAATACTTTTGTCTTAATGTGCAATCTCAACACGGCGTATTGAATAAGTTTAGAGGCCTGTGCCATTTTTTAAACATGATTAGAAATCCAGTCAAGCACATTCCTGCTCACATACACCTCACGTCCAAAGAAAGCTCCCCAACCAGGGCTGGGAATAGATTTGACTTAAAAATGCATTGTTTATAAATCAAATCAATACCTTACAACTTGGTGTGAGAAACCGGCGTCGCAAACCGCCGCGTCTCGAATAAGAGGCGAAGTGCAGGTTAATCATCGGCTGATAAGGAAAAAGACTGTAGACATTACTACAAGTTGTGAAGTACCTTGTTCTCTCCACCCTCGCCTTTTTCCTCAAGGTGGCCACTGACTCATGGATCTGTGTTAGTAGGTCACTGCATACGTGCATTGGCAGCGTGGCTTAAAAGACAGCGTGTACAACCAATGAAATAGGAGCATTTTCCAACTTCAACCAATGATTTTCTTTTTAGCAGACAGCTCGCGTCTCATCTAAAATGTATGTCGTCATCCCTACTGTGCGTGTGTTGCGTTCAGGTACACGGGCTCAAAATACCTTAAAAAAAATGTGCTCCTATATAAATAAATCCATCCAAATCCGTGTTAGCACATCTTTTTTAATTAGAGTGAACTGCACATTGAGATGTTTTTAGATATTACACGTAGACTTGATGTTTGACGAGCTCTGTTGTAAAAGTAACGAAAATTATGTACATGTATCCAGTGTTTTTTTCTTTATTATTATCATTATTATTAATTTAGTTTGATTGTCATCACCGCTACTTTGCATAGGCTAATTATGTGATCATGCGTCATTGTATTTATACAAATATATAAAAAATGGCGTATTGACTAAACATTACAGCCTCCCGAACAGAATAACTCTTACAAAGAGATGTCATCTCAAATTGCAGTTACAAATAGTATCCTCTAGGGGTCACCATCTAACTTCTGCTCAGTTCTCTGATTGTACTGTAATGTGGCCAATACATTTTGTCCGTGGCAGAGTGCTTTACAAATGAATCTATCGCATGTATGTGTATGTGTATATGCATATATATAATGTATATGGCTACAAAAACAAGCCATTTATAAAATATCTTTATTGAATACGCCATATACATGGATGTACACAATATACTGTGATTTTACAAAACTGGTACTAAGCAACAGGCTAAAACACAAAATAAACTTTTTACAGAAAAATGAAATAATCTATAGACAAATAAATGTTCAGGCAAAACTACATTAATTTATAAAGTTCGTTGGAGTTTGTTGTCGATGCAAGTCTCAATATTGTTTGAGATCTGTCTTGTGGAATACATTATTAATTCTCCCCCAAAAAATAATGAATACGCAGTCAATCAAATCTGGAATTACCAAAATTTACTCACAAGGACAATAAATTACCAACAAAACCAAACCTTGATTATGGAGTCTGGTTTGGTTTTGGCTGCAGAAACCAAAAGTACACAATTCCTTTGTGCGTTGCACAGCAACATTAATTAATACAGTTTGGTATCATCAGACCAAAGTCTTGGAGGTACAAACTACTTTGAACTAGTTTCAGTCCTATCAAGAACATGTTTTCCCCCCTCAAATCTGCTCTCTAAACTTCATATCATTTGTTTTTCTTCTTAAATGTACTATTATTCTTTCTTATGAGTCAGACAAGTGGATGACCAGTTCATCAGTCTGTGGCTCACTGTCCCCAAGTAATTCTGTCTCTGGCACTGACAGGTCTTCATGATGGTCCGGTTCATCATGTAATGCCCCATCCATTAAGTCCTCATGGTTTGCCTTGTCCTCGTTTAACAAAGCTGCTCGCTCTGTGGCTGAAGTGTTGGAGGGAGCTGTGGTGACGTAGCCAGTAGAAGTAGATCCACTGCCGCTGTGGTGAGACCCTGCTTTAGCCACCATTTGAGGCGGGTGATGCATCTGCTGGTGAGGCATAGCCATTGGAATTTGCATGGGATAAAAGTTCTGCATGTAAGGGTAGGCTGGCATGGGGTGGTATCCATTGACTGGGATATAGAGCTGCGGGGGGACCATAGGCCGATGCATCTGACCCTTCATTGACATGAACTGCGGTTGGTGGAAGGGGGAGGAGGTCTTTTTAGGACTGGCATAACGTGAGGCATTGGCTGTGCTCACACTAATGTTGCTGACAGGGCTAGTGCTCAGGGAGCTGGTCTGGGTAGTGTTGCTGTTGCCAGAAGTGGGGGCAGAACTGTTGTAGCTGGTCAGGTTTTCCCAAGAGCGCAGACGGGCGTGAATATCTTTGAAACGAGGTCTTCTTGCAGGAAACTCACTCCAGCACTCAAGCATTAGCGTGTAAACCCAGGCTGGGCAGTCATCTGGGCAGGGCAGCAGCTGGTGGTTACGAACCATCTCAATCACATCCTGATTGGAGTAGCCACAATAAGGCTGTAGACCATAGCTGAAGATCTCCCACAGCAAAACGCCATACGACCAGATGTCTGAGTCTGTGGTGAACTTGCCATACATTATGGCCTCTGGAGACATCCAACGAATAGGGAAATGATTCCCCATGAGATTGTAGTAATCAGCTGAGTATACATCTCCATAGAGACCCAGATCCAGGATTTTAATGCTGAGTTTATCGTAGACAAGGATGTTACGAGCTGCAAGATCTTTGTGCACAACCTGCTGATTTGAGAGGTATTCCATCCCAGCAGCAACCTGAGTAATGATATGAAGAAAGTCAGTCTGCTCGAGCGTGGATTTGACTGTTTTGCCATCATCTGAGCTGCCAACATCAGAGTTAGGGGAGCGCATCACCAGATACTTGTGGAGGTCTCCAATGCTGGAGAAGGAGAAGATCATGCTAATTGGCTGCTCTTTGGTAACAACTCCCAACAGACACACAATGTTGTGGTGCTGAAGGTGAGAGCGTCGCATAGCTTCATGTCGAAATTCCTCAGAAAGAGTAGAGTCAACTTTATCCTTCAAAGTCTTTATGGACACAACTTGTGTCTGCTCGCCAGGCGCTGTGCCGTAGAACTGACCTTTGTACACTTTGCCAAAACGGTCCTCGCCAAGCTCCTCCATAAACCGCAAAGCTGACTTGTTGATCTCTCTCATTTTGGCCTGTATGCCAAAAAAAAGACAGTCACGGTAGTGTTCATTTGACAAAGTACAATATATCAATCAAAGGCGTTTGAGCATAATGTTTGTGATACCTGGTGTTTTTGCTGAGCCAGCAGTGAGAGCTCCACATCTTGGGTAGGGGAGCTGTTGAGTTGGCAGCGAGGTGGTGTGTCATTGGACGCCTTTTGCTTATTGCGACACATATAAACCAGAAAAAAGAGACAAGCGATGATCATTGGGATGGCAAGCGCCGGGATGAGGATGAGCAGAATCTCATTTCTGGGATTTTCCGGAGGTTCTACATGGAAACAATTAGAATTCATTTAACTTACATGGATCCACATATATTGTCAGTAATATTGTGCCTAAATAAAACCAAGAAAACCAAGTAATCAAGCAATCGAGCAGAGTGCAGAAAAAAAGAGCTGAAAAAAAATGGAGACTGAAGAGAGAGCAGAAGACACACTATAGCCATGAATAAAAGAAAAAGAAAAATGTGTGCCATAGACATCAATGCAAAGTTGAAAACAGACAACGGGGCAATTAGCATTTTTTTCCTTTTTCATTTATCTAAGTATTTTTTGTCAAGGTAGTAAAGGAATAATAATGAGGAACAAAACTACTTACGACAAGGCTGAATGTCACATAGACCAACCCGGACCTGTGGGTCCAGTGTAAAGCACCAGGGGGCCTCCATCTGCCCCCCAGGATTTCGACAGAAGTTGTGCCCACCCCGTAGTTCAGGGTAGTCCTGAGATTGGTGGTGGCTATGCGGGTACTGCGCACTCCATGGTTGGCAGTGGTGCCCGGACCTTGTGACACTCACGGTGCCCTTGTAGTCTGCCCCACTTCCATTGTAGCAGCTATGGTCCGTAGGAGGGTCTACAAAATTAAATTGCGGTTACTGAGTTATTCATAGGCAGTTGCAAGTATCAACTGTGAGTTTACAACAGCACTTACATGAACCCAGTTTCTCAGCTGGGACTCCAACCCTCATGCAGGAGGCTGCTTCCGGCGTCCCGGGCCGTGGCAGCAGGTAGCAGATGGGAAGCTGAAGCTGCATTAGAATCATGGGGTTGGACCTGGCGATAGTGTACTCCTCATGGCACAGGTCGTTTTCCAAAGCCTCACACTCATCTCGACAGAGCTGACGCTTGCGAGGTCCACGGTATCCCTCATCACACAGAGGGAAGACGTAGTGGCAAAATGAAGGGATGGCATAGTTGGAGCACTGATCTGATAGGTGAGTGGAGGTGCCAATCATTGTGAGGGCAGCTAAAAAGTAGCAGTAAAAATGCATTCAGAATCAAACGTACCTAAAAATCGATAAGACATAATAAACTAATATTCAGAAATCCATACCTGTGATACGATTTTCACTCTCCCCCTGTGTCTGCAGCGACTCTACATAGATGCTCTGGTTCCCGATGAATCTAGCACAAGCAATGCCTCGATATGGCTGGCAGAAACCTTTTTCATGAGACCTACAACACAGACGTGAGAGGTAAACCTTTACAGCAGACGTATTTTTCATTGTAAGTGTAAATGTAACAAAGTTTTACAGTATCTATAAGAATTGTCAGCATAAAATGAAAAGGCAGCACAGACATACAGTATAAAGCTTCGGGAATCTGTTTGGTGGGTCATCCATGAGCTCTGTTTGTACAAAGCACCTCTCAGTTCTGACTTTAGTCTGAAGCCACTAAACAAACTCAAAGTGAGGATCATCTGCTCCACTCGACACATCCACCCGGTGAACGCTACTTTAGGGAGATTGTATTTATCGTCAGATTTGCATGTTCTTGGTAATTACATTGAGTTTTATGTGCCTGCTTTTATTCAATTCTTCCGAAGTCAATAATTGGTTCTCATGTTCTCGATTATTTGGTTTATTTGGTCGGGACAGTGCATGTTAATGAACACACATGGGTCTCATGCATGTAAACAAGCCACACCGGATTGTAGCCTTGGGCTAATTTCCATCCGTCGTCCCCCATGTGCACTCTTAAACACACTCTCATTCATCCTGGCCTATTGTACATGTTTTTAGTGGTGGAGGAAACCTACGCAGACACGGGGAGGACATGCAAACTCCACACAGAAGGGCCCCGTCCAGGTGGGAATCGAACCCTGGACCTTCTAGCTGTGAAGCACGAGTGCTAACCGCTGCGCTAATTATTTATTTATTTCTTCACAAAGGCGTCCAAAAGTGGAGACAATATTCAAAAACATGCTTGATGTTGGCCAGTAGAAAGGACTTTCAGCCGTGAATCCAGTCACTGTCACAGGATGATCAGAGAAAACATTTGGACATTTTCTTTTTGGACATGTCTTTCAAAAACGGTTTCTCTCCCATAGAGTTGTATCGGCCCCTGCCCTCACACGGAAATGGATTCTATAACGTGAACGCGACTATTGGACAATTCTGCTGATGTTTCTTATAATGAGGCTTCGCAAATTCCAAATTGTGCAGACGTGTTTCAGCCATTTCAGCAGATTCAAGACCAAGACCCAGACCCGAACCAAGACCCAGACCAAGACCCGGACCAAGACCCAGACCTGAACCAAGACGTAAATCAAGACCCGAACCAAGACCCAGACACGAAACAACACCCAGACCAGGACCCAGACCAAGACCAGGACCATACCAGGTTGCCATAGTTATCAGAACCAAAACCAGATCAAAGTAAACTACATAAACCAGGCCAAGTCCAGACCAGGTTGAAATAGTTACCAGAACTAAAACCATAACCAGGTAAACCACAGATGCCAGGCCAAGTCAAGTCCAGACCAGGTTGCCAAAGTTACCGGAACCAAAACCATATCCAGGTAAACCAAAGAAGCCAGGCCAAGTCCAGACCAGGTTGCCATAGTTACCGGAATTAAAACCATAACCAGGTAAACCAAAGAAGCCAGGCCAAGTCCAGACCAGGTTGCCATAGTTACCGGAATTAAAACCATATGCAGGTAAACTACAGAAGCCAGGCCAAGTCCAGACAAGGTTACCATAGTTACCGGAATTAAAACCATAACCAGTCAAACCAAAGAAGCCAGGCCAAGTCCAGACCAGGTTGCCATAGTTACCGGAATTAAAACCATATGCAGGTAAACTACAGAAGCCAGGCAAAGTCCAGACCAGGTTGCCATAGTTACCGGAATTAAAACCATATGCAGGTAAACTACAGAAGCCAGGCCAAGTCCAGACCAGGTTACCATAGTTGCCGGAACCAAAACCATATCCAGGTAAACCACAGAAGCCAGGCCAAGTCCAGACAAGGTTACCATAGTTGCCGGAATTAAAACCATATGCAGGTAAACTACAGAAGCCAGGCCAAGTCCAGACAAGGTTACCATAGTTACCTGAACCAAAATCATAACCAGGTAAACCAAAGAAGCCAGGCCAAATCCAGACCAGGTTGCCATAGTTACCGGAACCAAAACCATATCCAGGTAAACCACAGAAGCCAGGCCAAGTCCAGACAAGGTTACCATAGTTACCGGAATTAAAACCATAACCAGTCAAACCAAAGAAGCCAGGCCAAGTCCACACCAGGTTGCCATAGTTACCGGAACCAAAACCATATGCAGGTAAACTACAGAAGCCAGGCAAAGTCCAGACCAGGTTACCATAGTTACCTGAACCAAAATCATAACCAGGTAAACCAAAGAAGCCAGGCCAAGTCCAGACCAGGTTACCATAGTTGCCGGAATTAAAACCCTAACCAGGTAAACCAAAGAAGCCAGGCCAAGTCCAGACCAGGTTGCCATAGTTACCGGAACCAAAATCACATTTAGGCTAACCACAGAAGCCGGACCAAGTCCAGACCAGGTTGCCATAGTAATTGGAACCAAAATCAGATCGAGGCAAACCACAAAAGCCAGGCCAAGTCCAGACTAGGTTTCCATAGTTACCGGCACCAAAACCAGATCCAGGATAACCGCAGAAGCTGGACCAAGTCCAGACCAGGTTGCCATAGTTACCGAAACCCAATTATTTTAGCGGTGTGGGGAATTTCAACTGTTTCAAGGACACTTTCTATAATTTCAGGAGTTTCAAGGCTTCAACAGTTTCATGGATTTTCAGGAGTTTTAAGGACTTCGGGAGATTCATAGATTTGTCAAGTATTTTAACAGTTTCAAGGCATTTTCAAGGATTTCAAGGATTTTTCAGGTTACTTCTGCAATAGCATTATTCCGCAGTCAATAGCAATGGCTTCAGCCATTGCAAAAGTTTCTAGTTCAGACTAGTTTTGACATCCTCAAATCCACATTGCTATAAATTGCACCAACGGAGTTACAATCTAATTGACCTTAAGTGACCTGATCTCCCTCCCCTTGTTGTCTCTTTATTCACTTAAACAAAGAGCATCTGTGTTTGTGCTTGCTCTAAATGTCCATTTAAATCCAGAATTCAGATAAAATATTATAATTTTCAACATGGTTTCTCAGGGTGACTAATATGATCGTATAAACAAGACTTCAGTGAGTGTTCGCAGAAAGGACTTTTGTTTGAGGAAAATAGCAGCAGTCTCGTCTCTGCTCATGTTTAGATTTTGTATAAGCCACAGCTGTTTAGACTTTGGATCTGCTTTGTATCTATATAAAGCTTCCTTGGTGGTGTATAGATAATTTATCACAACTTGCCTGAGGTTCTTCTCCAAACATTGGCTGTTTGGGGTAAATTAATGAGGTGCAAAATATGCACAGTATGGGTATGTACACATAGCATCTTTGGATGGAGCTAGGCCATACATTTTCAAGTCACATAACTGTTGGTATAAATGCAGTTCAAGGAGAGATATTAGTAAGGTCAACACCCTGCACTTGTGTTCATATTTTAGCTGTTTCAATTAGGTCAGATAAGATATTTATTGATCTCACAATTAGGGCTGAACAATATGGACAAAATTTAATTTCTCGATATTCATGCCAGATATCTTGATATTGATACGATATAACTATGGGTTAGGTGAAAATTTGTATTAATTTTTATATTTTGAATGTTCACATCTCGATATCGATATGATAACGATATATCTTTCAGCCCTACTCACAATAGAGAAATTCACTTACATCAGGTCTCGACTTGGGCTGATTAAGAAAAGTCCCTATACAACCCTCACTACATGCTGTGCTATGTATCCCCCACAACTGCAGATGAAAGCCCCTTAAGAGGGCCACATAACTAGTCGATGTGATAAGTTCATAATAAAAACATTTTGAAGCAAAGGATATGAATCAGCATCGTT
The DNA here is from genome assembly GCA_021464625.1 of Proterorhinus semilunaris. Lineage (NCBI taxonomy): Eukaryota > Metazoa > Chordata > Actinopteri > Gobiiformes > Gobiidae > Proterorhinus > Proterorhinus semilunaris. The sequence continues at coordinate 28,979,008 of CM038343.1, read as the reverse complement.
TTCAGTTCAAAGCGGGCTTGTCCAGACCACCAGTGAGGGTCTGACTCTTGTGAGCTACGAATGAGTCAAGCCACAAGAACAAAAGCTAAACGTCCACGACCCGCTAGCATCTGCCGTAGAAGCACAGCACACATCCTCAATCAGGTCTAATTGTCAGGGCCAGACGGTGAAGGTATGACTGCTGCTATCTCACAAGTCCATGCACGTCTGTCCTTTTGGCAGGCGCACACGATACAAGAAATGTGACTTGTTGGAAATAGCATACAGCACCATTTACTGTGAATTAATTTACAACTGTAACTAAATTGAGGTGACAGTACACACACAAATAAACCACGAGATTGGCAGATTTCATTACAGAATACTAACTGGTAACTATTAAAGGCCCTGTACCTGATTCGTTTTTACAAACAATGAAAGAGGAAGCAAGTAAATGAAATTGTTTGTTGCATCCAAACTCATCCTAACTTCATAAGCACTTTTCACAACTTACAGGTAGAGTAATATATAATCTACAAGATAATATCGAAATCGTGGTTTGGAAGATATATAAAATTACTGAGATATTCATTTTTGTCTATATCTCCCACCCCTACTGGCAAGGTCCGTTTTTACCGAAATGCTAATAAACCTCCCTGCAAGTTCATGAAACTGATATGAATCCTTTATAATTAGATGCACAGTATTTTTTCAATATACTTAGTGGAAGAATTTGTTTCCCCTCCTGCAGTATATTGCAAAAATACTGTGCATCACGTTTGGGCCTTTTTTTTGTTTCTTTCTTTTATTTCACTTACGATTCATCTGGGCCATGAGTGGGCATGAGGCCTGTGAATAAAAAAACAAAACAAAATAAGTTTACAATTACTTACAGCAGTAATGACAGAAAGGCACTGCAGTAAGGAATACACACCAAGCTTGACGTAGAGAACCCCGGTGGCAGTGATAGACTTCTGGGAGTTTGAGGCCACACACTGGTAGTAGCCGGTATCTGTGGTGTCCAGGTCTTGTATTCGAAGCTTGGACCCAGACTCGGATTTGCGGATGGTGATGCGCCCCTGTTCTTGGACTACGGGAGCATCGTTCTTCAGCCAGCGGATTGTGGGGCGAGGATTCCCAGACACTTTACACTGCAGCATCGCTGTCTGGCCCTGGAAATGGGTGATGTTGTTCACTGGCTCCAAGAACTCCAGGTAATTACCTGTAAAAATACAATATGCATTGGGTACCAAAGTAGTAAAAACTAAACATACATTATTAAGTATGGAGGATAAAAAAAAAAACTGTTAATACTACAACTGCTGCTATTTCTGCAATAACACTACTTCTGCTAATCCTCCTTTTGTTACTACGTCTAAAACAACAGTAATTAAGTAAGTCTGAGGTGTGTGATCACTGCCAGTGCCAAGCAGATCTTTACAGTAATTTTGGAAATGTTTAATAAATACATTAGTGTCTTAGAACAGTCAGCAGTGAATCCCAGTTCTTTTGATTGACCAGAAACTTCACCCACCTAACCCCCACCCTCTTGGACAGAGCCCATAGGAGCCAATGGGCCACTGAGAGGACCCCACTATGGGCTTTCCGAAAATATAGTTTATGGTACCTGCAAAAGCATAATGTTTTCTTATCGATTATTCACCCAGTGAGCATTTATAAAAACTGACAAATTTCGATTAGACAATTTCTTCTGGCAATTTCCAATTTTGTAATTTTTATTACTGCACAGTCTAAAAAGGCCCAGAGACTTCTAGAAAATTATTTTCTTTTAAGTTTGACGAACATTACGCACAACTTCTCCAACTGTTGTGATGTGTGAAGCACCTGCTCCCTAAGTGCTACTGACCACCACAATTGACAATTTTATTCTTGCGTGTTCTATTCTTGAATGTGCATACGGTGGATCAGGATCAGGTATTGCCTGCATGCTATATTGAATGTTTCAAGTTTACAGATAATACTACTTTTTTATATTGTTACTGCTTAATGTATTTCCGATGATATAGACCAATGTTTTGCTAAGTTAAATGGTTCTATTTGTATTTCTGTATCCTTAAACCTGGCACCCCTGTCGACTCAAAACGTTGCATTTCTATTAACCACTAACCCCCCGCCTTAACCGGGCGCATTTTCTCCAGTTCGGCTTCTTCTCGACTGGAGCTTACAGCCTATAGGCCAGAGTAACGCTTCATTCGAAAGCTAAGACCTACAAAACTGATCATTACTTTTTTGTCATTTATTGTTGCTTTTTTCATCTCTTTTTTCCCTTCCCTTTTTGATGCTTTTTTATTGTGTTTGTCACATTTTAGTTGTGTTTTCTGTTGCTCCTTTGTTGCTCTTTTGTTGCTTCTTTGTCGCGTTTTGTCACTCTTTTTTGCTTTTTCATAACTTTTCATCATATTTTTGTCGCTGTTTTGATGTTTTGTTCAAGAAGCTTTTAGATTTGGGTAAAGCCAAACTGGAGAAAGTGTGCTCGGTCCACGTGGGGTTAAGAGGTTAATAAACGTTCTGCAAGGATTGATGGTGTGTGCGACTTTCTTTATGTAACAGCTTTAGCCTCTATCTTAATTGATGTGCAAAGCCTCCTGCCTTTTTATTTTTTTACCAACACCAAAACACGATTTCTTCACATAGTCCACAGATAAAAGCCTAATTAAAGAACTGTACCAGTATAAGCTTTAGTATCTTTCCACTACAGCAGAGCTAAAAGTCAGTGAGCTACATAAACAATATCTTAGAAGGAGGCAAAGGGCTTTAATGCCACATCTGAATCTTGACAGAAGGAAATTAAATTATGCAGCCCAAAACTAAACTCTTTTCTAAAATTGATCCTTAGAGACAAACAAACATTGAGCGTGTGTGGAAATCAACAAACCCACCAATGTCCTGACAACTGGAAACCAGCTCCGCCAAAGAGTCTGCTCAACACAGATGTGAAATTACTTGCTGTGATTCTGATTCAGCAGAGACTCATACACTTTTAAATATGTTTTGTGTTGTTTTTTCTTGTTACAGTATTATTATCTAAGCTCTAGTCATCTTTTTGAACTTTTTTATTGTAAAGACACAGTGAGCCAGATCCTATGCCTGGCGCAAGGACATTGCAAACTCTAAATGGTTATTTTCCAAGTGGCGCAGAAGAGGTTGACTGAGGCGTGGTTTATTACAAGCAGCACTGAGAGCTCATTCATTTCCTTGTTTACATCGCTTTGCCTTGTGTTCTCCCTTAAAGGGACTAGATGCAAGTTGGTCATTTTATATTCACTACAGCCACCTTCTTATGCGTAACTGCAGTCTCTATATTAAGCTCGTGCATGACAGAAATTCGGACCCGAATTAACACCTTTTTGAGTGACAGTGCAGGATTTTAGAGGCAGTTGTGGTGAATAGGTCTGGGCTCATTCTACACATTAGGACATTGCTGGAACATGTAGAGGGACGCACATACTTTATTTATTTTATTTATTTATTTGAACAGGGACAGTGTACAATATACATTAGCCTCAGAAAGGAGAGATGCATTGTACCAGGTTATAGCACTTGTGCTAATTTCCACCTGCAGTCCCTGGGCCTATTGTACATGTTTTTAGTGGTAGGGGAAACCGGAGTACCCGGAGGAAACCTACGCAGACACGGGGAGAACATGCAAACTCCACACAGAAAGGCCCCGTCCAGGTGGGAATCGAACCTGGAATCTAGCTGTGAAGCACGAGCGCTAACCGCTGTGCTACCGTGCCGCCCTTAATTACTTAATTTTAAGTGTTTAAACTCCGTATAGTCCCTTTAAGTATTATAGGCTCTCACAGGTCCAACTAAAAACTTTATTAACCCTATTGTGAGCTAAACAATGCTCGCGTCCCGAGAGAAAGAGATGTCGCCTACAGCCGGTCTTGCTGTGGCGTGGATCGGCACTCACTCGACCGTAATTGCGTTAACGTGACCAAAAAAAAAGCACATGTTCACCCCCACTCCCCGACAACCCCTCTCCCTCGCCCCTTCCCGGCCGCGGAGTCTGGTTGGAGGAAAAAGGCTGCTGTACATAACATCGCCATTGGTTATGGGTGTTTCTCCACCCCACGAACTTCCCACTTAAATTCGCTTTGTCTGGAGTGGCAAGATCTGAAAGTATGCTATAGTCTGCATTTTGAAACAGAAGATCGGACCCAGCGACCCTTAATTAAAAAGTATGTCTGATTGTTTCTTTCTTAAGAGCTTTGTATTTCTTTTGCTTAAATTACTCACAGGTCCACCCCAATGATGAAGACTTTTATAATGTCATATACTATCATGCATTATCCTGCGAAAAGGATTTTATTTACATGACTACCTGAGCCTTTGCATCCGCCTTTGTCATTTCATATTCAACCCCATCTCACTTTAAGCAGGGTTATTTGTCATCTTAAACAACAGCTTTGGACTTCAAATTACCCCCTGTCTGTTTCCTAAACCTTGCAGGTAAATCTCTTATTCCAGAGAGCTCAGTAAATGCCAAGTAAAGGTAGTAAATGTGTTCCCCATAAGGACAGAGACATTAATCAAAACTGACAGGTCTCTGTACCCGTATTAGTCTTTGGGTGAACAGAACACTAAGCAGGGATTCAGGAGGACGTAGTATTTCTTCCTCTCATGCTATTAATTATGTCTGTTTCAGAAAACGTGATGTTTGCTATTCAACGTGAAACATATATTCCAAATCTTATGCTGGGCTGGCTGCATGTAAGTCTGTCAAATATTGAACTCTAAGTTTATGGGTGATCTAAAGGCCCAACCCCAATTACATGCTTGAAAATTCATATACCTGAAGGAAGATGGCTGGAGCTTGAAATAACCCCTTTAAAGTACAACATGCCGCAGCACAGTTACACTTTATAGATGACCATAATTAACAGGCAAAGGCAAATTAGAACATGGGGGAGCGTCAACCGAGTCACCTAGTTCACAAACGTTTCGGGCCGCGACCCCCAAAATGACCATACAAACAATCTGGGACCCCCACTGTGAAAACAAAATAATAATAATAAAGATATCAAGCAAAAAACATTGAACATTTCATTATGTATTTACATTATTTACATTGTCATAAATCTGTTTCAATTAAGACTTATATGCAAATACACCATTATCTGTTTTTAATCAACTTGGGACCCCCAGCTTAGTGCTCGTGACCTCTTTGGGGGATTCCTAACCCCCATTTTTGGGACCACTGATCTGGTCCACAGTCACATAAATCATCAGACAAAAACAACCCACCCACTGCACCTAAAAAACTAAAACAACAATTTAAACAAAGTCTGTGATCAGGTCCGGTCGAGTCGAAGTTTTGACACATTTCTGTGTTCCATGATTCTGTTCATAAATCATGTTTAGTTTTTGCCTGGCTCTGCCATACTATTCCCTGTCCATTCCACACAGGGAAGTTAGTCTGGTCACGGAGCAATTGGAGCAGTTGGAACGGGCCTAACGCGCACAGATTGTCAGTGAAATAAACCAATTAGGAATTAGCGGACATGACGACAGCTGTAGTCCAACTCACAAAATATGAACTGAATATAAACTCAGGCCAAATCCTCGACTACTTCATCCATGATTAGTTTTGGCTAATGTTAAGGTTAATTGAAACTAACACAACGTAGTGGCGCAGCGAGTGACGTAACCTTGTCAATTCTTTGTGACGGTCGTGACTGGTTCGGCCTTAGTATGTCCAGACCCAACTTCTTTCGCGCAGAAAAGAAGTGGGTGCGGTTTATCAGGCTAGTTTAGTTTAGCTCCATTTATTCTGCAAACTCAGATTATTTCCAACATAAATAAATGGTATATATCTCTTTAAACACCTAAAACAGGCATATCACGAGAGATTAATTAATAATGGATAAAAATAGCCCATGACAGATTTTTTATGACCCCGTCCAGCAAAATAACAGAGAGAAATGATTCCAAACGAAACCACTGGTAACAGTTCAAAGTAATTTGGTTTTCCTCTGATTGATTACAAGGTTTTCTCCGGTCCATGCTTATTTCAGTTTGCATTGGTACAGTATTTGGTATTATCCTGAACATAACATTCCTCCGGATTGGGAGAAGCAGGATTATTTCTGTGAGAGATGCTCTTCGCTATTTCATCCTTCAACAGCTTAGTCACAGCGAGGTTCACAGAGTTACCAGTATTTTGTTTACCTGACGTTCTTGCAAGTCTCAGCATTAAACATTTGTTTTAAAAGCATTTGTGTTTGAAGAGTCATGGTACCACAGTAATCATCAGAGAGTAGTACATTTGGGTTTAGGAACTGATTAGAGATCCAGGCAGCAGTGAGTGTTGCTGACAGGGGATTAAAAGATCCTGGATAAATGACCTTAAGTAATGGAAAAAGAAAATCCACAAACTGCAAAAGAAAGAAAGAAAAAAAAAACACAAAGGTAACACAACAAAAGTTAACAGGCCACTGCTGAGCGGGCCGCGGTCCAGTCGGACTCCCACAGGAAAATACACAGCTCTGTTTCCTCTCTCAGCACAAGGCACTGGCCGCTCACCAGCTCTTAATTTGAACAAGTCTTCTTTAAACAAAGTCAGACACAAACACAGTGGCATTGTTAAACTTTTTATCTTTTACCTATGCCAGTCATTTCATTTGCTGCATGTCATTTCTACATGAGGTCTAGTATTTAACCTACTTCGCATGGGCCTCAACAACAAAGAGATAAGCGGGTATACACGACAATGCAATAGTGCGTTGATGGGACGTCTAGCATGAGGAGAAGCAGGACTGTTTGGACATTTTGACATCAGACAGAAACGTCTGCTATGATTAATGTTCTATTCTGTTAGTCGATTACTGTATAAGGGAATAGTGTTTGTCAGAGCTCAGCCGACACAGCCAAGTACCCAGCGTTTAGTGCCACCTCGAGCCACTGCCAGGATCTCGTAGTCTTTCTTTATTAACTTAGTGGCGGTACTGTTGCTTAGGCCTGTCACAGTAGTGTGCGACATATTGCTGTAGATACTACTGCGATATATGTACTTAACTATAGTATACATTTAACACATGAACTGCAATACATTTGAAGTACAGTAAAACACAATCTAATTTATTGTTCAACTCTCTATGTTTTAGTTTTGATCACTGGCTATTCACTCATAGATTAATTACAGTGGATTAAATATTGATTGAGCTAATATTCCAGAAGTTCAACCTAAGTATCCACAATATGTTCAGGTTTGGACCTAGTCAAACTGGTGTGGGGAGCCATTATGTCCATATTCATTATGACACAGCAGGTTAGAAAGTATACAGTAAAGATGCAACTTTACTGAAATAGCAAGTCATAATAGTATTCTTATCAACCGAGTGCCTCCTTGTACGGTACAACACAAGCCACCCGCATCGTGCATCCTGGACCCACTTCCACTGATCCGCAGGGACGCATGGTCAAAAGCCAAACTACTTTGAGCCTGGCAAAAGACTTTTGTAAATGCATGACTGTCTCAGATATCAAGGCTGAAGAGCTTGATTGATTAGTGCTATCCCCAAGAGATAAGGGTAATGAAAAGCAGCCTTCTCTCAAAGCCAGCGGCTCTGGCTCGGCTGCCAATTCATGCTCCACTCTAAGCATCGGCTTGTTTGCCCAAGAAATAAGAGCGGAGAAGGTGTAGGAGAATGACAGGCAAAACACTGGGGTCACGGTTAACAAGCCGCCTCGATGTGCCCTGTGTCATTCACGTTACATACAAACACTAGAGCAAAAATTAGTGTAACCGTTCTATATAGGTCAAAAGCAGCGTGGTGGTGCATTCAAATGCTGATGAGAAGTGACATCTGAGATACATACGCTGCTGTGGGAATCTTATTAAACCCACAAAACACACATGAGGCAGAGCAGAGGTGAGAGATCGTGTGAAAAGGGCTGGTTGGATCTTCTGCCAGCTGTGTACTATATGCTGTTTACATTTGTGTTTGTCCTGGGCGCTAATGCAACCACCAACATCCACCAAGTACTGCAGAGCTATGTCCGACTGTCAGCGCCACTACATGAGATAGAAGGACAAGATATAAAGCTGTGTTGTAACGTATCTGTCAGAGGTAAACATGAGCACAAGAGGTGCGTCTGAAAAAGATCAGTCTTGCGTTTAAATACTCATTGGCTTTTTTGCTAAAACAAAAAAAATTGTGAATTTAAAAAAAGGTGAATTAGTGAATTAGTACAGCAGGAGTTTGTTTTATAGCAGGCAGACTTTTTCGCATGGGCAGTGGATGGAGGGCCGAGCCTCTACACAGTTATTAAGACCCACTGAACTAATACTAACATGATACATCAGACCTAAAAAAAAGGGGTGGCCCTCCATCAGGGAATATTTAAGGAATTGACAACATTTCAGTATTTTTGGAGCATTATAACAGGTGTTCAGACCTCTGTTGTGTGCATTCATATTCTCAAAATCAGGGTGATTTTTTTTTTGCTCATCAAGGTGGCGGCGCTCATGCCAGAAGCAGCGGCCTGGCTCTCTCACGGCTGTCTATGCATATGACACTGTCCCCCTTTTGGTCTGACGCTGCCTTCCTCTGAACTATGGTGTGAACTGCTTGGGTAGGTTTAGTACCTATGATCCCTGATAGGATCTGCTGCAATAAGACTTACTAACATCTTTCTTTTATAATATATGTACTGGTATTTTCTTTTTGTAACATCCACCTACGACCTGGCATGCAGATTATTAACAAGGCTATAATCTGGCCAATATGAAATGAGTAAATAAATAAATAATCCATGCTTGTAGGATAAATAGTACGGAAAACATTAACAGAGGCTGTATGGGAGAAAAGAGCGGTTTTACATACAAGCAGAAATGCAGCTCTTTCAAGACGATTGAAACCAAAAATGCCTATTGTACCATTTAATTTCCTCAGCTGCTGCTAAACAGTCCCCGCTGTCGCAATAGCCCTGAAGCTTTCCCTTAAATTATCGCATGATTGATGTTCAAGACCTTGGAGAATGGACACCCACCAAGCTGTGCGCTGAAACTTTGCAGAGACGCACCAACTGTGCAGCCAGACATTTTGATTGGAGGTGAACAATTGACAACAGTAGCTTACACACAGATATAGCAGTTGTGGGTCTCTTAATTTAACAGCTGTGTTTTGTGGGGAAACGGGGCATTTGTAGTGAGCAGTTTTCAGTAGTAGGTAAATATACGTTGCCAGTGCTGCGAGTATTAGTGACAACAGAACAGTGTCTGTGTGAGACCAAACCCAAATAAACAGAGCACGTTCGTGGAAATGTAGTAACGTGTGGCACAGTGCAACAGTGTGGCTCACTGCTGTCGGGGGAAAACAATGGGTCTCTCTATGGCACAGACCTTAGGAACGTCTTTGTATATAGCCTTACACTGATAGAGAGACACCTATACCAAACATTAAAGACTGTATAAACATAGCCCTGTTAATCAAATGTAAAATACTGTTATTAACAAAATAAAGTGTAAAACAGGGTTATGTGTAAAAAGTTGATATAACATTTACAAAAAAACATTCTTAGAGTGCAGGCGCTGGGAGTTACAAAAAGACAAGGATTCACTGAGTCTTAATTGCTTCTGTTCATAATGCACAAAACAAAGAGGGGCTCCACGCATCGAATATGAAAGAAGGCGAAACTGGCTTGAACCCAAATACAGTGATTCACATGTACATGCGTTACATACGTCTCTTGCTACGTTACCACGTCACAAAGTGGTCCTGGTCTGACTGGAAAGTACTACGCCCAGAGCAGGAGCTGAACCAGTCCCTCTAAAAGCAGCGGAGCATTTATTCCTTTTCGAAAGTGCATTAAAAAGGAGGTGGGACTGAAACAACACCAGGAACAGCAAAATGTATCTGCTGTGCAAAATCTGAAGAATCAGAATCTGACTTGTTTTTTATTGCCATTGTTAATGAACATGTTCACAAAGTAGGATTTTTTTTTTTCGTTCAATCGTGCAACATGAAACATAACACATTTAAACAATAAGCTGGATTTAAGGAGGTTTTATGTGCTCAGCCAGAGAGCAAGATTAGCTTAGCCTGGTGTAAAAGATGAAAGCAGAGGAGGATCAGACTTAGCTTGGTTCTGTCAAAATTCACGGGAGCTATAAAACTCCTCAATGCTGCATACAAAGGCAGACATGGGATGAGGACAGCGTGATCCCGTTAAAGAATGCAAAATTATCTCTTGACAGGTTACATACCTAAGAAACGCTAAAATTATCATTCCTCACCTTCAGCTGTAGGTGCTGCTCCACTCTGGGCCTCGGCCAAACCCTCAGGCTCCACGGACACAGCCAGATCAGCTGCAAAAAGAAACAACAATCAAAGTTCACTAATGGAGGAACGTCCAAAGTGACCAAGAACATCAGCTGAAGACCTGTTTCTATTTATGAAACCGCCTCATCGCCGCATCATCCAATTCATTTTAAAATTATAAAATTATAACTCGTTCTTAAAAAAATAATAATCATCATTTAAAAAGACTTTTCTGCTGCAAAGCACAATGCACATTCTTGGAGTTGTTCGAGGAATAAGCGTAATAGATACCCTGGCTGTTCTTTGTGATTGGGGCTGGTGCTCTCTGAAAGTTAATCAGGACCAGGCTCATGTGCCAATGGACACAACGTATGGCTCGACTTTTAGCTCGACTTGACTTGGCGCGGGCTCCTGTCTTCTTTATGATACAGCCCATGTGCCCCACAGATGTGGGTGATGGAGGAAATTGGCGGTGCCAAAGACTTGAATGAACAAAACCATATGACATTCCAAGCTGTAGCCACACTTCCCTCTGTATGGACCATGTACTACTATTACATCCTTTATTTGCACTTCATAGACCGAATTAGAAGTCATCCCTTTATCTGCTTTGTCAAGACTAGCCCAGTCTTGTTTGACATAGCTCTGAAAATTATAACATGGTATTTAGGCTGCAACCAACCATGACCAGTCTGCACTTTTAAACAGCCTTCCAGTTAGGTTTGAATAAGGCAGAAGCATCAGAAAACACCATGATTTTACCCTTGGTCGTCCAGTTACAGCAACCACCATCTGTTATAAATCTGCTGTGTAACCTCAGACATAAAAGTAAGACGGTTGTGTTTTTCAACATCCTAAACATGAACCAGAAGATAGAGAATATACTGTGTATTGTTTTGTGATATATTGTACCCCTGTGTGAGCCTATCCTGTGAGACTGCAGTAGAAAAGTAGCTTTTGGCTACAATAAAAACAGGACAGTTGGGATCGTGCGTTTCTCTGTTTAATGCAGCTCTGTTCAAACAGAGACGGAGTGAGTGACTGACAGGTGGATATAACCAATCACAGTGAAGTGTGAACTATCAGAAGAAGCAGACAGCTTCAAGCCTTTTACAAACGCGTTCAGACGGCAGACGGCTCATTCGAAAAAAACAAAGCTGCTTATTTGTCCACAGTCCAAGCCAAAGGAGATACAACTCAGCACTAGGCCTCACTCGGCCTAGTGCTGAGTGAGGGCTTAGAAAAGGCAATGCTCCACAGCTGGAGCCTCTCTCTCCTTTAAGAGGAGCTCCTCATAAAACCCCGTGCACTCCTCCACCCGTTTGTGCTCCACTTTTCTCTGTGTTATGTGGGTTATTGTGGGCGCTAGATCAGAGATGTTTGGGGAAAATGTCAGCGCGTATATCGCCTTGAGTAAGCGCCCCTTCGCTATTAAAGCGTCATGCCCGACTCCTCTCAGTTACTTTTTAAAGACAATAAAATGACGAGTACATGAATCGTGATACATAGTTAATTATTGTCACACAGGGTTGAGGTAAAATTTATGTTTTTTTTTATTCTTGTACATATTTTGTATTCTTGTATATCATCAAACCTAGCATTTGTTTAGTCCCGGGATCAGTGTTTTTGCATCAATGTACAAAAAATACTTTTTCCACAGCACTCGTCTTAGCAATAATGAAAATCCTTATCATTTGGAATAGGCTACAAAAAATCAACAAAACATACTATTTTTGTGAACTAAATGAAATCTTTGCTATCTACTGTAGGCCCTACACTTCACCTTACACTGTTCCACTGCTAAGTTTGTTACCTTGGCCTTGCTGCCTGCGTCACATCGGGCCGAGATTGATTACAACCGTCCACAAACTCGCAAAATGAGGGATTGTTGGGATGCGTTTTGCTCCCTGGCTCAATGCAACTTCTGGTTCGCACATTCCAACTGGCTGCTGCCTCTGCCATGAAAGAGCCCATTGAGCGCTAAGAGGCCAGGCCATGGATCCATCTACTGGGGTTTGGACTGAGGGCCTTCTGGCACACCTCAACAGTTTCCTTCCCTCTCCTGCTGAAATGTCTAAGAGAGCACAGGCGATTCGTCTAGAGTCTACACATCACTGCGATTTTCTCTCTCTCTCCCCTCCCCTTTTCTAGTGAAGTTTATCTTTGAGGTCTGTCCACCTCTCCACTGAAACTGCTCTCCAATGTATGCAAAAATGCCTGTATTCTCAGGCTACTCTCAGGAACATGGATGACGTAGGCAAAGATAAACCGCAATGCGGAGAAGCGAACCGCAGGGCAGGAAACATGACTGAAAGCTAAACCAGAGCTACTCCTTTCTGAGCAATGGTGAGCGAGAGGTTAATGGACTGCCTTTAAATCCACAAGGAGTCATGACGTTCTCGGATCAACTGTGTGCTTAAGTTAATGATGCACAGGTTTATTAGACTGTGCATTTGGAGGACTGGACATGGCAGTACCAGTAGTAGTAAATTATGTGTTTTCTTGACCCTATTTTTATGTAACAATTGCAGTGGGAGGTAGATTTACACTGACTGTCTCCAAGGGACATCATTATCTTTAGTGTTGGGGCGGCACAATTTTGGACGACACAAAACAAATACTGTTTGTAGTTTTTACTGACACGCACAGCGATTGCAATTAGATTTGTGGTTTATGATTAAAATCAGGACCCATTTGACAGTGTGCATTTTTAGTCACGTAGAGTAACATAAACATTTGAGAGAAGCCTAGAATATTAGGTCTGAATGTCAAGTACCAGAATCCCCATGTCATAACATCACATCAGTCATTAACAAATTATACTGACTACAATGATCTAGAAATATTCTTTAGTCAGTATTTAGCCAAGGCTTGCTCTGTTTTATCTGCTCATCTGCCACTTGCACTGCTGCAGCTTAAGCCCTGTATACTCTAAATGTTGCAGAGCGCACCGGGGCCACACATTATCTGCCCGGTCTAAAATGTCAAGTCCTGGTCAAGCTTTCTTTTCTACATATCCAGTACAAACCACACTGTGAGCTTTCTCTGTCTGTGTCACCGGCTGCAGCTCAGTTTTCTGCTTTGGGGTTTAAAGAAGCCCTCCTCAATTACACAGATAGGGCTTTCCTTTAAGAAATGTGCCCTGTTTCAAATGGCTGCATCATGTAAGCAGAAATAAGCCATTAGCAGCAAGCTTGTTCAAAGGGTTCTAGTAATGGCTGAAGAGTAATTTATTTGGAGCTTGGAGAAGAGCCACTGCTCCAACACAACAAAAAGTCTCGAACATCTGTTTGCCATGTCCCCTGACATGTCCCGCCAAGATGAGGCTCCCAGAGGACAAATGCGACAGGTCATCTATATCTCTCGACTGACCAGGGAAGATAAGCCTCTGCTGAGACACCACAGTAAACACGACATTACGCTGAGAGGTTTATTATAAATGATTTGTGATGATAAAAGAAGGACAAACCAAAGGCACACTGCTGGGAGACGTACCACAAGTTAAACTATTACTACTAATATTAATGTAAGTTGAATTTACAAGCGCTTCCCACGACTATCCAGTTCAGCATTAGGACTGGGTATTTTTTATGGACAGGAAGTAACTCATATTTCTTCGTGACAGATTGCTGCTGTGTGTGTTTTAGTTTTTTTGTTTTGGTAGTCAATTCCACATACAGCAGTAGCAGTAGCATCCTTAAGGGTCTGCACTACTTTAAAACTTTACACTTATTAAATAAATATGACCAAATTGCTCTTCTGGGATAATACAGACTCTTTAACGCTTGCTGCTTTACAGTTGAAGATAATGACTTAAGATTTAATATAATAACATACTGTTCAGGTACTGTGTAAACTGTGTATCATTTAAGGCTGGCATCAGCAAACAACAACAGAAGTAATTCCCAGAACCTATTCCTTGCACATTCTCTTCAGGTACCCAGGATTTCCGCGGGGCATAAAAAAGCATTAACAATCATTGAATTATTTTAGCCAAAATTAAGGCCTTAAACGGTCATTGAAAAGCATTAAATAGGATTCAAATTAGCATTAAATCTACATTTCTTAGAAAATATAGTTATTCCTTTGAGGCAGAACCCTCTCAAGGACAGTGCTCAACAATGTTTACTGCGGGCATTTGTCAGAAACACAAAAGCTATGGTCCAAAACAAAGCCAGCACCAGTTTTGACACAATCTTTTTCTCAAAAGTTTCCCGTTTTGTCCAGACTGGTTTTGAATATCAAAATATCGTTCTTCTGTCCTGTTTACCAATCTTACGAAAGGAAATATGCCAAGATCTTTTTATATTTGTGGCATTAAAAATATAGTGTTTAGGCATTTAAAAGCATTACATTTGACTTGCTGTCCCCTGTAGAAACCCTGGGTACCATCATGCCCATGACTTCTCCTGCAGCTGGAGCAATGAGAGCCTCATTTGTAACAGACAGCTACTTTCACATAAGCTACGAAATGTCCACAATCCGTCTCTTTGGGTTTTCATCAAGAAGGTGGCGACAGACATTTTGAGAAGTGCTTTGTCCACGCACATTTTAATGCTATGATACGAAGCCTTCTTGTTGAGATCAAAATGTCTCACCTTTATACTTAATATGAAGTGAAAGCTCTAATCCCAAACTGAACTAGAATAGCAGACGAACAAGCAGTCGAGAAGAGGACTGCCCTTCCATAAACTAAAACGACTTTCTAATTTGAAGGAGAAGCCATTTTTACCACCACCACAAGTGAGAGACGTCTGGTCAGTTGGGTAACTACGGGGGGGGGGTGGCCAAAATCAGACAAGGAAAAAATGAGAACGGAAATCCTGAATTAATAGTCTCCCAAGTCGCTTAAGACGGAGATGGAAAGTCTGGATGTGATGGAATGTGGTGTTACCAAGTCGTCAGGCTCGTCCTGTCCAAAACTTAACTTTATTGTCCCAGGGTCAAGTTATAACTCACTATAAAACAAAAGAGGGTCAATGTAATTACCTGGGGAAACTGCCCCAAGCAACAATGATTCAAAAGTACCAACAACAGCAAAAGGTTAGCCATAAAGTTCCTTATTAAGTGAAATTTGACCTGAAAAAGTGCTACAAGAAGCCACTTAAAATAATGTATATATATATATATATATATATATATATATATATATATATATATATATAAAGAGCAGAGGAAAGCCGTGGTGGTTGACATAGCGACTTCATCATCAGGAAAAAGGAACACGAGAAACTAGAGAAATATCAGGGGCTCAGAGAAGAGCTAGAAAAGGCCTGGAGGGTGAAGGTGTCAGTGGTGCCTGTGGTCGTTGGGGCACTCGGGCAGTGACCCCCAAACTGGAGGAGTGGCTACAGCAGATCCCAGGAAACATCAGACAACTCAGTCCAGAAAAGTGCAGTTAGGGGAACTGCAAAGATACTGCGCAGAACCCTCAAGCTCCCAGGCCTCTGGTAGAGGACCTGAGCTTAGAGGAAAAAGAGACCGCCCGTGGAGGGTGAGGAAGAGGTTTTTTGTAAATATATATATATATATATATATATATATATATATATATATATATATATATATATAATGTAGTATTGCACAATCTGAATAAAAGAAAGCTCTGTGCAGCTGCAAAGTGTTGGTTCAGAGGTTTTCAGATGCAATCCTCTTCTTCATACAAATGGAAACTATTGCTAAGAGTGACAAATGATAATGTGTGATTGTCCCAAACAAGTCAAATAGCTATCTGGTTTACTAATCCTATGCGTGTTCAGGGTTTTACACACACACATCTTTCTGGACGCTTCTCCTGCACAAAAACAATGACATTGAGACTAATACGATCGGAAAAATGTCTGCACTAAATGTGTGCAAACAACAGGCGAGTGAAAATAACAATAGCCACTTTGTGTCATGAGATTTTGTGTCACCCATTTAACAGACATACCAGATTTTCACTGGGTTATGTACGCTATGCAAACCTTACATAACATACTGTTGCTCATAATCAGGCCATACTATTTTTTACCTTTAATCTTAAAACCAATGTGTTAGAGGTAGTTTGGAGAGGTGGCCTCAGTATAGTAACAGTTTCCTTCAATAGAATTCGGGCCAAAACTGCACAATTGCAAGTTTCACCCCTCAGTGATTTTACGATAGGCTGTGGCCTCTTGCGATATGGATAATGTTGCGGCCCTGAAACTACAAAGGTCAAAGCCGTTACCCTAAGCAAAGCAAACCATGCACAGAACTGACAATGCGCCCGTGCCACTAATCGTAAAATGAATGTAAGAAGTGAGCTTCGCCGTGATAATGTGGTAAGATGGTATCTGTTGCCTACAGTGGAATTTCCCTCTGGCCGGCTCTGATACTATCTTCCACCCTGTAAGCCCCCAATCTCCAGGGCAGCGCTTGCCTGGTAACCCCATCCCCGTGACTGAGTTAAAACAACAATGGCCATCTCATAAAAAGCGTAGCCACTTCCCTTCAAATATTTGACCATTTGGAGGCTCAAAGACAAGACAATAAATGTGAGGGGCAAGGTTGTGATGGGAGGATGAGCTGAGTCATTTGCACTTTACTGCCCCCTCCACCCCCGCCGCCACCATAACAACAGGAGAAAAGCTGGAGATTGCCCTGCAAATGTAATATAAGTAACGTGATTAGATCATTTATCATCTTCACAGCTTGACTTCTTTAATGTGTGCACAAGGAAGACTAAAAAATATTATAAGTGTGAATCATCTCATATGCTCTTAACCGTAAGCAGCAGTGTATGTCAAAACAGGTTTGCCTTTTAGCAAAATGGACAACTCTAAATTTCCGTGTGCTTGTTGGCTTGTGGACTATGATTAAGAAAGCATCTGCAAGAGGAAGGGGGAGAGGCTATTAGTTTGACAAGCCTGCTGTTAACATATTTCCACAGCCGTCTGCAGGAGGCTTTTATAGGAGCTGTCCCTCCTCATGACGAGAGTTCACTCTGTCTGACCACCTCCTCTGTCTCCACTGCAGATCTGCATATTATTCTAGGAGTCTTATCCAAAGACACAGTTGGTGATAATAAAATAATCAGTGAATGGACAGCTGATATTAGCAATAACCACAGTCCTTTGAACAGCAGCGTTCAGCTGTTTCTAAGCTATTTTGACTTGTATGTTATTACCATGACAGGTGATGAATAAACCAGCATTGGTAAGAGCTTCCTGGAGTAGGAGGGGAAAGGTGGGTGTGGCCTAAGTCACAGTGGAGACAGAAAGATAACTCCTTAAAAATGTGTCAATTAAACAGAAGAAACCAAAATAACACCACCAGGTATGTATTTAATTAGGGAACAATGGTGGATTCCTCAAAAAAGAATTTTGCATATTCAAAGCCCCTACAGTGGTTCTGAAGAGGGGACATGTACATGTTTAGAGATGATAATTGATTTAGCTGGGAAATGTGCGTGGATTAACAAATACACATCAATGCAAGAAAGGCCCTGCAAAGACGGTTACACAGGTTAGGAAGTATGCACAATAAAACATGAGAACACATCCTGGGACGCTTTAACAGGATAATTATGAGCAGACTGAGGAGCGCAGCCTGTGGCTCTGAGCATGCGATCGTCCAAACACACCATTAGAGCCACATGTTTGAATCAGCGCAGATTAAAAACACCACACAGTGTTTTGCCATTCTCTTTTTCTAGGAAAAGCTGCATCATCCACAATAGCACTTAAGATACTGTAGCTTGACCAAACGACACAAGTTACTGCTTACTTTTGACCTTTGCTGGGTGGAGCCATCCATGAAGCCAAAGACTACACAATTTATGTAACCCAGTTCAAGAGGTGGCCCTAACCAAACAACTGATAAAACCAGCCAGCACAAACCGAAGAGAAGAGTGTCAAAGCAGAAACGAGTGTTGTCTGCCCCTCGTCTACCCACGCAATGCACTGTTAGGGGAAACTTTTAATCTTTTCCTGTCCATTTGGTAGGAATGTCTACACTTTTTTATTTATTTGACTGGACAGTATAACATCAAACGGAGGCGAGTACCAGAGAGAGACTTTCAGTAAAGTATTGTAGCCAAAACTCAAACTCACAAATAAAAATGTACATGTGGAGCGAACACATTCCTTTGCCAATACAGTACACAATTTGGTACTTCTTATAAAACTGTAAACCAGGCAAAGACAAGTACAGGGGACCATCTTTAGATTCTTCTTCTGTCTTCCATCACTCAATAAAAAAAATGAAGTGAAGACAATGCTACAAGATCTGTTTTTGTGCTGTGTTTACAACATATTCAGGTGAGAAAGGTCAGGTACCCAGCTTTAACATATATAAACGTTTACCGGGAAACAATCAAACAAATGGCAAAAACGTACTCTTCACAATATCGTGTTTAAGTATTGCACTGATTCAACATTTCTCACAGATTTATTTTGTGAAAATGTAATTTCAAGGGGAATTTTCTCAAAATGCATTTTTCACATAATGGTGAAATATCTCCACATTAGTAGCACTTACAGACTAGGACTGAACAATATTTTTAAGGTATTTTTCAATATCTAATTCCTAGCCTGATTTATTGAGATATCCAAAATCCCTTCTGAAAAAGTCTATGTAACTAATATGTCAACAAAATAAAATAAAAAATGTGACCCCTGAAGAACGCCTTTGAGGCTGAAACACGTTGGGGCCATTTAGACATGCCATAAAAAATAAAGGCATTTTAAATTAACCAGAATTTTATACTTATTTCGTCTGATTATATTTTGTACATTACGTTCTTTATGCCCTGCTGTGTCCTAATTGTTGGTTCCAGTGTTATGGTTCTGCCTAGAGAGTAAGGGAGGAGAGCACGTGCACGCCGGTGGAGTTGGTTTTTGTGCTACGTGAAATAAGGGTGAGCTGAAAACTGTCCTGCTGTCTGGTCCTTGGTTAGCACGGAAGATTGCAAAATATTCAAGAAACAAAGATCTCTAAATGTAACCCACCTGACCCACAGCCTAACGATCATCCAGTCAAAAACTTTTAAGGGTGTCTCTGGCCAGAAAACCTCCCTTGCAACTTTTCCTGCACCGAGTCAGTAGCCTGATAAACCACACCCACTTCTTTTCTGCGTGAAAGAAGGTGGGTCTGGACGGTCTGGACATACACGGTAAACAAGTTGCTGATTGGCGGCTAAGGCCGAACCAATCACGACCGTCACAGACAATTGACAAGGTTACGTCACTCGCTGCGCTTCTATGTTGTGTTAGTTCAATTAACATTAACATTAGTCAAAACTAATCATGGATAAAGTAGTCGAGGATTTGGCCTCCGCGTTTTCGTGAGTTTATATTCAGTTCATATTTTGTGAGTTGGACTACAGCTGTCGTCATGTCCGCTAATTGCAAATTGGTTTATTTCACTGACAATCTGTGCGCGTTAAGCCTGCTCGTTCAAACTGCTCAAATTGCTCCGTGACCAGACTAACTTCCCTGTGTGGAATGGACAGGGAATAGTATGGCAAAGCCAGACAACCGAGTCGGAGCCACCAATACACACTAATGGAATCACGAAGAAGAAGCTAACATGCTAATGGGCAAAGCTAACTGCGGGCTAGCGCCACTTTATCAGTATTTACAGCCAAGTTTGAGTGAAAGAAATTATCAATTATAGTGTAATTGGGTTGTGGCACAATGTAAAATGTATTTATTTTTTCACTCAAACTTGGCTGTATATACTGTTTAAGTGGCGCTAGCCCGCAGTTAGCATGTTAGCCCGCAGTTAGCATGTTAGCTCCTTCTTTGTGATTCCATTAGTGTGTATTGGAGTCTATTTGCAACTTGCATTTTTTATATTTTCATGTGATGGATGTTATCTCCGGTCACTACATTTAAACAAAATGTAAACTCTGTACAAGGCTACAGGAAAACACATGATCCAAAACATAAATAAAAGATCACACAGGCTAATTAGGCACACTCAGCATTATAACTCTTTGAAGTTTTATCACTAGATTGCTATCACGCTCAATTTGAAACCACCCAATAGCCCATCTCATGTTACAAAGCTATCTACTTCTACATGTTTAACTCTAAATGTGGTGCTTTATCTTTCTGTTTTCCACATTTTTCTCACTCATTGTTTCTTGTTATTTTCATCAGTTGACTTGATGGAAGAGCATTAGGTTTACGGTCTGTTTCTAAAGGTTAGGTACAGACTGGTGCTGCACGGAATGGAAAAAACTAAACGCGATACAGGTATGCATTATGCCTATAATTATTTTACAAAACCTTTTCAACGCCGTATGTTACATTCAATTTAATACAACTCTTAAATAGTTTATTCTTCAGCAATTTGTGTCAAAACGAGACTTAAAAAAAGGCAAAATCTAGACCAAAACAAGGCTGAAGTGGAAAATATTACGAAAATTACAACTGCAATTTTACTTTTCCAGATTAAGTTCCACACAGTTTTCGTTTTAAGTTTAAAAATCATGTTGATCTCAGTCAGATGGAAAACTTTAGTGGCTTTTCGATATATTGTGGCTTCTTCCGATACAGATACCTGGCCTAATACTGCAAAACATACTTTTGCGATATATTGTACAGCTCTACAACAGACCAAAAGGCTGTGTACTTGGAGTGCTTCAGGTCCCTTCTGGACTATAGTAATAAAATGCATGCTTGACATAGCTGCTCAGCACATTATAAAGCGGTGCATACCACAGCCATAAATGTCTTCATCATCTCAGCCTTAACAGTGATTGGGGCCCATTCACTGACCCACATACAGTCTTACACAAGGTTAGAGCATCCAAGTGGTCTGCAGCATGTTCTGCCTTAAACTGCCTTTACTCCGACACACAGCTGGGACCCATCTCCTCCTCGGCTTTCCTACACTAATTAGCAGTGCATGTTTCCATTATATTCCTCAGATATGTTTGGAGAGCAATCATATATGGAATAAAATATAATGGTTTCGTTATAGAGTCCGGCTGCACAATTCAGCGCATTCGAATTGAAATCACCATTTGAATGCAAAATTATTCAAAGTTTCAACATTTGATTGTCAATTCATATGAATCAAAATGTTTATTTCTCTCAAGTCCTTGTTGTGGGGTGGGGGCTGGTGGGTGAGGGGTAGAAGCAGAGGGAGGGCAGAGAAGGGAGGGAGTTCAGCTTCCTGATAGCCTAGTGGATAAAACTGTTCTTCAGCTGACTGGACTAGGCCCGTGGATTTCGCAGTCTCCTCCCTGAAGGCCTTTAAGAATTATTTAGGTAGTGCTATATCTGATGCAAACAACACCCCATTGTATCCAAGGATTCTTGTTATGTATAAATACCTGTAGTGTAGACCTCCACAAACGCTCTGAAATCTATTTGATAATTCCTGTACTTCAGTTTTCTCTCAAATGTTGCTGCTTTTGGACACAATAAAAATGAGCAGAGCAAGCTGCATCTTGATTAAGATACAATTTGCACATCTAATTGCAATTGAAATAATTGTTGGGAAAATTGCGAATATATATTTGTTTCCAGAACAGTGCAGCCTTAGTATTGTAGTACATACATTTTTATCCTGCACTCCTTTGTTTTACAGTAACAGTTACCCAGCACTTAGTTACATTTTGTGTTAATGCACTTTTCACTCTTAACCCTTTATAAGCTTTGGACACATGACTGCTTTTTAAGGTACAGATATTACTTATCATAATTACTTATTGTATCGCAATACATATTGGATCGGCCCCTGAGTATTGTGATACTTTTGACAAGTGTATCGTCCCAGCCCTACGAAGATCAAAAGCTTAAGTCCTACTTTAGTAAGTTGTCTACTTGTTTTAGACTCAAAACAATGACACCTGGTTTAGTTCCTGTTTTGTTTTTATTTACACTTGGTTTTGGATGTGAAAAAAGTGCAAGAAACATTGTCTTTGCTTACAGCCAATCAAAGACTGCGCACCAATCCTATTCAAGAGTCCCCCTGTCACCCCATTGAGGCCTGTCCATGGGAATGTCCTGCAGCTGGCTAATTAGTCCCAGATTCAACAGCATTATAATGTGAACCAGACCAGGAACATACCACCAAACAACACGGCACTTCCTGATAACCATTTCTCTGTTTTGTCACATCGTGTAAACAAACAAAGACTTCAAAATCCCCCCGTGCTCAGTTGTTTGCTCTGGGTTTATAGCTTTATTTGTGATTTTGAGGGTGAGTTTCTGTTGCCCCATACTTAGAGGGGATAGCGTTGTGATCATTAAGCTGACATTGTGAGAAAACATGAAGAGCTAAGGGCGTCTGTGTTGGGTCAATGAACCAGTCAACTCCAAACTTTTAAATACCGTGCTCCCTCTTTGATGAGAGACGGCTGAGAGCTTCTGAGCGGTTCAAAAGCAACAAAGTATATAGTTTTGGTGTGAGTTATTACAACGGAAACGTAGCATTGTCATGATGATTATAAAGTTTAAAACTCTTTGGATACTGAGAAAAGTATGGTGGTGCAGAGATTATCACTTGTGTCTCACAGCAAGAAGGTCCCAGGTTCGATTCCCACCTGGACAGGGCCTTCATGTGTGGAGTTTGCATTTGTCCGCGTAGGTTTCCTCTGGGTACTCCGGTTCCCCCAACCACTAAAAACATGGACAATAGGTTCCCCTCTGGGACCAGGATGCCCCTGGAAATGAGATTCCTAATCTCAGTGGGACTTTCCTGGTTAAATAAAGGTAAAATATAATAAATAATTCAGATTAGAGAAGGCTGCATGCTTTGGATATTATATGACTCAGTAGCTCTACTCAAAAGGTATATGAACACACTGAATGAAAGAGATCCTTTTTGCTTACAGCAAATCCTTCCACTTTCATGCTAATGTTTAGGGTCACCAAGTGGTCATTTCTCCTCCAGACCACCACAACACAAGGGAACATCTGGTTATGTATGCACACGACACCATCGACAAACAAGCTGAACTTTAACCTTAAGGTACATGAAAGACGCAGACTGCTTGAGCTGATCTCCAGAGGAATTTCAAAGTTTAAGGTCCTGTATTATACTTTATTGAGACCTTCTTTAGCACTTTTGGACGCCTCAGCAATGATACAGTAATTCATATCTTAAATCTGAATAAATTACCAAGAAATGCTGTGTATTGGAGGCAATTTCATCAAGTTCAATGAAGCTAACTGGGTTGGTATGATGGCAATGGAAAAGGGGGAGAACAATTGTGTCTCCTGAGAGCTAACTTGCATGTTTTAGGGAAAGTTTCATCAATGGCAAAATACAAAACCGTTTCTATTGTTACTGACCCTGTGGCATAGCCTGTTATATAAGTTTAAAAAAATAAAAAATGCTTGCGAGATGTTGCTTCAAAACAAAAGACAGGAAGCCAACTCGGGTGCGGGTTTTTAAAAAAATCTACTAATGTCTTTTCAACGATTCATCGAGCAATTTAATGTTTATATGATCATTTCCTGACCTATAACAGTCAGTTATATAATAATGATAATGTATTAGACTTATATAGCGCTTTTACAGATGCTCAAAGACACTATGCAATTTTGTGCATTATTCATTCACACCGGACTTGGTGATAGTAAACTATTGTGGCCACAGCTGCCCTGTGGGGGGATCGGGCATAACAAAGGCGGTAACTGTAAACTAATGTGAGTAGACCATTTCTAAGTGTTCCCCCAAACTCATGAAGAGACTTCATAACAATCACTCTCTCCCGCTGTTTTATTTGTGTGGCAGGAAACAAACAATACATCAAGGCAAGGAAAGGGAACTTGAAAACAGAGGAAAGATATGAGCCATAAAGAAGTGTACACACTTGTTTTAAAACTAGCTTCAAAAGCATTCAAATGTATAAATGAAGAAGCCAACGAGAGAACTAGCTCATATGGGACTAGGGGTGAGCCCAGTGTCAACGCAGGACAGTATTACATACAATAAATATTTCTAAAGGTGCAACTGACAGAACCCAATAATCCACAATCACAGCAATACGTGTCCATAAATTATGGTATGCATGATGATAATGTGAAAAGACAAAACATTTATTGAACACACATATTCATTTAATATTTTGTACACGGTGGTGCAGCGGTTAGCGCTCGTGCTTCACAGCTAGAAGGTCCGGGTTCGATTCCCACCTGGACGGGGCCTTTCTGGGTGGAGTTTGCATGTTCTTCTCGTGTCTGCAATAGGTTTCCTCCAGGTACTCCGGTTTCCCCTACCACTAAAAACATGTACAACAGGCCAGGATGAATGATAGTGGTCACAGGGACCGTTGGTGCAGATGTGCAGTCGCGACAGCGCTTCAGTCAGTCCCGGCTAAACTGAACACCACCGAGTATGGAGTGAATGTATAATTGTCTCATGTAAAGCACTTTGAGACTATGTCTGTGAAAGGAGCTATATAAATAAAGATCTTCTTCTACAAAAGCATTGATTGGTAATGAATGTTATGTTTCAAAGTGTTGAGAGACTATTCGCATGCTTGCGATTTTTGACCCACTCTTCTCTGTGTTAATCGTGAAGGTTTGGTATTATTTATTTATCTATTGAACATATGAGTTTGATTGGCAGGGACAGAACACATGAATGAACCGTTCTGTAAATGTGTACGTATTCATCTATTGTCCCTAAGGTTACACATAATAGCATTGATATCATTTGAATGTTAGTTCAGTGACATGCACCAGACTTTACACATGGGCAAAGCATAAAGACTCAAAAATAGATGAATATGTACAATTATATATAAAGCTGGTTCATGGAGTGCAGCTGTTCGGATGACACTTGGCTGAATCATGCACCAGGAGACCTGTGGGTTCTAACAAATACATTGATGACTTTATTTTAGCCAGTCTTTTTGTCTATTATATTGAATGCCCCATATCTTTTATCTCATTAGATGTTTTATTCAGGGAGATTGGCCCAACTGATCGCGATTCCGATTAAATTGCGATTTATTGCCCAACCCTATTATTTCATTGTTAGTTTGTATGTGTGGATTACTACGACACAGTATACAGTACAATTTACAGAAGGCTGTACTCCTGATAATCGATCGTCTCTATTGAGGCTAGATGCTGGTCCATCTTTCTTGGTATAACTACAATGAACAGCTACAGTATACACACAAAAGCTATTGTTATGTAGTAACGGCATTGTAGGTGAAGCACTGTGACTGTGACCTCAGCTGGTTCAAGCTGGTATAGACTCTGCACTACTCCAAAGGAAGGACTGGGCCCATTCAGTCCTGAGTTCAGGCTTGTTTCTGTTCATTAATGACAGTCTTCACAGCACAGTCTCACTCTAAAGGGGTTCCCTGGTCCTGTATCCAACAGCCGTGCCACATCATCCATATCATCCTATATCTAAATGGCCTGTTTTATTCAGTTGGTTACTCTGGCCCTCTTAAGTTACCTTTTGATGTAAAATATGATGATCTACTTTTATATCACTCCATTAAACTGCAAAATGAGTCAGCTGAGGTATTATTGTAGCCACGGCTGTTATTATTCACTTTTCGGACACATCAGTGAGGTCACATTATAAATCAAATGTTGGGACCAAACTGGGGGGAAAGGTGCTAATGATTAGCCCTCCCGACCCCTGCCCCCTGGCCCTTTCACTTTAGACCAAATGGTGTCGTCCTCAGAGGCACATCAGGAAATCTCAGCAGTGCGCACCCCTGCAGCGGGAGTAAATGAATTAGCATGACTCACAACGATGCGAGATCACCTCAAGCTATGCCTTCAATTAACATGACAACGCCACAGTGCCCCTTTGAGTCTGAGACAAGCACCTTAATCAAGTCTATCGTGCTGCTGAGACGCATGTCAACAAGCACAGGAAAGACAAAGGCTTTGAGTGGGACAGAAACCTGCGGGAGAGGACCCCCGCCCCAAACACACCACCATTTTTTTTTCTTACTAAAACCGGGGCCTGGGAGGGCATTTTAATCTAAAGAAGAAACAAGGCATACAGTAGAACTAAAGGCATACCGCCCACTGATGCCAAGACGAACAAATAGAACTCAGTCACATTATCCTTTACCTAAAAAAAACAGTTTGGATAACTTATAATAGGCCTCACTCAATACGCCATCTAAACTAGTGTGTAAATTGGAGACTTACTTGAAATTAACCTTAGCGTTCTTAAACAAAATAATTTAAATATTGCCCACACATGCAGTCGATCACCAGCTGGGGAATCATTTGCAGAAACTACACTGTCTGATGCAGCATCACCTAACCCCACTTATTCCCAAGTGTAATAGAAGAATAAAGGAACTTACCTTGGCAGCCCAGGATCAGAGGGAAAACGAACATCCAAAGTAAGGTCCTGGTTAAACTGGCCATAGCGCCAGAAAACTCAACGTTACGCTCTCTTCGATGTAAGTGAAGTTTGTCACATGCAGTAAAAGTGACCTTTCGCCTTAGGCTCGCCTCTGCTTCTGATCGGACCCGCGGAGGATGGGCTCTCAGGTCGCGGGGTGCAACATGAACTTTGTGCGGGACAGACGCGATTTGAGAGCTGGAAACAAAGGTGCGTTCATCCCGTAAAGAGGTGCGAGTCCAGCGAGGATGTCGAGCGACGCACTCTCTCTTTAGCTGATGATCCTCAAGTGGCCCCGTGCACTGAAACCCAGGAGTTTGAGAGGGGCTGCACGCGCTTTCTCTCACGCGCAACTTTAAAGATGTATCCCAGCGCCATCTACAGGGCACGTACAATATACTGCACCGCTAAACGATGTTATTAATTTATTGTTCACCATCAGAGGTTATTCAACTTGAGAAATTTTAGAATTAAACTACTCTACAATGTGAGAAATACTGTTGCTTCAACATTTCCAAAGGGAACACACAATCAGGTCATATTATGTATAACACTGGCATTTGTAGAAAGCGATGCATGACTTTAGCTCAAATGGGCAAATAAGTCATTCCCAAAGTACATGGTGAACACCACACTGACACTTCAATCCATTTCCAAAAATATTACGTTTTTACTTAATTTAGACATGAAGAGCAAGTGGCAATAAGCATAAGCAGTCCAATAGGCTATAGAAGCTCATTTTGCAACACAGAAGACGGCGAAAGACTGGGACAATTTCGTTGCACGGTTGTACAGTGACAAATAAAGCATTTACTTACTTTGTATTTATCCTACAGTCATTGCTGGATGTTACTTTGTATGTAATGTTAGCTGTAAAAATGCAAATTGCTTTGAATAGAGATTTTTTGATTGATAAAGGGGTGTGCGACGTCTCTGACTTTGGAAATGGTAAGATATGGAAATTCTTCCTCTTTTATGACACTTCCTGTATCCAAGGATCAGTAATAAACATCACAAAAATGTCAAACCAGGGAAAAGTAGGTGAAATCTCATAAATCACATGTGGTTTGAGTGTAATAAAATATGATCCAGCCACATAACCTTGGCCTCTTGTATTTGTGATTTGAAAGGCAAATGGTTCAGAATTATTATTCAGAATTAACAAAAATACAAAACAAAATACATACAAAACAATATAAATGATTTTTAAAAATGCTTTGGTAATCACTTAGATTGTGTATTAGTAAAACATTTACTATGTTTAGAGGAGGTTTGTTATTTCTATTGAAACATAATAAAAACAAACATAATTGTCAGTGACAGAGAAAGGGGAAAAAGTTACATACATGAATAAAAGAACAAAGCTGCCCATGTACAGAGCTCAGCTGTCAAAAACATCAGTGCCTGATCAAGACTCGATCATAGTGAAATCGTATTGTCGACAGACCAGCAAAACAGTCCTGCTAGTCATTTTCATTTGAGAACGGTTGTAACGGCCTCCTTGATACAAGACACAGCCTTCTGGATGTCCTCGTCAGTCTGTTCAACAGTAACCACCACCCGGATACTGCACAAATACACACATCGTGATTATACTTTAAATATTTAAACAGTATCTTGAGCATTTCTTGGCAATATGTTACCTGGGTGCAGGCAGGAAACGCTCCTCCTTTTCCAGATACCTTGCAAGGGTTAGTGCTACATTTCGGTCCATACACTGACAGAAACAGAAGAGAAATATAAGAATTTCAAAACTACTTTATCATTAAAATACATCTAGTCACATACATAGTCCACAACGTTGCGAAGCTGCTGCATATCAGAGTCTCTGGAGCCTGTAGTTCTTTCAAGCTGTAAGTGAAGTGCTGGGGCAAAAGGCACTCCCACTAACTTCAGGCCATGTACACTGGGGAATAAGCACAAAGGTCTTAAGGCTACAGAAGTCAAAAGTTATTACACTTTATTAATGCAAAACAAAAATTAATGCATGTACACTGTGCGATTGCTTCACTTACTTCTGTAAAGCCTCATAAACACGTTTGCACTTTTGCCTCAAAATGGAGAAGATATCTGCGCACAAAAATCAGAATTAATACATATAAAAACTTAGCATTTATAAAATTATTACGACACATATTTTATCATTAATACCTGGGTCCTCCTCCATGATGTTGAGCGCCTCAATGGCTGCCGCTGCCAGCATGGGAGGCAATGAGGCAGAGAAACAGTAGCCCTGTCCTGAAAGACGCTACAGACACAGGAAAAAAATATAATTGGAAGTTTACAAGCGAGAAAGATTAAAAAATAATTTACCTGGTGATCAATCACGAAGGACCGACCACAGCAGAACCCTCCGATGGAGGCCACAGCATTTTCCATGTTTGCGCTGATCAGATCAATATCATCTATCTGTATGGAGAGCACATTCAATGCACACAGAGATTTTGCTAATAATGTACAGTTTAAAGTAAAATCTGTGTGTTAATATAGTTATTAGCTAAAAGTCCAAGTGGATACTAAGAAACTGAAAGCGAATAGGAAACACACGTCTTTCAGTTGCCTTCACTCATCTCTGTGGTCGTCAAACTGTTTACCATTGGGTTCATGCCAAATACATAGTACAGGTTTTGACAGGCTGCTTTGTTGTCGGCCAGGAAATGTAGTTCTGTATGTTGGGACTAGTAGTATGTTGATTCAGGAACCAATGTCAACTGAATGAGCAATACAAATAAACTTACATTAACTCCAAAATGCTCTGTGACTCCCCTGCCATGTTCTCCTAACACTCCAAAGGACATGCTCTCCTCCAGGAAAATTCGCACTTTATATTTGTACTTCAGCTTTACCTGCAAATACACAAACAAAAACAAAAGAAAAAAAGTTTTTTCTGTTTTTATACATTTTATAGTATACTCTTTTAATATCATTGTCATTGATCTATCATTATTTTAGAAATACAAACCAGTTCAGGGAGAGGGCAGACATCAGCTGTGTTTATGTACAATCCCTCAGCTACAATGAACTTCCTGGTTACTCGAGCCTTTTTGGGATTCTGAAAATGGATTAAAAACAGCCACAAATGATAAATCACAAAACTGCTTCGCGTCAAAGCATTCACGGTCATTATTTGACCCTAAATGTGATACAGTACCTTCTGGTCCTCCTGCTCCTGCTCCTTCAGCAATCTCTCCAGATCTTCCATATCATTGTGTTTAAAGTATTTGATAAAGCTACGAGATGCTTGAAGGCCTTTCTGGATGGCAAAGCAGGCCGCCTCATCTCTGGGTGTGGAACGTTAAACACTAGTAATTGTGCAAACTGAGAACAATGAAAATGTTACCAGAGAAAAACACTTACACAAAGATGATGTCGCCCCTCTTGGAGTAGGCCGGTATTGCGCTGGCGATAGTTGCAAAACCATACGAGTAGATTATGGCCTCTTCGGTGTTCATAAATTTGGACAAACGACTTTCCAACTCCAAGTGAACGTCTATGAAAACAAATATGATCAAAAACATGCGCAGCACCAAGACATTGTTTTGAAGAAACATCTTCTAAAAGTTGACTCACCAAAAGTCCCATAGAAGCCTCTTGGACCACATGTACCCACTCCATATTTTCTGAGAGATTCTAATGCTTTTTGCTGACGTTAGGAATTCAATTAAACAGTAATTAAAAAACACATATTTATAAGGAATTCTTGTTGATAACCATTTATGACAAACTCATACACATACTTTGACTCGCTCATTATCAAGCAGACCAAGGAAGTTAAAAGAAGCAAAATTGATGCACTCTTTTCCATTAATGACAATTTTTTGGCTGGGAGGCCTGTAAAGAAAAAAAGCAAATTAATTGTAATGCAACAGAAACAGAGCAAGTCCCCATTTGCAATTCTTCTCAAACAACTTTACCCGGTTACAACATCATAGTGAAAAGTCGGATGGTCTTTGGAAATCAGAGGGACCAGAGGCTCCGGCTGCCATTCTTCGATCAGATCTTCCTTTTCCTGTAGCAAAAGTGACATGAAAATGACTTTACAACCACTATATTTGTTTGCCTTTTGCTGCATCTACCTTCTCTGTCAGTTTGTATGTCTCATGTAGTCTGTAAGTCTTCGAGAAGAGCAATCTGATTATCCAGAGTATGAGGATCCCTTCCAGAATCAGATGATAAGCAGGCGCCTGCAGAAAACATGGTCAAACAGGGGCATAGTGTGGCTGCTGAGGTAATAGAGTGTGAACTGACTGCAAACAAGTGTTGGGTTGTGTTAGCTGGTGTTACTTCTCACAAGTCCAGCCACCCACGGAAATAGTTCGTGTTTACCATCTCAAAACCACCATGTTATTTCGAATAGTTTCCAGACAGTTTTAGGGTTAGAGAATCCTAGGAGTCTGGACATGGCACAACTCTATTATAAAGCCATTTGGGGGGCACATAAACGCATACATTGAAGTTTAAGTAACGTAACTCTTTGATAAAACTCATGAAATACATTTCATTCGCACAAACTATCTCGTATAGCTTTAAAGAGTTTGCTTTTTACAGCCCTCAATGCCAGTATAGCGTCCCTTACTCTAGTGAAGTCATTTTCGCCGACTGGTCACAGAAAAACACTTTAAAACTTAATAGATTCCAGGTAGGCTATCTGCCACACGCCCCTAACATCATCTGAGTACTTCCTGAAAACTTTAGCTGATCTGTCAAACTATTTTTATCAAACTATGGCGGAGTCTAGTGAGAATGAAGTAACACTACAACCGTGGACACAATGATAACCGACAGACTAGTTTTATACAAGCATTTACCTCATAAAACGCTTGCACCATTTCCACCAACAACCACTGCTGCCCCGCCGCCATGTTTCTCTGCAGCGTCACCAGGCGTGCTACGTTCACGCCCGCAATGAAAATGGGGAATGTTTTATGTTTTTCGTGATTATAAAAAAACAATGATAAACGCCTATATTTTTGCTGTAGTAGTACAGTAAAAAATGTTAACACTAAAAACGGCTAAATCGTTTATTATCTTTTTTGATTCGTCAATAACATGCATTTGAAATAAATTAAGTAAGTGCTTTATTTGTCAGTGTACAACCGTACAAGGAAATTATGTTCAGGTGTTAGTCCTGAGCCGCGCCACGGAGGGGAAACCGGAGCACCCGGAGGAAACCTGGCTGACTGCCTTCAGTGCTTCTCTGATCCTCTGGAATGGTGCAGTGCCTCTTGGGTTTGTCCCTGTTTCAGAGCGTGGTGTTCTGCACTGGTCAGTTTATCCACCTCGTCTTTTCTCTTCCTCCTGCGCAGCTCCCTCCGCTCCACAACAGTCTTTCACCATCTTCTTTGTAGAGCTTAGCAGTTGATCTGTTTTATTCTCCAGTGAACGTCCAGTAGCCAGAACAATAGTAGGGACAGAAGGCATGTGTGGCTTAACTGTGAGTCTTGCCCGGATACCTCATCCTAAATTATGTCCTTTTTTTGTTTCCTGTAGCACCTCTTGTGGCGCCTCCATTGTGCTGCAGGTGAGGGGGGCTCTTGGTGCCTCTTCAGTGTTTCAGAAGAAGACATTTGTAGGTCTCAAATGTCTTTAGCTCAAAAAGCTAGCTGTTTTTTTACTTTTAAAAATCCGCCTCAGGACCATTATGGACTCTTTGCATAACCAATAAAAGACAGAGAAGAAAATATCCATAATATGCTTTTAATTATTCATAACATTATTGCTGGAATACATTATATATTAGTAATTTTAGTTGAGTAAAACATTTACATGGCCATAAATTCACACCCAGTTTATTGCTGATTGACAATTTAGAGAAAAACAAAAAACACTGATGATTGTGATCCATATCTTTTTAGTAACGTGCAGGTTCTGAAATGTTTAACTCGTGTAATACAGAACCAGTGCGAGTTTCACACGCTGTGTCCATAACATGTCCATGTCTCACAGTGATGGAATGTGGGATCCTGAGTCAGTGAATACATTAAATTGTAATTGTGAATTACTCGTTAACTACATTATTCCAACATGTGTAGATGTGTAGTGAAGAAGTATAAAAACAGAGTAGTTTGATCGGACACACCTGCAACACTTAACATTAATAAAAGCTATAAAAAACTCTTCGCATCATTTTAGATGAACTAAGAACAGCCAAAATAAAATTACTAGCTGTATACAACGTAATTCATATGTAGTATAGTATCTATTATGTACTTTTACTTTTTGTCACTGAAGTAACAAAAACGGTATTTTTCTCTATTCTAGCATCACATTTGGGGTTACAAGAGCAGCAAGAGTTTTTGGGAAACGTGGCTAAAGTGGAGATTATAGGACAATCTGACGTGTGGATCTGTAATAAGCAGCATATGTCCAACACCCGTTCTTCTCCAGATCTGAGTACATTCCAGCTCAGTGATTCCCACCCCCTGGGCCAAAATTCTTCTCAACAGACATTGTGAAAATTAATCCAAATTAACATAGAAGATTAATACTATGGGATACTATTTTATGAATCAATGCTCTGCTTGCTCTTGAGCATCATTTGGGTCAAGGGTTTCCAATCTTTTCAGACCGGGGTCCCCAAAATGACCATGCAAACATTAGTATTATAAATAATATCAGGCAAAAACATTTCAAATCTGATTTAATATGTATTTACATTGTTTAGTTTGATTTGAGCGCAACTGAAAAATCTATGCCATTTTCAGTCAATGGTTTTCTTTCATATTTTTGGGACCCGAACCCCCACTTTGGGAACCATTGATTTTGATAAATATAACCATTTATGATAATAAAATGGAGCATGTGCGTCATAATTTAACTGTTACCAAAAGCAGGGAACAACTCAAATGAAACTAGAGGCATTTGAGATTCAATTATATAACTCATGTATGCAACTCATATTCAACAATTATCTTAAATTTTTAGCAATGCAGCAAGGCAAACGGTGGTACACTGTATCAAAGAGGAAGGTCATCATCAACACTCAGGATATAGTCCTGTTAAAACCCGCTTCCAAGTGTTTTTCCAGCCACAGCTCTGCCAGCTGCATTGTTGATGCAAATGTACTTGCTTTCGACCCAAGGCACATTTTGAATTGTTTCTGCTCCAGACTGGAGTTGCAGTGAACAGGGTGGTAAATATGCACAATTCCGGGTTCTTGACTACGCAAGACTTTTAAACCAGAATGAATAATTTTAGTAAATAAATCTACATCTTCCAATCCCCAACCTAAAATAGAGGTATCAAAGCCTCCAGCGTTTATCAAGTCACTTTTAAAAATGCAAGTGATTCCAAAGCCATAATCTCGCCAGAACCCACTTTTCTTGGTAAACACAAATTCATTATCTCCTGGATTGTTTTCTGCATAAACTATCTTTGGGTTGTACTGGCTAAAAACGATAGGAAAATAAACCTGTTTCCCCAAAACAGTATTGTCTATGCATCGTTGCACGGCGTCTGCTGTAAATACAAGATCAACATCACAGAAGAAGAGGAGAGTGTCATTATCTAGCAGGGCAGAGCCAATCTCCAAAGCAAGTCCTCTTGAGAAGTTTCCAGTCATTGGAATAACAGCCATGTCGGCTTTAGGGTGCTTTCTGCTGTATTCTTCTATTAACTGCACATGCATCCCTTTGATCTGACTGTTTTCATTATCAACTAGAATGATGGAGAGTTTTACATTTTGCTTTGGAATCAAACAGACCTTTTCAAAGTTGTCCATGAAGCGTACAAAGATTTCATAGCGGCCGGACAGTGGTACAAGGATGTGGACTTTCTTCTGATTTTGGCCCCACAACTCCTTAGTCGGTTCATAAAACTGAAAAGATGACAAGAATTTGAGGGAGTTTGAGAGGAAACTCTGTGACTCAGAGTTAATAGCAGCCACAAGTTCATTCACATCCAATTGTTCAGTTTCTGTGACAAAAGGTTGGCTGAATGACTGTTGAAGATAAGCATGCCGTCTCACAGGCACTGTTATTTTGCGCCCTTTATGTTTTTTATACAAAAGCAGTAAGTCTAATATGTATTCAGCTCCATGCATCGGATCCACTCTGTAATACCCATACTGTACCTCTTTAAAGTCAATAACGCGGCCACGTGTTTTTGAATTCTCATTGATCATTTCCATAACTTGCATTATAATGTCCTCTAATGCAGTTCGAAGGGAATTTCCAAGGCTTTGTCTCGCCATCTTGTTCTCAACAGCAGAAAAGATATGACGACTGGTCAAGAAATCCCACTCAATCACATCATTTCTATCATTTGGCTGAAAGCGCATGTACGAAGGAAGGGCACCCAGCTGTTGGTCTTCCCATAACACCTGCGTGTCACTGAATTGGCTCATGATTCGTCCTTCCCGATGAAGCAAGATGCTGCGATAACGAAGTCTGGAAATCTCGCGGCTCAGCATGAAGCTATGGAGCCGGTACTGGTATGCAGGTTTTTTGTTTGGGTGGAGAGTGATGGCACTGTGGATCTTTGGGCTGTGGAGTTCTTCAATGAAGCCTTTTTTATTTTGTTCATAGTTCTCATAGAAGAGTTGCTGCATCTGTGAAAAAGTTACATCACAACTTAATGTGTTGAAGTCTACTTGGCATTATAGTCTCAATCACTACTGAGAACATACCTCATAAGACCAGACACATTGCGTTCCTCCAAATCGTCGCACACAGCGGCCCACCTCCACATCCTCATGTGTGGTGTACATCTCTCTGAGACAGGTGCTAATGTGCGGCACCATCCTGCGCAGCACTTCTCGACTAAAGATCATCCCTGGACCTCCCATGCAGAAGTTCTCTCCTGGCTCCAGCGCCAATCTACCCAACTCCTCTGCCATGCCCAGGCCAGTTTGACCAAGGTACAGTGGTTTACTGCTGTTCAGGGAGCGGAGAAACAACTCCAACTTTTCACCTGTCACGGAGTAAACAGACAGTTTTAATAACAATAATGTGGTCAATAAATGCATCTATAATCAAGAGCATCACCTCTTATGTAGACATCATCATCAGCCCGCATGAACCACTCATATTTATCCAGGTAGTGGTCGTGGATGTATTTGAGCATCATAAATGATTTCTTCTGTGGAGGGTAGGAGTCATCCACACCCGCCAGGGAGATCACGGGGACCGGTGCGGGCATTGGGACCATGTCTGAGCCAGCGCTGGAGAAAAACTCCACCTTCCCGGGAATTGAATGCGCCCAAGTTTTGTGGGCAGCTACAGCCCGGGACGTCAAGTACTTTTTGGCAGTCATAACACCAACGTAGAGGAAACGCCTGGGGCTTCTGATGGGCGTCCCGTTACCCTGACTGCTGTAGTCAGAGCTGAAGAGTTTGTCCGCCTGTGGGTTGATCTCGGGACTGTCCCGATCAGCAAGAGACGCGGTGTCTCCCAATGCCCCAGGCGCTTTCCCGACTGCGACATCTCCGTAGAAAGAGCATGCCGGTGACTTCCTCCGTTTACTGTCCAATACCTGAGGCACAATGAGCCACGATGATGCCGTGAACCCGACAAAGATGCCAAAAATCAGAGATGTCCACGGCCTTCGGGATTTCACAGCCATGGCTCCTCTAAATCAGACAGCAAGTTTACTCCTGCGCGGTAAAACATGAATAGACCCGTTGTTGTTTGAGGTGCTGACGTGTATGAGCATCCACTATGTGTAATCCTGTAGACCTGTCCGACAGAGTTCTCGCCATCTTCATCTTCAATCATTGATGCGAATATTATCTTAACAAACAAGAAACCTTCAGAGCAGTGCGCCACGGAGCTCAGGAACAAGTGTATTAGAAAACAAACAAAACTACCTCTCCCCCGGTGCAGACTCCTGTCTAGTCACACACACGCCTGTTAACATTATAGTAATGTTAACATTATAGGCTAATTACTAACATAGCGTCGTGCTGTTGCCTTTGCACTGTTCCAGCTGAAGCCACGAAGTACATCATTTACACTCCATACGTGCGAAGTATGATTGAAGAAAAAGGAAACACAGCTGTCAAAAAATAGATTTCCAGCGGATATGCGATTGAGATAAATTCACTCAATGGAGCTGCAACTTGTCACCTTCCCTAAACACTCAAGTGGCTCTGCTCGCATTTCCTTTACAGCCATCTGTTCTCCACAAAATAAAAGCTGTGTTTATTTCCCTTTTAATGCACATAGTCCAGTCAACAAATTCTAATGAAATAAACCTTTGTCGAATGTTTTTGCTGATAGTTAGAATTGTAGCGGGGAAATTAAACTCAACAGATCTTTAATGATTTATTTTGAAAGTGTATCTGCTCTCGTGGTCGTTCACTCACATCCACCAGCAGATGGAAGCAAAGTCAAGACTTTGATGTAGCCAGCGTAGGAACAATAACATATTGATTTATTTGGCTAGTCTGTTCCATATGTTTCTATTTACCTTTTAAGTAATCGCATGTAAAATGTGTGGCACATAAGCCCATGTAAGCAGGTTTATTTTTCATTTGTATTTTTTTATTATTATTATTATTATTTTTAATTAAAAATACACAATACAAAAAAATGTGTTTCTTCACAAACATTGCATTGTGCAGTTTTTTTTTTAGAGCAAAATATAGTAATATGTGTGCAAGGGAGTCAGTCATGGATGTAGAACGAAGCAGGTGTCCCATTGGTCGAGACGCCGGTCACGTCAGCAGAGCCCAGTTGTGTCGCTTTTTGAGAAACTTGAGGGCACGAGTGCTGGTGTTGATGGCTGGAAGTACGAGACAGTCTGCGCCAATGTCTTCTGTCTGAGGAGGTTTTCTAAAGACACCAAAAACCTGGAGTTAACCAATCAACACCAGGACTGGACGGATCCATGTGACAGAGGATCCACATTCTCAGTTGAAACAGGTGAATTTTGCTAAACCACATTATTTATTATGGGTATTATGGTTTTAGCAACTCATCCTAATTTGACTCATAAAATAAGGGGATTCTCAATTAAAACTGTGACTTATTTGTTTTTGTAGATAAATGGGCCTAATAAGAAAGCTGTCTGAGTCAACAATATGCATATTGAGCTATGCTTTTAAAGTTTTCAAGGGAAGATCTTTGAGTCTATGCTTGAATCATTGTTGATTACAGTAATTTGTAAGTGACAAATGTTTCCATTATCTTCCTTAACAATATATTTACAATACTTCTTTGTTCAAAAACACTGCAGTAAAAACACAGTTAGGGATAATAATATGTTGTAAACGTCTAAAAATGAAACGAGTGGGAAAATCTGAACCATAGAAAATTGGGAATTCAAGGCTATTACATTACAGAGACATGTTACTATTGTAATTTGGCATGTGAATTTACTTAAGGACAGCAATAACCTACATCCTTATTTTCAATCCTCAAAGTAGGATAGAAATGTCCTATAAGCCACTGCTAAAGTTGTAATGCCACCACAAAGTCCTGCTATTTCAGGCAGCAATTGTTGCCACTGGAACTTGGAAATCACAGTTACTACTGCATTTACACAGACTCTTTAACCAGAAATGTGCGGCTTTCTTCTTTTGGTGAATCTGCTTTTGTGGATAATAACCAGGAGCAGACACAGAGTCAGCTACATCCACAATATCCTTCTCGAGTCTTGCTTGAAAGACAAACAGATTTGTTGAACAATTGATATAACAAATATTGATTTGTGTGGCATCACACCACAGATGGACACATGCCAGACGTCTAGCCTTGTGTCCCATGTCATTGTGTAGTGGTGTAGAGTTCCCCTCAATACAACACCTGCTCTTGATAACAGTAGTAAAGTATACACTGGAGAAACACTGAACAAACTCTGCTTGGGATTTTGAATGATCCAATAAAAAGCACCTGCTACAATCATAAACAGATTTCCCAGAGCCCGAAAGCCAAGTGTTTAAAGTATAAGAACTTTAAACCCTGATGAAATGATGAACAAACTGTTGATAAACTGAATGAATCAAATGATTAACTTTGTTGAGTAACTTAGGTGCATCTTTTAAGTTGATTTAAAGTGTGTTGATACATTTTGCCAATATATTTATTGTATCTTCAAGCACATATTGATTCTGGGATGTGGTCAGTGATATGTTTTCTGTGTGAGAGATGTGGCCTTATTTAGTTGGACCAGCTTGTCATGCATTTGAGTCAATTGTCGGTCAAACTTCACTTTCAGCTGTTGTTTTTCTGACTTGATGGAAATGTCCAACTGTGACTTTCTCTTGCTTTTTTCCAGTTGTCAAAGTTTCAGTAACGCCATGAATTCAAATCGTATCACTGTATGATGTGATACAGTGACTTTGGGAATGTTGTTGTTATTTATTTATATATTGCACTGATTAGGACTATGAAATTAATACATTTTAACTGAATCCTGTTGTGGCAGTAACAGCACATGTTTTGGAGTTTGGACTTTAAACTGTTTGGAGTGGAAACATATTTTACATTAAATGGTACAGAAAATTGAAAGCTTTTTTGTGTGTTTAAATATATGATTGTCTCTTTCTTGTGAACAATATTAGTAAAAGCCCTATTCATATTCCTGTTTTTCATTTGAAACAAAAGTAATTTAGCTATATTGCACTGCCTTACCATGATGAGTTATCTTCAGTTGCATATGATGCAGAATCATGTCTTAGCTTTAGGCTGTGTGCACAGGCAGATCTCTCATCATGTGAGATAATCCTTAAATCCTGTGACTATAGGCTGAATGAGTTCTGTACTTTCTGAATCCGTGTTGGGCAGTAAGATGATTTCACTTTTGAATGTAGTTTTATGCTTGGTCATTCAGTCTTTTGATTTTAGTCAAATAGGCATTTTTCCTTCCTCTGCGTCATGGGTTTGAGTTCCTACTCGGACAGATGTTACCTTTACTATAAAGCTGGAGGACCTGATTTTTCCCGCACAAACTTTGACATTTTTTGTTTGGCCCAAACTCGTTTCTAGCAGTCACAATCCCTCCTGCTTGTCCGAATTGTTCAAGCAAATTGTTTATATGCACGTTTCACGCCCGTGTACAGCTTTGAGCAGTGGAAAAGGGGAGACCACCCCTAAAAAAAACCCCACTAATTTAGATTCTACTTCTATCTTCTATCGCTCAATAAATAATTGGGTGAAGACAATTTAAGAAGATCTGTTTTTTGCTGTGTCTATAACTTACTTTGAGGTGGAAAAAACACTTTTCAACAACAAAAAGTCAGGTACCCCAGCTTTATTACTTGATTTTACTCTCCAGCCACTAGTTTGGGAGCTGCTCCCCAGCCCTTTCTTGGGAGCTCGCCAAATTGCTCATCACATTAGATGTATTTTATTTTTGTTTTGAACATTTTAAACAGAATCGACAAACCAATTGGGACAATAAAGAAAAAAGTACATTTAAAAAATATATATCTTGGTTTCCATGGTGAGCTCCTCCTAAGTCACATAGTTGCACAAATGTCTTTGAAATATAAATAGCTCTCTGATGGTTTTGCTATGTAAAAGTAGCTCACTGGGTAAAAAAGGTTGGAGACCCCTGATGTACAGAGACATTGAGCTTATAGACAGAGATGCACCGGATTATAGCTAAAATAGACAGCTCTTTTCTATCTGTAGTCACTGGTTACTGAGAACCATTTAAACACACTCATTCAATAATTAAATCACCATAACAATGCTCTAAACTGCGTTGAAGTTGAACCCCATTTACAGTCAGACAATGTCACAACAACATAATGTTCAATGTTCATCAACATCATAGAGCCACTTTACAATTCACTTGTTTTCACTTTCATCAACTGTACTGAGGACTTTACCTAACCTGGTCCTGGGTCGTTGAGTTTGTATAGTTTGGGGCTTTTTGCTTGAATAATAAATGAAAAATATCTGGAGATCCAAAGTTTCAGCGTTTATCGAAACTATAAATCTTTTTTTTAAGTTTAGTTTGTGTGATGGAGTAGAGATTTAATCTAGTAGATCTTGGAAGTCCGACGTCAATAGCTTTCTGCTTATTACAGCGTATCCAGATTGCTCAATCCGCTCCAGTGCTGCGGGGTGTATATGTGTGTGCATCACCCACACAGCAAGGCCCTTGTTTGTACAGCAGCACATTTGTCTCGGGACAGTTAGGGTTTTGGTGGCTGCAGCTGTGCCCATTCGGTGCTCAGTGAAACCAGAGAAGCCTGTCCATGCTGCTCCCATAAACGCTCGACACTGACACGTTGTCGGCAGCCTCAACCACTGGAGACAATACTCAGACTTCCACTAACAACAAAGGGTTTCCAAAAGTACACCAGCCTCCTAACTGCCTCTCTCTGCTGCTCTCATGATATCAAGGGATGTAACAGGCAGCTGGGGCAGTAAAGAGTG
Source organism: Proterorhinus semilunaris (assembly GCA_021464625.1). NCBI lineage: Eukaryota > Metazoa > Chordata > Actinopteri > Gobiiformes > Gobiidae > Proterorhinus > Proterorhinus semilunaris. The sequence goes on along the minus strand of CM038343.1, from coordinate 28,938,102 downwards.
AATATCCTGTAGAGGAGGCGCGGGAGAGGAAGAGGACCAGACGTACAAAGTGTGGACATATATTAACTAAGCCTAGAGGATCTAGATCATATGTGTTTATCCAGGTTTACTACCCCTCCAGCACACAGCATGACTTCAATTTCACAGATCTCACAGATTTCACAATACACGCCTCAAGACACTCATATTATACCACCAGGACCATCGTTGATGCACCAATTTTTACCTTTACACTTTATGAAAGATAGACATGATATGGCAAATGACCTGCCTTCCAGCACGACGGGATTAGGGAGCTGATTTTGCAGGTTTTATGAGGATCCAATCCCAATTCATTTATCTCAACTTTGCTGTGGCACAAATATTTTACTGCGCATCACTGTGTCTAGATTAAATAAAGAAAAAACATGAATGGTTTAGTACATGGATTGTAAAAACTTGCTGCCTATGAAATTAGAAATAAAGATGAAATTAGATGCTTTTTTTCAGATGTTATTTAAGACAAAAGCGATTACATACTATAAGATAACAAACTAAACGTTTGCACTGGGGTGGCACTGTGACATTTTCTTTACCACAGATTGAGGTGTAACAAAGTAGTTTATTGGACACATGAACAGTCATATGTAAACAGCCAGTCGCCAGTGGTTCACAGTGGTGCAGTTATTTGGTCTGAGAGAATCACTGCATTTTGCATGTGGTTTTGTTGTTGTTGCCGGTGAACTGTGGTTGCCCTCTCTGAAGCTTGCTCAGGTAATGTGACAGGACTACTGATGCTCTGGGGCTTTGTCAGACGTTCGCTTGTACTCACACTGTGAATGGCGACACTGAGAAACAGGGCACTCCTGTTCTGTGCTGCTTTGCTGTTTGTTTTTAAGCTTCACATCACAAATGTCAGGAAGGTAATATTTGTAAGTTGTAGGTTTCAAACATCTTTTTGTTGCGTTTTCATCACGTTTTTATGTCTTTTTTTTAGTCAGACTAGTATGACGATTTAAAGACCTTTACAAGCATACTGTACTGGAACTACAGAATTTTTTTTGTTTGAGCCGCCAACAGTATTTGTTTGTGTCATTTTAGGTCTTCTTTATCATTAGAGGAGGCTTTCAAATACTCAAATAACACTGAGGTCCAGCGTAACCCACAATCAGTGAGTGAGTTCTGTCATTGTGGTAAACACACTCAGCGGCTGTGTAGAGTGGAGACAAATACCTCCCCCTTTTTCCAAGTTCAAGCAACATTTTGAGCATGTTGTTGTGAACGTAGTCAGTGAACGTGTTGTGTCTGGTCTTTCATGTTTACAGGTGCAGCCCGGTGAGGGCCATGACGCTGTACTGTCACCGGACGATCCTATTGGCCGCTTCGTTCTGCTTTCTTCCTTGTATTACTTCCTCTCTAAACCTGGAGGATCCCAACGTCTGCAGTCACTGGGAAAGGTCAGTGCGCTGCTCATCTGCACAAGCCACAATAAAAGGGCAAACTTATAAATTCCCCCATAACGTTTAGGAACTTTGTTGCAGGCAGATTTCCCAGCTAGATTATCTTTCACTGTCTAATCTTAGGAAACAGCTGCACATGCACGCACACACGCACACACAGACTCAGTCTGTGATGTTTTCCTAAAGACTGACAACAGAAAAGTGATGAGAGGCTCAAGACACATCAGAGCAATCATTTGTTAGAGAGTCTAAGTCGTGTTTAGCAACAGAATACAGTTCAGAGAAGAGTGAATATAAAAGAGTTTTATGCTTATATTTATGGCCAAAACACTTTTTATGTATTGGCTTTTTATCTTCAAAACTATTTGCATTGTGCGATTCTCATTAAAGACTTAAACTATGAATGGGATTATGTAGGGAATAACTACCATTTTTGTTCTTAATTTTAGTTTGTTACTTAATACTTGATGAAAAATCAGTTTAACTTCACATGCCCTTGCTGCACAGCCAAATGGAGCACCTTTGTGTGGACCACCATCCCAAAGTCTGATTAATTTAGTTTATTCATTTAAATCTGCACCATACTCCTGTAAATACAGGGCCACACACGGAGCCCCACTTTGGCGTTGATAGGTCTGGACAAAGCTGCTTGTTAATGACGCTGGCTGTTACAGTGCGGTTATCAGTGGCATCACTCATGTAAATTAAGTCAGATTAAAAAGACGTTCGGAAAAATACAATACAATGCTTCTTATTTCAAATGTGACTTTGGTTCTGTGTTTTCAGTTACTCCGTTTCAGTGCAGGAATCTTATGCTCATCCATATGACCAGATTTACTACACCAGCTGCACAGACATCCTCAACTGGTTCAAATGCACCAGACACAGGTGAGCATCATGTCTTATCTGTTCAACATCAGTGTCTTCGTAACAAATAATCAACTATGAGAGCTTTGGAAATGTCTTGTGTCTGCAGGGTGAGCTACAGGACTGCTTACCGCACAGGCGATAAGACCATGTACAGGCGGAAGTCCCAGTGCTGCCCAGGCTTCTATGAAGATGGAGAAATGTGTGCTCGTATGTTTCACGTTAACTTACTTTAACATATAGTGGAATATGATGGTCTCCAATGAATAAGCTAAAATGACTTGAACCAGTTTTTCAAACTAACAGACTGAAGGTATAAAAATATAGAGATAAAGAAATAGTTATGAAAAACAATCTATCAATATTCTTGACAGCTGCACTGGGCATGTCGGAAACTCTTTTTTTTCTTGCTGGTCAGGTGAAAGTGCATATTGTTTGCCCCGGTGTGTGGACTGCGACCAACAGACGCAAACAGGTGTGAAGTCAAGGGGCCGTTAGCCAGGCAACAACTGTTGTCGCAATATATTGTAAAACATGACATTATCTTCCTCTTGTTTTTGTGTGATCAAAAACATTGTAACATTTAAGTATCTCATGCAAAGTGAAGACCACAGTTTGATTCATTCAGAGGGGGGTTTATTTCAGTGTGAAGAGACTCTGTTGTTGACCAAATCACATGCTGCTGATAAGACACTGAGCTGCTGCTTAGACACTTCAGGCTAAATGGCATTTCCAGATAGAAGGCAAAACAGAAAAAAAAATATTTAGAGACCGGGTGAGTGTTGCACTGTTCTGGAAGGAGTCAATTTGTCTGTTATGCTTTTTAAAGAGCAAAGTGTATTTAAAGCAACATTAATGAAATGAATATGGTCTTATGATCAAAGTAGCAGGACCCGGTGATGGTGAATCAAGACAATTTAGGAGAAAGTGCTGTATCACTGCTACAAAACTAGTGTAAAATAAAGTTCTTATGCATTTTAAATATAACGGACAAAGGAAGCAAGGTCAAACTGCAAACACATAAATAATTTTAATAAGAAGAAAGACTGGTTGTAGTTGAAGCATCAGTTGTTATTATAGTTGTAGTATTGGTAATATTATTACTGTGATATTATGATGATAAAGATGATGTATTATTATCCGTTCTATTATCAATTTTAGGGTTTTGGTAAGATTGCAAGTAGCTAAAACAGTCATACGTAATAATATTTGTATCCATATTGAAGTGACTGAATTACTGTAAACGCCCTCACCCCTCTTGTTGTTGCTTAGTTACGCCATGAGGCATCCCACATTTCATGTGTGAAAACATATGAATATATATATTGCCTTACTGACCCTGTCGTCCTTTCACGCATCTCTGTTCCACCCTCAGCTTTCTGTGCGGAGAGCTGTGTTCATGGCCGCTGCATGGCCCCCAACACCTGCCAGTGTGAGCCGGGCTGGGGGGGCTCCAACTGCTCCAGTGGTAAGTCCTTCCAGCTGCTGCTGTCTGTGAGCACACACCCTGTGTGAGAGATGCTGGTTTCTGTGAAAGCACTTTGAGTTCACAAAAAGGAACTCGTGTATCATTTTACTTCTGTGACTTCACTAAAACGTGGTTTGTTTGTCTTTGTCTTCACAAGTGCACTTTATACGGTAACTACAAATATGACAAACAAGATGTAATTTTGTCAAAACAAGAAAGAAAGAAAAAAACTGAAAACTGATGAGCAGATGTAAAAATACAAAAAGTTGGTTCGCGGACTGCCAAAAACAGTGCGCCTTTGTTGGACAATTGCGTTATAGCTGACAGTAGCTCGTTTACACTCGTGTCTGTTGTTGGGAAATTAACGTGATCAATGGTACCTTTCACCCCAGCTGTCGACCAACATGTGTTTAGCCTGATGTCACAGCTGCAGCTCACTCTGCTGCTTCCGCTTGAGATAAACAATTACAGTTTACTATCTGATAAAATTATCTTTGTTACACAAGGTCTGGTTTGAGACAATCCTTATTTTGTGGCTAATATTAATTCATCACAAAACATTAATGCATTTTTCCTTTAGTTAACATTAATGCATTATTATTATTATTATTATTATTATTATTAAAAATTAGTATTTATTCATACGTTTTGTGTTTACACAACCCTGCCTTCAGACAGTGTGCATCTGCAGAGGGCTTTTTTGTATCTTCTGAGGAGACAGTGAATATCTCCACATTGGTCTATATGCTGATGTGTATGAGGAGCCCACAGGGTGTGTCTTCTGCCTTTGGTTTCAGCCTGTAATAAAGAGGAGTATTGTTGTGTCGGGCCTCGAGGGTCCCTTGGGCCCCACTGAGTATGTCCCGCTGCCTGTCTGTCTGCTCCCTCTACATCGCTAGAGACAAAGCTCACTGCCTTCAGACTAAGTATAAAGGTGAGTGCAGCATATAAAGTAAATCTTTATTTGAGAAAAATCTCAAAACAAAAAGTTTAAGACATAAGTTAATAGTAAACACGTTATTACAGTTACTACTGCCTTTTTTCACAACTCTTACCTCTAAAATAGCCATGTAGAGAATTTAAATTAAAACAAAAGTGGACAGACTGCATGCCTGTTGTCCTTCGTTCCCATCTTAATCTCTTCCTCCCTTGCTAAACATGGCTCTGGACAGACCACCCGAGCTGAGACACACGTTAGCATTCCCCCCTGCAGAGAATCTAGTTTGTAGCATGTTTGGAGACTAAAAAAAACCCAGCAGTAAAGCACCGGGGTAACCTCAAAATGAAGAGATAATTAGGTCAAACAGAATGTCTTCAATTTCCCCAAGAGTCCCACTGATAAGCCTAATTTTACAGGTCAGTAAGCCATTACAATATGTCTGCGAATCAATTTGGGGACCAGGAAATGGAGAGAGAGCGTGCAGGGTCAGCAGGAATAATAGAAAAGCAGCAAATCGTGTTGTCGGAAGTAACCCCGGGCATTGGATCTTGTGATTTAGTACACATGACAACAACACAAGATGCTCAGAAGATCTCCGGCTCAGCTGCAGTAAAGTTGGCAGTTTTAGTACTGTCAAAAGAGCGGTGTCAAGGCAAAAATCCTATTAAATGGACTGTATTTTTTCTCTCTTCATTTAGCGAAATCCTGTTGGGAAAAGCAAAGAATGTCACAGATGTTTTGTTTTTTTCGCTACATTTTTGACTATCAGTCCGAAGTACTTTTGGGTTCCCATGAGCGCACTGGCGTAATGGAAGTGCCGCCAGCTCCTAAGCCCTCCCTCGAGAGTAGAGCCAACACAACAACTGCTAACATACGCTTTCGAACAGTTTCGACAAATGTGAACTAAAATGTCTAAGTTATAGTTTGATTGGTAAATGTGCTCATATAGTGATATACAGTACGTACACACCCATATATCATTTCCCTTGCCCTAAGTGCTTGTATATATCAGTCTGTAAACATTTGATAGACTAAAAACCCAAGCTACCCTTTCCGGTGACTGGTTCACGTCTGTCTTTTGTTGCTGGCCTTCTTGAGCAAGCCGGTGAAAAGAAAGACTGTTTTCTGGAAAGAGGATGAGGAGCCCCCAGCCCCTGAAGTTCGGCCTTTCTTCAATCTAGGTCATGTTTCACAAAGGTACCAGGATGGCAGAGGGTTTTCATGTGCATCTTAGTATCTAATCTCCTCCCCCTCCTATTATCCACAGGGCTTTGGTCCAGGGACATGGTTTGGGACCGCCTCAGAAAATACTGCCCTGTGCATGTTTTATACTGGGTCAGAGAGGAGCAGGCTAATGCAGCTGGATAAAAGAAGTCTTTAGTCACTTGAACAAATCCCCAGAAACACTGAACTGGGATCAGTAGTGCCACTTACTGTATAGTACTATCCAGGGGATGTGTTTGTGTTTATATGAGGAACAAGTTGTCGAACAGGCCCTGTCAAAAATACCTGGTTACATTAACATGTTTGCCATTGTCTAGTCCAGCCATTCCCAAAGTCAGGGACATCACGGCCCCCCTTATCGTTCCTAAATTTTCAGGGGCCCTCCGATAGTAATTTACTCTATTCAAAGGAATTTGTAAACATTTTACAGCTAAATTTACATATAAAAAGCAACAGCTATGACGGTGTGCTAAATACTGATTTACAGTAGTAAATACAGTGCCTTGCGAAACCTTGAACCTTTCGACCTTTTGCCACATTTCAGGCTTCAAACATAAAGATATAAAACTGAAATTTTTTGTGACGAACCAACAACAAGTGGGACACAATCATGAAGTGAAACTAAATTTAGTGGATATTTCAAACATTTTTTACTAATAAACAACTGAAAAATTGGGCGTGCAAAATTATTCAGCCCTCTTAAGTTAATACTTTGTAGCGCCACCTTTTGCTGTGATTACTGCTGTAAGTCGCTTGGGGTTTGTCTCTATCAGTTTTGCACATTGAGAGACTGAAATATTTGCCCATTCCTCCTTGCAAAACAGCTCGAGCTCCGTGAAGTTGGATGGGGGGCGTTTGTGAACAGCAGTTTTCAGTTCTTTCCACAGATTCTCAATTGGATTCAGGTCTGGACTTTGACTTGGCCATTCTAACACCTGGATATGTTTATTTGTGAACCACTCTATTGTAGATTTTGCTTTATATTTTGGATCATTGTCATGTTGGAAGACAAATCTCCGTCCCAGTCTCAGGTCTTTTGCAGACTCCATCAGGTTTTCTTCCAGAATGGTCCTGTATTTGACTCCATCCATCTTCCCATCAATTTTAACCATCTTCCCTGTCCCTGCTGAAGAAAAGCAGGCCCAAACCATGATGCTGCCACCACCATGTTTGACAGTGGGGATGGTGTGTTCAGGGTGATGAGCTGTGTTGCTTTTACGCCAAACATAACGTTTTGCATTGTTGCCAAAAAGTTCGATTTTGGTTTCATCTGACCAGAGCACCTTCTTCCACATGTTTGGTGTGTCTCCCAGGTGGCTTGTGGCAAACTTTAAACAACACTTTTTATGGATATCTTTAAGAATTGGCTTTCTTCTTGCCACTTTTCCATAAAGGCCAGAGTTGTTCTCTCCTTTTCTGCCTCCACGCTGCTCACAATCTGCACTTTCAGCTACACAAAAATATCATTTAATTTCGTTTGACCTTCTCCACATTAAACTCCTTTGTTTGCACAAACTCCATCACACTAATCACACTGGTCACCCTGGACACACTTGTCACACTCATTCATTTTCACCATTTCACACTTCACAATAAAAACATACGACAACAACAAGGCACAATAATTTCACAATAAGCCCACGATGTGCACAAACATCTACATTTAATCTGGTCAGTACTTTTACCAGTCTCTTATTCTCTCATTTTCTTCTTTTTCTCTATTCTCTCTTTATTCTCTAATCTGGCCAGTACAAGAGCTCTTTGCAATCTGGCCAGTAGAATATCTCTTTATTCTCACTTTATTCTCTCATTTTCTTTATTCTATTCTCTCATTTTCTTTTTTCTCTCTCTAGCTAAGGCTCTCTTCATACATGTATGTGAGTCAGTAGCATTTAGCATGTTCAAAATCGCCTCAAACATGTCCGTTTAAGGCCAGTTTTAGCATGTCCCAAACACGGCTTGTTCCAGAGCCACAAGTGTCACTTTCTATGTTTTTTTAATTAAACCACAAACAGCGTAACGTGCTCCAGAGCTGCGCGAGGACATCTTTTCAAATGTTACGGAGGCTGATCGTTTGGAAAATCATCTTAAAATGTGAAAATAAACCGCTACGTGAAATGAAATCTCGCCCTGGAAACCAATGTAAACCAATGGCTCAGAGCGACTTCCGGCATCTCACCGGAAATTCCCCCCATCCTCGTTTCTACATGAGCCGCCCCAGGAATAAGGTGGATAAATACATGTGGTTTGATTTGATTTGAATGAGTTTCGATCACAACAGTTTCAACCTTTTCACTGTAAAAAATAAACCAAACACAGGGCCTTTTACTTGAGTCACTTTCATGTGGGTCATATTTTTATAATTATGGGACAGCTGGTTATTCTTTGAGAAAGTGGAGCCCATTTCAAACTTTTAACCATCAGACAAACGTTAATAAGGCGCGCACAGGTCGTTTGGTTAAGGTTAATTACACAGTTTGGCGAAGTGAACAAGGACAGATATACAGTATACAGTATTTGATTAATTATCATAATTTTCAACATTGCTGCCCAATTATTCATATTATTCAAATCAAACTTCGTTATGTGAGAGTTGTATATGTAGTAAGTACAGGTGCTTGTCATATAATTAGAATATCATGAAAAAGTTCATTTATTTCTGTAATTCAACTTAAAATGTGAAACTAATATTTGATATAGACTCATTACATGCAAAGTGACATATGCCAAGCCTTTGTTTGTTATAATTTTGATGATTATGGCTTACAGTCCATTTTTAAAATACTCTAATTTGGGGTTTTTACAAGCTGAGCCATAATAATCAAAATTATGACAAATAAAGGCTATACATATTTCACTTTGCATGTAATGAGTCTATCTTATATTACTTTCACAGTTTAAGTTTAATAACAGAAGTGAATGCACTTTTTCATTATATTCTAATTATATGAGGAGCATCTGTACATGGTCCTGGGACTCCACATTTCATAGTGACTCAATCTGATTAGCAAAGAGTGTAGAAAGTAGCTCTGCCTGTACTGTATACTGTATGTAGGTGTACACACCTGGGAAAAGCAGTAGAGGTGCTGTGGGCCTCTTTAGTCATAACGTGTCTGTACAGAATCAGATAACCTGGATGATAAGGCATGCAGACAGTATGACCATCTCATGTTAAAGGGTGGTAACAGAAGGGACGCTTATTTGTATAGCGCTTAGCGAGTGACACAAATTTACATCATGTGTCACTCAACAGCCAGAGTGTGGAGATAGTGAGCACTTTCAAGTGCCTTGGCACAATCTTAGACGCCCAGATCAACTTCCAAAGCAACGCAGAGGAGGTGTTCAAAAAGTGCTCTCAGCCACTGTACCTTCTGAGAAAACTCAGTAGTATTGGGGTCAGTCCATACATTGTAGAATCTGTGCACATATCAATTGTTGAGAGTGTTCTGATATTCCACCCAAAAAACAAACTGAACAGGGTGGTGTCGATGGGCTCTAAGATTGTGGGGAGACCTCCGAAACCTTTGAGTGAGCTGTACAAGGAGAGGACACTGACTAAAGCTCAAGCTATTGCCTTTGAGCTTCTAAACTCTAGGTGGCCATACAGAGTTCCACTAGCTAAAAAGGCTGTGTTTAAGAAATCCTTTGTCTTCTGAATGAAGCAGTGACCTGAACACAATCGCCACAGAAATGGACTGAGCTGTTCTGAAATATTTGTTTCTGTTTTATTTTTCTACGTTTCTTTTTCTTATGTAATTTTTTTTTTCTACAGTGCCTGTTTTGTATTGTCGCTAGTCTAGATTTATTTTATCCATTCACTTCACACACGGTAGTGGTAAGATTTTGTTTTTGTTTTAACAAATTACCCCACAGTATGTGACTTAAGTATTGAGACCACATTCACAGGGGCTCCATCCGAATTCCTCAAATAATAGCACTTATGTCCTAATCCTAGCTCCTGATCCTTAACCTTTCATGGGGTCAACAGATCCCTATCCAGTTAGAAACTAGTGCTTCAGAGCTGTTTGCACAATCCAACCATCCTCACCCAGCAATGGAAACAACAGTATGGCGACAAATTAGGGGTCTGCTTTAATGTAAACGTAAAAGAGGTAGTGGACATGTAGGTTGTGAGTATTGCAAACGTAAAGAGAAAATTGTAAATGTAACTCTAAGTATCATAAATAGAAAAAAAAAATTGTAAACGTAAAACTTACATTTACACTTTTTTTCATTCTTCAGTTACGTTTACGTTTACATATACGGATGGCACAAAGCTCCTAATCGCTGGTGAGGAACCACCAGAGATCCCTATGCTAAAGGAGGTATGATAGGAAGCATGGAGGTTCCTTTTCCTACCTCCTTCCTAACTGACAGCCCTATTCGGACGCTTCTTGTCATGGCGGACGCTGACACACATCCGGTTAGGGCTTAGACCTCTTACCAATCTGCTTGTTTCAGATGTACCCCTGGGTTTACGTGGACCTAAATTTTGTTCAATACCCATAATAAAGAGAGGTGCAGCTTCTATGTGCAGTTGTTTTCAAGACTTCAAAATATCAGTTTGAACATCACTATCAGTGCAGGCGTGAAAGAGACTCATGTGTAGTTTTTCATAATGTCTTTATGCTCATTTTCAGCCTGTGACCGCGAGCACTGGGGTCCACACTGCAGCAACCGATGCCAGTGCCAGAATAGAGCTTTGTGTAACCCCATCACTGGAGCATGCCTATGCCTACCTGGGTACAGAGGGTGGCGCTGTGAGGCCCAGTGCAATGCAGGCACCTATGGCAACGGCTGTCAACAGAAGTGTCAGTGCCAGAATGGAGCGGCCTGTCATCATGGGACCGGGGAGTGCAAGTGTACACCCGGATACACAGGCGCCTTGTAAGTTTAAATCCTACACCAGTTTGGTAGGTTACATTCACGGCATCAGTGTGATATAAAGTGATGATATGGGGATAGAGAGACTGTTCACTGTTGTCGTCATAATTAAAAAGCAATATAATATTTCCTGTAGATGGTCAAATGTCCTCAAAATGCACTTGTAACAGGAAAACTGTCAGTGATTCAGTGTTTTGGGGTTTTGTTGAACTGTCTTTTTTTTTTTTTCTTGTTGCTCATAGTCCTTTCCACCAGTCATGTATGGTTGATTTAATAATGCCACCACCTTAATCCTATATTACTTACAATAACATATTTCTCCCCAATTCCATTTTTGCCGGCAGAAAAGACATTTAATTTTATGTGTGTAATCACATAGTCAACCAGTAATTTCTAAGATATGTAATCAGGTAAAAGGTCTGAAATTTGACAAATTAAAAGGGAAATTTGACCATATAATTTTGGCCTGTCCTCTATCTAAATATTAAACCATGAGCCTTCCAATGTTATTATGTCACATGAGGGCGTGTTGTGCTTAGAGTATTAGACAAAATTTGGCATTTAAAGTGTTTCTCTCTTCCCCCCCCCCCACAGCTGTGAGGAGCTGTGCCCTCCTGGTAAACATGGGCAGCAATGTGAAGAGAGATGCCCCTGTCAAAACGGAGGAGTTTGTCATCATGTGACTGGAGCATGCTTCTGTCCTGCTGGGTGGATGGTATGAGTGCTTTGATATTTTAGTAGATACTGTCACTGAAGAGCCCTACATAATTTTTTCTAGTGGTGAAATAATATTTATTTTGTCCTTCAGTATATTGTAAAAGCAGACATTTGTGAAAAAAAGACATTGTGAATCTAATCATGAAGCCTTTATCAATGAAGGCATGGCAACTTTTTGTACTGTGCATTTCGTACACAAGCAAACTCAATGAGCCTAACAAGCAGCTATTGCTATAGTTTACATTACCGTGACATTGTTGCTCCCTAAGAGTTGCGAGACTGTTAAATTCATCCCTGTGAAGAATTGTGATGTTGGAAATGAGTGTGGCCTACAACTAACAATCTAAACATTGTAAACAAGAAAAACCTTAAACTACGCAAACAAATCAAGACAAAATGCAATAAAGATGTAACGATATTGATTGACCTTGCTCTTTTGGGACAGTAAAAAGGCAAGGCAAGGCAAGGCAAGGCAAGTTTATTTGTAGAGCACAATTCATACACAAGGCAATTCAAAGTGCTTCACAGTTGCATAAAATTACAAGAAAACAGATCAAATCAATCATTAAAACATCAACATAAAAATGTATCAATGACAGTAAAAGGCAACTGTAACATCATCCCCTTTACAGTTGCCATAGATTGTAAACATTTGCGGTCCTTGAGGGCAAATCATTTATTGATAAATTGATTCACAAATGTTTTGTCTGAAAAATAATTTCCAAGTAATAATTAGGACTTTAATAATGTGTTCTGTAATTACTTCTCCATAAAGCAGCGAATTCTATATTTACTTTTGACTTCTGTTACTGTAATAAAGTTTTGTTTCCTGCTTTCAGGGTACGGTGTGTGGTCAGCCATGCCCCGAGGGAAGGTTCGGACAGAACTGTTCCCATGAGTGTCAGTGTCACAACAATGGCTTTTGTGTGCCCTCCACGGGACAGTGCCTGTGCCGCGCTGGCTACACTGGAGAGCGGTGAGAGCTCATATATGTAACACAGGAACACCAAGAGATCATAACACCTTTTGACTACCAAGACAGTTGCATACTGTTGTGTGTGTCTTAAAACATATATTGTAAACATCTTTTCAAACTCGTGAGTTATCACCAGAGCACACACCATCAGTGCAGCTTACTCAGTGTTTTCACAGACAAATGTTAGCGGAGCAGCAAACAGTCTTTAGGTCCATATAATTAACAATGTCAAAGAGCACCCACCATATACTTATGGTGACCAATGACGGAACAGGAATAGCCACTGCATGGGCACGCGTTTATAAGTAAATAAGGGTTTGAGGGAAGCCAGACGTCATGGTATAGTGCTACTAGGAACTGGGTCACCACCACCACTCCCTAGGCCACTAAAAATCAATTAATGGGTCACTCTGTGCAATGGCTTGCCCCGCAGGACATCACAACTAGGAAATTAGTTGTGCTGCTTATTGAGAGAACGCTGAAGAGTGAATGATATTATGAACAGAACTTTCCAAATGAAACTCCATGCAGCACATAATGAGAAAGCCTCATGCCATGTAGCAGAAATAAACACTAGCCCCAAAACATGCTCATATCTGGCCTCCTTTTTGCCCACTGTAAATGGGTGGTTTGAAAGGAGCATTTCATTAGTGTATCCGGCCTGATTTAGTGGTGGCCTTGGTAAATTCTTGTCCTATAACCAAACAACGAGAAAAGAAAGAGCTTATGTGCACATTGTATGTTCAGGGCTATACGACTCTGTGTTGTTTACTCTTTTTTTGTTGCGTTTGATCAGATGCGAAGAAAGACCAGATACAAAACCCTCAATGATATTTAGCGACATTTAGCGACATTTAGCAACTCAACCTATATATGCTCATTTGTTCGATTGGGCCTCTCCTTTGACCCAGCTCGTACCTTTACTCCATAGAGATGTTGCTGCTTTACTTTCCCTACACGCCAAGTATAATGTTTAAATACATGAGGTCCTCTTCTACAGGCTTTCTGATAATCGACTGTAAAAAAATGTCTGTGCTTAGCTGAGCATTTGAAACACATATGTAGTTGGCACATTTATGTTTGAGCATTTTACAACAGTCTCTCTTGTTATGTAGTAGTATATGACCTGAAATGTTCCACAGTGTCGCTTTAACAGCAGTCGTGATTAAATGCTCTTTTTACAATATTGGGTCTTCTGTGAACAGGTGCCAGGACCAATGCCCGGTCGGGACGTATGGTGCAGGCTGCCTGAAGACGTGTGGTTGTAAGAACAATGGCAAGTGCTACCACACCAACGGCATGTGTCTGTGTGAGCCTGGATACACAGGGGAGACGTGTGAGACCAGACTGTGTCCCGAAGGTTACTACGGACTCAAGTGTGACAAAAAGTGCCCCTGTGCTGCCCACAACACACGCAGGTACCTAGTCTGGTCATTCTCTACACTGACTAAGAATTAGGAGGACAGAACAATAAATAAGAATCATTTTTTACATACATTTTTATGAATATTCCTGAAGCGACTGTATACATTGTTGGCAGCTGACTTTTGGAGCAGCTGGAGACTGGCATGTGTTGCTCTACTGTCCACATGTCCCATTTCAATGCTTCTGCTGTGTAAGGTAGAGCAGCTGGCAGCCACAGTTGTGTAGAAACAGACATGTTTTCTATGTAAGCGGTAGGGCTCCACCTGCTGGGTGTAACAGAGCTTGTAGCTGACAGTAGTGGTTGGTTTTGAGTCTCAATAGTTTGGTAGTACATCAGTGTGTGCTGTGGGTTCAGTGGAAAATTACACACATGTGAACATTTTGACCTCTGTTTCTAATTCATAAAAGCAGACATATAACACCTTGTCTATCTTTAGGTGTCAGCCGATGTCTGGTGAATGCACATGTCGTCCTGGGTGGTCAGGCCTGTACTGTAATGAGACTTGTACTCCAGGGTTCTTTGGAGAGTTGTGCCAACAAGTTTGTCAGTGTCAGAACGGCGCAGACTGCCACAGCGTGACTGGACTTTGTACTTGTGCTCCAGGATTCACGGTAACCAGAAATTGCATATTTTAATCCACAGAGATGGTCTAGGAGGTGTCATAAATGTAAGCATACATTACCTCTCCAGGGTCCCAACTGCTCAGTGTCCTGCTCAGCAGGAACTCATGGCATACGCTGCTCATCCAACTGTAACTGCAAAAACAAAGCTCAGTGTTCCCCTGTGGACGGCTCCTGCTCATGTCAGTCAGGTGAGCAGAGGAGATAGCTAAGTAGGACTTTTGTGCACGTGAACCCCAGTGATCTTTACTGAATGAATTTTATGGATCTTCAGGGTGGCATGGGGTGGACTGTTCTATTAACTGCCCCAGTGGAACCTGGGGTCTGGGCTGTAACCATACCTGCCTGTGTGGTAATGAAGGGGCATGTAATGCCCTAAATGGAGCTTGCACATGTGCACCTGGCTGGAGGGGTGAAAGATGTGACATTCGCTGCCCGGTTCGTCTGCTCTCATAATACCTGATTTCGAAAAATACATGGTCCCTGAAAAATACAAGGTGTTTTCTTAAATGGCTTTTTCTTCAGGATGGGACCTATGGCCTGGACTGTAGAGAGCGCTGTGACTGCAGCCATGCTGACGGATGTGATCACTCCACAGGACACTGTCGCTGCCTAGCTGGGTGGACTGGTGAGAAGTTTTACTTAAGATGACGGGATTTAAACCAAGGTCTTTTGTAGGCCATCTTCTGCCAGTCTCTTGACTTTTCTAAAGCCATCTCAGTTGCAGGGATACAGCATTCATTATAGATAGCATGCCTTTTTCCTTAGTAACATGCAGACAGATCTCAAAGAGGTCTTTGTACCTGCCCCTCTGAGCTCCACTTCTCTGCAGCCTCCTGCTGCTTCCAAAAGAAAGATTAATGAGAGGAGCCAAGAGGGGTATGTGTTAGCGCTTAATGAATGCTCCTTCCTGTGAGTAACAGGATTTTAGACTTTTTTTCAGATTGATGTTCACATACAGTGTCTTTGTGATATACAGTAGCACACAAAAGTTTGACAACACTTTTTATGTTTTGTTTTTTCTTTATTTTCAACACTATTTATATTGTTTGATTCATTCAAAGCATTAAACTATGAATAAACACGTAGGATTATGTAGGAAACAAAAAGGGTAAAATTATTCAAAATATAGGTAAAAAAAAATATATATATAAAAAAAGCATTTCCAAACTTTGACTGGTACCGTCTATGAAAACCTATATTGAAAAAAACCTGTATTGCAACATACATGCTCTGATTTGGTCAAATACATTGTAATAAATTCTTATAATTGTATACGCAGGTATTCACTGTGACAGTGTGTGTTCTGAGGGCCGCTGGGGCCCCAATTGCTCGCTCCCTTGTATCTGTAAGAACGGGGCGTCTTGCTCCCCTGATGAGGGCACATGTGAGTGTGCTCCTGGGTACAGAGGCACCACCTGTCAGAGGAGTGAGTAGCAACACTTCCCAGTGATTACAGTAGTGTTATGGTCTAATTCATGTACGTATCCCGCAGTCTGCTCCCCGGGGTACTTTGGCCACCGCTGCAGTCAGGCCTGTCCACAGTGTGTTCACAGCAATGGGCCGTGCCACCATGTCTCAGGACAGTGTGACTGTCTGCCAGGCTTCAAGGGGGCACTGTGTAATGAGGGTAAGCAATATGTCTGTGTAAGTTCTCAGTCGTACAGGAGTTGTCCATCTTCAATGAAGGTACTTGATTCATCTTCTGTACTCAGTAGTTGAAGTCTTCGAACGTTTCGCCTCTCATCCAAAAGCCTTCGTCAGCGACAAAAGTCCCACTCTGGCCGCAGCTGAATATATAGACCACTGGGGAGGAGTTAGGGTTGGCCCGGCTCCTCCTCTCTAATCACAGCTACTCTCACCTGTGGGTAAACACCTTTGAAGTAGAGCGCCTCTAACGATCTGCTCACCTCAGTATCGGTCAGTCCTGTCCTATTCATAGATGATCACTGCCCAGTATCTGTCCTATTCATGGCTGATCACTGCTAATTACCTGCCTATTGTTCTTTTGTTGGCTGAGGTGCCGTCTCCTTGGACTGGCCATGCCCTTTCGGTTTCTCCCGAAGGAGATTGGAGTACAGTGATGGAAGATTAAATCTGAGCCCACCATTCCGGTTCATGGCGGGATTTTCTTTCCTGACAAAAATAGCTTCTTTAACTCCTCTTTCAAACCAACGTTCTTCTTTAGCTAAAATTTTGACCTCCCCGTCCTCAAAGGAGTGGTTGGAGGCTTTGAGATGGAGGTGCACCGCCGACTGAGGGCCATTTGTGCTTTCTCTTTGGTGTTGATAAAGTCTCTTTTGTAAAATTTGTTTAGTTTGTCCAACGCATTTTTGTCTCCGTGTGTTCACTGGTAAAGAAGAACGTTGGTTTGAAAGAGGAGTAATAGAAGCTATTTTTGTCAGGAAAGAAAATCCCGCCATGAACCGGAATGGTGGGCTCAGATTTAATCTTCCTTCACTGTACTCCAATCTCCTTCGGTAGAAACCGAAAGGGCATGGCCAGTCAAAGGAGACGGCACCTCAGCCAACAAAAGAACAATAGGCAGGTAATTAGCAGTGATCAGCCATGAATAGGACAGATACTGGGCAGTGATCAGGCGCTGACGAAGCCTTTTGGATGAGAGGCGAAACGTTCGAAGACTTCAACTACTGAGTACAGAAGATGAATCAAGTACCTTCATTGAAGAGGGTAAGCAATGAAATTTTCATCAGTCTACGACAGACCATATAAACTACAGGTTTATTTATATGCATTTGATTGATATTTGCAGTGTGCCCTAGTGGTCGCTTTGGGAAGAACTGTGCTTGGAGCTGCAGTTGCACAAACAATGGAACCTGTAACCCCATAGATGGGTCGTGTCAGTGTTACCCTGGTTGGATCGGAAGTGACTGTTCACAACGTAAGACTTTTTTTTGGCTTCTTTGCTCTAATGCACAATTCTCTTGTCTTTCCTCCTAGCCTTGTTATAATCTAGGGATGGTGATTTTGGAAAAAAAATGATCACAATTATTTTCCCCATATTGATCAATCTTGATTTTCAATTTGATTAGATTTTTTTATAATAAATTAAATACACCTTGCTGATTCATAAAATTAGATACATATTTTATTCAAACCTCAGCTCAAACAAAAACAAATGCTTTCATCAAGTCTCATTTAACGCACTAAAGTCTTCCATTGTCTGGTCCAAACTCCCAAACTAGGTACTGTTTGTGCCAAAGAAATGTCTGTAAACCTTCGATTATAAAGTCCTATGACGATTATTGAGATTGACCAAAGTAGAGATTGCAATTTCGATTAAATTTCGATTAATTGCCCAGCCCAATTACAATCTCTACAATGTTTTACAGCTTGTCCTCCAGGTCAGTGGGGCCCAAACTGCATCCATACATGTAACTGCCACAATGGCGCGTACTGCAGTGCATACGACGGAGAGTGCAAATGCACACCGGGATGGACAGGTCTTTACTGCACACAGCGTTAGTATTTGTCTGTTACATATTGAAAACATTTACTGTTAAACTTTGGATCCTTTGTTTTGTTTTTGCTACACAAATTAATAGTAATCCTTGCGCCCCCCCCCCCCCCCCCCCCCCCCCCCCAGGCTGTCCATTAGGTTTCTATGGGAAAGACTGCTCTCAGATTTGTCAGTGCAGGAACGGAGCCGACTGTGATCACATCTCCGGGCAGTGTACCTGCCGCACAGGCTTTATGGGACGCCACTGTGAGCAAAGTATGTGCATAAAGATAGTTTAATGTTTGGCATTCTAACATAATTATAATTAAAAGCCTTCTTCATTTTTCCAGAATGTCCTTTGGGTTCCTATGGCTATGGATGTCGTCAGGTTTGCGACTGTCTTAATAACTCCACCTGTGATCACATGACAGGCACATGTTACTGCAACCCAGGCTGGAAAGGAGCGCGCTGTGATCAGGGTACCTATGCACTTGTACTGAATGATTGTGCAAGTAAAATAACACGCATACTGACATTGTCAGCTCTCTCTTTCTAAAGAATAAATTGTCATGATTATCTTTTCTGTAGCTGGTGTGGTGGTGGGTAATCTCAATAGTCTAACCAGTGCTGCAATGCACGTGGACACCTATCAGATTGGAGCTATTGCTGGGATTATAATTCTGGTACTGCTGGTCATCTTCCTCCTCCTCCTCTTTATCATCTACCGAAAGAAGCAGAAAGGCAAAGAGCCCACCACACCCGCAGTCACATATACCCCAGCGATGAGGATCACCGCTGATTATGCCATCGCAGGTACAGGCCATTATGACGCATGTATGACAATAAGAATTATTACGCAAGTATATGAAATACTAATTGCAATATTGTATCTCTCAGAAGCCCACCCACCATGTGAAGGACTCCCCAGTAACTACTTCTCCAACCCAAGCTACCACACTTTGACTCAGTGCATCAGCCCGCCTCTGATCAACAATGCTTCGTATGGAAAGGTATGCTTGAAACTTAATCCCTGCACAGGTGTTTACATCGATGAAATATATTCTGAATGATTAAAGTTTTTCTCTTGGAATTTCAGACAAAAAACAGCCAGCTCTTTGTGAGCATAAAAAATGTGGAACCAAGAAAGCGCAACATTGTAGAGCACACAGGCACACTGCCTGCTGACTGGAAACAAGGGGACTGCTTTAGTGAACTAGGTAATTTTCAATGATGAGTTTGACAATTATTTCAGTTTTAGAGTACAACACAAATAATACATTGATGGATGTTATTTTTGTTAGGGGCTTGTGGTATTGACAAAAGATACACTGGGAAGTCTTTGCATGGTAAGTGTAAAACAAAGCAAGAAAACATTATTCTTTATTCTTTATTCCTTTTTCTGTCTGTCAGATCTGGTGAGGGACGTGCCTTATCACACCAGTTCATCTTCACTCAATAGTTCTGAAAACCCATATGCCACCATCAAAGATCCTCCACTTTTGACAACAAAAAACACAGAGTGCGGATATGTGGAGATGAAGTCGCCAACTAGACGGGATTCTCCATACGCCGAAATCAGCAACAGCAGCCCGACAAACAGCAGAAATGTCTATGAAGTTGGTAAGAAGTATGAAGATATTCTTTGAGGCTGTAGTTGAATTGGTCTGTATCTGTTTATTTTTCTTCCATTCTTATCATTTCAGAGCCAACCGTGAGCACGATATTTCCTAATGGTCAGGACCCTTATGACATGCCCAGAAATAGCCACATACCCTGTCATTACGACATCCTACCAGTTCGGGACAGTCCCACCTCAGAAGACAACAACATAGACAGTGAATGATGGGACAGAGAAGCTGAATCAAGGCTCGGCCTCGGCTCTAAACGGGCTGACCCACAACTGCAGCTCCTATGTGCTGCCACACTTTGACACTACTTCAGTGCTATGTGGCATACAAGCGCAGGAGCTACTTTCAAGCAGTTGTTGAATTTGCAGCCTTCGGAACTGCAAAAAAGACATAACAATTAACTAAACATACTGTATCTAAACCCTTGGTGACATGAAGGTTTGGAGAAGCTGATATTGGGGTCCAGCTTTCTTGTTGGGCATACTAGAACTAAAGCATTGTTTTTTTTTCACGTCTGCATACTGTAAATATATATTCTTTTAAAACTTGCTGTTGAGATTAAATATCTGAAGAATCATAGCTTGTAGTTGTCAGCAATGGACAGGGAACTTTACTGTAATGTTGGCACATAGCAATGTCAAACCATGGCCTTCTATTGTCTTCTATTTCTAAGGTACTGTCAGCGAGGCTTAAGCTTAATGACACCTCAAAAGGTTTGGTTATGTATAAATATTTTATGCTGTAATTGTTACGAAAGTAGAATAGGTTTTGTCACAGAAGTGCCAAATATGGCAAACATCAACAAACACTGACATTCATGCGCAAATATATAATTGTTATTTTAACTTGTAAATATATATTTTTTTGTGTTTTGCATGAAGTAAATGTGTCTTAAATTGTTATTTTTATAAAATGGAAGGATACATTGTTTTCTCTGTGGTAATGGAATAATGTTAGTTTAAGGTGTAATCTGGTGGCACTTAAACAACCTTGAACTATTGATCTTGTGTGAGGACGCAGTGCATTTGGAATTTGCCAAAGAGGAATCCTTGACAGTGATGTGATCACAATCCAGTGATCTGCATATTGCCCAACTAAACCTTTATTGTGTTACATAGCTCAATAAGTTCACAGGTTAAATAACGTTCGCTGTATAAAGAAACATACTGGTGTGTAGTATTGATATTTCTAGAGCACTGTATCCCAGCCTTAAGAAAGGCTTGAGCTGGACTCAAGCTTTTTAATAATGTGCACACAGTCAGAAAAAAATGTAAATCACGTCATGTCTTTAAGACTGCAACACCTAGATTCTAGACTGATTTGTCTGGTGGATTATTTGTTTCTACTCCTGTTGAGGTGTAGATAGAGGTAGGAAAGATGGCTTCGTGGCAGTCAAATTTTTTAAAGTGGGCCCAGCCTCTTGCCATAGCCCAAAATCAAGCATCGCTATTATGTTCAAATACTATGGCGATATAAACTTTACAGTGTGGTGGTCCTCCCTCAGAAAATGTTTGGGGAAAATATATATATATATATTTCTAAGTATTTGCCTGGGAGGAATTTAAAAGCTGTGCTTTCTCAACATATCCCTATCATCGTGGAGGGGCTGGGTCTAGGTAGCCAGATTTATCTCCTTGGCCTGGGCTTACTGGTGTAGAAGATTAAAAAGACATTTTTGTAATTGTCTATCATTGAGTTACCCATGCACGTGTTAAACTCTCATCAAAGGACATCATGTTTTCACTGCATCTGCTCTACTTTTTGTATGTTTTGGTAATATGTTTTCTTTTTTTTTTAAATAGTCAACTGAAAATAAACAATAATAAATGTTTTCTTTTTACTTCACAATGAATTGTCTATTTTGTAATTTATTAAAAGGTTGTCTAAACGCTCGTGGCCCCAGTCCGTGCCGCGCCTCTGCTCCCCTGCTCCCCTCCTCCCTACGCCTCTCTCATTGGCCCGCTGTGATTGCACAATGAGTGGGTTATCTACAGTGGTTTTCTCAGCAGCGAAAAGTAGCAGTTGTAAAAGCGTTTCAGAGAACCCTTTCTTTGTTTTAAAGCAGCCTGATTAAGTGTTCCTCCAAACATGTTAACTCTGTTGTTCACCGGCCTGTTAGCGGGACTACTCGCGCTTCTTCTTTACCAGAGGATGGCGTACCCCTTCTTCTGGGACGATTTGATTTATTACTTGAAACTGCAGGGTTACAAAAAGAAAGCCGCGGCTCGCATGAAGCAGGGGATTATCACGTATCTGGACTGCTTCTTGTATCAGGCGAGAAGAAACCCCCACAAACCCTTCATCATCTTTGAGGATCAGACTTTGACATACCGGGACGTGGACCAGAGAAGTAACAAGTTTGCCAACGCGTTTCGGACCGAGTGCTCTTTGAACCAAGGGGACATTGTTGCCTTGATGATGTGCAACGACCCGGAGTTTATTTGTGTGTGGTTGGGATTATGTAAAGTGGGCTGCGAGGTCGCCTTCCTCAACGTCAATATAAAAGCCAAGTCTTTTCTTCAATGTTTACAAAGTTGTGGATCCAAAGCCCTTATAGTTGGTGCAGGTACGGGCACGCTCACGCATCTCCTTCCTTTTACTCTTGCATACGTAGGCTAAACGTGCAAATTCAGATATTCTGGTTTTTAACCTACAGGCTAGCTAAACTCGGTTACAGTGTGTCTCAGCTGTTAATAGAAGTGTTTTTGACGTATTGTAACTAACTCGTATCTTTTTATGAAACATTTGCATCCAGTGTTGGGGGTAACGTATTACAACAGTAACGAGTTACAATATGAATATGGGTAAAGTGGGACACTTAACTTTAATAATGTTTTTTTTTATGTGTTTTATTACTAAAATACAAACACATCCAATAATTAGAATGTGCAGGATAAGAAAATAATGGTTCTGTGGATATTACGTCACTTCTTAAGGGATTTTATCGCGGCCCCACTTTACCAATGTGCTATTGGTAAAGTGGGGCCGCCTCATATTGGCAAAGTGGGATAGTGTATTTTTGTGGAATATTCTGGGTATTAGTTTTTTTTAAATATATTTACACATGTTCCAATTAGATCAATATTTCTTGTTTTAATTACGTTTTTCTGATTATTACATTTCTGATTTCTGTTTTAAACTCTTGTTTACTATGAACTCTTGACCACCATTTAGAAACATTTCAACATTAAATTATAAGTTCTTTAATTGTAGATTTTTTAAATATATGATATATATATTTTTATTTTCAAATCTTTAAAACATGTTTGTTCAAACTTAACCAATTAAAGGCGGCCTGAGTTCACAGATTAACATGTGTTTTTTTTTTGGCATGTCCGTCATATTATTCCTAAATCACTTATAAACAAAAACAAATCAGATGAAGGCACTTTACAGTATTTTTTCTTCCATTGTTCTGTCACACTTGTTTTTAGTTTAGACCAAAGCTCCTGGTTAGATATTCCACACTGGAACATGTCTAAGAGCTCCTTCTGCACCAACAGCACAGGCTGCACATCAGACATGTCCATCATGTCCATTATTCATAACCTCTTCACATTTTCATAAAAGCAGTTTCTACAATAATATGAATGATTTTGAATGCAAAAAATACAATTTTAATAGTGTCCCACTTTACCAATTACAATTGTCCCACTTTACCAATTACAATTGTCCCACTTTACCAATTACAAGTGTCCCACTTTACCCATAGCACCTTGAAAAATCTGTCATTGGACCAACCTGTGTTTGAGGCAGAATTATAGCTTCTGTGTTAAACATTTTATCTTTTTTTTTCCTCCACTGGTGTAAAATAGACATCTAAAGCTTCTAAAAAACATATAACATTAAAGACTTTGGCATTTTATTCCAAACAAAAAAATTAGGTGGAAACTGAATTTTCAAAAAGTGTCCCATTTTACCCATATTCACCCTATTACTTTCTTCAGTAACTAAAGAATATAACATATTACTTACACAAAATACGGGAATAGGCTATATTAGTCATTACATTTCAAGTAACTTGAGTTACAAGAGCATGTAAATGCATGAACGAAAAAATGCCAAACTCCCCAAATAAAATGCAGCATAACAAATCAAGATGGACACTGGTGTATAAGATCTGCAGTTGCGTGTAGTTAATATCCTCAAAACAAAACACAAGAGAATGGGGAAAGCGAAGGAAAAGGACATTTCTGACTGCACTTTTGCTCTGTGGCATTATTACTTTATTCAGCCGAAGGTAACTCAAAAGTAATTCGAAGTAGTGTAACTCAGCTACATTTTTGAAACAGTAATAGGCCTATGTAATACAAACATTACATTTTTAGAGCTGTAATCACTAATATAGAAAATATTACAATGTTTAGGTACAGGTGAAACTCTAAAAATTAGAATATCGTTCAAAAGTGAATGCGTTAAAAAAAGAAAAAAAAGAAACATTAATGGGGCGATGGTGGCGCAGATGGTAGAGCGGGTCGTCTCATGATCGGAAGGTCGGTGGTTTGAATCCCGCCTCCTGAAGGTGCATGCTGTCGTTGTGTCCTTGGGCAAGACACTTCACCCACCTTGCCTCCAGTGTCTGCGTACACTGGTGTATGAATGGGTGAGAGGTTCCTTGCTGTAAAGTGCTTTGAGTGCCTAATGTAGGTGGAAAAGTTGAGACCATTTAATTTATTTCTGTAATTCAAGTTAAAATGGGAAACTAATTGATGATATAGACTCATTACAAGCAAAGTGACATGTCAAGTCTTTGTTATAATTTTGATGATTATGACTTTCAGTTCATTTTCAAAATATTCTAATTATATGAGATTTTTATTTTGGGGTTTTTACAAGCTGAGCCATAATCAATCAAACTTTATTTATAAAGCGCTTTTCATACCGAATAATCACAATTATAACAAATAAAGGCTATACATATCTCACTTTGCATGTAATGAGTTTATCATATATTAGTGTCACAGTTTAAGTTGAAAAAACATAAATGAATGCACTTTTTAACAATATAATTTTCCGAGTTTCACCAGTAACTTGCCCAACACTGTTTGTGTCGTCAGACTTTAGGAACTGTTTAACGATAGTGGTAATGAGCGCTACCACAATATCTCTCTTATGAGTCTCTGCGCTCTTGTAACATAGCCGGATGCTTTCTCTGTTTGCATAGATCTGGTGAGTTTGGTGGAGGAGGTATGGTCAGACCTAAAGAAGGACAACATGCTGGTTTGGGTGATGGATTACTCAACCCCCTGTCAGCAGTTCGGAACTTTACTTGATAAGGTCCAACACATTTCTGCTGAGAAAACACACGAGCTGCCAACAGTTGACATTATGTCCAATTTTCTTTACATTTTCACCTCTGGCACGACAGGTAAATATTCTTTATCAGAAATGCTCGACTGGACGTGTGACCTTACCCCTTATTGATGCGCATGTCCTGCAGGTCTTCCCAAAGCGGCACGTGTCGGCCACCTAAAAGCTGTTATGAGCATGGCCTTTCTTGAGATGTGCGGGGCAGCGCCAAATGATATAATCTACATCACTCTCCCACTTTACCACATGTCTGCTTCTCTTTTAGCTGTTGGTGGATGCATTGGTCTTGGTAAGCTTCATGCACATTTTGTTGCTATTCAAATGGACATATTATAGTCAAAAACAGTGGTTCTGCACCAGAGGCGACCCAGAAAGAGCTTCGTCTGGTCAGAGGGGGAAGTCATAAAGGATACTATCTGAGCAAATTGAATGCTTATAAATCATCAAACATAACTAAGAAAGGATGCATGTGCATAAAACCATCACATTTAATTGTATTTTTTTGAAACAAGGCTTATTGATAATTATTTTTATACATTTGTGGGCCGCGGTCTTGGACTCAAGGGGAGGGGGGGGACATAATCTGCATACACAATTCCTGGATGTTGGTTAGGTACAATGCAAAGTCACAGAGCAGGAAACCATGATCCCGACATTCCTGTTCCTAAAGGAATTTTGACTTCCTCAAAACAAAGCCCACAAAAATAGAAACACAAATGACAGGAACATTTTGCACGCTTGCACCATTGTTTGGCATCAACAAATTTGAAATATTATTTGTTCAGTGGAAGAATTCAGTGTTTTGTTTGTTTCACTATCTGCTAGGTGCTACTTGTGTCCTAAAGAAAAGGTTTTCTGCCAGCCAGTTTTGGACAGACTGTACAAAATACAATGTGACTGTAGTGCAATATATTGGAGAACTTTGCAGATATTTAATGAACCAACCAGTGGTAAGAAAGGGGGAAAACTACATATCCGATTTTTTTTACTTGAACTGTGTTAAAGTCATTCTTGATTTCAGGTTCATGAGGAGCGGGCTCACAGAGTGCGCCTATTTGCAGGAAGTGGTCTCAGGTCGGATGTCTGGAAGGGACTTTCACAGCGCTTTGGAAAGTTCAAGATCAGAGAGGGCTATGGTCTGACAGAGGCTAGTATAGGCTTCCTCAACTATACTAATGAAGTTGGACCTATTGGGCGGGCCAGCTATTTCAACAAGGTCAGACTTGAACAATCACAGAGTCTTGTCGTAAAACAATAAACTGCAGTATATGCAGCTTTATTACTCTGTTGTTGTTTTCCTCAGCTTTCTATGCCATTTGAGCTTTTGCGATACGATCCACAACTATATGAACCTGTCAGAACACACACTGGAAGATGTGTTAGAGTAAACACGGGTAAATGGAGCGCATTGAGTGGCCTTGTGTACAAAATGCGCAGTATAAATAAAATTGCCTTGCCTTAAATTAACTAAATCATATTATGACGTGATGCATGCCTCACTACAATACACTCACTGTATGTGCAGGTGAAGCAGGCATCCTTGTAGCCCCCGTGACAGTCATCAATCAGTTTCTTGGTTATGCTGACAATAAAGTCCAAACAGAGAAGAAGATACTCAGGGATGTGTTCAAACCTGGTGATGTGTACTTTAACACTGGAGACCTGATGCTCCAGGACCACAGGGGCTTCCTGTACTTCCGTGATCGTATTGGTGATACCTTCAGGTACTCCAAACGAGTTATGCTAGTACATGCTTGGCAGTACTTGTTCTAATACATGTTTGTTTTTCAACATAATCTGCAGATGGAAGGGAGAGAATGTGTCCACGACTGAAGTGTCAGAAGTTCTTGCAGGTCTTGAATTTATTCAAGAAGCCAATGTCTATGGAGTCACAGTCCCAGGTCTAAGAATACGCAAAGATGAATACAATTAATAAAAACAAGCATCTGTGTTAAAAATATGATGCCACTATGTCTAGTAGTGAAAGACTATATACGTGGAAAGTAGAGTAGAATAAATTCAGATATTTTCTATTTTTAGGTAATGAAGGTCGAGCAGGCATGGCTGCTGTTGTCCTAAAACCTGAACACCAGTTAGATGGTCCAAAACTCTTCAGTCACTTAGTGGACACGCTTCCTGCTTATGCCTGGCCTCGGTTTCTGAGAGTACGGGTGAGAGAAATAATCAATGTTTTTAATCGGTTCATCTGCACATTTTAGTTGTGAGCTTACCACAAACCTTCAATCTGTCCCCAGAGTTCCCTTGATGTGACCGAGACGTTTAAACAACAGAAGCTAAAGTTGGTTCAGGAAGGTTTTAACCCCAACATAATTTCTGATCCTTTATTTTTGTTGGACAGTTCTCTGAAGTCATATGTTGTCCTTACTCCAGTTATTTTTAATGATGTTGTGTCAGGAAAACACTGTTTATAAGCTATGAATCTCTTAACAAGATTCTGGAGGATTTAGATCAAGTCTAAATGTGAGTTTAAAGACAAATTCCTCATGGACAAGTTTAAGACTTGTTAGTGTATATTTATTACAATAGTCCCGCCTACTTGAACTAAAAAAGATTACATTTATTCCATGTGGTCATGTTATCACATATAAGAATTTATTTGTTTGGCATTTCTTATACCCATCATGTTTTGTGCTGTTTTTGTGAAATTAACTTGCATTCATACTGTATTAACATTACCAAGCTGAAGGAAGATGTTTTAACATGTAAGGGATAATGCACGACGAGGTGTCCATTATCAGAAATAACTGGACGACGTGGAGACGAGTTATTCTAATAATGGACACCTCGGAGTGCGTTATCCCGCTTATACCATGATCCCGTGAACTGAAACTGTTCATTGGGGCCTGTTTGCTTATTTTTTTAAGTCCTGGGCAGGAGTTATTTCACTTTTTAATCAGTTTTACTGAAACTAGTCCCAGCTCAATTGTTTATCGTTACTATGGAAACAGCTGCAGTGGAGTGATATATAGAGCGTGATTAAACTGTTATTTAACTGTTGCCGGGCTAGGTGTACATTATCACTTTTTAACGGACACGTTAAAAAGTGAAATAAGACTCGTGTTTGTTTCGCTGGAGGTCTCTTGGAATTTCAGTAGCATTTTAGGAGTTGGTGAAATCAATCATTATGGCTAGCCGCACCGAGCAAGAGCTTCACCGTCTAAGACTGGACATAAAGCGATTGACGGAGGATATTAAAAAGAAAGAAGCGCTTGTTTCCGACCTTATGGAAATATCCCATAGACAATCACTCCATATTTCCTCTCTGACTGCTGCCCTCCAAGAGACAGTGCTCGGAGACCCGGTTACCTGTCCCTCACCCTCTAGCTCAACTCCCCACCCGCAAACCGTGCACAGAACAAAAACACTTGGATCCACCTGCTTGAGCCTCACGAACCGCTTCTCTGTATTGGCGGAGGACTCACCTACTCCAGCTGTTCCGGCAACGGCGCTCCCCAATCTGGACCCGGCGATGGATTTCCCGGCTCTCCAAGGGGGTGGCGCGGATCCCCGCTCGGCCCAGCCTCACAAACAGGGGGAAAAAACATCGGCCAGGCGTAATATCCTAAAAGAGGTGGTCCGGAGACGATCCAGTGGATCCTCGGGTATGGCTCCGGTCTTGTCGCTGTCCCCGACGCTGCACGCGCCCTCGCAGCTGCTGACGGTGTCGCGGTCTCATCAAGCCGCGACACCGCCGGTGGCCCCCCCGCGGTCAGCTCTCGCGTCACGGCCACAACATTCCGCGTCGCGAGAGGTATCCCCGCGGTCCTCTCCGGCGGAGCCACGGACACAACAACCCGCGGTGCAGCCGGTGATCCCGGACGAGGGCGCGCAACAACAGCAGCCAGGATCCACTCCTGTCGGGGCGGGACTTGAACCCATCGGTCAGCCCGCGGCCCTGGTCTCTCCTCCGTCCTCTCCACATGGTGATGTTTCCGAGTCCGCCCACCAGCCAAAGCCACTATTCCCCACCACAACACTCATAATAGGAGACTCCATTATCAGAAACGTCCGTTTTTATAACGCCGCAACCCACTGCTTCCCAGGTGCTACAGTTTCCAGGATAACACAAAAACTCCCAGGCATTCTCCAGTCCATGCCCCCATCCGTCCATAGAGTGATCGTCCACGTGGGTACAAATGACGTATCGAAAAGACAATCGGAGCGTACAAAACTGGATTTTAAAGAACTCCTCAGCGTTCTGAGACCATGGGGTGTGTCTGTGTTCATCTCGGGCCCCCTCCCCACGCTGAATCGTGGCGATGAACATTTTAGCAGGACCTTCCATCTGAACTGCTGGCTTAAATCCGTATGTAGACCTCTAACCTCTTTTATTGACAATTTTAGCCTTTTTATGGACCGACCCTCTCATTTCCGAGTCGACGGCTTACATCTGAACTTGAGGGGCAGCCGTCTGCTCACAAAGAACATGTCCCTGGCAGTCCACTCCGCACCTGCGCGTGATTGACGGTTTGCCTCCAGTCAATCACGCGCAGGTGCAGCCTCCGCCAACACTCCCCCTCCTATCGTTTCCACGCCCCCCTCACAAACCATCCCTGTCATCACTAGCAGAGAGCGGACACAACACAACCCTCCATGCAATTATCCCGTTAATATGGACAGGAATTATCCTGTCCATATTAACGTTTTAAAACCCCTCCCCAAAGCCCCCCCACAGTCCACAGCTAATCCATCTCAAACCACAATAAACATGGCTCTTTTAAATGTCCGCTCTCTGCAGAACAAGTCTTTTATTGTGAATGACCTGATTTTAGATAATAATCTTGATTGTTTGTTTTTAACTGAAACCTGGCTGGGTACAGATGCGACCGCGGTTCTTGCTGAGGCCTCCCCACCTAATTTTAGCAGCACCTTTTCAATAAGGAATGGGAAAAGGGGAGGTGGCACTGCTTCCATATGTACAAACACTATTGCCACCAAACCTATTTTATTTGATCCATTCCCCACTTTTGAGCACCATGCAGTTGTTTTTAGTAATCCCCCCATTTTATGTGTCACTATTTACAGACCCCCCAAAAAATGCCCTCTTTTTGTTAAGGAATTTTCTGAGTTTTTATCACTTTTACATAGCTCTTTTAATATGATTCTTTTAACTGGTGATTTTAATCTACACATAGATAATCTTTTAGACCCTGTTGCTAGGGATTTTTTAAATGTTCTTAATTATATGGATTTTACCCAACACGTCACACAGCCAACTCACGACAGAGGACACAGTCTGGACCTGGTCATCACGTATGGCCTGTCCACAGCTGTGTCTTCTGTCATTGACTTGGCTGTTTCTGACCATTACTGTGTGTTTTTTAATATCACCAGTTTTACCCAGCGGGAGACCTCGGTAAGAGCTGTGAGGAAACGTCATCTCACCCCTGAAGTGGCTGCAAATTTTATTGATGTTTTAGAGAAATATTCTCCTATTGTTCTACCTGCCCCCTGTGATTTTATTTTTGAAAATTTTAATAGCAAACTCAAGTCAGCGCTTGATTCTATCGCTCCTTTAAAATCCAAGAAACTCCCTACAAAACCAATTACTCCATGGAGGAATGAGGAAATTAAACAACTCAAAAGACAATGCAGGGTGGCAGAGAGAAAATGGAGAAAAAACAAAATTACCATAAACTACCAAATCTTCCGTGAACAACAATCAACCTACAATAACACAGTAAGAAACACAAGAAACAACTACTTCTCAAAAATTATCAACAATAATAAAAACAATCCCAAGGTACTCTTCTCTACAATAGAACATCTAATCAATCCTGATTTTAACAAGACCAATTTTACTCCAAGTGACTCCCTTTGCGAGGCGTTTGCGGACCACTTCAGGGGAAAGATAGACACTATCAGATGTAATATTTTATCTACTCAAAGTAACACGGTTTTAAATACATCTGGTTGTCTACTTGTTCCAGAGGAAACACTGCACAGTTTTGTCCAGGTTAATGCTGAGATGCTTGATAAAGTTTTCTCCTCAGTGAGGCCCACCACATGTCCTTTAGACCCGGTCCCAACCCCGTTTTTTAAAACTTTCTATGGATCTCTTAGAGACGAGCTTTTACACATGATGAATTGCTCCCTTCAGACGGGGGTCTTCCCTGCTGCCTTTAAGGGGGCGGTGGTGAGGCCTCTGCTGAAGAAGAGCAATTTGGACCGTAATGATTTTAACAACTTTAGACCGGTATCCAACTTACCATTTTTAAGCAAAATCTTAGAAAAACTTGTTTTTACCCAACTTAGCGACTTTATAAATGCACATGACGTCCTTGAGAAATTTCAGTCTGGCTTTAGGGTAAACCACAGCACCGAGACAGCCCTTTTAAAGATTTTAAACGATTTTAGATTAAATTATGATTCCAAAAGGTTGACAGTGTTGGTTCTACTGGATCTGAGCGCTGCCTTTGATACAGTCGACCAGACTATTCTTTTAACTCGTTTAAAACACATCGGCCTCTCTGGTGCTGTCCACAAATGGTTTACATCCTACCTCACAGACAGGACATTCATGGTAAGTGTGGATACCTGCTCCTCCAAGGTCCATAATATTACATGTGGTGTGCCTCAAGGTTCGATTTTAGGCCCAGTGCTTTTTAACCTGTATATGCTCCCTCTTGGTGATGTCATCAGGAGACATGGAGTCAACTTTCATAGTTACGCTGACGATACACAGTTGTACATCTCCATGTCTCCTGAGGACACCAGGCCAATGGATGCACTTTTTAACTGCATTTTAGATATCAAATCCTGGATGGCAGAAAACTTTCTCCAGCTTAACCAGGACAAAACTGAAGTTTTAGTCATCGGTCCTCAGGCCCAGAGAGAGAAACTTTTACCCAAACTACAGTCATTGTCTTTTAATCCTTCCTCACAGGTGAAGAACCTGGGTGTGATTTTTGACTCTGAGCTGACTTTAATTCCACACATTAAGAATATCACAAAGATAGGTTTTTACCATCTAAAGAACATAGCCAGAGTCCGCCCCATTCTCTCTCGGGCCAACACGGAGACGCTAATGCATGCTTTTATCACCAGTCGTATCGACTACTGTAATGCCCTGCTTTCTGGTCTTCCCAAAAAGAGTATCTCAGGTTTACAACTTTTACAAAATTCAGCAGCTCGTGTCCTGACGAAGACCAGGAGGCGGGACCACATTACACCGGTTTTAGAGTCGCTGCATTGGCTCCCCGTGTGTTTCAGGATCGATTTTAAAGTTCTTTTAATGGTTTTTAAATGTCTTAATGGTCTTGGTCCTTCTTATCTTTCAGAATTGATTTTACCATATGAGCCTTCGCGGTCCCTTCGCTCCTCTGGCAGGGGTCTCCTAGTTATTCCTAAAGTCAACAGAAAGACTCACGGCGAGGCGTCTTTCCAATACTATGGCCCTCGCCTCTGGAACGACCTGCCAGAGGAGCTCAGGACCGCAGAGAACGTTCATGTTTTTAAGAGCAGGCTCAAGACCCACCTTTTTAGTTTAGCTTTTAATTAATATTTACTTATATTAACCTTATTTACCGGTTTTAGTTCTATTACTTCTTTATTTTCCCTCTTTTATCCTGTGCTATTTCACGCACAGTTTTAGCTGTTTTTAATGTATCTCTTATTAAATATTTATTTATTTATTTTTATTCATTTATTTTTTATGTTCTCCTAGTGGTTCCTCTGAGGGAGCCCTCTGCCCCGGGAGTGCTGGTTGGCTGTGGCCGTGCGGGCGCTCTCCTGGGGGTGCCTGGATGGAGGTAGGACGTCTCTCCTACACCTACTCCGGGCCCCCTGGGTTGGCGCTCTGTGGCTGTGGGCGATGGGCTGCTCCTGGTGCAGACGGCTCCTTGGATGATGTTTCCTCTTTCGGTCGATCTGTACCCAGCCTTATACTCAACTCTATGTCCATTTTTATTTAAGACTTTTAACTGCTGGGCATGTCTGTGTATATGTGTCTGTGTGTCTGTGTGCGCGGGTGGTGGGTGGTGGGGTTGTAGTTATTTATGTATATTTACTGGTGGGGACGATTTTTATTATTTTTAATGATTTTTAAGCACTGTAAAGCACTTTGTGTTACATTTTGTATGAAAAGCGCTCTATAAATAAAGTTTGATTTGATTTGATTTGATTTGATTTGATAACTCCTGCTCAGGACTTAAAAGAATAAGCAAACCGGACCCAATGAACAGTTTTAGTTTTAGCCGGACCATGGTATAAGCGGGATAATGCACTCCGGGGTGCGTCGGACGGTTCACGCCTCCGCGTCGGCCAGTTATTTCAGATTTTTTGACACCTTGTTGTGCATTATCCCTTACGTAAACTATATTGAAAATACTGTCTTAATACACTGTCTTAAAATACTGTCTTAATACACTGTCTTAATACTTTTAAACGTGACTTTATTTATTTATATTTATGTAAAACTTGCAAGCTTGGCATACATTTCTGTGCAATTTGACATAATCATTAAATAATATTTCTATGCCACAATATCATCAGTGTTAAGGAATGAAGTGGACAAAGTATTTTAAATCTCTAAATGCCCCTAATTTATAAAGGTCCAAATTTAATGCAAACTCGACTTTTTGGAGCTTTTAACCATGTTGTTATGCTATTTCCTCATCACAAACACCCCAGAGTGGTTTTGGACTTCATTCACACAGTTCTCAGCAATCCTCCTGAATCCTGCCCTCTGAGCAGCTGCTGACTTGTTCTTGTCATCAGAGCGGAACGGAAGTGCTCGTCGTCTGTAATGTAAGCTATCTCTGAAAATCTTGCCAAAAGCTTTGTATTACATTACAAGAGTATAAAAGATGGTCCAAGTCTTCGTTTTCTGTATTACAGAAAATAAAATTTTCCATTTCTATTTTAAATCTATGTTTTATAAATTCGTTAGTTGGATATATTTTGTTTAAAATGTTAAATAGAATTTCTGTCACTTTGAATGGGATTGGGAAAGACAGATATTTTGTTCTAATCCTAATTATTTCTTCTTTTTTATAATCTCTTACAATATAGTTTTCTTTTAATAGAATTTGGATAGGACCAGTTTAGTAAATAGCATATTTTTTTTATTATTATTACATTTAGGATCACAAAAATCACTGCCTTCAATCCAGAGTTGTCTAAGGTTTGGGGAAAATATTAGAATAAAAAGTATCCTGTTTAACCCTCGTGTGGTCCTTGGGTCATTTTGACCTGAAAGCCACTGGAGCTGCAGCCCGTCCAAATGGCCCAAAAGCCACTGTACTGAAGGATTTTTGAAAAAAGAAGCAGAAAAAAAGTAATTTTCAGGCTTTTTTTTACATTAGGACCTTTAAAGGGTGCAAAATTGAAGGACCACACAAGGGTTAACCATAGACCTGACCGATAATGGAATAATTCTCTTAGTACAATAAATTTGGAATTTCTTGCAAAAACCTTCGTATTGTAAAATACATCCATCGTCATTTAAGAAATGGGCAACAGCCCATACACATTGTGAAAACCATTAATCAAAATAAACTAAATCTATTGATGGTTATGTCTATTATTCCACACTGGGGAGTTATGTGGTGTAAAATTATGTTTAAAAATTAATTTCCAGTAAAGAAGAACCTGCTGGTTCCAGTTTCACTGGTAACTTGCTCAACTCAAAATCGCATTTTAAGAGAATTTTAAATGGATACCTCCCAACTTATTAAATATCATGTTGGGTATGAAATACCAAATAGAGTGAATATTGTTAAGCCAGGTTTTCAGCCATTTAAGTTTCAATATACTGTTCATAGTGTCAAAATCTATTGCATCTTGATTTAATCATATCATCTTTGGAAATATAGTGACATTTGTTTTCGCCAAATGAAATTAAAATGTATGTTGTTGGTAGCTTTAATCAACTTTTGTGGGGAGGGAATATGCTGGGTATATTAGAGGCTATCCATTTTGGTCAACAATATTCACCCAAAAATAGAGATATCCCTTTGTAACCATCAATTGCATGTATTAATATTATCGCAAACATTCACCTTGTCAGAAATATTTGTTTATCTTTTCCCGGTTTAGGAATTAACGTAATTACCCCTTGTTTCATAGTTGTCATAAGTTCTTTTTGGCTAATGCATTCCAATAATGCTTTGAATAATATTTCTCTCACCTCTTCCCAGAATTGTTTTTTTAAATTCACTGTAAGACCATTAGATCCTGAGTATTGTTTAAAATATTTTTTTTTTCAAAGCTAACTCCTCAGCTTTGCAAAAATCGTAATACGTTTTTTCAATTTGGGGAATTACATGAGATATTTTATCAAATAAATTGTTACAATCAGTTTTCGAAAATTGAGCGGAATATAATTTAGAATAGAACCGAAAGCCTTCATTTTTTTAGTAGTTTAAAGTCTTTGCATTCTTTCCCATCAATTAAAAGACAAGAGATGCAATTTATTTTCTGTCTGCTTTTTTCTAAGTATTAAATAGTACAAAGCTTCGGCTTTGGTGGATTTTAGGGCCTTGGATGTGTCAAAGTTGAGCCAAAAATGTATTTGACTGCATTAGTAGTTTTTCTGTAGTGGACGATTCTTTATGTCAAAACGTTCTTGTCTCCATTGACTTCCATTATAAAGAAATTCATGACTTCCAATTTTCTTGGCTCTCCTATCTCCATATAAAAGTAATATATTTTATAATGTCAGCATTTCATTTTGAAGAACAAGAGTCAGATTTGACATTTTTACTGTATTTTTTTAGTTTGGACCTTGGACCATTGTGGGCAGATGAATTAAATTGTGGCATTTTCCCATTAGAATATAATGGGGCCATGACAGAACCTGGGACTTTTCTGCCATAAAACTTCAGATTTTAAATCTCACTGCAATACAGAAAAAAATAACGTGTCTATGATGTCAGCATTTCATCTTGAAGAAAATGAGTTGAATTTGACATTTTCACTGCATTTCAGAATTTTCCATTTTTCTAACATTGTACACAGATGCATGTATCTTCAGTCAGCTTATACTGAAGCTGTGGCCGAGGGGAAACAAGGATTTGTTTGCCTTTGTGTTTCCTATAAAATATATGAATAGTTTTAAAATTAACAAGCGAGTTATCGACAATAATGCTTAGTGTGAAGATTTTTACAGTTTCACCAATAAAAAGTTCAGTGGAGACCGTCACAATCAGTGGTTAGTTTTGAAGCAGAAAAGTATCTGTTTTGAAAACGAGGCCTATGTTTGTAAACCTGAGGGAAACACATGAATAAGTCCAGACTGCAGGTCTTTGTCCAAGTTTTGTGTGTGTGTTGAGGTCACTTTGAGCTGCTAATTAATATTTTTGCACAAACAAATTCAAAAATTAGTTTAGGCTCCACCCACCGGAATATGTGGAATATGGCAACAACACTGGCATTGCCAACTGTCAAAAAAAGTTGAAATGTATGAAATACAGTAAAAATGTCACTAATTTTCTTTAAAATGAAACCTTGATATCACAGATTGAGTGATTTTATGCCATATTTCAGTGGGATTTAAAAATGGACGTTTTCACGGTAAAGTCCATTGGAAATGCCTTATTTCCATTATATTCAGTAGGAAAAAATACAGTGATTTTATTCATGTGCCAACAATGGGAATGAGGTCCAACCTGATGAAAATCAGTAAAAAAATAATAATTTCATTCCTTTCTTCCGAATGAAATGCTGACATTGTAAAAAGTTTTAAACAGTTTTAAACAGCTCTGGAAGAGCAAAGAAAAACATGTGTTTATAATGGAAATCAATGGGGCTGTTTCAGTCGCTGCCATTTTCAAATAAAGAATCGACCGCTACAGAAAAACTATAAATGCATCAAATCCATTTCACTTCTCATCTGTGACACAAACAAGGCTCTGGAAACAGACAATGCCTCAGCTCTCTACATTAATTATTCAAAATATAATCCCACTTTTGTGTTTTTGTGTAACAATTTTTTTTTAAGTTTTAAGTTTTGAAACTGGGATTTTTAGGATTAAAATCCAGAAAATTATGACATGTTTGGTAGTTTTGGAAAAGTTTCCAGTAGTTCATGTGATTTATGCAAAAAGAAGTATATAAAAAATCTATTGAAAAATTTCGATTTCACACTAGGGTAACGAACGTATGGAAAGTTGTAAATCTCTCACTACAGAAAAACTACTAATGCAATCAATTCAATTTTTGGCTCATCTTTGATACATCCAAGGCCCTAAAATCCACCAAAGCCCCAGCTCTCTACTATTCATTATTCTAAAAAATAATGAGGTTTTTATGTTGTTTTGTAACACAAACTTCAAAGTTTTTGTTTTGAAACTGGCATATAAAGGGTTAAAACAACAACAAATAAACGACATGTTTGGTAGTTTTGAGAAGGTGAAAAGTGATTCTTCAGATTTGTGAATTAAAAAAAAAAAAAGATGAAAGTATGTGGTTTTTATAGCAGTTTATTTATATAGCGCCTTTCACAGACATGGTCACACAGTGCTTTACATTCACTCCATACTCGGTGGTGATAAGCTACATTAGTAGCTTCAGTTTCCCCTGGGGGAGACTGACAGAAGCGCTGTCGTGACTGCACACATCTGCGCCAACGGTCCCTCTGACCACCACCATGCTGGCCTATTGTACATGTTTTTAGTGGTATAGGCGAAACCGGAGTACCCGGAGGAAACCTACGCAGACACGGGGAGAACATGCAAACTCCACACAGAAAGGCCCCGTCCAGGTGAATCGAACCTGGGACCTTCTAGCTGTGAAGCGAAATAAATTAAAATAAGTGCCTTGAATAAAATTGCTCTCTCAAAATGGCTGTACTGAACGTCTTGAAATAGGCCTCTGTCTCTTTAAGACAGGGTTGCCAGATGTACGATAACTATCGTATTTGTACGATAATTTTGACCCCTGTACGATGTACGATCAATAATTCAAAAAAGCCCTAAATGTACGATAATTTCAGAGCGCCAGATAAAGTCTGGTTAAATGCACCGTCCCCTCTCAGCAGTGCTTCGCTTTCGCTCTGATCTGGAGTCAGACTTAGCCTCCGTATTCACAAAGGCATAATATCTGCTGTAAGAAGGAGAGACTGTCCCTGGATCAGTTTTACAGTTCACTATTGCATTATCCTTCTGCCCTGACGCATCCTCTTTGGTCAGCAGGTCGTGTGTGTGCGTAATGAAATAAATGGGACAGTGCGTGGGGCTGTGTTGTAGTTAGGGGTGATGATGATATGAGCAATATTTTGCGCGGGTGCTACATAAATATTGGCATATTTATAGTGTACGATAGTTTGTGCTGAAAAACGATAGTTTTGGAAGCTTTGTACGATATAATGTTTTTTTTAGACTCTGGCAACCCTGCTTTAAGAAGCCCTGACCATTTCCGACACGCCCCCTTCAGCATGCTGCTGTGGCATCAAAACAACACTACTGTTGTTTTGATGCCACACGCATAGAAACTACGATAGATTTTCGGTGCATTTTAATTTTTACTTTTGGAAAGGCTTTATCACTTTGTGAACAATGGCCACGCAGGATATGATTTGATCCAGCGTCCGAACTTTCCACACCGCAGGCTTGGAATGGGCTCTTGCCTGAGAATCAACCAGCCAGGCTCAGTGTGTGATCATCCCAAAGGCTGCTTCAAGTAGCTGCTTGTTTTATTGATGTGATTAGTGCATAACAGGCTACTTGTTTTCAATCAATCGTTCCGAGCTAGCGGCTAGCTGCTAATACTTGTTAGCTTCGAGAGAAAACCCCTCGGCTACGACCCATTGTAGATGAAATATGAGTAAAAAACAAAAAAATCTTCAAGCCCGGTTCAGTGTGTGATCGTTGTTAAACTGTTTTTTATGTAGATGGTGGTTTTATTGACTTTATTCGTGCATATTTCTCGTTTTCACTTGATGACCGGGGCATTCGCTTTCTCCGGAGAGAATGCTATCAGGGCATCGTCAAGGCCCGAACGCATTCCCAGCGCAGTTCCCGCCATAGAAATAAGTTTTCTTGTCACCGGTTTTAATCCTGGGTGTTGAGGTAACAGAAACACTGATGTGTGTTTTTGTAAAAGTCTCAGAGCTGCTGTAGCTCCGGTTTACAACACATGAAGCTAATCCTCCATGATGACTGACTGTTTACATCTGCGCTCAACATGCGGGAGGGGGCGTCTCCAGGAGGTGGGGGGCGTTCCTAGGAGGATGGAGGTAGCTACACCTAAAATGGCTTCCATCAGAGTTTTTACTGATTACTCAAAAATACGGGAATGAGCCAAGGCAACACTTCAGGCATGTTTTTAATGAGGGAATGACATAATATGATATAAAGCTTGAAAAAGTTGATTTTACATAACCCCCCCCCCCCTTTAATAAATTCCCATTTATTAATACATCCTACAATTGAGTCATTCTTAGTAATATTTTTAATGATATCTCTTATTTTTGCAGTACTCTTCATTGTATAACAAATTAGCATTACATTTCCAATAACTTCTTTTGTTAGTTTTTTTGACTGAGGGTTCTAACACTAACTCTATAAAACAGTGATCTGAAAGAGGAGCATTCAATATAGTAGTCCTTGAAGTAAGGAGTAATATATTATCACTTTCCAGCCAATAGTCAATTCTAGATTTGCAAGTACCATTAGGCTTAAACCATGAAAAGCATTGCAACCCTGGATTTATTGATCTCCAAATATCTATGAAGTTATTATTTGTCATAAAAATCACTTATAATATTATTATATTGTGGTCTACTAACTTTTGGGGGACATCTATCTAGTCTTTTATCGGGTGTCATATTCCAATCACATCCTATCAAAACGTTGTCAGTGGGATATCGGCCCTAAGTTCCTGTATAGTATTAGTTATGTATCTAGCATGACTCTATTTTGATTATCATTGTTATACCCATAAACATTTAACATGATGAGAAACAAACCTTCTACTTTAGTTACAAATGTCAACCAGTGTCCTTCAGCATCTGTTCGGTGAGTTAAGATCTCTCCAGGAAAGTTATTGAAGCAAATTGCCACACCTCCAGATCTGGTGGAGTCATGGCTAAACAGGATCTTATCGCCACATCCGTGTCAGAAGAATGAGTCCCCCCATACTGTATTGTTCAACATCTCTGACTTTTTCCTTGAGCTCACTATTTTCATTCAACAAACGTTCATTGATTTTCTCCAAGTCGATAAGTTTCTTTTTGGTTCCTTCCAATTCCTCTGAATTGAACTGCACAGTCTTTGTCAAGGGGGCGACGGTGGCGCAGATGGTAGAGTGGGTCGTCTCATGATTGGAAGGTCAGTGGTTCGAATCCTGCCTCCTGAAGGTGCATGCTGTCGTTGTGTCCTTGGGCAAGACACTTGCGTACACTGGTGTATGAATGAGAGAGTGAATGGCCCCCCTATGAGAGACCAACAGGCCCGTTTGAGGCCGTCCTTCCGTGGACCCACCACCTGCAGGAGGAGCCATAGGGGCTGGTGCTATGTGATTTGGGCAGCTCCAACGGCTGCCCCCACGACCCGGCAACGGACAAGTGGGAGAAAATGGATGGATGGGTCTTTGTCAAATTGACAATCATGGCGGTGTTCTGTCGGTTCTGCTGTTTAATATCATCTAGTTGAGTCTCAATGACATGAACTCTTTTAACAATTTCCATTATTGCTTCGAAAAGTGTATTGTTAGAAACTTGGCTCCCAACATCTTCTCCTTAGCTTGGCTTAGCTTTCTTTTCCGCCGGTATCTTACTTGGTGTTGGAGGTGCAGAATCCTCACTTCGGTCACGTTTTGTTAGCAGAGCAACTTCCATCGCGGATTAGTCATGTTCGAAATCCCTCGATGATGGAGGTGATTTGGGTTTTGAAGATATTGGTGGCTGGAGTTTGGCGGGTTTAATTAACGTCTGATGGCTCATTGTTGCACTTCGGGTGGAGTTTTTTCAACAAAACTTTGCAATCTTGTACGGAGCTCTCAACAAGTGGACTAACTGGTCCGCCATCTTGGTACCTTCCCTTGGTGTTTATATTTTTACTACTGCTAAAGTTGTATGAGCGGAGAGAGGGGGCAGAGTTAACTGAATCCAAGTGTTTTGTCTTCCGGGTTGGAAAAATACCTCCTAAAAATACTCCAAAATACTAAAAATAGTGCTCCATAGTGGTAGTGGTACAAGTTTAGTTTATTGTTTATTGAAACAGGGACAGTGTACAAAACCATTAGTCTTTACAAAAGAAGAGATGATTTTTACCAGATTTAGCGAAGTAGCCATTTTCCATCTGCAGTCCCTGGACAGGTGAGTACAAAAAACATTATAATTATAATCTATAAATCTAATCTACAATAAAGTCACTATATAAAATACATTATATGCTTTTTCTAAAAGTGTATACAGAAAATAAACAATCCCTACAATTTACAATACGTTCATCAATGTTGACAAGATTGATGAACTTTCAAGTAAAACTATTAAGATCTACAGACAATTTCAGACGGTGTAGAAGCCCATTCCACTGTTTAATGGAGCGAAATGAGAAAGCACATAGCGCAAAGGCCGAGGATCTTTTTGGGATTACACAGTTTTTATTTGCAGTGGACCAGTGGCTCTAGTATTTTGCTCAGAACAAAGTCTGACAAAGTTCTTCAGTGGTGGTGAAGCTGTATTATTAGTCATTTTGAATATAGTTCTTAGATTATTGTATAGAATTAGACTGTCAAAACTGAGCAGTTTGTACTTACTCAGGATATTGCAATGATGATAACGAAGTGTTTTTTTTTTTTTGTCAAGTGCCTTTAAAGCCTGATTATACACAGATCTTAGTGATTTGAACTTGGTCTCCTTTGTAAGTAAAGTGAGGAATTATCATGGCGTTGAAATAAATGAAAGCCGCCTCAACTGTCAGGCTGTTCCTCATATGCTTTAGAGTGGAAAAAGTTATATTTAATTGTATTGGATACCTTTTTAATATGCTTTTTGAATGTCAGTATTTGATCTAAATAGAGCCGTAAGTATTTTGTTTCCGTTAAATTTGTCTCCATTCACATAGATGTTAGGCATCTCTTTAGTATTATTTATTTTATGAAGATACATGCCAACTGTTTTACTAGTGTTTAATGTCAGGCATGAAGATTGGAGCCGATTTTGTCCAATGCTGAAGACAACTTTGAGGCCACTGTCTGCATATCCATTCCATGTGTGAAGATGACGGCATCATCTGCATACATAATTATATCCAGGTCTTTGCACACATTGGGGAGGTGATTTATATAACTGCTGAACAGCAAGGGCCCCAGGATTGACCCTTGAGGGACCCCGGATGTGCAAGGTTGAAAGGAGAATGTTGCATTATTTGTTCTCACACACTGCACCCGGTCAGTAAGGTATGACTGGAACCACTCCAGCCCTTCACTGGATAGATTACAATGAGCAAGCCGGGATAGGAGGACAGAGTGGTTTACTGTGTGTCGAAAGCCTTTCGTAAGTCCAAGAACACGGCACCCACTGTGCCCCCCTTGTCCATAATGCTCTCCGTCAGGTAGCAACAGGCAGCATCAGTGGAATGATGTCTGCGAAAACCGAATTGCATTTGATGGAAAACATTATCATTTAGATGTTCCGTTAACTGCTCTATGATTGCTTTTTCTAATATTTTTGATACTACAGGTAGTAAACTAATGGGCCTATAGTTACTAACCTCATTTTTACAACCAGAATTGTGAATTTGAGTTATAACTGCTGTTCTGAAGACACTAGGGGACACACTTTCATTAATAGATTTGTTCACAATTTGGGCTGTTGTTGTTGTTAGAGTCTCCATATGTTTTTTGATAAGTGTGTTGTCATGTCCCCAGTAGTCTTTGGCCTTAGAAGTTAATAAAGATTGTATTATTTTATCTGTTTTGGCATTATCAATACTTTTGAATTTAAGGGCAGCACTGGAAGAAAAATGCAGGTGGTGAGTGTTACGACCGGCTCGAGGCCGCAACAAAACAGGGGAGACGAGACCGGGTAAAAGTGCACAAAGGAAGGGTTTATTTACAGAAGATATAAAGTAACATAACAAACCAAGATCAAGGCTAACAAAAGATAACTAAACTTAAATGTGCATGAGGAGTTGGTGAGCTCATTGGGAGCAGCCGCGACCGGCGGCGAGGTGGAACCTTAGGTGGAACACGCCAAGAGAGCGAGAAGGAGGAGCGACCCAGAAGCGCGCAACTGCACGACATTTAACTGCCCCTGCAGCCAACCGAAGAGGCCCCCTCGGCACTCAGCGTAACGCCCCACACCTGTGCAGAGGCAGAGAGAGGAGCAACCACAACAGAGGCCCCGCCCCCACAGGACCCCAAGCTACGACCCCGGGTCGTAACCATTGAAGTAAATTAACAGTGAGAA
The DNA here is from genome assembly GCA_021464625.1 of Proterorhinus semilunaris. Lineage (NCBI taxonomy): Eukaryota > Metazoa > Chordata > Actinopteri > Gobiiformes > Gobiidae > Proterorhinus > Proterorhinus semilunaris. The sequence continues at coordinate 28,894,767 of CM038343.1, read as the reverse complement.
CAAATGAAGGAATCCAGAGATTTGCAATGTGATTTCGTTCACAGAGTCTATAAAATAATTGCTGAAGTGATCAGCAACTATACCATCCCTAATGCAAGTTTCATCTATTTTAAGCGCTATGGTCTTGCATTTTGGTTTCCCTCTTCCTGTAATTGTATCTATTGTTTGCCACAGCTTTTTAGAATGTCCCTTTGCCTGTTTAATTATATTAAGAATAAATGCCGCCCTAGCTTTTCTAAAAACCTGTGTAACTTTGTTTCGAAGCCCAGTAAATGAGACCTCAGTAACCTGAGAAATGTAATCTCAATATTCTGTTGGGACACGCAATGATGTACATTTTCTACAGGGAGTATGATTATATTATTTTGTTTATAAATCCAACTTTTTATACAATTCACTTGACAACATTGATGAAGTGGCATAGACCTGCTGTAAACGGACGTGCAGTGCAACCAAAGGAAGGACTGGACACCCAAGACCTAGAACAGAGGTGGGCAACCTAAGGCCTGGGGGCCTCATGCAGCCTGTCCAGCCCTTCAATTTGGCCCGCAAACACCTAAACCACCCCTATTTTAAAAGGGTGACATTCAATGTTCTCACTGACACAAGGAAAGGTAATGGATAACCACTACTATTGTATTACTTTGTTATATAGTTTGCACAATTACATTGCTAAATCACTAAAACAAGGGACAACATACGTAGTAGGTTCATAGTCAACCTGAATTTCAACATAGTTAAATTAATCTGACAATAATTAATATCAACCCACAGGTTAATATTGTTAATTATTAAGCCCTATATTGCTGTCTTTATATGTCTATTTAATAAAACACTGTAAGCCTAAATAAAAACACTGAATAATAGTATAATAATGTTATTATTGTTGTGATCAGGATTCACAATTCTATAATAACATTCCATTTCCCGAAATATAGATGTTGTATTTCATGCAGGGTTGAGTTTTGATTAAGTTTGCTAATTGATTTTTCTTTGCCTCAATTTTTACGTTTTATTCTTTATTCAAGATAAGCACGTCATATATTGTTTAACTTTACTTAATCTAGTAACAAAAACAAAGGAGTCTGCTAACTCTAATTAAGATTGTATTTTTCTAGAAGTCTGATAGCTATTTATTATTTATTTTCATTTTTTCAAGAAAGGTCAAGTAGGGTTTAAATCTGTTTATTTTTGCTAACTGTACAAATACATGTATTATGCTTCCTTATGGAAGCTGGGATGATCAACGGTTAGTAATATTTGAAGTTGTGTCATTTTGATATATATAATATTAAATCTGGAACATCAGATCAAAAAGGACATTACACAAATACACATTCAATACACGGACATCAATACTTTCACCATTGCCTTGGACAAAGGGAGAACTTGTTACTAACATCTTGGAAAACCAAACATTATCATTTGCTGGGTAAAACAATATATTTTTTTGTATTTATTTCCGTCATTATTTTTAAGTGGGCGGAGTCATTCACTCCAGCAGACGTGGCAGCCGTGTACGTCATCAAAGCGTGCCTGTGATTATTCATGGAGGAGGACCAAAGCTGCTACTGCTAGCAGGTAAGGACTTTGTATAATTATTGATATTTAGTGTTTACCAATATTATGTCTTGATTTGGGGACTGTTCAGTTGTGTTTTCATAATGGACTCTCTTCAGACATGCTTTTGAGCTGTGAGGTTTTTTTTCCACGTGCACAGGGCGGTAGAAAGCTTAACTATGAAGTGCTTCTTCAAACCTTATTTAAATCGAATATTGTAGTTGGAAGAAACATATGGGTTACAAATTAATACATTTTAGTGTATGTATTTTAATGCTGTTATTTGTCAGTTGTTTTTATTATGTTTTTACTAAACCGAAGTGTTTTTCCCCCCAACTTTGGTCCAGTAAGCGTTGTAATAGAGATCACTCCATCATAGCAACAGCAAAGCAACAGAGCCAAGTGTATGCAAGTCTGCATTTGAGTTGATCCTCCGTACGGAGAGTGTATGGCTCTATTGAATGGAAAGTTGCCGTGGAATCTCGCATTTTTGTGAGAGCAAACACTGTCCATAGAATAACATTAGCTAAAACAGTAGAACAACTAAAGATGATTGTGTTGCACTTTACAAACCTTTGTAGACTGTTGACAAGTGTCTTCACTTTCTAAACTACACTATTCATTTTCCCTGGGGTATATACTGATAGAAGAAAGGCTGCCTGTCGGACAGGTCCCCGCCCTACCATCACTGTTCGTTAACTCCGTTTGCTGCCTCATGTGCTCTCGTAATTATGCTAAATGCCACTTGTCAAGTGGAACATTGCACATGAACGCCACCTCCTCTTGTATTTTCCATTGGGAAACTGGGAGATAATTTTGATGCTCGAGTTCCCGAGATGAGATTACCTTTGATCTTTCAACACAACAAAAAGCAGCGATAATACACATTTTTATGCCTTATATCTGACTGTCATGATGCCTTCAATATGCATTTAACGATGTAGTGACTCAATTTTAATATTGTGTCTTTTTCCACTTATCTCGTAAAAAAACTTTAGCCTATATGTTTTACCGATCAAAGCAGATATAAAGTAGCAGTTGGTCAGGGGTTTGTAGATAACTTCCTCACGTGAATGTATTTGTTTATAGAGTATTGGTGTGTTTCTTTCTTTTATGTTTCACTTTACTACGACACAAAATGCACTCGTTAATTTCCCACAATTGGAAAGGATCATATTTACTAGAGCACAGGCAGCATAACTAACACAGTAGTGTCCAAATGCTTTACAAAACTTTAACAATATCTCAAGACTTTTTAAAAGTCCCCTTTAGTTTATTATGTAAAACATCAAAGTTATTGTTAACTCAAAACTGTTTGGACACCGCAGTGTGTTTAGATGTACAGTATTTAACAGTAGTAACCTGCTAACTAACAGAGTTGTTTGTTCCACGGCTAGTTTCTTTACCTTTTTTATATTGTTTTTTTTTTTTTTTGCTCAATCAATCAAGTTATTTTTTTTATAGCCCTTTCAACATCCAAACGGTGTACACTGTGCTTCATAGAACACAGGAAAAACAGAGAAAAGATTAAAATAGTGTGTCGAAAGACCAGTCTAAATAAGTGTGTTCAGTCACAGTGGTGATTTTAAGTTCAGTCATGGTCCGCAGCTCAGGGGGAAGTGCATTCAAGAGCTTTGGTCCATACATGGCAAATAATCAACCGCCCACTTCTTATATGTGAATTAGGGGACCGCCATAGATGTTTGATCAGAAGAACGCAGTGCCCAGACAGGAGAGATCTGTCAGAGCAAAACCATTTATGGTCCTATACACAAACTTGAAGACTAATGTTAATGGTAATCTATGGACAATGCTTCGTAGTACCCCATGTTTTCCATGGTAACAGAATTGCGTTGGTTTGTTCATCCCCAACATGGAAAATGTAACATACAATGTATCTGCATAATGAGTTGGAGGGTTTTTCTTCTTTAACTTTATTTGAATTGCTGGTTAAAGAAAAAGAAAAGATGATGGAAGAAAGTGGGATAGAAACTACGCCACCAACTAGCCCTACACCCCCCCCGAATGTGGCCCCAACAGTCAGTGCTCCACCAGTGCCTTCTGGTAAGTTTGTACAAATGGTAGCTGTTTCATTTATGTCAGACAATACCTATGTTGGATACTCTACCTCATAATGTTTCAAGGAAAATATTCAAAGCAAACACTCACTAGAGTTTATGTGTTTTAGGTTTGACCTGTCCCACGTCGCTCCCTGGCACCGGCTCCATTACTGTTGCTGGCTCCACACACGGCTCGCTTCCAGCCATTACCAGTCCTTTGACCTCACCTCTGCCACTCTCAGAGCAGTATCTGTCCCCTTCCACACTCTCAGCTCCTTTAACCAACACCACTCAGTTCCCCACAACTGCTTCCTTACCGATGCCACCAGCTGTTGGTCCTGGTTTGACAGCCCCGCCTGTTGGTCCCCCCATGACTGGGTTCTCTATGAGTGCAGGATATGATATCACAAGAGGCCATGCTGGAAGAGCGCCGCAGACACCACTAATGCCAACTTTCTCAAGTCCCTCTACCATACCGGGTACCCTAATCTGCTCTCTTAATAAAATGCATTATTTACTCTCGAAGCAGCTCTAAAGTTCAAAATGTATGACATCTTTACTAGGCAAACCCTCTCCTCTGTGTTTATTTCTTTTTTGTCATTAAGGTGTTGCATCTAACCCAATGGTTCAGCAGCCTGCAATGTCCGGTGGAGTGGACACTGGCTCTCCCATTACTTTTCCCGAGGAGCATGAAGACCCCAGATTGTCTGGACCTCCAAACACTAGTGGGGGCATTTGGGGATTCTTTAAGGTACAAAAAAAAACATTTGACACAAGACAATTAAAGAAAATATAAAACAAAATCACTTCTCACTAAATGTTTTTAAGATTTTTAATGAATTAGCCCCTTAAAATAAAACTCTCTATAAAATGCAAGTAGAAAATGTTTGTGTATATCAATAATATAGAAGAGTCACAGCCTGACTCTAAGGCCCCACTGTCTTACAGGGTGTAGCAGGTAACCCGGTTGTGAAGACTGTCCTGGACAAAACGAAGCACTCGGTGGAATCTATGATCACGACTTTGGATCCTGGAATGGCTCCATACATCAGTAAGTTTACTGCTGTAATTCTTGTATGAAAATGCATTGCCACTAAATGGCTATGCGCTGTTACTCACCAGAGTCTGGAGGTGACATCGACATTGTAGTGACATCAGAAAAAGAGATGCATGTAGAGGCAGTGAGAGATGCATTTCAGGACATATTTGGGATGGCCATGGTGACTGGGGAGCCTGGGCAATCCAACATTGCTCCACAGCCTGTTGGTTATGCTGCTGGCATCAAGGTTGTTCAGAAGCATCAATAAATGTATAAATACAATATGAAGCAAATTATTAACTCTTTTGTGTACTTGCACACATGCAGGGGGCACAGGAGCGCATTGACAGCCTGCGGCGGTCTGGTGTGATCCATGAGAAACAGCCAGTGGTTTCTTTGGAAAACTTCATAGCTGAGCTTTTTCCTGACAAGTGAGAAAAAAGATCGTAGTTCTCTAATGAGACTTTTATTACCAATAGACATTGAAGAAAATATCATGAAAATTAACAATTATATTTATTTATCTTTTATTCTTTAAATGAGCATTGACTTATTTTCTTAATTTAGGTGGTTTGATATTGGCTGTTTAGTCCTTGAAGATCCAGGGCACAAAATACGCATTGAGATCTTTACTCAAGCTACACCTCTGGCTCTTCAGCACATTCAACAGGTATCTATCAAAGAAATATTTGAAACAACTATGTGTAGTTTTGTCGCTTAATATAACAAAATTACACACTTAATAGGAAACATTTTCTGAAGGGGCATTCTTGATTGTTCATGTATACTAACTCTGAGCATGTGTTAGGCTCAGGCACTGACCCCTCGGGACTATAGTCTACGATGGTCTGGACTCAGTGCAACAATTGGTGAGGTTTTGGAACGAAGCCTTCCCAACATCAACCGCACAGATTGGCATCATGCCTTGACAGGCATGACCCAGCGTCACATGATCCAGAGCGCAGCCAAGGCTTTGGCTGGGATTTACAAACAGCAACTGCCTCCACAGACTGTTTAGGGCTGCTGTGCAAGTCCACTTTATTGATTTACAAGTGTTGGATGCTGATGTGAAAACGCTACTAGGGGAGCTACTGCGACATTTTGCAGTTTTTTCTTGTCTATATCCATCCACCTGAGGAAACGGCCAAATGTACATAGTTTGTGTTTAAATATTTTACATGTCCGCAATTTTTACTGAAGTTTGAATGGATGGATTTATCAATCCCTTCTAATCCCTCCTCTTTTACTGTACTATCTCTGAATAAAAGTCACCTAATAATTAACGCTAATATCTCTAAATTTCTAAAACGTGATGCCTAAAATTGGCTCTGTGGAGTCCATGTCCAAGCTGTTCTTTTAAGGATTAGCAATGCACTATAATATAAAATTATGTCTAAATATATAGCCACTGAATGAATAAATGAAATGATGTCAAACTTGAGATGATGTGTTTTTTATGTTGCATAGTAATAATTGTAAATATAGCCGCAAAGCGCCCTACCAATTCAAGAGGGCCCTTTGTCTCTCAATTTTAGATTAAGGTATTATTGCTACTGCCTTTGTTTTTTTTAGTTTTTTTTAGGGTTCTGGGTCCCACCAGAGTCGCCTACCCCTCCTAGAACCGCCACCTTATCGTGGTGGAGGGGTTTGAGCGCCCACATGATCCTAGGGGCTCTGTTGTCGGGGGCTTTGTGCCCCTGGTAGGGTCTCCCATGGCAAACGGGTCCTAGGTGACGGGTCAGACAAAGAGCGGTTCGGAAGCCCCTCATGAGAGACCAACAGGCCCGGTTAGAACCATGAGGCCGTCCTTCTGTGGACCCACCACCTTCAGGAGGAGCCATAGGGGCTGGTGCAATGTGACTTGGGCATCTCGATCTCAACAGCTGCCCCCACGACCCGGCAACGGACAAGTGGAAGAAAATGGATGGATGGGGTCTTGGGGCGTTTTCACCCAGGCTTTAGCTAGGTTGACCTCTAGTGGCTCATGACTCGAGAGCAGCCCTTTTGGGTCAGAGTGAACCATAGACTGCGAATCCAGGCCCTTTTATACTTCAAGAACAAGTCCCTCTCAAATCCCCTTTTTTGTTCATAAACTGTATACGTGAGTGTCCAGTAGTGTTTGCTACATATCCTGGTCATAATTTTGGCATTTTAGTGCAAATTAGTTGAAAGACCAACTTTTTGCCTAAAACCATCAGTGAGGCGCTCTCTACATTATCCCTACAATCTGTACTGTATTAGATTTTTTAATTTGGCGCCCCTATTGGCCCAGGCGTGATGAGTGATGTCGGCCGTGAAGAGTGACGTCGGTCAGCTCTGCTCCTCCCACACGGTAATGTCCTTAGTGTGTTATTATAATGTGAGGGCACTGGCATAATAACTGTTGGCATTTTAATAAAACCCATTATAACAACAAATGCAAGTATGATCATAAGTATTAAGGATCGCTACTAATCACAGTTTGGTATTTTTTGCAATATCCTTGCAACATTAATAAAAGGCTGTAAGTGACTTATACAAACAGTAGATGGCAGCCTTGACATCAACATGACTTACGTTCTTTTGATCAATCGATGGAATACATGTTTTGGTACATTCCTATTTCCTAATGGGCAAATGTGTATAATGAAAATTAGTCCATTAGATATAACAGTTCTTCCTGTCTTTATTTATTATTGAATACAATGCCTTTTATTGCTTGTAATAAATCTTTAAACGACATGTAAACCTTAAACAGCCTGTAAATATTGTTATTTGTTTGTTTTTTGCAAAAAAGTGACCTTGCAATCGTGGTGCTGCTGTAGAAACTTGCAAAGAATATAAAAATATACCTATTAATTGCAGGAAATAAGAAATACAAATCCATAACCGGGACCAGCAGCTGATGCGCTTAATTGTTTTACTGAGACCGACCATACTCTAATCTTTCATAAAATGCACGCACAAGTCACTCTCGTCTCGGGATACGTCGACAGCTTGAAATGAAAGAACGTATTGCGTTGAACGACGCCATTGGTCGAAAACACGCAGCGTACATTTTTCAATGAGCCGCCATATTAACAGGACAACCCCTCTTTCATTCGGTTTAGGACAAGCCAGGAGCCACTTTCTGAAAATAATTTGCATACCCGCCGCAGAGTTCAGCAACTCAATATAAGAAGATTGGTCTGCTCCGGCGGCGGGTTGTTTTAGTTGGTTTGGCTTCTTTTGTTTTTAGCAGCTGCTCTGACCACAATGGCGACAGTGCCTGCGACTCCAACCGGCCAGAAAAGCACGTGTGGTGGAGGCACACCACTGAGCCCAACGCGGATCACCAGGCTGCAGGAAAAGCAGCAGCTGCGGGACCTCAACGACCGACTGGCTGTCTATATCGACAAGGTCCGCAGTCTTGAATCCGAGAACGATGTGCTCCATCTAAAGATTAGCGAAAAGGAGGATGTGCGGAGCCGGGAGTTGAGCGGGCTGAGAGCTCTGTATGAAACCGAACTCGCCGATGCCAGAAAGAGCTTGGATGACTCCTCCAAGGAGCGGGCCTGGCTGCAGATTGAGCTGGGAAAGATCAAATCCGAGCACGAGCAGATCCTGCAGAAGTAAGCCCTCAAAGGTCTAATTATTGTCATTGCAGAATTAGCCAGATGCTACACAGAAGCTTTAATTTTGGAGCCATTGTGTCACATTACGCACGCGTTACGTTCGACAGTACGTCATTCTATTCACTACTAATTTGTGGTGATGCCGTGATCAATGTCTGTAGTTTATGCACTTTAAATGACGAGAGCAAGGACGTTTGTAAGTCTAGGATATTGAAAACTGAAACACGTTTGTTGAATAAGTGACTCAACCCGCGTACTATTGTTTAAGCTCCCAACCATACGAGTGTTTATTTTGCTGTAGGCTTTACTCTTGTGAATGTCCATTTAATCAAACATTCATATTTTAGTTTATATTGTGTTTGATATTCCTTCAGAGCCTTATCCGAAACATATTTCCCCGAAATGTGATATTTTAAGTGCGTTTATGTTTTTTTTAATTTTATGACAAATAGCCACCTGCTTACGCCGATGTCATGTCAGACTGGGCTGCTTTGTTGTGCATGTGGCCGCTCATTGCCATAAAAATCACAGGTGCCACAGAGCGCCTTTGGCTTTAGGGGGAGCTGTTTTCATTGGTCCAGTACATAACAATACAACGTTAATGTTCATATATTACAAAAGAGGATAATTGGGTTACAGTTTATTTTACACTACCTTTATGCATTGTACTTAACTAAATTTAGTACAATGTAATGTGCTTTGTAACAATGTGTTATAACTTGTACCTATGCAGTACATACAGAATGGAATAATGTGTATTAGTACTTTGGAGGTACATCATGTAATAAGACATAAGACCCTTAGGGTTAGCGTTTGGGTCTTATTACATGATGTACCTCCAAAGTGCTAATACACATTATTTCATTGTATATGTACTGCATAGGTAGGTACAAGTTATTACTTATTGTTACATAGCACATTATATTGTACTTTATGTGGCAGGTACAATGTATCAAGGGCAGTATAAAATAAAGTGTTACCGATAATTAATTGATGAGATGATATTTTAATTTCAAACTTGAAAAATCAAAAGTACTACTTTCAACACATTAAGTTCAATACAACATGTATGTCTATCTCTGAGCTCAAAAGACTTGTTGTTTTTTGTAATTGTGTGAGTGTGTTATGAGATAGTGAATGGTCATGAGTTTATTTTCAGTGAAAAGCCTTTTTAGAGTGGTTTGGTGTGCTTCAGTAGAACATTTCAGTAATAGTTTTTCCCACCCACCTGTCTACACACTATATTCTGCGCTCACAAACCTAATGAAAGGGTCCGTCTGTTGACACAGTTAACTCTGTCCAAGGGCTGTGACCGGATATCACTCTTGTTTTCCTGGAAAATGTCATTGCTGTGGCTCTGTCGACCATAACTTAAATTATTGGCTACAAAACATAAAGATTAGGTTTGTAAAAACAAAAGACTAACGTGATATCACATGACCATACACATTATACACTGAGGCTTTTTTGCCAGAGGACTCGAATTACAATTCTGCTCAAGTCAATACCATGAAGAAACTGTTATTAACTTGTTTTTATGTGTCCATGCTACATAATCAAGATGATTTGGGAAAATGCATTAATTTATTAACCTCTTAACCCACTGCCTGAACCAAGAACATTTTCTCCAAATCTAAAAGCTTCTTGGAAAAAGTGTCAAAGTGACGAGGATGAAAGTAAAACAAAAAGCAACAAGAGAGCAAAAAAAACACAATAAACAAACGACCAAAACACGACTATCAAAAAGTTATGAAAAAGCAACAAAAAACTTGCTGAAAAAGCAACAATAACACTTAATTAAAAGGTGTCAAAAACATGACTAAAAAGCTATTTAAAATAAAAATAAAAACGTGACACAAAAAAAAGAAAGCTAAATCGACAAATGTGACAAACACGACGAGAACGTAATTGTTGTGTGTTTTAAAAGTTAATTATATACTGCTCTTATTTTACAGCTACAACAAAAAGGACCTGGAGGCTGCGGGTGCCCAATCCCGACTGAAGGATCTAGAAGCGCAGCTTAACTCCAAAGATGCCCTGTTGGCCACTGCCCTGTCTGAGAAGAGGGCACTTGAAGCCTCTGTGGCTGAATTGCAAGAGCAGCTTCAAGAGGTGCACCTTGTACCCTTTTAGCAGCATGTTGTAAATTAAACTTTGTATTATATGTGAATTACTGTTCCATTTTGTGAAATTTCACATTACTTTATGTTTCACAGTTGGATATTAGCCTTGCCCAGGTTAAAAAACAACTTGGGGATGAGATGCTCCAGCGCGTGGACTTGGAAAACCGCTGCCAGAGTTTGACAGAGGATGCAGAGTTTCGTAAAAGCATGCATGCAGAGGTATGTTGGAACTCCTGACCACTGCGGGGCTCTAGGATCTCTACTGAAGTCAGGCCAAATTTGACATGAAGCACATGTTAAAAAACTAGTGTGAGTTAATTTAACCGTAGTATTTAATTGACCTCTTCATTCTCACTGATGAGCTGACTGTAGCCACAGTTGCCCAGGGGTAGACCGATGGAAGTGCGGGTAATATGAATCTTCGGATTGTGGGTGAACAATTTACTGCTGAGCCACTGTTGCACACTGATTTAGTTTTTAAAGTTGTACTGATTTTGACTTTAAAAGTGATTGAACTTGAGCTGTCTATTTTGTTTATAGCACTAATGTATTTCTATCAGTGTTTTCTCAGAATTAAAAGCTAAATGTTTCAATTTCAGGAAGTGAAGGAGGCTCGGCACCGGTATGAGACAAGATTGGTGGAAGTTGACTCTGGACGCAAGGAGGAATATGAGTACAAGCTGACCCAGGCCCTGGTTGATATGAGAACTCAGAATGAGGAGCAGATCAAGATCTACAAGGACAACATGGAGAGCACCTACGCAACTAAAGTATGAGTGGCTGTAGTTCAAGATATGAATGAACTTTGACCTGCCTAACAAGGCTTTAATGTATCCAGCAATTACTTCACACATTAATTTAGTACCAGAGTATGTTGAGTGATGTTACAGTACCTTGCGAAAGTATTTGGCCCCCTTGAACTTTTTGACCTTTTGCCACATTTCAGGCTTCAAACATAAAGATATAAAACTGTAATTTTTTGTGAAGAACCAACAACAAGTGGGACACAATCATGAAGTGAAACGAAATTTATTGGATATTTCAAACATTTTTAACAAATAAACAACTGAAAAATTGGGGGTGCAAAATTATTCAGCCCCTTTACTTTCAGTGCAGCAAACTCTCTCCAGAAGTTCAAAGTTTAAGTTTATTTGTTTATTTGAGCAGTACACATAGTGCTCAAAAGGAGTGGGCTGAAGCAAAAGCTTATGAGTGCCCACCCCCAAGTGCAATAAAATAAATAAAAAAAGAACATTACAAAACATTTCAAGCAGCTACATTCGTACAGACCAACTTACAAACTTACAAAAAAAATATATGAACTGTTTATACAATTAATTGAAACAACGCACAGCTACAACAACAATCTTTTTTCATGTACGCTGTCTAGTTCAAAGCAGTCAAAATAAAATAAAAATGTGATCCTTAATATATTTCTTTCAGATTTTTAGTTCAGTGAGGATCTCTGAATGATCCAATGTTGACCTAAATGACTAATGATGATAAATAGAATCCACCTGTGTGTAAACAAGTCTCCGTATAAATGCACCTGCTCTGTGATAGTCTCAGAGGCCTTTATGGAAGAGTGGCAAGAAGAAAACCATTTCTTAAAGATATCCATAAAAAGTGTTGTTTAAAGTTTGCCACAAGCCACCTGGGAGACACACCAAACATGTGGAAGAAGGTGCTCGGGTCAGATGAAACCAAAATCGAACTTTTTGGCAACAATGCAAAACTTTGTTTGGCATAAAAGCAACACAGCTCATCACCCTGAACACACCATCCCCACTGTCAAACATGGTGGTGGCAGCATCATGGTTCGGGCCTGCTTTTCTTCAGCAGGGACAGGGAAGATGGTTAAAATTGATGGGAAGATGGATGGAGCCAAATACAGGACCATTCTGGAAGAAAACCTGATGGAGTCTGCAAAAGACCTGAGACTGGGACGGAGATTTGTCTTCCAACAAGACAATGATCCAAAACATAAAGCAAAATCTACAATAGAGTGGTTCACAAATAAACATATCCGGGTGTTAGAATGGCCAAGTCAAAGTCCAGACCGGAATCCAATCGAGAATCTGTGGAAAGAACTGAAAACTGCTGTTCACCAACGCTGTCCATCCAACTTCACTGAGCTCGAGCTGTTTTGCAAGGAGGAATGGGCAAATATTTCAGTCTCTCAATGTGCAAAACTGATAGAGACAAACCCCAAGCGACTTACAGCAGTAATCGCAGCAAAAGGTGGCGCTACAAAGTATTAACTTAAGGGGCTGAATAATTTTGCACGCCCAATTTTTCAGTTTTTTTATTTGTTAAAAATGTTTGAAATATCCAATGCATTTCGTTTCACTTCACGATTGTGTCCCACTTGTTGTTGGTTCCTCACAAAAAATTACAGTTTTATATCTTTATGTTTGAAGCCTGAAATGTGGCAAAAGGTCGAAAAGTTCAAGGGGGCCGAATACCTTCGCAAGGCACTGTATGTACGGTACTTAACCACAGAATGGTTTCCTGCTTGTCAGGAAGTGGCTTAGAGAGCTTGGTTCCTCATTTGAACTGAGTGAGGAGTATTAGTGACAACACCAAATAAACATTTTTATTCCACAGCTTGAAGACCTGCATCGTCTGTCCGAGATGAATGGTGCATCAGCGAACATGGCCCGGGAGGAGCTGAGGGAGTCTAGTATGAGAATTGAGAGCCTGAGTGCTCAGCTGGCAAGCCTGCAGAAGGAGGTGAACATATACTCTTAACTGTTGACAGCAGGAAACGAGCTATACTGCAACAATATTGGCACTTTTGTTGATCGAGTGTTTTTGTGACTCATAATTATTCTGTTCAGTGTGTTTAGCAACAAGGATAACACTAAATACACTAATTGCCGTTATTTTTTTTAAATATATATTACTGACATGTCATATTGATGTCTTGAAGTAAGTACTGCTGGAAGGCTTTCGTGCCAACATGTTGTACGACTAAGCTTGAACCAACTTAGATTTTGTGAGGTTTGACCATTTTCTGAATTCCTTTGTTGCACGTGGTATTTGTAAAACACCGCTTTCTCTTTAGACTCGAGGCTGGCGTGACCGCATCTCTGAACTGGAAGCAACTTTGGCCCAAGAGAAGGACAACAGCCGTAGACTACTCGTTGACAAAGACCGACTGGTTGCTGAGATTCAAGCCAAAATGTACCAGCAGCTAAATGAGTATGAACAACTGCTCGATGTCAAACTGGCACTGGACATGGAGATCAACGCCTACCGCAAACTTCTAGAGGGAGAAGAGGAAAGGTAAACGTCCATTTGCACTTTTTAAGCATCATAAAATCCTACCTGTTGATTTGGTCGCTGTGTTGTTCCAGGCTGAAGCTGTCTCCCAGCCCTACAGCTCGTGTGACCGTGTCTCGCGCTTCGTCCAGCAGTCGAAGTGTGCGCACCACTCAGGGGAAGCGTAAACGTGTGGATGTGGAAGAACAGGAAGCCAGCAGCTCTGTGACCATTGCTCACTCTGCTTCCGCCACAGGACCTGTATTGATTGAAGAGATTGACACTGATGGCAAATTTATTTGTCTTTGCAACAGCAGTGACGAGGTCGGGAGCAGCTTCTTATGGTCCTGATACTGTAGCTTTGTTTGACATATATCTGTAAACACGTTCATGACATTGTCCCCTAGGACCAGGCTATGGTTGGATTTGAACTGGTGAAGACAATTGGAGAATCTTGTGCCACCTACAAATTTACTCCCAAGTATGTTCTTAAAGCTGGCCAAAAAGTCATGGTATGTTATCTGTCCTGCTCCGATATATTACAAAAGGCATTCCTATATAAATAAACATTTTTGTTTTGTGCATCTCTTGACTAATTACAGATTTGGGCCTCTGATGCCGGTGTAAGCTCGAAGCCTCCCTCTGACCTGGTGTGGAAGAACCAAGCCTCGTGGGGCTCTGGGGAGGATGTTGTTGTTGTGCTCTTAAGCCCTGAGGGAGAGGTGAGGCTGCACAACTTTCACTTTCAAATGTGTAAATCCCAGAGTTGGCATGAGATTTGTTTTTGTGTAAACAGGAGGTGGCAAAGAGGACCACCATTTATAATGCACCAGTTGAAGAGGAACTGGGTGATGATGATGGTGTGGAGGTCATTGAAGAAGAGCATGCCGTGGTAAGATTATTTTTTTAAACTTGGATTTAATGTTCAGTGACTCTATAGGACTGGATGTGCTTTTGCGTATTGCGTGTCGATAATTAGTGCCTCAAAATGTGAACGTTCAAGCTTGTATAGTAACATTTGTTTCTTTTGTGAAGGATTCTGAAACAAAAAGATCCAACTGTGCAATTATGTGATTTTGCGTCTGCTGACCTGAGCCCAGCCAGCCACTCCGCTGCCAACTACAATACCTACAACTATTTTTCTATCTTTTTTAACGTGTGTTTTATCAAGCTTTTATGTTTTTATTGTTCTGACATTGGTAGCTCAACTCAGTGGCTCTGAACTGATCTTTTTCAAGATTATCTTTGTTTTTATTATTTACTTGTGCCGAATAAGGCCTTTTTTAAAGTAAAAAAGCCTTGACAGCAGACTAGCTTTTGGACTTGTTTGAATCTATGTCTATTTGCTTAAAATCGCCTAATGATTGTAAACACATTTTGAATCTTATGCACACTAATGACAGCAACCTATATTTATTCGAGTAGGCAAGGCTCTGCCTGTTGATACTGTAGGGACTCTGAGGTTAACCTGCCACGTACAGATAAGACAAACACTATGAAGTAAGCACTGAAACGATGTCCTTTATCTGAACAAAAAGCTGAGCCATGAGATCTTCAAGGTAAATTGTGCTCTAATGTGACTCCAAGGAAAAAGAAAGTAACCTCCGTTGTTTTTGAAAATCCACTGTACACATATTAACAAAGTGTTGATTGTATCTTACTTTTTTAAGTACTGTTACTATTGCATGCTATTGCTGTTATCTTCATAAATTGTGAATTGTGCGTCTTGTGTAGCAATTACTTTTTAGCTGTGGATCAGATGAAGTAGAAATAAACTTTTAAACATGTCAAAGATTCAGTACACAATGCCAGACAATAGTAAATGTCTATTTTTGTATCTGATATTTTAAAAGTTTCCTGTATTCATTTTTGATAAATGATTATATTAAGGCTAGGCCAATTGTGGGCCAGGCAGTATGTCATTCATGTGTGTTCACAAAGTCAATGAATGTTGCTTATAGACTTAACTTAAGGGTGCTATTAGTTCAAATAAAAGCATGATGAACTGCAGTTATGAATAGTTTTGTTCGGTTTTATGAATATGACCAAATCTTGTTTTTTAAAATCACTTCTACTGTATAATTTTTGAGTGAGTGGTGGTAGTCACAGAATCCCACTGGTTCCCCAATCTTTTTTCATTGAAACACCCTGGGCCTGCTGCAATTCAGCTGTGCCCCTTAGACTAAAACTGTGGCCTCCACAAATGTATCAAAACAAAGATTACTAATAACCATTTATTTCAAACAAACTGAATTGTCTGTTTTATGCACCTGCACATCTTTCTCAATCATGTTGATTAACTTCTTTTAATTTCAAACACTCATGGCCTGACCATTTGATCAGACAAAGCTCTGACCCCCTGTAATTCCAGGCGCCCCGAGGTTGGGAATTATCGCGCTACACCTACGGCTACATATGTAGCTTTGCACCACCTAGTATGGAGTGAATGAAGAATTCCCTTCCCTTGTGTTAAGTGTTGTGGGTGACTTGTGTCATGTGAAATGTGAAATAAGATTCCCCTATCCCTTCCCAAGCATTTGTGTTCATTGAACGGTTTTCACAGACATGGTCACAAAGCACTTTGAATTGGACAATTTACATTCACTCTACACTTGGTGGTGGTAAGCAGCCTTTGTAGTCACAGCTGCCCTGGGACAGACTGACGGAAGCAAGGCTGCCAATCTGTGCCATCGGCCCCTCCAACCACCACCAAGTTGCTAACCAGTCCACTCTCGCATACACATAACCTAATGTAAATTTTTTGTGGTGGGGGAAACGGAGCAATTGGAGGAAACTTGCGCAGACATGGGAAGTACATGTAAACTCCAAACAGTAAGGCCGCCATGGACGGAGATCGAACCCGGATCTTCTAGCTGTGACGGACGAGCGCGAACCGCTGTGCCCAAATAAATGATAAAACATGAATGGCAGAAATTCTGCTTGTGCCTTGCAGACTTAGGGGTTGGATATTAAAAGGTGCATTATGCAACTTTTCTGTGTATTCGACCTTGTAGTGACCCAGTGGCTGTATGAGTGGTCAGCATGATGCCTTTCCATCACAGTGGTCTCTAGGACGCTCCACGATAAATTGTTTTGAAGGTTTTTTGGTGAGAGGGTCCGTCAGCAGAGAAAACCTTCCAAACAATTATTGTGGCGCATCATAGAGACCACTGTGATGGAAAGTCAAGGCATCATGCTGACCACTCATACAGCCGTGGGATCACAACAAGGTCAAATACACACAAATATCTACTTTTTATTTCTACATAAAAAGTTGCAAGTTAAGAAGAAAAACCCCATCAGTTTAGAAAAAAACCAAATCTGGGAAATAATTTAGAGGTAATAAACCATGTCAGTTAACAAGGATAAACACTACATTGTAATTTCTCGAGTTGCGCCACACTGTACAAAA
The DNA here is from genome assembly GCA_021464625.1 of Proterorhinus semilunaris. Classification (NCBI taxonomy): domain Eukaryota; kingdom Metazoa; phylum Chordata; class Actinopteri; order Gobiiformes; family Gobiidae; genus Proterorhinus; species Proterorhinus semilunaris. The sequence goes on along the minus strand of CM038343.1, from coordinate 28,877,716 downwards.
AGGAAACATGTTATTGTGCAGTCCCATTCAATGTCTCAGAGTAAAACTAAATCTGCGCGTTCTGTGAAAGTCAGTCAAGAAGGGGGCTTTAACGCTTTAACGCACACGCCTTGTGTACGAAATGCACGGTATAAATAAAGTTGCCTTCCATCTTGATTATAACCAGGTTGCACCAATTACACCAAATCACAGTTACTGTAACCCAATAGTTTAGTTTTATATTTTCACAGAAACACATCAATCACACTACATTAAAATATAATACAACACACCTTTGGTTTCTTTGTTGTACAGTCCTGATCAAAAGTTTAAGACCAGTTGAAAAATGGTAAAAAAATAAATAAATAATAATAAATCGTTTTATATAGCGCTTTTCTGGACACTCAAAGACGCTTTACATTGCACTATTCATTCCATACTTGGTGGTGGTAAGCTACTATTGTAGCCACAGCTGCCATGGGGTAGACTGACGGAAGAGAGGCAGCCAATCTGCGCCATCGGCCCCTCCGACCACCACCAACCACTCACTCACATCATTCATCCTGGCCTATTGTACATGTTTTTGGTGGTAGGGGAAACCGGAGTACCCGGAGGAAACCTACGCAGACACGGGGAGAACATGCAAACTCCACACAGAAAGGCCCCGTCCAGGTGGGGATCGAACCCGGAACTTCTAGCTGTGAAGCGCTAACCGCTGTGCTACCGTGCCACCCAAAATAAAACATAAAAAAATCCCATTTTGCATTGTTGAATTTTAACAAGGTTCCAAGTAGAACTTAAATATGCAACAAGAAGAAACTGGAGTGAGACGAAAAAATAATGCTTTCATTGAAAACAACAAATAACCTGAAATAGGCTGTTTTGCAGCTGATCAAAAGTTTAGGATCACATGCCTTTAAAAGGCCAAATCTCTGCAAAAATGTGGATTCAATTCATTTTCTGTCAGGTATTCACACTGTCATGACATCCTAATGGCAAAGGCAAAAAAACATGACCCGCAAAAATGTGTGTTAACAATTTTTCAACTTGTCTTGAACTTTTGATCAGGACTGTATATAATACTGTGGAGTTAAAAATCTCAAGAAGTGCATGTTCATCTGTAAGAGTAACAGACAGGCTGTGCTTTACTTGGGAAAAGAAGGCCCCGTCATCTATGTGAAACATACATAAGACATGGCTACATAAGAAAAAGGCAGTTTGGAAAATAAGGTTTGAGGTTTTGTAAAGAAATAGCCTGAAGACGATGTAGATAACTAGTACATAGGGTTGGTAAGCAGGCACTCAATTTCATTAGTATCCCCAATTGAACACACTTCAGGGGAAGATAATCCATTGTAATATTTGTATGTGATTAAGAGTAAATTTAGTGCATTATTAATATGCAACTACTATGATTATAATTAAAGTGCAAGAGAGAGAGTTGTGGACTCTGTCAAACATTGCGTAACAAACTGAGCTTCGAGGCTTCCTCCTTTCCTGAAAACAAGCTTCTTCGTGTTCTTCACACTCTTAAGGACAGGACAAATGGTCCTGTCCTTAATTTCTTCAGGTTCCTGTGCTCTTCAATGTTGACATGAGGAACGGAGGGCTGTTACTGTATCACCAGCTCCACAACAGAAAAAATTAAAGAAAAAATAAAGTGCTGCCTAAATGAGCTCACAAGTGTTTTTTTACATGGAGCAGCTGCAGTCACAGAATTGTCTCTAGTCCCTGATGACGCTCAAACGATGGACTCTTTGGAGAGATTCTTCCCTCGCTGTGAGTTGTTCAAGGAGGTCAGCACTGGCTCACTGTAAGACCGGGGGAGTAGGAGTACCACTCTTTGATTGGACAGCCTCCACTCATTGTAGAGGCGACAGTGATACCTAAGAGACACCTGCAAAGAAGCAAAATAAAATAAAATGTAGAATAAAATAGACACAACGCAATACACAATATCTTTCCACTATGGTTGCAAATAAAAAAATATTGGTTATTGTTATCCTGAGGGCCCAGAATTTTAAAATTCAGATACAAATTATGCTTTTAAATCTCACTTTCCAGATCCATGGATCAAAGTAATCTATCCCAGTATTTCAAAACTGGATTGGATCAAAATGATCCTGATCCAGCCATCAGGATCAAAGACAGGAAACAGAAAGTGAGGCGGAGCGTTCACTGAAACAAGGAAGAAATGAACAAAAAGCAAGAAACAAAGGTTTCCCCCAAATAAGATGATTCTGATATAGAATTGGTGACTGGACAGCACTGTTTAGGCCATGCTTTGTTAAACTGATGTAAACCAGATAAAACTTAAAAAGACTGGGATTATTAACACAAATGGACTTATTTAGTGACATGGCTGGAGGTTCTCACGTTAAAAATACAGACCCGGTAAACCTGTATTTAGCATAGAACTAATCACAGAGCTGTCAGTGATTATGAGATGGACCTGAAGGCGAGTCTGAGTCAAGTCTTTTTGGACCATTGGTCAAGCAAGTCACAAGTCCCGAAAATTGCAACTCAAGTTGACCCGAGTCACGAGACTCGAGTCTCCCACCTCTGCCTAGAACTACTGCAGACTTACATTTACAGAGTTTACATCAACATAATCATGTCTGTTGAATAAGGAACAAGGATCAACGGAAGATGACAAGCGACTGCAATGTATGTTATACATGTCTGCTGTGATAAAGACATTTATTACTCTTATGCATACAAATGGATTTAAAAGAGCACCTTGTGCAAGTTGATTCTTGTTTGTTATGACTTATGTATGGTCATAAAAACAATTATATGAAAGGATTTCATGGACATTACTACTTGTACTGATATCTTGTTGAGAACACTTTGCACTGTACACACTCACCAAGGTCCAGAAAAGGTAAATGGTGAAGAGAGCAACTGTAAGTGCAATGAGCCCCACTGCCTCCAGTCTGCTTGAGAAGTGCAGGTGGTCTATGGCACCACGAAGGCACAGCCAGCCAGAGATAGTAGCCAACGGTGTAATAAGCAGGAAGCACACCATATCACCAAACAGTGTGCGCTTTTCCTGACGAAGCCCTGGGTTCTGGAGCCACTACATGAACAGACATACTTTAAAAACAGTCCAATTGTAGAGGGAAATGCAAAACAGCGAAGAGAGTGTACAGTGTTTTACCTCCAGCAGTGGTCTGGATTTTTGCTGCACAGTGAACTGGTAATGGCACAGCTCACAGAAGCTGGTCCCTGAGGCAGAAAGCCAGTGCTCCAAACAGCTGCGGTGGATAGTGGCCATAGTCCCCAAGCACTCACAAGGGGTCAACAATTCCTCCTGTAGGCTTCCTTCATGACAGATACGGCACATGGGGGTCTCTGGTATACTGGTAGTCAGGGGCAAAAACACATTAGTCATTCCATTTTGACAAAAATAAACATACATTTTTATCCACACTTTGTCACTTTTAGGTCTTCTCCGATCTGTACAAAGGAAGGATGTCACAAAACTTCGTCTCACAATGGCCCTCATTTATCAACATTGCGTAAAAAATGGTGTATGCGTAGATGTATTTGCGATATACGCCAGAGGGCGCGTGACATTTATAAACCTGTGCTTTCCGCTCAGATCTTATCATACTCAATTAAATTAAATAAGCAGTAGGCCTAAATAGCCTATATAAAAAAGGATATAAAATTAGACCACATTGAAAAAAGCGTGGCTATAACGCTGCAGTACAGACTCTGGACCATGATCTGAACCGGCGAAAAGCAGCTGTCAGCTCCGCGGACTCAGCGCTGGAGCCGGAACTACGCGTCTTTCGGCCTGAGCAGAGCCTTTCCTCCGGGAGGAAACAGGTGCGCGGAGAGACAGCCCTACGAGACGTGCTTCGATCATTCCCCTGACGAGAGGAGAGCGCGCGCTCAGCAGGCCCTGTGCGCCGCTCAAACCCGGACTTTACGAACCCGTCCGGACCGACGAAAGCTGTGGAGCTGTCGAAGGATTTGTTTGATGCCCGGGATACTCGCGAGCACGGAATACGGTCCACAGACTCAGCGCTTAAACCAACCAGAACACGGAGCATGGCCTCGCGCAGACCCAGGTGAGGCCCGGTGTCCCGGTACACGGCAGCGGCCGCGGGTGTGAGGCGGGAAAGCGGTATTTTGTTAAACGAAACATAAATATAAAAAACATCGTAAGCGTCTCAGTGGCTGCAGTCCAGGTTCTAGTGTCTCTGGTCCAGGTTCTAGTGTCTCTGGTCCGGGCTGAGCCTCTGGGCTCGGACCCGTGTCGGTCCAAGTCCATAAACATTAACGCTGTCGCCTTGTTTCATGTTTAAATTACTAATGAGGATAATGTGCGATGTGGCAATGCGATTCATGCTGTTAAAAACTGTTCTCCTGCGCTGTTTAGTGTTTAGTTAAATTGGTGCATCATGTGCACCACCTCCTGACTTGGTGTAGGATGTGAGCGCACCGTACTCCAGGTGTAGGTGCGCTCAGATTGATAAATGCCAAAACAAGCAGTGATTTTTCGTACACCCCACATACGCTCTAAATTCACCATATGCAAGTTTGATAAATGAGGGCCAATAAGTGTAAAATTTGGAGAAAAAATAAGATGACAGCAATTATGCAATAACTGGCTTAATGAATGACCAAAAAAGCAAGTATCACTATATTACATTTAGTACCCCCCCTCTCTTCTGCCGGTTGTCATGGGAATAAATTCAGTGAACAGCTGATCGTCACGTGAACACGGACTGAACTAAATTTGAAGTAAATCCAGTTGTTCTAGGGCTGTCTCGTCTCCACCCACAAGGCGCTCAAACATGTGCGAAAACGACTAAAGACCAAGCCAGGACCATATGTAAACCACACCAAAAACAGGTCTACATAAATAAACAAGACAAAAGCTTCAGTGGAGGAATAAGGTCAAGACCCTAGTGATTCTCAAACAATCTCTCGCTCCTGCAGTTACGCTGAGAGGTTGATCAGGTCCGTCTGTGGGAGCCGCTGTGCTCCAAGTCAAAGCCGTGCAGAGAGCTACACAGGGATGGGGCTCAAAAATCAAAGGGGGCCTACCATTGCTTCGTACAAGAATGGTCATCCAGTTTATTCAAAGGTTGTGTGCAGTGCTGAGACATCTCACTATTGGATAAAATGCATTCATCCATAGTTTTGCCTGGCAGAGGAGGCTCATTGTTGAAGCTGCAGACCGGCTGAGAATCCAGCTCACTCTGAGATTTCAAATGAGTCGAAAGACGCTGATTGAGAAAAACTTCCGGTAATAATGAACTCCGACTGGTCATAGTGAAGCTCAGTTCCGAAATAAGGCCTTAGTGGAGGTTTTCCATCTGCAATAGAGAACAGGAATAACAGTCACCGCTCTTATTTGGTTAGTTTAGTTTACTATCGTTATTAAAACATGCTTTCCTTGTTTACGTGTAAAATATTTGGGTTGGATTGTAAAATACAACGTGCGTCAAATATCGCATTATTTTATAAACGTTGATAATATTTACAATACGCGAAGTAAATCCTCTTGTATTTTTCAATTTATAAGAATTTGTGAGATGTTCGCGCATCATCTAGAACAAAGCTGTGCGAGTTTCCATTTGTTTACGGCTGGTTTACTTCTAGGATCCTGAGGGTCACACAGAGCTGCAGTCCAATAGCTTTGTTCAGTGTGCGATTAACACCGTCAAGGGCCGTTACAGTAGCCCGTGCTGCTAGCTAACACATCATCCCTATAGCGTCAAGTAGCCCACTTAAAACCTTACCTTGTTATGCGGTGTGCTCATCAAAGCGTCGGATATAAAGCGTAATCTCATGTAATCTTGATAAGAGTGTTTTCGTGCGTCTCTAACTCCGCTGTTTCCACTCATCTGAACTTCCGGTTTGAGCTGGGACGCCGCCCCCACCGCGGCCCAGTCTGTAATACACTGCCCCGAGTATGACCGACAGGCACGATGTGTACTTTTTTTTAATGACTTTATTTTACACATTTGTCTTTAGTTTCTTGTAGGCTAAATATTGAGCCAGTGAATGGCATCTGCCTGACAGCAGGACCCTTTGTTTGAAGTGTCGCTTGTTTATGAGCGAGGCATTATTTTACTGCTGTGCCAGGCCTATCAGACAAAACTTTGGGAGTAATTTGCAAGGCGTCTTCTTGTTACCCACCCTTTTTTTTGTGTGTAGAAAAATAATTATATTTCTTCCAGAACCGTCCGTGTACTTTTGCGTTCATTATATTTTCGATTTGAAAAGTGCTAGTAGTAAATCCAAAAGTTTTTTTGCTGAATTTTTTACATATTCTGCGTGTAGGTCGAGGAGATGGTCAGTGTAAAATAACGATGCTCTCACGTTGGTATCTTTAGCCTCTTGCTGGGCATATTTATTTAGAACAATTTGGCAGTACGGGGAACCGCAGCCGTGGCCATGAGCGCATGAGGAAGTTAGCAGAAGGACATCACGTCTACATCCTGTATGCGTCTTCAAAATAAGAGCCTCCATTTAGACAGGGAGTAAGAGCGCTATAATAACATTGTTTAACACTCGCTGTTAGCTCACTGGGTAAAACACGCTGTCAATGGCAATGCATTTACATAAACATGTTTACATGCCAAACATTTTCTTTGTAAAACCTTTTAACTCTTGTTTCGTGGCTGGTTTTGTCAAAAGATCAGCAATCATTTTATCAGTAGGACAATATTCCAAAATAACCTTCCCTGTGGTTACAACACCTCTGATGAAATGGTATTTCACATCAATGTGCTTGCATCTTTGTCTGTTAACAGGATTCTTCGTAAGTGCTATTGTACCTTGGTTTTCTTCGTACACTTTTGTTTTAACATATTTGTAACTGTCTAAATCTTTTAGTGTTCTATGTAAAGACACTCCAGTATAGCTGAAGCTAAAGAGATAATATCTGGACAATGACCACTCACAATGCTTGCCAAAACAGAAAACTTTTATTTATTTTTTCATAAAGTGCAAATGACTGTGCATACTATGTGGTGCAGATTTAGAGGAAAACATTGTTTAAGAACAGATGGCGTTGAGTGTAAAAAAACAGTAAGGTTAAAGCATTGAATAATAAAAACTTGAAGGAATAAAAATCAACCTCCATGTGATGTGGTAAATATTAGGTATTGATCCGTTATTACTGAAATATGGATTCATATTCACTCAATTGGCAATTTTCTATGGCTTAAAGTAAAGTTGTAACTCACTTAAAGTATTTATATTATGAATTTTTAGGGGGGGATGATGTGTAGAAACTGTGTGAGGTTTCATGAATCAGAGCATTGCAATAACATTAAAATACCCAAACACCAGATCTCTTCTGTTGTTTTTTTAAATATATTGTAAACTTATCTTTCATCATTCTTGTATGAAAAGCGCTCTCTAAGCAATGTTTGAGTGATTTGCTTTATTAATTGATATATACTTTTATTTTCAATAGTATATTGCTTATTATTTATCATTAGCAAAAAACGATTCATACTCATACTGTATATAATATATCACTGTTTTTGATTTGAACATTAACATTATTTTTAACATAAAAGTTACATGTGTTACACAACACGTTCTCAAGCCAGTGACAGTTTATCAATTGATATAAAAAAATGTAAGAACAATAACAACCTTCTGCTGTGAGGTGAGATCAATAAATGAAACCAAAAATAAAACAGATACACATAATGAAACTGGTAAACAATGGTTTGTTGTGGAAGCAATAACCTTTGTGCTCCCTCTCTGTGCTTTACTGCTTTGAGGGGGAGTTTGACAGGGGGTGTGGCTTATGCAAATGAGATGTAAATGAGCCCTATTGTCCCTCCCAACAGCAGAGAGGTGAGAATGGCCCAAAACTTCAGAGGCCGTTTAAACCCCTTTGGTTTTTTGGGAATTGCCAACTTCAAATCACCGCTGCACCTCCAAATATTATCAGATTTCCATGTGTTACACATCATTGGAAAGCTTGGAGACTACACTTTAACAATCTGTTCTTATCTCATAATGCCCCAAAACGACTTGTGTCTTTGGGTTCTGTGACTGGTCACATATACTCTGCTTCACATGTGGACAGGGCTACCGTCGGTTGTTTTCTTGTTTTCCATGAAATGAGTGAACTCCCTTCACATAGACTGGCACAATATCCTGATGTGCTACGTCTGTCTGTTTCGTTTGATGCCCAACTTGCATCACAATAAACTTTTAAACCAAGTTTTTCTGTAGTAGTCTTTTTGAAGTATAGTCCTTGTTCAGTTGTACCTTTTAGATACCTGAATACATGTTTCACTGTATTCCAATGTTCCACAGTTGGTTCACTAAAGTGTTGAGAAAGTTTACTGACAACATAAGTAATGTCTGGTGCAAATGGATAAGTATATTAAACTTCCCACTGTCTCTCTGTATTGTCTGGGTTGTTTTAACTTTTCTGCATTTTCTGCATAATCAAGTTTTGGTTCACAAGGAGTTTCCCTGGGTTTGCAGTTTTGCATTTCAAACCTTTCTAAAATCTTGTTCACATATCTCTCTTGTGACATTTTGACTTGTCCGTTAGTTTGTTCAAAATCTATTCCTAAGAAATGTTTCAATTTTCCTAAATCTTTCATTTTGAACCTCTGAGTCAACATCCTTTTTACATCAAGCATTGCCTTTTTGCCATTAGCAGCTAAAATGAGGTCATCTACCCATACTATGAGGAGTAACTTTTCACCATGCTTTTCCCTGGTGTACACACAATGATCAGCAGCGTTTTGCACAAAATCATTTTCACATAGGTATGAGTGTAACACAGCATTCCAGTTTCTGCCTGATTGCTTGAGTCCATACAACGATTTGTTGAGTCTACATACCAATTTTTCACCAGTTTTCAATCTTCTCTCGTAACCTTGTGGTTGATCTATGTAAATCTCACAGTCAATAGTGCGTGTAGGTATGCTGTCTTGACATCCATCTGATGCAAGATCAAGTCTTCCTGCACTGCTTTCTGCATGACAACTCTGACACTTGTCATGTCAGCGGTGGTTGAGAATGTCTCTTCATAGTCTGTTCCTGCTTTCTGGTTGTTTCCTTTGGCAACAAATCTTGCTTTGTACTTATTAGATCCATCTGTGTTCCTTTTGAGCGCATAGACCCATCTCCCTCCCAGTACTTGTTTACCTGGTGGTAACTGAGTCAGTTGAAAAGTCTCATTTTCCTCTAGTGAATGCATCTCCTCGTCCATGGCGCTTTTCCACTGTCCTGACCTGGATGATGTCACCGCCTCAGGTGTGGCAGTGTGGAGGCATACATCTTTTGACCGTGTCTACATATCTATTGAAGTCTGAAACCTGTGTATGAATTGAAAGCATTGAGGTATGCAAATAAACCTTTTGGAACACAGTATTTTCCGACTATTTGTGGAGGAAGACACGCGTCCTAAACACTGTAACCTGAGCGGACGTTTGCTCAGGGCAATCCTGGCCGCTACAAAGGGTATAGAGCTGGTCCAGTGTGCCACGACCGGGACGAAAACCACATTGCTCCTCCTGAATCCAAGGTTTGACTATTGTCCGGATCCTCCTCTCCAGCACCCTGGAGTAGACCTTACCAGGGAGGCTGAGAAGTGTGATCCCTCTTTAATTGGAGCACACCCAACGATCCTCCTTTTTAAAGAGAGGGACCACTACCCCGGTCTGCCAATCCAGGGGCAATGTCCCTGACCGCCACGCGATGTTGCAGAGACGTGTCAGCCAAGACAGCCCTACAACATCCAGAGACTTAAGGTACTCAGGACGAATCTCATCCACCCCCGGAGCCTTGCCACCGAGTAGCTTTCTAACTACCTTGGTGACTTCAGCTTGGGTGATGGGCGAGCCCCCCTCCGAGTCCCCAGCCTCTGCTTCCTCATCGGAAGATGTGTCGTTGGGATTGAGGAGGCGAGGTGAGAGTTGAAGACCCTACTGACAGAGGGAACCACCAGACGTTCCCAACAGACCCTCACCACACGTTTGGGCCTGCCAGGTCTGACCGGCTTCTTCCCCTGCCAGCGGATCCAGCTCACCACCAGGTGGTGATCGGTTGACAGCTCAGCCCCTCTCTTCACTCGAGTGTCCGAGACACACGGCCGGAGATCAGATGACACAACTACAAAGTCGATCATCGACCTCCTGCCTAGGGTGTCCTGGTGCCACGTGCACTTATGGACATCCTTGTGCTCGAACATGGTGTTCATTATGGACAAACCGTGACTAGCACAGAAGTCCAATAACAGACCACCACTCGGGTTCAGATCGGGGAGGCCGTTCTTTCCAATCACCCCAGGTCTCACTGTCATTACCCACGTGGGCGTGTAAGTCCCCCAGTAGAACAATGGAGTCCCCAATCGGTGCACCATCTAGTACCCTTCTCAGGGACTCCAAGAAGGTGTTGGGCCCGTAGGCCGAGACAACGGTGAGAGACCTGTCCCCGACCCGAAGGCGTAGGAATGCGACCCTCTCGTTCACTGGGGTGAACTCCAACATGTGGCGGCTGAGCTGGGGGGCTATAAGCAAACCCACCCCGGCCCGCCGTGTCTCCCCGCGGGCAACTCCAGAAAAATGGAGAGTCCAGCCTCTCTCCAGGAGTTGGGATCCAGAACCCAAGCTATTTGTGGAGGTGAGCCTGACTATATCTAGCCGGTATCTCTCAACCTCCCACACAAGCTCAGGCTCCTTCCCCCCCAGCGAGGTGACGTTCCATGTCCCGAACGCCAGAAGCTGTGCACGCGGACCAAAGTCCGCTCCGCCGCATGTTTTTCTTTATGTCTCAGTCTAGTTGAGGTGCGCGATAGATTGTGGATGTACATCTGGCCTCTCCGTGTCCATCAATAACGCGCATCTGAAGCAACTACAAGTCGCAGCTCAGACCGCTAAAACCTTTCCAACTAGTTAAAGCAAGTGTTTGTTCTTACTTTTCCTGCACTTTAGTATGTGTAATGTTACTGACTGGATCAGTGAGTTTGATCTTTTTTTTTTATATCTATATAATTTATCTTTTTCATTTATTTATAGACTGTACTGTTAAGTTCAGACCGTTGGTATATGTCCGAATAAGAAATTTACAATAGCATTGTGAAAACAGCAAAAACATATGAATCAAGTGACATTTGACTCTATACTGGCACAGCAATCTGCAAACTTAGTTGAAAACTAGCAAGGTGCAGATAGCCAGGACAGAAACAATGTTTGTTTATATCAATCTGCCATTACAAAAAAACAAGAGGTTTAAGGACACAGCAACATAACCTTTGAATACTGTAAGTAACCTTCTGCATTACCTGTTACTTTACCAAATAGAGAAATAAAGATTCCATCTTACTTAATTTGCAAAGTATGCATTTATTCAATACACGCAAGAAAACAAAATGTTCAGAAATAAACTGTTTCATTGAAGGCCACAGAGCATGGAGGACTACAGACAGAGGTCAATGCAATAAGACATTCAAATGTTGCATGTATGACAAAGCCAGACAGTCAGTGTGGGTCCAACAGCCCTAAGGCAGAGTTTAGTTACAATTAAACAAAAAAAAAAACACAATTAAACACCTCCCAAATCAAGCCGGTTTGAACCTAAAAGTTTACGCTTTTAAATATACCAATACTGCTAGCTGAACCATGTAGAGGCTTCTTCCGTGACTTCAACTGAACAATTCTGCAAAAAAGCGAAAAATCATTAATTTTCTAAAAATGTGCTTGTTTCTCCATTTGCGAGAAAGTGAGTCTGCCGACTTGTGTCCCTGGAAACCACGGCGGGTCACAAATAAAAGATGAATTTGAACTGTGGTGAGGTGGCCTCAAGCTATACTATTAGTGAAAAACACACACAAGGTTAAACACAAATAAACACCATTTCCATAACAGAAATCACCCATATATACATGTGCCACCACCACCAAAACTACAAATAAAGTCACCACATAAAGTGAACCCCTGTCGCCCCCAGCTGTCAATAAATTGGGCCAGCACCAACCAGAGGGTTATTGTTTAAAATAACTAAATAACACAGTAAACTAACTCCAAAATAAACAGCAACCAGCACTGAGCCTATAAAAGCACAGTGCGAATACTAAACAATAATGGCAAACAGAACAATATTTACAAGATAAAAGCATACCTTTAAACTGGACTGTTAGGACCCTTAAAGAATACAAAATAATGTACATCATCAGTGTTTTGTTTACAATAATGATACAAATATAGAAAAGTCTTAAAAAAAGTCCTAAACATTCCTTTAGCTCACCAGAAAGGAACACAACGGCCTGCTCAGGAAGACGAAGTAGGCATGTGTAGCTACTTCCTTTATAGACTTTGTCATGTGATGTGTTCACATGACCAGACCTGTCCATGCCACACATACCGTAATCTAGTGGGGCTGATTTTTTAAGTTAGCCCTGTCGCACACTAAAATGTTAAAGGAACAGGCTACCGTTTTTACATACTGAGATATGTTCTTACCTGAGCTTTGACGAGTTCATGCGTAACTGTCTGGTCTTTATGCGTGCGCTCAGTCACGCAAACAGAGCACAGACGGTGCAATGTAACATTTAGAGAGTAATAAAGTCATCTAGTGCATCTGATTTAGATGCACTTCTCCACCCAAAAACAGTTGGAGATTAAAACTGTCAACAGTAAATGGTGACGCCTCGTGCCCCTATATAACCAATACAAGTAACAACACTAATGCTAAGGGCAGTAATAACAGTAGTACTAGTACTACTTAGTAGAACAAAAACCAACATTAAAACCCGAATATCTCTCCCACATTATGTGACTAGCACAAAGCGAGTGGAACACAGCAACACTACGCTACATAGCCCCCACCAGAGGGGGTTAGTCGTCCCCGTCCACTTATATCAGCATGGCACAGCAAAATCATTACCCAGTGGTCATGTAATTCTTCTCCGAACGGTCTTTTATGTTTAAAGCAAGCAGATACAAATTTAAATATTGACATCCCGAATTTGTGTGTCGGACTCCACTTCCTCCTGTCACTAACGATGCGTTAGTCCGTTGTATACAGCCGCCACGCCCAATGAATGCACTGTCCACAGCGCCCCATCGCCTCTGCCACCTTACGCAGTTATCATTTGCACGTGTGCGCGCCTGTCATATTGACCATACACAGAAATTACCCACAGCTGCCGCGAGAGCAGGTGTAGCTATTTATCATATTGGGTCATGCAGCATAGTCATACCATCTCCGGGTCCGATACTGATATTAAACAAACTTCTCCTGCATAAGGCATCCAGACTCCTCCCGCCTATTTTTCCATCTATCCTCTCAGAGGATAGAGGACTGAGGAGTGAGCCTCCGGTGCTCTTTTTTAAATAGAGCAACCGCCACCCCATTTGGCCAATCTACAGGCACTGTCCCCGACAGTTCCACAATGTTGCAGAAATGTGTCAACCAAGAGAGCCTACACCATACCGAGAATTAGGTATCAGGACTGATCTCATCCACTCCCAGAGCTTTGCCACTTCCTCCGTTACTTCAGCTTGATTGTAATTGACAAGTCCCACTCTGAGTCCGAAGTATCTGCTTCCTCTTTGGAAGACATGACAAGGAATTGAGAAAATCCTCAAAGTATTAACTCCTCCGTCCCCAGTCGAGGTCAGCAGCTCACCCCCCACACTGTAAAAAGTAGTCGAGAAGCACTAATATCATCGACTCACCTCAATCAATCCACTCCACTCAACAATATTTGAACATCTCTACTACGATAGATACAGTATCTACTGATCGTAGTTTTCATTTTGTCAAAGCAGGTCATTTTGTCACCCCATATCAAGTCAGACTCCAGAAAAAAAGAATTTAAAAATTTACCTATCCCGGAGGAAACTGTAATCATCACTGCGTTGTTGTGTTAAATGGAGCAGAGAGGTAGGGAAGGGACTGATGTGAAACCTTCGTGCCCCGGGTCCCAGCAAGCCTGTTGATGGCCCTGATTTTGCATTTGCTTGTAATGAATAATGTAAACAACAACATTGTATTTAGTTTAAACATTTTATGCTGACATTTACTGTCCAACCCTTGAGCCCTTGCCTTCTTACAAACTGGGGGGTAATTTAATTCTTGCAGATAATGGCTCCTTTGTGGTCAATAGTGTCTTTGCACCACAGTTAGCCTGACTCGTTCAACCTAATAGGAGAGACCACAGCCTGTTGAACAAGAGGAGCCTGTTATCTGGCAGACTGTCACCACGCCTACTCACCCGCGAGGCTTTTCAAAAGGCAGTGTAAAGGCATAGATAGGCCACTCAAGTCACGTGACGAAGCATGCCAGTTACAACTTAGTAGGCCAACAAAACCGGATACATAACTAGCTCGTTTTTACTGTAAGAGACGGGAAGAGTGGCACAAGGGCCTACACAATAATAGGCATAAGGTGCATTATTAACTGTCGCCTATAACACCCCATTCATCTGCCCCAAGACTGTGAAATAAAAATAAAAACTGTTGTAGTATTGGGGGGAGAAAAACTGTGTTAGTTGTTAGTCTAAGAAATTAGACTGAAGACGAAAGATTGAAAATAAATAAATAAATGTTTACTGAGGTCAAAGTGAAGCTTGTACAAGGAGTCCTGGCTCAACAATTTCCTGGCTATAGTTTTTTCCCAATTATCCTAGGAAACAAAAATGTGCTTACCAGCCAAGGCTAAATGTGCACGCGTTAACTGTCTGTGATACAATTGTTTATACACAAGGTTGGCTATGCTATGGAAGGTCATAACTATGAGTGAAAGGCTACCACAGTTTACATTCGGCGACCCTTGGAGCAATGAGCTAGACAGGCACCTCAGCACAATGAACAGCCAATCACGTTGCAAGGCAAGGCAACTTTATTTATACCGCGCATTTCGTACACAAGGCAACTCAATGCCTTGTATTGCGTCAATTGCGTCGTATCCACTCTGTACTGTAGGTGTTGCAGTCTCCTCCTAAGCTGTGAATCCGTGCTGGGCAACAAAAATTTTGTGTGGGTGTAATTCTGTACTTAGTCTGGTAGCTTGTTCATCAATTTGTTTTATCATGGAACCAAGCATACAGTACGTTCTTGCGATAATGCAGATATCTCGTATTTACCAGATTACTGCATATGATCAATTCCATAGCCTAGCTCTACACATTTTGAGAGAGATAATAATATTAATATAATAATGATAATGCTGTAGGCTAAGATTAATTGATGGATAATGTATGTTTAGGTGACTAAGACTTATCAATGTCTTGGGTTTACTAAGTGATTCTGTAATTCAGACACTAGCTCTTCATGTTCTCGGTAAGATAATGGTTCATATAGCTGCTTGAGCATAATGTAAAATTAGTGTTAGTTTGGTGATCTATCAGGAGCAATAGGGCTGAAAACAAAGAGGCAAAGAGGTTCCAGGGACACCTACGCCCACACAGGTGTCTGCTCCAAACATTGTTCCCAGCCCAAGATGTCCACCATCCACACCTAAAGACAAGGTTACAGAGTTACCCACCGGTCGTTTCCACCCACAAAGTACTGTAGTTCAGTAACTGACCCATTCCATTGGGTAAGAATGAAGCCCAGGGTACAGTTCGGACTGAGGTAGTCTACCCTCTTTCTGTAGTTCAGGCAAAAGTTCTAACCACCCAGTAAAGACATAAAAAGGGTTATCAAGAGCTAAAAATATTCTTTAAAAAAAAACAAAAAAATATATAAGTTTAAGAAATTGTAATGTATACTTTTTGATAAGGGCACATCAAAAGTAAAGGGGGAGGGATATGTTATGTATTACCTATTGACATGTTGAAGTTTGTCCATCCTGTGTACCACCCTTTACGTACGGGATGTACGTCGATGCCTGTTGTCCCTGTTGTTGAGCAATGAAGCTACTACACCATGCTTGAAGTAGCCCCGATCTCTCGCCTCTTATTTAACAATATATATGCACATATATAATATTGCTAGTGTTAGCACTTAGAGACTACAATTTAATGGTTTTGGATGCAGCCTCCCATTCATTCTCAATGGTAAATATGGATGCAGTATACCTTTTGACCACCAGTGTAAAATTAGGGGCGCTGTTTCACTCCTTTCGCAAAGTTAAAGGACCTGTATCATGCTATTTTAGCCATTCCAAAGTAAAGTATAGGCATTTATATGATATATTGTACCTCTACCACTACAGAGCACTAATTTTTGTGATAAATATAAGTATTTTCTGGAGGTATTTTTCCAACCCGGAAGACAAAACGCTTGGATTCAGTTAACTCCGCCCCCTCTCTCCGCTCATACAACTTTAGCAGTAGTAGAAATATATATAATGGCTAACACACACGCTAACACGCATTTTGATTGACTCACCGCTCTGATGATTCCATTATGTTGGTTATAAAAGTTAATCCACTTTGATTCTGGCCAAGGTTCACCAAACATCCATCAGAGACGGTCACAGACAAACACTATTTTGGCTGCTAGTCGCTGAATCCCGGAGAGAAAATCCAACTTCTGGCGAGTGGTCTCTTCTTTAGGAAGGTTGAATAAAGTCCTTTCCTCGTAGCCAAACGCGCTTTTCTCCGTGACATTATCGTTAGAAAAAGGAACAGGTGTCCAGACTCCAGAGTAGGTTAGAAAGAGCTCCTTCTTCACAGCTTTCGGTGCAAACACGACATCTGCTCAGACGCTCAGGGGGTGCGTTTGATTTCTCTGCAGGGGCAGCGCGGACGCGTCAGGAACTTTTTTTTTTTTTTTTTTTTTTGTCTTTTTTTTTTTTTTTTTTTTACGACAGAAATAATGAAAAATCAGGCATTAGCTTACAGACGTCGAGCACTTCCGTTCCGCTGTGACGACACAACTGAACATGCCAGTCGTTTACCAGGAGAGGGCGGAGCAGCTGCTCAGAGAGCAGGATTCAGGAGGATTACTGAGAACTGCGTGAATGAATCCAAAAACCACTCTGGGGGTGTTTTTGAGAAGGAAATAGCATAACAACATGGTTAAAAGCTCCAAAAAGTCGATTTTGCATGATATAGGACCTTTAAGGAAACGCTGTTGTGGTGGTGTCTTGATATTTATCAATCACAGAGCATTGTAGCATCAACTTTCCCATTTTTCCAACTTTTATTGCAAAGGTGACGTCAACAAAGGCACGAGTTAAAATTTGACTTATAAAAGATTTTATGCTGAAGTGACACTTTCAAAATGATCTAATGTGGCATTTTCTTTGTGTTAACAAATGAATGAGGTAAAGTCACTGTAAGTGCTGCAGATACTGGTGTTGTGTTGCACTATATTGATACGATTGTTGATTTTGTTCTACTAAAACTAGGCTTTTGCCATAGTTAACGTTTGTTTAAATATTTTGCTTAGATAGAATAAAATGGAAATGTATACCGAAAAATACAATAAAGTAACTATTATAATACTTCCAGTTATATGTGTTTCACGCTCGACCTCGCTGTTTGGCCCGCGACCCACAGGCACTTTTTCATTTTGGCCCTCGGAGACAAAATGTTTGGGCACTCCGGGCCTAAATTAAAGGCTTAAAGTTTAAACTAATAACTTGTATTTTGATCTCACAGCTGACTGTTTCCTGGTTGTGTTTTTTTCACTTGACATCTCTGGGCGTGTCTAAGGCTTACGTCACACTGAGCGCACTGTGTTTATATCACCTGAACTGACATGTAACGGCGAGTAGCGTCTGTCGTGTCCGCTCCATCCAGACGCAGCATGTTTCTGTCTCTAGGCTGGATGACCGCTGTGGTCGCGGGGATTTTGGCTACGCACATTTTACAGAAGCTATGTTTTCCTTACTTTTGGAAGGACGCCCTCTTCCTGCTCAAAGTGATGCGCTACGGCGTGCGGCTGGAGCTCTACAAGCTGAAGTCTGAAGTGTGTACGGTGCTGGACAGGTTTATCCAACAGGCGCAGCGCATTCCTGACAAGCCCTTTGTCATTTTCGAAGGACTGATTTACACGTACCGAGACGTGGAGCTGCGCAGCAACAGGCTTGCCCATGTTTTTATCCAGAAGACCAACTTAAGGAAAGGAGACTGTGTCGCTGTACTTATGAACAATGAGCCCGACTTCTTGTGCGTCTGGTTCGCTTTAGCAAAGATTGGTTGCTCCATTGCCTTTCTCAATACCAACATCAAGTCTAGATCTCTCCTGCATTGCTTTAACAGCTGTGGAGCGAGGACTCTGGTTGTGGGATCAGGTAAATCGAAAACTTACTTCAATGGTTATTACTGAGTGACTCGAGTCTGCGATCTTATTTTAATCTATTCATTTTTTTTTACTCTGGGTGACGACGCCTCTCGTGGTTCCCATTAGTAATGTTAAAGCTGCGGAGAACAGGCTCTGTCAGAAACAAACGGTTTTGATCTTACCCTTGGAGACTTGGACATACCTCACTGATGTGTGCAGAAGTGCGGTATATTACTCTCAAAAGGAAAGAATCAACATCACAATAGTTGCTGCTGAAGTTGAAATGTATTGGCTACTCAACTTTAGTTCTGTTTGATGAGTTATTGTAATCGCAGATATACTGTTTGTTTGATCATCAATTCCTGCCCCCCAAACCCCACCACAAGTGACATTTTGGAGAAAGGGAGAGTTTTAAACACTAATAGGATTTACCATCCTGAAGCCTTGTGACAGAATAGCTGCATGATGTTCGTTGGTAACACTGTGAGAGCACAGCAGTAGCTACCAGAGCTGGGAAAATTATGCCACTTCTTTATTCTAATTGTGTTGACTGGGGTAGAGTTAATATCGTCCTTGAATTGAATGATTTTTACCTGTCAAAAAGTTAATAGTTTCTTTAGAGGCAACATTGTTCACTGAAATAGTGTTGGGGTATTTGACACGGTCAACTTGGTAAGTATCTGCAGGATAGAGTTATAGCTTTGTTATCCAGCTGCACTCACTTTATCCCCCTATGGAGAGCATTTTGTCTCCCTCTCTGTTCTATGTACTTCCGATGAACCTTTGCGCACAGTTTGGTTGTGCCACAATAGATTTATATTGGGTGATGCAGCCTTTATGACTTGATTTGTTATCTGTTATGAGCTTAATATTATATCTGTTTAAATACTAAAACAGACAAAACAAACAAAATACTGTGATGTGGCTGTACAAGTTGTAAAACATGTGTAATATCTACTTATATAATGCAAATTAATCTGATTTGAATGGAATAAAGTTAAAGCAGCCTGCTAACATGATTGACAGTTGTGTCTTTGTACTACAGATGTAGCAGACCTCTTGGATGGCGTCTTGACCACTCTGCTGGAGGACGACATAGAGGTGTGGGCTATGAAGAGTAGCATTGAGCATCCACGGGTGCAGACAATATTGGATAAAATCGATTCTGCCTCTGACCAACCTGTGACTGGCGCACTACACAGGACTACCAACATTAAATCTCCCACTTTGTACATTTTCACCTCGGGAACAACTGGTGAGTCCACTACTGGCTTCTATTGTAGACATGGACAGGGCAGGAAAGAAGAAAAATGACTGGCTGAGAGTGTTAATGTAGTCAAAAAAGGTGAGGAGGCACTCTTAGTTGTCAAAAAAGTCCTTTATTAAAACGTGGACAAAGTAATTTAAAAAGCCAAGGCGTTTTGATACATCTGTCAAAACGGCTTGGCGTTGGAGAAGAACCCGTAGTTCACAAGTCGTTTACACTCATGGGACCCATAGCAGCGCTCATTTTCTACTTTCATGAGCTGAGCAGGATTTTCAGTTCCTGCTGGACACCTTTCGCACAATGCTTTTATTGCTTGAAAGAGCGCAGAATGGTTTTAAATGCACAGATTATTTTGTACACACCTTCAGGGCGAGGTGATATACTAACATGGACCCCTTGTGCATCATGGTAACAAGGTAAACACAATGTCCCAGTGAGTCGCTATTCACCAAGGTGTGTTTTCACCTGTTGTAAAATCAGTGTCGGTTTGTCAAATGTAAATGATCAGTCACATGGTGTCTTAAGAGATCCACGTTATACTAAATAAGCATTGGTAAAAGCAAAATGTATTTTATTAATTTGTAGGAAAAGCCCCTTGAGATGCAGCATCTCATTTACAAGGAGGTCCAAGACATAAAATGAACAGCAATAAACAATAACAATCACAGTAAACACATTCTTATCAACACTCCACACCACAGTTCTCACATTGAATCCAACCATCAAGCTCTCCATAGTGTCAGATCAGCTTTTCAAAGTAATGAGTGGTAAAATATGTTATGTATGCACAAAATAATCATCGCAAACAGGAACAAGTTGATTTTAGGTGATCGAAAACAGAAGCCTTAAAAACATGTATGGTTGAGAGAGAGCGGATTGAGGTTATCCCAGTCGGCGGGAGCTTTAAATTTAAAAGTTGTTTTTATTGCAGTTGCATAGATTATTTGTTCACTGTGTCTGAGACTATAGACACAGCCAACTGACTTGGACAACACCTGATTTAGACATTCTTTTAAGTAGGATGGATAAGTTAGATGAGCACACTTACATATGAATTGAATCCAATGAAAATGTCTTCTAGCTGTAGCTGTACCATCCACCTATTTTCTGACATAATATCTGTGTATCTTAATATGTCATTTGGTAACACTTTATTTTACACTACCTTGATTCATTGTAGCTAACTAAATTTAGTACAGTGTAATCTGCTTTGTAAAAATTAGTAATAACTTGTACCTCTGTAGAACATACACAATGGAATAATGTGTATTAGTACTTTAGAGGTACCTTTTGTAAACCCTTAGGGTTAGGGCATAAGGTTAGAGTTAGGGTCCTATGTCCTGTTACATTATGTACTACAAATACATATTATTCCATTGTATATGAAACACATACAGTGCCTTGCGAAAGTATTCGGCCCCCTTTAACTTTTCGACCTTTTGCCACATTTCGGGCTTCAAACATAAAGATATAAAACTGTAATTTTTTGTGAATCAAGAATCAACAACAAGTGGGACACAATCATGAAGTGAAACTAAATTTATTGGATATTTCAAACATTTTTAACAAATAAACAACTGAAAAATTGGGCGTGCAAAATTATTCAGCCCCCTTAAGTTAATACTTTGTAGCGCCACCTTTTGCTGCGATTACTGCTGTAAGTCGCTTGAGGTATGTCTCTATCAGTTTTGCACATTGAGAGACTGAAATATTTGCCCATTCCTTCTTGCAAAACAGCTCGAGCTCAGTGAAGTTGGATGGGGGGCGTTTGTGAACAGCAGTTTTCAGTTCTTTCCACAGATTCTCGATTGGATTCAGGTCTGGACTTTGACTTGGCCATTCTAACACCTGGATATGTTTATTTGTGAACCACTCTATTGTAGATTTTGCTTTATGTTTTGGATCATTGTCTTGTTGGAAGACAAATCTCCGTCCCAGTCTCAGGTCTTTTGCAGACTCCATCAGGTTTTCTTCCAGAATGGTCCTGTATTTAGCTCCATCCATCTTCCCATCAATTTGAACCATCTTCCCTGTCCCTGCTGAAGAAAAGCCCAAACCATGATGCTGCCACCACCATGTTTGACAGTGGGGATGGTGTGTTCAGGGTGATGAGCTGTGTTGCTTTTACGCCAAACATAACGTTTTACATTGTTGCCAAAAAGTTGGATTTTGGTTTCATCTGACCAGAGCACCCTATTCCACATGTTTGGTGTGTCTCCCAGGTGGCTTGTGACAAACTTAAAACAACACTTTTTATGGATATCTTTAAGAAATGGCTTTCTTCTTGCCACTCTTCCATAAAGGCCAGAGTTGTGCAGTATACGACTGATTGTTGTCCTATGGACAGAGTCTCCCACCTCAGCTGTACATTTCTGCAGTTCATCCAGAGTGATCATGGGCCTCTTGGCAGCATCTCTGATCAGTTTTCTCCTTGTATGAGCTGAAAGTTTAGAGGGACGGCCGGGTCTTTGTAGATTTGCAGTGGTCTGATACTCCTTCCATTTCAATATTATCGCTTGCACAGTGCTCCTTGGGATGTTTAAAGCTTGGGAAATCTTTTGTATCCAAATCCGGCTTTAAACATCTCCACAACAGTATCTCGGACCTGCCTGGTGTGTTCCTTCTTCTTCATGATGCTCTCTGCGCTTTAAACTGACCTCTGAGACTATCACAGAGCAGGTGCATTTATACGGAGACTTGTTTGCACACAGGTGGATTCTATTTATCATCATTAGTCATTTAGGTCAACATTGGATCATTCAGAGATCCTCACTGAACTTCTGGAGAGACTTTGCTGCACTGAAAGTAAAGGGCTGAATAATTTTGCACGCTCAATTTTTCTGTTGTTTATTTGTTAAAAGTGTTTGAAATATCCAATGAATTTCGTTTCACTTCATGATTGTGTCCCACTTGTTGTTGGTTCTTCACAAAAAAATTCAGTTTTATGTTTGAAGCCTAAAATGTGGCAAAAGTTGTACTAAATTTGGCAGGTACAATGTATCAAGGGAAGTGTAAAATAAAATGTTACCTGTCATTTGATTTGACTACCTGTATACAGCATGTACTGCTATACTGGGCTGTACTATCCCCTGTCTGTCTCAGGCCTCCCTAAAGCTGCAGTGATCAGCCACCTGCAGAGCCTCAAGGCAGCTGGAGGATTCTGGGCTTTTGGGGGGACACAGGATGATGTGATTTACATCCCTCTGCCACTTTATCACAGCGCAGCATCACTCATTGGTATTGGCGGAACCATAGAGCTTGGTAAGTACAGCACAGTACACTGCAACAAACAACAAACCATAAAACAAGGATTACACCATGCAAATTTGATTGTCGGAAAGTGGTTAACATTCATCTAGACCAGCTTTCTACTATCGTTCAAAAGATATGCATTTGAGTACTGATGAATGTTATAAACCTGAGATTAAAAAGGTTTCCACTCCGAACACATTTTACCCTTTTACCCAGACTTTTAAGATAAATATGTAATGCTTTGCAGATCAGGGTAAATATACTTTATTGTCCCTGTAGGGATATTTGTCTATTTTGATTTTACCCATTAATAAATGCTGTTGACCGTGGCAACTGGTCTGCAAAAAGAAACGTATGTGTAATGCGTTTTCTAAAAATGCAGAGAACTCTCTCAAACATCCCGTATCATTCAGCCTCTTATAACTCCTGTCACCTCTGATTAACACTGTTCGGTGGTTTGCTTGTTGATTCAGTGGAAGTCTGCACTGTATTCCTGATCCTCGGTGTGATTTTTAATCGTTTTTCAATGATTTTGTACTTGTGACCATCTCTCTGATTGGTTAATCCACCTGTCATTTTGTATAGAGGAAGTCATTTTTTTAATGCCTTTCTCAGTCCACTCCACGTGCCTAGACCAATTACATGCATTTGGCTTGCACTAAAAGGCGCTCTTAATAATCATCATGCTCCTCAGTGACCACAGTACAAAGCCTGGTACATTGATGACTGGTGATTAGACGCTTGAGAGCGGAACTTATGCAGCACTCTATTATGAAGACTGTCTTTGTTAGGATGAGTTTGCTGTTGCCCCCAACCTTTCAGAGGCCTGGATTATGTAATTCTAGTCAAAACCACATGCATTTGTTTTCAAACATTGCATTTATTTTCAGAAAAGACACAGAATTTTAAAAGGATCCAAAAGCATTCAAAGAAGACAGTTCAAGGTCCTTCATCTACACAAACTGAACAGAGGTTGTCGTCATTTCAGTAGCAAATATAACTAACCCTAAACCCTTATTTCTAAATTATTATTATTATTATTATTTTTTAAACCTACTGCATATATATTATTTTTACACACATATTTTTACATGACAATGAATCCACTCCAAACAAAACAAGACCACACTTTCTACCGTGACGTGCAGGTTTATTACAGGTCATAGACTTTTGTACTATAAAATATTTGCTATGTTTGAATGTGTTTCAATATTGATTTGTACTTGGTTGGGACACAGCAAAAAACATTTGTACACGTTTGACATGAGGTCATATATGACGCAGGCCTGTCTCTTTTGAATGAAAGTGTTGCATTATTATGGTCTTTGTATGAAAAAAAACATCAATTCATATTAATTAAAAGTATGTTTGATTCATTAGGGGCAACTTGTGTTTTGAAAAAGAAGTTCTCAGCGTCACAGTTTTGGAAAGACTGTCGACAACACAACGTGACAATATTCCAGTACATAGGAGAACTATGTCGATATCTCTGCAACCATCCAAAGGTAATACTTAAGCTAGTTACATTACTGAATGGAAAGCTTGTCTAAATTCAGAGAACTCACAAAGCCTGACTTCTGGACGGTCATTGAGCTGCCGTTCATAGATGAAGGGAGGCACTCTTTTGCAGTTGGAATGACGTTGGAGAAAATGTGGAAAACAGACAATCTGCTCTTTTGTGCTGAGGTTGTGTCCTGCTATGACTGACCCCAGACACGTGCACTGTCAATGTGAGGGCAGAGCCGACCTCTATTAGGCTCCACTCAGTTTTCCTTCTTTGTCCCCTGTCTCTGCTAAAGCACTGATGAGTAAATTATATGTGTATATTATAATATGTGCTTACTCCAAAAATCAGTATTAGGCTTATTTGTATGCAGTGTTTAGTGTGAATGGTCAAAAACTGCTTTGAAACTTATAGCAACAAAATATGATTCAGTTTAATCCTTTATGTTTTTTTATCCTCTTTGAAGCATCTTCAAAGTGAGTCAGTGTATTATCATTATTTACATTATTGTCTAAATGGTATATGACTGACTGTTCAGTCCACTGTTTTAGTCTTAGAGGCATGCCTGTCTGCAGGTGTTCACAGAATTTAAATGTTAGAATTTGAATGTGTATATGTTTGTGTACATGCAAATCGAAATTACTCTTTTTAATCTTTCGTTGGTTAGACAGAGCTGGATAAGGTCCACAAAGTGCGGATGGGCGTTGGTAATGGACTACGGCAGGACGTGTGGAGGGACTTTCAGAATCGCTTTGGAAACATCAAAATGTGTGAAGTTTACGGCTCGACTGAGGGAAATATTTGTTTCATGAACCACATCGGCAAAATAGGAACTGTGGGGCGCTCCAATTTCATCTACAAGGTCAGTGTCTACACACTATATTAAAATAAGTAGCATATTTGGAGTAACAAGGATGGGGAGGACGAGGAGAAATGTGTACTATATATAGAGGAACGCATTTTTAAATATAATGACAGGCCAAATGTGATATTTGTTTCGACCTCAAATGTGGGAAATATAGAGGAGATACAGGAGATTTATGGATATAAATCTTTTGAATGTGGCGTAACTATGAGCAGATGGCGAGCTGCCCCTTTGTTTAAACGGTGTGCTTCTGAAGTGGCTTTTTCAAACTATTATCCTCTTAAAGCTTTGTCAGAGCTAGTGTTAATCAGCTCTGAGTTTCCCAGCTCTAATCTATGACCCCAGCTATTCCCAGACAGTTACATGTCAGTGATTACAAAACAATGTTATAAAATTGAAGTTACAAAATACTGCATGATAGATGTAGTTTACAGGGCGCTACTTGGCGTTAACACTAGTGGTTCTTAAACCATGGTAAGTGGACCACAAGATCTAGATCTAGGCCTTGTGGTACTCCATCCATCCATCAATTTTCTTCCACTTGTCCGTTGCCGGGTCGTGGGGGCAGCTGTTGGAGCTGCACCAGCCCCTATGGCTCCTCCTGCAGGTGGTGGGTCCACAGAAGGACGGCCTCATGGTTCTAACCGGGCCTGTTGGTCTCTCATAAGGGGCTTCTCAACCGCTCTTTGTCTGACCCGTCACCTAAGAACATCCAAGTGCGTCCCATGAGCAGCTTCCAGGCTGATGAGTAACACTTTTCCTCCAGTATTCTTTAATAACGGCACGGTAGCACAGTGGTTAGTGCTCTGGCTTCACAGCTAGAAGGTCCGGGTTTGATTCCCACCTGGACGGGGCCTTTCTGTGCGGAGTTTGCATGTTCTCCCTGTGTCTGCGTAGGTTTCCTCCGGGTACTCCGGTTTCCCCTACCACCAAAAACATGTACAATAGGCCGGGATGAATGATGTGAGTGAGTGGTTGGTGGTGGTCGGAGGGGCTGATGGCGCAGATTGGCTGCCTCACTTCCGTCAGTCTACCCCAGGGCAGCTGTGGCTTCAACAGTAGCTTACCACCACCGAGTATGGAGTGAATGAATAATGACGACAGTGTAGCGCTTTGAGAAACAAAAATTGTAAAGCGCAATACCAGTGTAAGGCATTATTATTATAACATGCTGCATTCATCCTGAAATCTACAGTCAGGTAGACACTGGGACATTGGCTCAATTCTTATGTTTTTGGCTCAATACACCACCACAATCGATTTCAAATGAAACACCAAAGATGTACATAAACTGCAGGCTTTCAGCTTTCATTTGAGAGTATTCACAAACCGAATTGGATGAAAAATTTAGGAATTACAAGCGTTTTTATGTGAGCCTCCCACTTTTCAAGGGACCATAAGTAATTGGACAACAGGCTGCTCAGCGGTTCCATGGCCCGGTGTCTACTCTTCCCTCATTATCCCATTTATAAGGAACAGATGAGACGTCCAGAGTTCATTTCAAGTGTGATATTTGCATTTTGGATATTGTTATTTTTCAATATGAGATCCAAAGAGATATCACTATCAGTGAAGCAAGCCATTATTAGACTGAAAAATCAAAACAAACCCATCAGAGAGATAGCAAACATATTAGTTTAGTCAGCGTCACATGGCTCAAACTCATTGAGAACAGTAGGGGGCAGTGGAGGAGTATAAATGTCAACAGAGTGAGCATTACAGCCAATGCTCATCCTCACTGATGCTACTTTGTCCACAAAATGCTTCAGGAAACTTTCACAAGTAGATTCAGAAACATTCTTCCGCACGCTATCAGATGGACTAATCACATGGACTGTATGATGTTAAAATGGACCCTGCGGTTGCTAGAGCTGAAGGAGACGATATTGGACAGATATTTTGGCACTTAGCCTCCCTGACTGCCTTTTGGTAGCTAGCAAGGCTCTCCCTCAGAATCTCTACAGACACCTGAAGCTTGTCCTTCCTGTACCTGCGCTCAGCCTGGCTGCATTGCTGCCTCAGGGCTTGAGTTGTTTAATTGAGCCAGGGGTCTGGTTTGATTTGAGTAGATCTACACCTAAATAGTGCAATACTGTCCTGAATATCAGCACAGGTGGAGTAGAAGGAGGAACATCTGGGCGGACAGGGGGAGCTACAACTGTCACCGTGTCCAGAGCAGTGGTTTTAAAGGCAGTTGCAAACTGTACAGGGGTGAAGCAGGAAATTATGTGGCTTTGGGAGGGTGCAGTGATGGGGTTAGATGCAGAACGGGGTGCCGAGAATTTAAAGAATTGGGGAAATATGTCTGAGATATTTCATTTAGTGTTACAGGGTATGTGATAATAAGGTCCAATGTGTGGCCAAGATTGTGTGTGGGTTCATGTACTGATTGTGACAGGTCAAAATTGTTTAACAAGCAGAGGAACTCAGATGCTAAATGATTTGATGGACAGCACACATGAATATTGAAATCCCCACAACTAATGATATTGTCATATGATGGGACAAACTTGGCGAGAAATTCTGAAAACTCAGTTATAAAATGGTGGCGGTAGACAATGGCGCACAGCACAGGGGTGACTGACTCAAATAGTAAATAATAATAATAAATAATAAAAAACAAAAAAAACAGTGGGTGGGGCAAGGAATTTATAGTATATGTACAATAATCGTGCTGTTCCGCTGTGCAAAACGCGAACATAAAAGATAATTTGAGACTCCCCTGTGTACAACGTATGTTAGAGAAACATACTGTTTTCGAGGTCTATATCGTTTGATTGAGATGAGAGCAGGAAAATATACACTATTAATTATGTGCAATTTTGCTGTGACATTGTGAGATCATGGACCTAACACGTTTATAAATTCTTAGTTTCATTGTTTCATTTTTGTCTCCTGCCTCCCGCCCCCATCTGGGAGTGTGACATTATCACATTGTAGAATCTGAAAACCACTAAAATTCCTCTCTGTTTTGTGCAAGCTTACATGTCCTGTACTTTGTGCTCTTGTGCAGCTGCTGTTCAAATTTGATCTAGTGAAGTACGACATGCTCCGAGATGAGCCAGAGAAAGATCAGTATGGCTTCTGTAAACGAGTCCAACACGGTGAGGATGAACTGAAATGATCACAGTAATGTGCATTTTCCTAATACTTGCCTTTGACTTGTATTTAGGAGAAACAGGGCTATTGTTGTCAAAGGTCAGTGCTCTGAGCCCTTTCTTTGGGTACGCCGGCAGCAAGCAGCTCACAGAGAAGAAAATCATGAGGAATGTGTTTGTCAAAGGTGATGCCTATGTTAACACCGGAGACATGATGACTGAAGACAACGATGGTTTCATTTCCTTCAGAGACCGAGTTGGAGACACTTTCAGGTACCACTCATGTTGGCAATTCATCTTGTGGCACAACTAGGCACAGGTACCCCCAGGTGTGAATGACTCTGGGTTATGTGAACCTAGTTAAGGAAAACAACATTGTAGATATGATATGACCAACTTCTGTAATGTGAACCCATGCATGCATAATCATAATGTATGCATGCACTTTTGACAGTGTAAGATACATTCGGACTAAACCTTTGTAATTTAAAGCATTTAAAATAGGTTTGTTACAAAAATAAAAAATAAATACATTTAATTAAATCAACAGGATTTAAACATGTGTTTATTTCAGTGGCGCAGGAAACATCTAAATAAAACGTTATTTTGACAAAAGGCTAGATCGCACTACAGCGCTTGGCATTGGCCTGTTCTCCTAGTCTGATGTTCTCCTACACGCAGAGGAGGGACTGCAGTGAACAGATTAATGGGCTGGTAGTGATTTTGTTTGGCCTACCTGTCTCTCCCTTCCCCACTTGTATGAACGAGGGAGCACTTCTGCCTTGCTACTTATTGCACATCCATGCGGGCGCGCGAACAGAAGCATGTGTACCAACATGTACACGTTGTTCTGGTTCTTCGGTCAGTGACGCCTGTTGCAAAATATTGATCTAACCCCAGTGGTGTTTGCGAGGGTCAAATATTTGATGAGGTGGTGCACGTGAACGTCTGAGAACCAGTGCAATAACTGTTTGGGAGCCAAGTTTAGTTTAGTTCATATATTATGTAGCTACATTTGCTGTAATTACATTTGTGTTGATTGGGTAAAGTAATTATGTGAATGTTTATTTTAGGAACTACATCTAGTTCAAAATGTCTGCAGTGTGGCTTTATCTAAATCAGTGTGCACCGCGCTAGCGCAGAGAAACGGAAAGCAGTTTTTTACCGACACGAGGCGCGGTAACGCAGAGGACGGAGCCAGTAAATCTGTGGAATAAATAGTATTTTTTAACTTTCTTAATCCTGTGGAAGATTTTTTTTTTTTTTTACAACATACACACGAGTCAAACTTGGGAAACTAATCTTGCCCTTACAAATTGATCTGGCAGCACGACGTATAAGATCAGATGGTCAGCTCTCCCTTGTGGTCATTTCACAATGACCTTCCGTTATCAAATTTATTTGTATAGGAGCCTGTTTCTAATTTATTTTGGTGTGTACAATTAACAAGGCTTACACTTACTGATTTTTTTTTCTTATATAGGTGGAAAGGGGAAAATGTTGCAACAACAGAAGTGGCTGAAGTTCTTGGCCTCGTGGATTTTATTCAGGAGGTCAATGTGTATGGAGTGGAAGTAGTGGGTGAGTTTCATATTTGTTGCCCTTGCAGCCACATTTAATGCAATATTATTCATTATCACTAAATGTGTTTTTTGAGTTGTTGAAGGAGTCCTAAATAATACTAAAATAAATACATAAATACATAAATAAATAAATAAGACATGTGGTCTTGTTTCTAGGCCATGAAGGCAGAGCAGGTATGGCTGCTGTGATTGTGAGACCAGAACACACTTTTGATGGGGAGAAGCTGTTTAACAGTGTGGTCAAAGATCTTCCAGGATATGCTCGACCGCTTTTCATTAGACTGCAAGTAAGAAAGAATTGATGAAAACGGTTATGGTGATGTGTTGAAATTGAAATGAATACTTAAAATAAAAAAATCACAACTGATTACAGTATTTTTTAACAAAATGTTAAAGGTTTCTGTTGCTTTTCCATGCGGACTGTTATGTTTACATTTCAAAGCTCCCTGACGGAGAAAGGCAAACTGTTTCGATTGAGTTGTGTTTTGCTCTCTCATTTGGACCTGTTTACTTAGTTGTCCTAATTCAAACCCGGTCTATTGCCGGTATTTTTACATGTTAGTCCAAGTTTGGGCCTGGCATGAGTTGCATGATTCCACTTTGATCATTGTGTCAAGGTTTAGTGGCCTTTAGTAGTAGAGTCCCTGGCAAACTGGGCTTATTTTCGTTTAAATCGATTATTCAGTTGTTGAATTTAATCTATACTTATTATGAATTAAGACAAACACATCAGATTTCTAATTAATCAAATGCATATACAAGGCTTTAGTGTGAATTTAGGCTTTACAAAATGTGTACAAGTACAGTAACTGTAAGACTAAGTGTGTACTGAAGTTTAGCCCTACAGTAGGTTGTAATAAATGGCTGAAAATTTGATATGAACATTTTTTAAGTGACTGAAAATAACATTTTCCTCTTGTGCTACTTTAATTGAAACATGTTAAAGAGCTATTCTTTTAGGAGATTTGAGTAATTGTTTCAGGAGTTATCCTCGCATTCTGCTATCATGGATTTTCAATATACATTGGGGAAAAAAAGTATTTAGTCAGCCATCAATTGTGCAAGTTCTCCCACTTAAAAAGATGAGAAAGGCCTGTCATTTTCATCATAGGTATAACCTCAACTATGAGAGACAAAATGAGATCTTCTCTGATCTGTATGGAGGAATGGGGAGGAGTGATGTTTTGGGGCAGGCGCTGGGCAACACGGACTTTGAACTTCCTCCAAAGGGTTCTATGGGGTTGAGATCTGGAGACTGGCTGGGCCACTCTAGGACCTTGAAATGCTTCTTACGAAGCCACTCCTTCGTTGCCCGAGCGGTGTGTTTGGGATCATTGTCCTGCTGAAAGACCCAGCCACGTTTAATTTTCAATGCCCTTGCTGATGGAAGGAGGTTTTCACTCAGAATCTTACGATACATGGCCCCATTCATTCTTTCCTTTACACGGATCAGTCGTCCTGGTCCCTTTGCAAAAAAACATCCCCAAAGCGTGATGTTTTCACCCCCATGCTTCACAGTAGGTCTGGTGTTCTTTGGATGCAGCTCAGCATTCTTTCTCCTCCAAACACGATGAATTGAGTTTTTACCAAAAAGTTCCATATTGGTTTCATCTGACCATATGACATTCTCCCAGTCCTCTTCTGGATCATCCAGATGCTCTCTAGCAAACTTCAGACGGGCCGGGACATGTTCTGGCTTAAGCAGGGGGACACGTCCGGCACTGCAGGAATTGAGTCCCTGGCGGCGTAGTGTGTTACTGACCGGTAGCCTTTGTTACTTTGGTCCCAGCTCTCTGCAGGTCATTCACTAGGTCCCCCCGTGTGGTTCTGGGATTTTTGCTCACCGTTCTTGTGATCATTTTGACCCCACGGGGTGAGATCTTGCGTGGAGCCCCAGATCGAGGGAGATTATCAGTGGTCTTGTATGTCTTCCATTTTCTAATAATTGCTTCCACAGTTGATTTCTTCACACTAAGCTGCTTACCAATAGCAGATTCAGTTCTCCCAGCCTGGTGCAGGTCTACAATTTAGTTTCTGGTGTCTTTCGACAGCTCTTTGGTCTTGACCATAGTGGAGTTTGGAGTGTGACTGTTTGAGGTTGTGGACAGGTGTCTTTTATACTGATAACAAGTTCAAACAGGGGCCATTAATACAGGTAACGAGTGGAGGACAGAGGAGCCTCTTAAAGAAGAAGTTACAGGTCTGTGAGAGCCAGAAATCTTGCTTGTTTGTAGGCGACCAAATACTTATTTTCTACCATAATTTGCAAATAAATTCATAAAAAATCAGACAATGGGATTTTCTGATTATTATTTTTTTAGTTTTGTCTCTCATAGTTGAGATATACCTGTGATGAAAATTACAGGCCTCTCTCATCTGTTTAAGTGGGAGAACTTGCACAATTGTTGGCTCACTTAACCCCCCCCCCCTGTAGTTATAGGCCAGGCTCTAATACTGTATATCCTGCTTTGGCTACAGGAGGTGATGGAGATGACTAGTACATTCAAGCAGCAGAAGTTCCACCTCGTTGAGAGCGGGTTCAACCCCTCCTTCATCTCCGAGCCGCTCTTTGTCATTGACTACAAACTGGGCAGCTACGTTCCTCTCACAGAAGCTATCTTCCAGAGCATCCTCACAGGGGAGAGGAAGCTCTAAACCTCACTGTGCACCATGACATGGAGGACTCGGAGAATGGATGCCTTTTAGCTTAGACCAATGCAGTATTTCCACTACACTTGAGATGACAGCAATCCATAAGACAAACTATAAATTTTGGATAACAGGATGGAGGCGATTGCCAGATGAAGAAGAATGTATAGACATAATTAAGACTGTTTATGATCGGCCACAATGTACAAAAAAAAAGCACAGGTAATTGGCTACATGTCATTTAGGTTATGTATAGGTGATTCTATGTCACATGATAGAGGAGGAAATTGTGACGCTCAGTCTGAAACGTTAACAGTTCTATTTGCACATTTTATATACAATCAGAAGAACAGCCGCAAATTGAGTGGATCACTGTTGTCCGGAATTGTGAAACGTCATCTGAAATCCAGTGATGGGTTGTCATGTTGTAGATTTCGATGTCATAATCTTAGATAGAGGACAGGTGCCCATAACACAATAGGAGAGATACAGGTTTTTTGCGAAAGTACTAATACGCCTTGAACTTTTGCACATTTTGTCATGTTTACAACCATAAACATAAAGATTTTATTTTGAATGTTTTACTGAAAGTTCACACACAAGTAACAGACAACTGTGAAGTGAAAGCAAAATTATACATGATTCTGTTATCTTTAAAAAAAATAGAAAAGTGAAAAGTGGGGCATGCATAAGTATTCATACAGCGTGACTTCATACTTTGTGGAACCCCCTTTTGCTGCAATAACAGCAGCAAGTCTTTTGGGGTATGACTCTACAAGATTTGCACATCTAGAGACTGACATTTTAGCCCATTCCTCTTTACAAAACAACTCAAGCTCTGTCAAATTAGAAGGAGAGCGTTTGTGAACAACAGTGTTCAGGTCTTTCCACAGATTTAGGTCAGGACTTTGACTGGGCCATGTGACTTAAACCATTCCATTGTATATTTAGCTTTGTGTTTAGGGTCATTGTCCTGCTGGAAGGTGAATCTCTGTCCCAGCCTCAATTCTCTTGCTGACTCCAGCAGGTTTTCCTCCAAAATGTCTCGGTATTTGGCTCCATCCATCTTCCCAACTATTCTTAAAATCTTCCCAGTCCACGCTGAGGAAAAGCAGCCCCATAGCATGATGCTCCCCCCACCATATTTGACACTGGGGATGGTGAGCAGTGTTAGGTTTGTGCCATACATAACGTTTTGCATTTGGGCCAAATTAGTTCAATTTTTTGTCTCATCTGACCAAAGCACCTTCCTCCACATGGTAGCTGTGTCCTCCATATGACTTCTAGCAAACTTCAAACAGGATTTCTTGAGGCCTCCTTTCAATAATGGCTTTCTTCTTGCCACTCGTCCACGAAGGGCAGATTTGTGTAGAGTACGACTTATAGTTGTCCCATGTACAGATTCCCCCAGCTCAGCGGCAGTACGTCGCAGCTCCTCCAGAGTTATCTTGGGGCACTTGGTTACATTTCTTACCAGTGTTCTCCTTGTTCAGTCTGTTAGTTTAGGTGGACGCCCGTGTCTTGGTAAGTTCGCAGTGGTGCTATAGTCTTTCCATTTCGAATGATGGATTGAACAGTACTCCGTGAGATGTTCAAATCTTGGGAAATCTTTGTATAACTTAACGCTGCTTTAAACTTCTCCACAGCTTTATCCATAACCTCTCTGGTGTGCTCCTTGGCCTTCATGATGTTGCTTAGTGACCAATACACTCTGACCATAGCTCTGAGGCCCTCACAGAACAGCTGGAATTATACTGAGAGTAGATTACGTACAGGTGGCCCCTATTTAATGGTTAGGGCAAGGTGTGAACTTTCTGCAGTCATTAGGAATGTTATAAAGGCAATTTAATGCACTCAGAAAATGCTGTATGAATACTTATGCACACCCAACTTTTTACTTTTATATTTTTTGAAATATAACAGAATCATGTATCATTTTACTTTCACTTCACAGTTGTCTGTTACTTGTGTGTGAACTTTCAGTAAAAAATTCAAAATAAAATCTTTACGTTTTATGGTTTTAAACATGACAAAATGTGCAAAAGTTCCAGGTGTATTAGTACTTTCGCAAGGCACTGTATACAATATCAAATCAAAACTCCAACATTGATGTAAATCTTATGATAAATGTTTCAACTAACCACTCATTCTTAAATGAGAATTAATAGTCCATTTAATTATTTGAGTCGGCACAATAGACTTTAAAGTTTGTGCTAGCTTTTGTGAATAAGCCCTGTAATTATAGAGAAGTTAAAGCAGGACCAAACAGCTGCATTGTGAATGAAGGCAAAGTCTTATCTGAACTCAGCCTGTAAACACATTTTGCCTTAGAATAGTATATCCATTGCACTCTAGATCGAAACTAATGTTGTTTTCCCAATTTTCCCAATGAACGATAATAGGAAAATATGTGAGATATGTGGAAATTGCGTGTGATAGTGAAAACAAGTGCCCATGTGTTGTATGTGTGTATCGTTGATCAATACTGAGATTTGTATGGAAAGTTCATAATGACAAGTGTTGCTGCAGTTGTTTAGAGACACTTGAGCACAGCCAAGTGGCACGACTGATTGTGTATGTGTAATTGGAATAAATGTGTTTATTACATGAGATGATCACTGAACACTGGGTTATCTACTCTGGCACTCACCAGTGACAGAACTGCAGATTCGGGTTTTAGTTAAAGCACTTAAGTGCAAGATTTATTATTCCTTTGATCCTTATTTTGAAATGTTTTAATTTCTGAGTGTGTTTTGAAGCATTTTACTGCGGAGTTCAATAAAGACAGCAGTAACTGTTTAGTTTTATATTGCCCACATGAAGATTATCAAAGTATTTAAACACTATACTGTCTTCGTGGTAACTTTTGTAGTTATTAGACAAGAGGAGGCCACTCTAGTTCAAACATTACTTGTGACAGGAGACCACTACAATGCAAGCTTACTACGATACACACTAGACACAAAGGACTGAGAAAAATTCATAACATTTTATGAAAGGCACTTAAATTAGATTGTACCACACTACTATATCAAAAGTATAAAACAAATTAAAAAATTAAACCTGTATGTAGGATTCATAAAGTTCATGTAGAGGACCGTGGAGTGTAGACCATTGACTTATATTGGTTTAGACCTACAGTTGGTTGAAAAATGAGAGGAACACAAAGTGAACTTCAATTTACAGCAAAGACAACTTTATCAATAAATAATTCAAAGCCAAGTAGCAATAGTAATGGTATTTGGATCAGAGCGTGTTTAGGTCCTTACTGAAGACTGAAGACTGTTGTCCTGCAGGTTACTCAGTCGGGGGAAGTGGGTTAGACCTATAAAAGATAATTTGGTTAAACCACTTCCTTAAGTCGCTTCAAAGGTCAGACTCCTAAGAGTCAAAGAATGAATAAGATCCTCCTTTAGGATCAGCAGATTGTTTATATATGCTTTTTGTCATAATTTGTATTACTTTATAATAGAAAATAAATGTGCATGTCCATACAACGGTTGGCCACAAGAGGGCGCAATTCATTAGGTTTGTATTATTGAAATGTTCCTCTTTCTTGTACATTTTGCGCTTAACATTTAAATGTGCCAATCTTGCGGCATCAATATTGACATCCATAATTCTTACTAGGTTTAAGGGGTCATTCATTGTCAGTCTCCCCCAGGGGAAACTGACGCTACAAACATAGCTTACCACCACCGAGTACGGAGTGAATGTAAAATGCTCTCATGTAAAGCGCTTTGTGACCATGCCTGTGAAAGGCGATATATAAATAAAGATCTTCGTCTTCATTGCACCAGCGGCCCGTATTTACACTGCTTCTCACATGTGGCTATGGTGTCACCTCACAACAAGTCAGACATGAGTCTGTGGGCATCCAAACTTTTGAACTTACCTCTAAATATAGTGACCTCTAAATATATTTAGAGGTCACTAAATATATTTAGATACCAATTGTTGGCGTATTTAGTCAGCCAACAATTGTGCAAGTTCTCCCACTTAAAAAGATGAGAGAGGCCTGTAATTTTCATCGTATACCTCAACTATGAGAGACAAAACGAAAAAAATAATAATCAGATACTCACATTGTCTGATTTTTAATGAATTCATTTGCAAATTATGGTGGAAAATAAGTATTTGGTCAATAACAAAAGTTCATCTCAATACTTTGTTATATACCCTTTGTTGGCAATGACACAGGTCAAACGTTTTCTGTAAGTCTTCACAAGGTTTTAACACACTGTTGCTGGTATTTTGGCCCATTCCTCCATGCAGATCTCCTCTAGAGCAGTGATGTTTTGAGGCAGACGCTTTCAATTCCCTCCAAAGATTTTCTATGGGGTTGAGATTTGTCCTGTGTACTTTTATCCGAGACAGATTGGACAGTGGCAAAGTGCTTTCCTCTGACAGCTCAGTGATTCTTGTGAGATGATACTTGAGACTTGAAGCGTCTTTTCTCTTCCTCAAAATAGCAGCTATTGGAGATACAAGAGCACATTTTCTTATAAGCATAAACCAAGTAAAATTGTGTGCGTGTGTTTGTGTGTGTGTGTGGGGTGGGGTGGGGGGGTCATTCTTAGTGAATACAACTTAAATATGACACATGGGTTCATACCTGGGTTTTCTGTAAATAGATGTAATATGTCCACACATCAATAGATAATTGTGAGAGTGTAGAAACATATCAGTTGCCAGTGTCTGAGTGACTGTTTAAAATGAATCTACATTCATTTATATTCAGTATTTCTGGTGCCGGCAACATTATAGCTATATAGCATAATTTTCCTGATTATAATTTTATGTAGAAATAGTGAAGATACACTCACAGTCAAAGTCATACAGCTTCTCTGATTGAAATGCCAGAGTTGTAGGCATAACAAACTCCATTCTGATCGTATAATGGTGGAGTACCAGCATAAATCTGACTTGTGGCTATGTTTGTACTCAACATCTCATCTCCAACAGGTATGTATGATCTGGCTTACCATATTCGTGCATTTAGTGGCCGGGTTAATAATTGTATTTGCCAGAGTTATTGCTCTTAACCATTTTTATCAGGTTTGGCAAACCTTTACACTCAAATGCCATTTGTGTTCTGCTTTGACTTGAAAGTAAAACAGTGCATAATGAATTCTGCTGCCAATGTAACATTACAATGTGAAAGGTAACAGCAGGCCAGAGCAACACATCTCACTGACCTCAGTAGGCAGTTATTTCTGCTGCAATCGGAGCAGTTTTTACAACCTTCAATGACATGTTTTCATTATGTTCCTTAGTATTCTATTCTTCTTTAAGAACAGTTGTTTTCGAACATAGTTTGTTTTAGGGCTAATTATTTGTTCTATACAAAGTAGTTGTAACCTGACTTTTTCATTCTAAAGTGTGTGCCTTGAGTCAGTTGCTGTTTATCCTGATCAGAATTATCCATCCATCCATTTTTTTCCGCTTTATCCAGGGCCGGGTTGTGAAGTCAGCAGTCTGAGCAGAGATACCCAGACTTCCCGAGCTGCAAACACCTCATCCAGCTGTTCAGGAGGGACTCTGAGGCGACACCAGGCCAGTTCATGGTCCCTCCAGCATGTCCTTGGGTCTTCCGCGAGGCCTCCCCCCAATAGGACATGCCTGAACACCTCCCGAGGGAGGCGAACTGGAGGCATCCGGAACAGATGCCCGAGTCACCTCAGCTGGCTCAGTTCAGTTCAAGGTAAAGGAGCAGTGACTCTACTCCGAGCTCCTCCCGGGTAACTGAGCTCCTCATCCTATCTCGAAGAGTGCGCCCAGCCACGGTGCGAAGGAAACTCATTTCAGCCGCTTGTATTCTGATCAGAATTAGTGTATACATATACTCAGGAACGTCGAAAGGAGCCAGCTGAGGTGGCTACGGCATCTGTTCCGGATGCCTCCTGGTCGCCTCCCTCGGGAGGTGCTCCAGGTATGTCCTATTGGAAGGAGGCCTCGTGGAAGGCCCAGGACACGCTGGTGGGACTATGTCTCTGAGCTGGCCTGGTGTCGCCTCGGGGCCCCCCCCCCAGAACAGCTGGAGGATGTGTGCGTGGATCGGGAAGTCTGGGCATTTCTGCTGAGACTGCTGCCCCCACGACCCGGCCCCGGATAAAGTGGAAGAAAATGGATGGATGGATGGATATACTCAGGAAGACATGCTATAGGAACTCATCATGTGCTGGTGTCGAGTCATCACTCTTTTTTTCTCATTGGTCATTGTACACAGGTTGAGTATTTTTACACATTTCCTATATCTAAAATACCCTTTGCTGTTTGAATCCCCACCATTATGTGAATGAAAGAAGTCACTGGAGTGATTGTCTTGTTCTCATATAGTCTGGCCTCACAGCAAAAAGGTTGCGGGTTTGATTCCCGGACTGTGGGACATTTCTGTGTGGAGTTTGCATGTTTTCTCCCCGTGTCTGGATGGGTTTCCTCCGGGTGCGCCGGTTTCCCTCATCAAACTAAAACATGCATTATAGGTTAACCCTTCAGTCAGGTGATTCTGACCATAAGCCTGGCTCCACATCTGGAGATGGGTCTCCGGGCGCAGCACTGCGGTCAATTTATAGACTGATATCAAAAGACAGTATTTTTTCCAGTATTTCACATTTCAAAAAATAAATAATTAATTATACATTGGGAGAATCATTACAGCTCATGTTACTGGTACTCTCAGATTTCTCTATTTTTCTACATTTTTGCGTTTGCAAATTCTCATGTGCATTATTGATAGAGAGATATCCATCACTAACCAGTAAATGAGTTAATTTAGGCACAGAGCTTTAGCTTATGCTGATGACTGAGGAGCTTGGCAGCACGGTGGTTGAGTAGTTACCATTCTTGCATCACATCCAGAAGGTCCTGACTTTGATCCAAGGACAGGTTGGGCTTTTCTGTATGGAGTTTGCATATTCGCCTGTATATGGTTTCCTCTGAATGTTCCGGTTTCTTCCATCAATAAAAACATGGACACTTGAGTCTCCTTTGGAACCACGATTCCCCTGAAAAAGAGCTTCTGAATCTCATTGGGACTTTACTGGTTAAATACAGGTGTGACATCAGCTAAATTTCTTCTGTTTGATTGTCCCTGTGCACCCTGTGGTAAGAAAGGGAGCTGTGAGAGTGCAAGGAAATAATGATCCCCCGCTGCAGAGCGCGTAGCACTAACTGGATTAACGCTCTTGCAGTTAATGAGCAGCACAAACTGTCTGGGGGTTCTGACCTTCTTCACGGCTGAGAACAGATACGACTGAGTATAAGCATGACACTTTACTGTACAGCTGCAGTCACCACCAACAAACCTCAAGATACTGCCCTGATGCAGAAACACAGTCAGTGCAATCATGAATTCTATAGGCTTGTAAAGTTTATAGCACATGCTATATGCATGAACAGTTTCCAAAGTGCAGCATGAACAATTAGTTGATATAAGAAAATAAATAAATAAATGTCTCTCTAATGTCTCTAGCACTATCCGCATCTCTGGAAAACATTTCAACCATAGCAGCAGCGCCACCTGTATCTGCATCTCCAGAGAAAAGCTCAACTTCAGTACCACCTGCATCTATAGTAAATGATTCCGCCGAAGCAGCACTTTCATCAACTCCACCACAGGCCTTGAGCCTGACTGCTACATCTACACCTTTCAGAGATTTTTCTGAATCATTCCCATCCCCAAAGTCACCTATTGGATTCCCCAACCATTTTGAACCCTTAATAAAACAAGGGATTCAAATGACTCCCCTCACTCCAGTCATGTCAAGACCAAGGCTTTCCCCAAAGAAGTATCATGCCCCTCTCCCACCTCCGCCTTTTTCACCAACCAAGGTCTCCCCAGCTCGGCCCCCACCACTGGTGCCCACCGCTGTTATCTCCAGCAGCTTCACTGCTGCTGTCTAGGACATTAGGGGCCTCTCCGTGGCTACCATGCATAGCAAACTCAAAACCAACCAGAGGTCCATAGAGGGAGTGTGTTCTTCTGAAACAATTAGTACTGTTAAACAACATAGATTAGATAAGAGAGGGACAGTCAGACCATCCAATCAAAAAACTCTAATCCATATCCCTTGCAAAAGGATTCCATCCACTCAAACACAGATACATCTCAAACATGCTGTACTCAATGTCAGATCATTAAAAAACAAGTCCTTTTTAATAAATAGTTTTATTTTCTCTTATAATCAAGATTTTATGTTTTTAACTGAAGTATGGCTTGACAAAAACACTGGAAACGCAGTTTTTATTGAGTGTAGTCCATCAAATTTCAATTTTGTGTCTGAAACACGCCAAAACCAAAGGGGCGGGGGTGTCTGTGCAATATTCAGGGAC
The DNA here is from genome assembly GCA_021464625.1 of Proterorhinus semilunaris. Lineage (NCBI taxonomy): Eukaryota > Metazoa > Chordata > Actinopteri > Gobiiformes > Gobiidae > Proterorhinus > Proterorhinus semilunaris. The sequence goes on along the minus strand of CM038343.1, from coordinate 28,837,003 downwards.
AATATAGTCAACCACAAATTGTCATTTGGGGTTTTTCTATCATTTGAGTATGTGTCTTTCAAAATGAAGATACAACAATCTTCCATACTTTATATGACTATTTACAAACCACCACAGAATTGTTTTATTGAAGATTTTATTGAATTACATTCATTTATATGCACTGATTTTGATTGTTTAGTAATTTCAGGTGATTTTAATGTGCATGTGGCCAATGACAGGCAAGCAAAAGAACTTAGTGTTGTTCTTGACATGTTTGGTTTAACTCGTGAGTGTTAACTTCACGTGAGTGAAGCAACTCACAACAAAGGTCACACTCTAGAGCTAGTCATCACAAAAGGTGTTAATATATCAAATGTGAATGTTGTTGATGTTGCTTTATCTGATCATTTTTGTGTCTTCTTTGACCTGTCTGTTACACCCAAACCAGTGGTTGGGCCTGGAGTTATTCAAAGAAGACACATAAATGATACAACAAGGACACAGTTTATGGAAATGATCAGATTTGAAAATCCTCCATGTTCTAATGTTGATAATCTGTTGGACTCTTACACATCAAGCGTCTTAAATGTTTTGGATACTATTGGTTAACAATAGACAAAAGGCACCTTGGAGAAGTGAAGATTCAATCAGGGCACAGAAAAGGGAGTGCCGAAAAGCCGAACGGAAATGGCGCAAGTCAAAGCTCCAGGTTCATTTTGAAATTTACAAATAAGTGCTTTGTGAGTTCAACCAGATTTTGCGTGGAGAAAGGGAGAAGTACTTCTCTAAAATCATCGCAAACTGCAGAAACAATTCTCGTGTTCTGTTTTCCACAGTGAACAGATTAACTAACCCTCCAGTTTCACTGCCCTTAGAACTAATCTCTACGTCTAAGTGCAATGAGTTTGCAATATTTTTTTATGACAAAGTCCAAGGCATTAAAATGGCATAATTTCCACAACACAAATGGCAACCCTGCCACCAGATAAACACCTTGAGCTGACACATTTCACACCTGATACTGACAAAACAATGGAAGAGGTTATCTCCGGTCTGAGTTCATGCACATGCTGCCTTGATGAATTACCCACTAGATTTCTGAAGTCTGTGCTGACCAGCTTGTTACCACAACTTGTTCAGTTAGTTACCATCTCATTTGAGACTGGAGCATTTCCAAAGGCCTTGAAAACCGCAGTCATTAAGCCTCTTCTAAAGAAGAGCAGCCTTGATCTCAAGGTACTGAACAACTACCGGCCCATATCAAACCTGCCATTCTTAGGAAAAGTCCTAGAGAAAGTAACTTTACTTTCTCCTATCTAACAATGTGTTTGATACTTTCCAGTCAGGCAAGGTGACAAATTATATCCGTATGAACACCAACGCAGGTAAGGTCTCAGTTTTAGTTCTGCTGGACCTGAGCGCAGCCTTTGACACAGTGGATCACGGGATCTTACTTCACAGGTTAGAAAACTGGGTGGGAATCTCTGGTACTGCTCTAAACTGGTTCAAGTCCTATCTGGAGGATAGGACGTACTTTGTCGAAATTGGCAACTGTGTCTCAAACAAAATTTCCATGACCTGTGGAGTCCCCCAGGGGTCAATCTTAGGACCCCTCTTATTCAACTTGTACATACTTCCATTGGGTCAGCTAATAAACAGCAACAATGTGTCGCACCACAACTACGCAGATGACACTCAGATCTACGTGTCCCTGACGGCAGATGAACATGGGCCTGTAGATATGTTGCGCCCTCTGCTTCACAGTTTGAGCGAGGTACGTGGGACCTTTGAGCAAAAAATGATAAGAACGACGGAGCGACGTCTTTACTTCTTTTCGCTTTATTCAAAAGTCACCAATTGCTACTGCGCAAGCGCAACAGACAACTCTCGGCTAGACAAAAACAATCAATCTCTCAATCATCGAACTTCAGTAAATTGTACAAAGTATTTTAACCTTGCTGTACTCTAATAACAGTTTTTAGTGTAACAATAATAATGATGATATGATCATTTTAACTCTCGTTTTTAACTCCTATATTATTTTTAGTCACATACTCCCCCTCAAAAGAGATGTTGTCCCCAACATCAGGACCGCAACACAACTTTTGGGTAATACTTCTGTCAGAGAATAGTGCATAGTCAAACTTCAAAAGGGATACGGACTGGAACTCTTTTTATACATTCTGTTATAAGTAGAACTCTGTCAGTCTCAACTGTCCATTTCACTTGTAAGTGCATATGCATTCTGTATTGTTATACCAAGACAGTCCTGTGAGATAATATCTCAAGTTGTCTTTCAACGTGAGTCCAATGTAAGTTCAGTCACTCAATTTCAGATCAACTAAATAATCCCCAATGTATCAACATTGGCCATAACACTCCTGAAAATAGTACGGATGAACACTGTAAACCCATGGTATGGTCTGCTCCGGATAATAAGGTAAAGTCTGTATGTTGTAACAAGCCGGTGTACCCAGTGTATCATAAGTGAACACTTTCGGTTTCCTAGATTCACGTCTGGGTCTTGGAGTCACTTCAATGTCAGAATCACTGCAGGCAGGAGAGGACGGGTGAGATGAATGAAGGCTCACCTCCGCAGGCATGTCCTCTACCTGACCAAAGTCGTCCTCAGGTGGCTGGTCGGTGTCTTCAACTTTAGGCTCCTGCGGCACCTCTTCAGGCTGGTAGTCCTCCTGGTAAGTTGGTCCTGTGGTCCTCTCAGGCTGTGGCGAACCCGGGCAAGCGTGTGGGCGGCGTTGCACTGGATAATACTCGTCCTCATCATCATCGTCCTCTTCTGAGTGGATCTCTGGTGTCGTAGCAGATCTTGTGGTGGTCCTCTTCTTCGGCCGGGGCTGCAAAGAAGTCTCTAAGGGCAAATGGTCGCATGGAAGTAGGAGATTTCGATGTAAAATTCTGGATCTGCCCTTGCCCCTCTCGGGTTTCAGTTCATAAACAGGAATGTCCTTGCTCACTTGACGAACCACTGTATGTACAACATCTTCCCAGTGGTTTCTCAGTTTGCCTGTACCCCCGCGTGGAGTCAAGTTCCTGACTAAAACACGATCACCGGGCAACAGGGTAGAATACCTCATCTTACTGTCATACAGTCTCTTACTCCGAACAGCGGCTTTGCTTGTATTCTCTCGAGTGATCTCATAAGCGTCTTTCATGCCCTGTTTCCACGTGTGCATGTAGCTCTGATGGTTGCCAGCACCCTGATCTGTATTTGGGGATAAACTGAACAACATGTCCACCGGTAACCGTGGTGACCGTCCGTAAAGTAAGTAAAATGGAGAAAACCCTGTCACGTCACTCTTAGTAGCATTATAGGCATAGATCAGTTTGTTTAACGAGTTCTTCCAGTTACTCTTTTGTTTCTCAGTAAGTGTCTTTAACATCTGAATCAAAGTCCGGTTAAATCGCTCAACTTGCCCATTTCCTTGTGGGTGATAAGGACTAGTTCTTGAGCCTGCAACCCCACAGTACTCTTTCAGTTGGGCAAAAAGCTGGTTCTCGAATTCACCGCCTTGATCATGGTGAAGTCTCTGGGGGAATCCAAACTTTAAGGCATAGTCGTTAAATATTTTGTCCGCCGCTGTTTTGCCAGACTCGTTCGTGGTGGCATAAGCCTGGGCAAAACGCGTAAAATGGTCAACAATAACAAGTACATACTCATAACCACCCGTACATTTATCCAAGTGTAAAAAGTCAACAGAGACGAGTTCAAAAGGCTGAGTAGTAACTATGTTAGTGAGCGGGGCCCTTGTCTCGCGGCTTGGCCTCTTGTTTTTAAGGCACACACACTTTCTCATTACATAGTCCTCTATTTCTTTTTGCATGAAGGGCCAGTAAAAACGGTCCCGTACCAGAGAAATAGTCCTATCTACACCATGGTGACCCATCTCATCATGCAGTTCTTTTAACACAGTGGACCGGTGCTTCTCGGGTAGCACCAGTTGCTTCCTGTTTGTCGTTTGTCTGTATAAAACACATTAAACTTTAACTTGTCCCACTCTCTTAGAAAACACACAACTTGTGAACTAAGCTGTTTCAGTTCTGAACCTGAGGGTTTTGTTTCTGCCAGTTTGTATTGTATTATCTGTCCAACGATGGGATCGGTCTCTTGATCTAGTTTGATCTGTCCTACAGTAAGTGGAGCAATAGACATGCTCAGTGACACTGTGGCACACTCAGCTGAAATACCCATAGACCAGGCTGCACTAGACTCGTTCTGATGGTCAACTGCCTGTGTCGCCGCACCCACAGCATCGTATGACATTTCTTTTGAACATTCCTCCATATAAGTCTCCATGTCTAAAGGCATTCTAGACAGACTGTCTGCATCTATGTTCTCTCTACCAGGGCGATACTTTACAGTAAAATGGAAATCAGCAAGTTCTGCAACCCACCTACACCCTGTAGCATTCAACTTTGCTGTCGACAGAACATAAGTAAGCGGATTGTTGTCGCTAAACACAGTAAAAAATGGTGCATAGTACAAATAGTCACGAAACTTGTCCGTAATCGACCATTTAAGAGCTAGAAATTCTAACTTGCCTGAGTGTAAGTTGTAATTTTTCTCAGCTGCAGTTAGAGTTCTAGAGCCATAAGCTATCACACGGAGTTTGCCATTTTGTCTTTGATACAATACGGCTCCTAATCCCTGGTTGGAGGCATCTGTATGTAAGATAAAGGGCTGTGTAAAGTCCGGAAAACCAAGAACAGGAGGCTGCACTAAACAGTCTATTAACTGTTCTAAAACTGACTGATGCACGTCACCCCACTGAATAGGGGTACGTGAGGGCACACTGTTGTTCTGTTTCAATGTCCGTTTTCTTGTGTACTGTTGAGTCACTGTTTCCAAAGGAGCTTTAAGTAAGTCATACAGGGGACTAGCAATACGAGAGAAATCTTTGATGTATTGCCTGTAATAGCTTAACAGTCCTAGTATTGCTCTGAGCTCACCAACAGTACCTGGATGCTTGTTTTTCAAAGCTCTCACAGCAGCTGTATCTGCCGGGTCCATCTTGCTTCCCTCAGCAGAGACAATCCTGCCCAGGTATCTCACCTCTGGTTTGAATAAGTCACATTTTCGCGGTTTGAGTTTTATCCCATTGTCTCTGAGACGTCGCAGGACTCTCCTGACGTCCTCAACGTGGTCCTCAAAAGTCCGGCTGAACACGAGTACGTCATCAAGATAAGGAACGCATATCTCGTCCCGCAGTCCTTCCAGGCATTGCTCCATACACCGTTGGAACGCAGCGGGCGCGTTAATAAGGCCAAAAGGAATCCTAATCCATTCGTAAAGGCCCCAGGGAGTCACAAAGGCGGTTAGATGTCGGCTCTCTTTCGACATAAACCCCTGGTGATACGCTTTACCCTGGTCCAGTAGTGAGAAGATGGCGTTACCCCCCAGGCTGTCCACCACATCCTGTACCCGGGGTATGGGGTGTCGGTCTGCGTGTGTCTTGCGGTTCAGTTCTCTGTAATCAATACATAAGCGCAGTGAACCGTCTTTTTTTTCTTACGCAGACAACCGGAGACGAGTAGGAGGAAGTAGACTTTTCCACCCATCCCTGTGCTATCAAGTCCTTTAAGTAGTCCTTCATCTCCTTGTACAGTGGCTTCGGTACAGAGAGATATGTTTTTGAAACTGGCTCAGTGTCTTTCAACAAAATGTCCATTTGCAGATTTTCCGCACATCCAATGTCATCGTCCGTTTTTGAAAATGACGCTGATTCCTCTCTCAACATCTGCTTAACAGTCTTTACTTTGTTTTCATCCAGGTGAGACAGGTCAACAGGAGGGTCCCATCGCTCACTGGTGGAGGTGCATCCTGTGGTGTCCTGGACATGAATCTTGTTGACAGCAGCAGACGGGAGGTCTTTCTGGAAGATGTTAACGGGATAAACTGATGACGTTGACTGCACAGTACCAATAATAGTTCTCCCTGACAGTGTAATGTCATGGCCAGTAGGATTTTGTACACTAACTGTGATCTTTGGAATAGACCCTGCTTTAACTGAAACCAATGTGTCACAAAACTCTAGGCCGTCTGGCCACTGTGGGTTTTCACAAGGCTCAAAAATCAGTGTAATGTCCTCTCTAAACATCTTAGCTTGTACCCTACATTCAATAAATACTGAACTCTGACTGGGTACTGTCACTCTCTCATTTGTTGTTTTCACGTTATACTCGTGTTCTTGTCCCACATTAACTGCTTTTATAAAGGTCGTGGCTTTGTTTTTCTTAAGATGTGGAAAAGCTAATCTCACTGCTTTCAAAAGTTTCTCTTTTTCCCCTGAGTTAGCCCAATCTTTCATACTCTCTGAAACCAAGTGCTCGATAACATTAAACCCAATGATTGGACACTGTTGTAGGTTACCTTTAAGCACTAGTACAGGTATGAGTAACTCTGAGTCATTGGCTGTAAGTTTAAATGGTACCTCAATCCACCCTACATATGGCATGCCGGTACCATTAGCTGCTTCAAGATAGAGAGGTTCATTCGGGTCGATAAGCTCACTCACATTTCTCAGTGGTACCCCAGGTAAGTTAGTGTCTCTCCATGACTCATCTACAGCACAAACCTGTGAGCCAGAGTCCCAAAGTGCTTCAACCTTTTTGTCACTTAAAAAACACCTAATGAGACATTTTCTTCCTACTAACTGCCTGACTGAGGGTACTTTGTCTTTTTCACACGGTTTAGTTTTCTCAGAGAACCTCCTACCCCCCGTATGGATACTACCACAGGTGTAGGGCTTACATTTAGTTTTGTGTATAGGCCAGTGCTCCCCTTGACACTTTTCAGAGCAGTAAACAGCACTCTTACACACTGAACAACATTTTAACCTCTGATTTTCACTTTGTATAGCACAACCGTTACAACACTGGGACCTTTTCATGTCACTGGTCACACCATGTCCCGTTGGAGTGACCCCACCTAGTTTAAAGGGTTACCCTGCGCTGGTTTCGACGGCCTTTGCGCTTTACAGCCTGCTCTGAAATGCTCAGCACTCCCACATCTGAAACAGTGCTGGCAAAACTCTTCACCTGTCTGAATACAAGCATAACACCTTGATTGTGGGCGGCGCAGGTGGGTTATTTCATCTACTCAACTGCTGGGTTATGACATTTTGTACCCATTATGGGTTATTTATCTGGGATTTGGGTTATTTGTTTGGGATTTGGGTTATTTTTGTGCAACCCATGCGCTGGGTCAAAATCGATCAACCCAACAACGGTCAAACAAACGTCAGTTGACTCAGCACCTGGGTTGTTTTGCTTTGAACGTCATTACATCGAGAGTCGACATCCACCACGAATCCATACTCCGCACCAGGCTCCATTTTGGCTGCGATCTGAGCTGGGGCAAAAAAGTCATCCTCGTGGCGAGGTAAATCAACCTTAAGGTTTGTGTACACTACATATCTAATTCACATCATGCCTGTGCTGCGTTACCTATTAAAGTGGTATCTTGTCGAGGATAGTTGGCTGGTTTTGCCATGGGTTTTGCGAACAACGTAGCTAGCCATTTAACCGTTGTCATGATGAACCTTTTACAAACAGTGCACGTAGCTTATCTGTGGCTTTTGTAAACTGCCATTTACCTGCTTATTTTGTACGTGTGAAAAATTATCTGGCACTTCTGTAATTTACAACGAAGATGCAGCTAATAAAATAGGCGCGAGGGGGGAGAGCGAAAGGAGCGGGAGATGACGCTTTAGCAGCGCGGCAGCTACAACAACCCAAGGCTGGGGAAATGAGGGACGGCTATGTAAGTACTGATATTTCCACCAAACATCTTCGATATAGCGAGCACCATAACCACTCGTAGAAAAGTGACGCATGAACAAGTGGTGAGGGGCACGAAGGAGAGAGACGCATGGTGCGCCCCATGCCTTTTTCTGATTGTTGCTCGGGTAGTATCTCCTCCACGATGACCACGATTATAAAAGGACGCGGTAGGTTATCCGTAAGAATTTCAGAAGCCACGGTTTACCGCGGAAATGTTTCACGCTGACCCTCGAGCCGCTGCGCGCCATAAACAGCGTAAACTCACCGGTAGTTGAGCGAGGCAGAAGGACGCTCTCCTCCAGTGTTGTATCCACCCAAAAACGATTGAAGTCAGCAGAGTGGGACCTCTTTAGGATCCAAAACATGACCAAGGCGTCCGTTATGCAAACCCTGTCGTCAGAAAGTTGCAGCAAAAGGCGCTGATATCGGCTACGTCGAATATAAACAACATCTTGGAGATAATCCTTCGCTGTGAATGTCCAGGTCAAGGTAACGAACTGCATACTTCCCAAAAAAGTTGTCCAACTGTTCGGAAATAGCCGCCACAACTGGCTCAGGATGTAAACACGAAGCTAACGCTCTGCTTCAGCAACAGAAAGGAAAGTGAAACCGCACATGTGGAAATCAGCTGTTAAAGAGTCTCATTAGTCATTTTGTAAACACGTTTCATTCTCTGTTCATAAAAAAAATTGACCAAAGGCATGGTAAGTTTAGGGAAATATTAATTTACATGTGACGAGGATGCATTGATTATAATGTTTTATCAGTGTGCCACATTGAATTTGTTTTAAAATTGTGTATTCCATTTTATAGATTGCACAGGACTTTCTTGTCCTGCATGGGGACGCTGCATCCCATTTATGCTGAGAAGATCCTGCACCTGGCAAGACGGGAGGGGAAGTTGATATCGCCCCTGGATGGATTAACACAAGGTAATATATTATTGTTTGCCATCTTTGCAAATGTCAATATTGGTTTATATCAATGTAAGGTTTCCCCAGCAAGGCCGGTCTCGCTCACTAGGCTACGTTTGTCCAAATAGTGTAGAAAACCCGCAACTGGACCTCTAGCTTAACTGGGGGACACATTACTGAACAACTGGCCTAGGACGGGGTCTCTGTGGCAGCGCTACCTGTGGCTATAGGCTGTGGCCCCTCTCAGTGTAGTTGAGCTCCCCATAGGTGTTTTTTTCTCACCTAGATCCTCAGAGCCCTGCCATGCATGATGCCTCTATACCAACAGTTAGAATGTGCTGTGTGTATAGGTGCTTGTCATATAATTAGATTATCATGAAAATGTTCATTTATTTCTATAGTTCAACTTAAAATGTGAAACTAATATATGATATAGACTAATTACATGCAAAGTGACATGTCAAGCCTTTATTTCTCATAATTGTGGTGGTTTTGGCTTATTTTTTCATCATATTCTAATTTTATGACGAGCACCTGTATGTGGGGGTAGGAGGAGCAGGTCTGACATTTTTTTTATGATTTTATTTTTAGCGAAGTGCTTTCGGTTGCATTTTTTTTAATGTTTGGTTTGATTTAGGACAGATGGGGGTCTCACTTGGTTTCCACTGTTTGTAGCAGCCTACCATGGCCTCGCCAGGTCTTGTTCCACGCCGTTCCCTGCCTCTTCTCCTATGTTTAGGTTTGAGGTTAAAATTGTTCTTTCTCAATGGCTGTCAGCTGACTGTCCCACTCACGGCGAGAGCCCACACCACAGTGAGAGTCTCTTTGTGGCTTTGGCAGGCATACTGCACACTCCCAGGTGCTTCTTCTCAGGTATTGTCCCCCTAAAAAACCTGTGGGCACACCCCTTGCTCCAAGAGCCCCGCTCTAGAGATCTCAGCCAGCTTCCGGCCCACTAATAGTGGGATTAATTAAATTACAACCAGCTGCAGGACAGGAATTGGCTGCATGTAACTGTTAGCAGAGGTTTTATGTTAGTTGGATACTGATTGACAAAATGACAGGTATTCCACATCGTATTGATACCTATAATGTCTTCCTGCAGATGACATTGGCGAACTCGCCCTGAGGCAGCTGCCAGCCTTGCTTCCTCCAACCGCCTACAAACTTGGCCGTAGTGCAAAAATGGTTCACCACACCATTGAAGAATGCAACTTGGCCTTCATCGACCATAAGCCTGTAAGTCTTCCAGTACATCTAAAGGGGAACTTTTTTCTTTCATTAACCAACCTGTTATTCCTGGGCTCAAGAATGTGCACAAACACACACACGCATATCCAGGTTTGTTTTACTATACTTGTGGGGACAGATATCAAAATGGCTTGAGAATAGTCGGAAAGCCCATCTACAAGCTTACATGATGGTTACTATCAAACCATCCTCAGCTTTTAAAACATCTCTGCAGTGCAACTGTCTGATCGCCTCCGCACCACACAGCACTGATTCAGTAATTTGTCCTAAAATGTTCCACAAGAAAGTAACGGGTGCAGAAATTAACGTATTTATAAAAAGGTTAACGCTTTTGTGTTTTAATCCATTCAGCCCTGGCTTTATGAGGTTGACTCTAAAGAACTCTTCTAAATCTACAAAGAATGTAATTGATTTATGGCTTCTTAGGTCAGTTCAGGTCTGAATCCTTTTTTAAATTGTTTTCTGTAATGTGAGCTGTATGCCATAACCATCAAGACTAAATTAAAGATGCACTAAATCGTTTCCAAATAGTAAACCTAACTAGACTTCACTTCAAATAATAATATTTCTTTTTATTCCACTACACTAGTTGGTAGACATTTGTTCCTTACTCACTCATACTCTCTCTCATGCTCGTGTTCATTCTTTCTTTCTTGTTTTTAGCTGGAACAAACATGGTGGAATACCTCCATGAGGCCAAGGCATCCAGACCATACTGCTGCTCGTCGTCACCCACTGCTCGTCGCCACCCACTGCTGACGCTTATTTGGACATTATGTTTGCCTGAGTATTTGATTCACCGGAACTTTACATTGTCTTATTTACTGCTCTGTTTTATTGCCTTAATGTTTGTTACAGCCCTATGAGGCAACTCCTGTTGTGATATTGGGCTATACAAAACCATTAATTGATTGATTGATTGATTGACCATACCCCTACGTCCTAACATTGGGAAATGATGATCAGCGTGTATCTCAGGCCTTTGTCATCATTGCTGGTCAGGCTTTGGAACACGATGCACTGCTTCAAGCCATTGATGCCTGCCTCAAGGCATTCTTTATTTTAGACATTGAATACCCGAAGCAGTGTGACCATGTGTGGAAATTCCTGCAAAGCGCCATCTATGAAATGCCAGGAGGAGAGTCTAAACTGGTAAAGTTTCTTCAATCTAGAATACTTGCTTGCAAAAAGAGCCAACAGCCTCAAGGACAGCTTGTTACTACCAGGCGGATAGGCGTTTTAAAAATTAGTTTGTTTCATTTTTTTTGCACTAAATGTTGTATTGACATTGTTTTTATCTGTTCCAGTTCTTGACCTTAATTCATTGATCTGAAACATTTTATATTGTGGACATTTATATGAATAAATTTCAAGGCGGTGCCTTGTAAAGATTTCAGTATTGTTTAAGTGTTTTTTGCATAGTGTATGCTTTAAATGAGCAAATCTAGCATGTATTTTGTTGTTGAAACAACCCAGAATTGTATTTAATTTGACCCAGCATTTGGGTAGAGAAAATAACACATATATATAGTTGAAATAACCCGGAATTGTATTTAATTTGACCCAGCATTTGGGTAGAGTAAATAACAGATACGTGTGGTTGAATTTACCCAGATTTGTGGTTATTTTGACCCAGAATTTGGGTAGAATATTTAACTCATCTGCTGGGTCAGAAAGGAAGAACCCATCTTGCTGGGTCAAATTAACTACTGCTGGTCTGGTGTAATATTGCACCAGCGGTTGAGTTATAAAACAGCCCAAATTGGGTTATTTTTAACCCAACAGTTTTTAGTGTGTAGTATCGCTGAGGGGCGAAGCGCTGCTGGAACTGGGCAGTGCCTCTCATCGGTGCTGGGCTATAAGCTGGATAGTATGGCTGAAGAGCCGCTGGGGAGTGTTGAGGGTAGTAGTGCTGAGCAGTCGGGTCCAGCTGGTACGATGGATGTGGCGTGAAGGTCGGCGCTGAGTACTGGCCCTCGGGTCCTCCGCTGGTGGGTTGTGCTGTCGCTGTAGACCTTTGCATAGTCTCTCTGATTTGGGACACCTCAGCTCGCAGGTCCTTTAAAAGCACCATCTTAGACCGCATCCCTTTAATCTCTGACAGCAGATCAGGTGTCGCCGGGGCTGTGCTTTGTTTTTGGACAGTCTTTTTCTCTGCTGGCGCCAGGGTGTCACCGGGCTGAACAGCATTCACAGTGGTCACTCGCTGGGGAATAGCATGTTTCTTCTTGTCCTGTCGTTCCTTTTCATTTGTGCATGCTATATTCACTTTCTCCAACAAAACCTCATCGGATGTGGTGGGCTGAAGGAGATATGGCTGCATGTCACTCTTTACATTGTCACTCTGCAAACCTGTTAGGATGGTGTGCATGAACAAACTCTGAACCAGAGCAGGCTCATATTTTAGACCTGATTCGGCTTCTTGGGATGCAAACAGGATCTTCTGACGTAGATCCATGGCTCTCAGGAGAAAGTTTTGTGGGATCTCCTTACTGCTCTGAACCTCAGATGAAAGCTGCTTATACAGTTCAGTCGCCCCCCTCTCCTGGTAGTGAGACCTCAGTATCCTCCACAGGGCAGGCAGAGTAAGATCACCTTTGCCTTCCAGGTAACTTCTTAGCTGCAGACCTGGTGTGATGGCGCGAATCACTGCATCAATTATTTCGTCTTCTTGGTAACCTTTACCGAGCCCACTTTCAATCTGCCTTGCCAAACTAGAAAACGAAAGCTTGTCTTTTTGTCCATGCTCCATATTTTTCCATAATGTCCATATTTTTAGCAGTTGTTCGACATTCAGGTCATATAATGCACCTTTGATTTCTAACTGTACGATTTCCAGCTTCGACTCCATTTTCCTCGGAGACGCGGGCATAAACACAGTTCAACGTGGGCTTCTATAAAGTTTGTGGGATCACGGGATCTTACTTCACAGGTTAGAAAACTGGGTGGGAATCTCTGGTACTGCTCTAAACTGGTTCAAGTCCTATCTGGAGGATAGGACGTACTTTGTCGAAATTGGCAACTGTGTCTCAAACAAAATTTCCATGACCTGTGGAGTCCCCCAAGGGGCAATCTTAGGACCCCTCTTATTCAACTTGTACATACTTCCATTGGGTCAGCTAATAAACAGCAACAATGTGTCGCACCACAACTACGCAGATGACACTCAGATCTACGTGTCCCTGACGGCAGATGAACATGGGCCTGTAGATACACTCTGTCACTGCATCGAACAGATCAGTTTGTGGATGCAAAACAACTTTCTCCAACTAAACTCAGACAAAACTGAGATCATTGTTTTTGGCCCACCGACACAAAGACAAAGTGTTTTCAGTCACCTTGAGTCTCTCTCTCTAAAACCAAAAAATCAGGTTAGAAATCTAGGAGTAATCATGGACTCAGACCTGAACTTAAACAGCCACATCAAAGCAATAACATCATCAGCTTCTTACCATCTGAAAAATATTGCTAAGATCAGAGGAATAGTGTCAAAACCAGACTTGGAGAGACTCGTCCATGCATTTGTCTCCAGCAGCTGCTCGAGTCCTGACAAGAACCAGGAAATACGACCATATTAGTCCAGTGCTCCGGTCTCTGCACTGGCTTCCTGTCACTCAGAGAATAGAATTTAAAACAGCTCTGCTTGTGTACAAGTCTTTTCATGGTTTAGCACCAACGTACATCTCTGACATGTTAGAGGCATATGAACCATCTCCGGTCCTAAGAACTTCAGGGAGGGGTCTCCTGGTGGTTCCCAGAGTCAATAATAAACACGGTGAGGCTGTGTTTCAGTTTCATGCAGCTAAAATCTGGAACAGTCTTCATGAGGATGTGCAACAGGCTTCAACTCTGACAATGTTCAAATCCAGGCTGAAAACAGCTCTTTTTACCCGGGGGTGGGGGTGGCGTTTGGGGGGCGGGGGTGGCGTCATGCACGAAGCTCATGTCCTGCTCCCAGCAACAACAAAAGAGCTGCTTGACGAAACAAAATGTGTTTGTCGACACACAAACACACAATTATTTATACACTAAATAGCAACGCCTTTTCTTATTGTCAAACTGTGGGGTTGATTAACAACTAACACTTTTACAATTAGGCTATATACTGTTGCCATTTTTCTGTTATGTTATTCAGAAATGTGAAAATGTAGTAACAGACTTACCGTAAATACTGCTCAAAAAAATAAAGGGAACACTTGAACAACACAAAGTAACTCCAAGTGTTCCCTTTATTTATATATAATATAGAGGGAACACCTAAAGTTACATTGTGTTGTTCAAGTGTTCTTAAATGGTAACACTAAACTGTTGCAGCTCTGAAATAATTCTGGAGGGAGCTCGAGTCATGTACAATGTAGCAAGATGGAAGATGGAAGGGACAACAAAAAATGAGACAGAGACAGTGTTTATGCATATGTATCTGCACTTTATGATTTGTCACTTTGCATAACTCCAAGCCAATTGATGAGTGAAGCTCTAATGCAATTTGGTCTGCAATCTTTAGTATTTTCCATATTAGAGCAAACTCTACAAACTACAGACTAAAATTGTACTCACATCAGCATTATATTGACAGGCTTTTACAGAGGTTTAATTTTTTCATTTCATTTCTTTTTTCATCCATGTTCATATTTTTCTTTGCAGAGTCATACATTAATATGAACAGTACATGGTGAAAAGGAGCATAATGAAGACATTGTCTTATTGTCCATGCCCTTTTGTAATAGTTACAGGAAAATTGATGACCAAAATGGCGGGTGATCCGTTCAACACATTTGTGACACTCTTTTTGGCAATTTTAGAAAACAAAACATTTTTTTTCTTCCCATTTCAACATACAAGTTATGTTTTTTTATGTTCCTCCATCTGCATCTCCTTGAACATATTTTTAAATATCTATTGTTTGAGAACATTTTAATGTGTCCTTTAATGAATTCCATAATCTTACCCTAGCAACCCTCTGTCTTAGTGAGATTCGGGAGAACGGTACACAAAGGTTTCCATTTCGCCTTGTGTCGTCTGTGATCAAGGTAAATTTCTCGTAGATATGTTCTGGTACCAACTTGTGCTTAATTTTCCTCATGGTCTGTAAAATGTTTAAATTAGCAAGATCTTTAAATTGTTATAGTTTCAGCTTCACAAAAAGGTTGTTAGTATGTTCTCTAGCCTTTATGACTTATAATTCTTACAGCCTTTTTTTGTAGCAAAGACATTCGATCTATTACACTTTTGCATGCGTTTCCCCAGACCTCGATACAATGTGTAAAGTAAGGGACAATTAATAAAGAATATAAAAGAAATAAGGAAGCCTTATCAAGAACATATTTTACTTAATGCAAAATACCTATACATTTACTCACTTTTGTTCGAATATACTCAATATGTGGCTTCCAGCTGAATTTAGTATCCAACATAACTCCCAGAAATGTAATCTTGGTAACTCTTTTAATCCTTGAATAGTGAATAGTCCTTGTCCCAAAAATCATATATATGTATTTGTTTGTAATAATAATTTGTTTTGGTCAAATCACTTTTTTAGATTTGCCATTTCAGCGCTCACACAAGATAATAATGTATTGAGGTCACAACTTCAGTTTCTGTCATCAAATATCCTTTCTAAACATGAACAGTAGTCAGTGCAACACAGAGCATTTCACTGCTCAGTGCTCATAGTCACAGCTGTTGATACCATTATGACATCATCAGATCGTCGCAACAGCTGAGAGACACAAACACTTTGGGGCACACATTGTTTAAGGGCCAAGGATTTGAACCAAAATAGCAAAGATGATAAAAGAAGCTGTTTGTTAATAATGATCAGGTGTTAAAAGCAACGTGTGTGCAAAGATGTGGTGATAGGCCTATTTCATTTTAAATGAGCTGGGATCATATTTCTCTTGCATTATTCTGTGACGTCATGGTGACTGTAATTGAAAATAATAGTCTATTATGGATAATGCTACTTTGTTTAGTATCATGTTCCAAAAGTGCATGTTTATTTCGATAAATTTTTTCCATTACCTAATTATTTGAACTAAATAAACTGTGGATGAAGTGCAGCGGATGCGTCCCAACAGTATAGGAAATGTCAAAGACTGAGAGATCAGTTAGGTCAATTAACACAGTGGTCCTCAACTTGGGGTCGTGAGGTCATTTCAGACAGTCACCAGATCACAGGCATCGGCATGTTTTATGTGGTTTGATTGGCAAACATGCGTATGACAACAAATCATGTAATCGCCATACAAATTCAATAAATTACCATTTAACCTATCTTAGTTTTTTTTTAATAGCGTTCAGTTTGGATCATTAAGTTGATTTATCATCCACTTAAATGAGCTATATCCTTACCACTGAGAACTGTGTGTGGGTGTCAGTATATATATATATATATATATATATATATATATATATATATATATATATATATATATATATATCATGCCAAGACCAACAAAGGTGGGTAGAGTTGCCAAAAACATTTACTCAAGTAAGAGTAGCGTTAATTTAAAGTAGTACATGGTACCGTATGATAAAGCTAAGAAGCACAGTTACTTCTAAAAGTTACTGAGGTACATGTACTTCAGTAATAGATTACTATCTGCAGGCCAGCCATGCAAGCTGATCCTGCTCTATACAAGAACACAATGTGGGCAAACTGGCTGTAGGCACATAGTTTCTTATACATAGTTTCTTGCACGTGCATCACACAAAGGGTGCATAAGGGGGTACTATGGGCTCGTTCGTGCAGCTTCGCTCCCATCTTTCCTGTTCCCTCCCCTCAGGAAACGAGTAACGTCACGCCCGATGTTTAGGGATTGTATTGTCTTCTCGCGACACTTCCACTCTTGGCATAAAGAGATGGGAGCGTTGATATCTCGCGATACTTCCTTCAGAGCGCCCACCTACGGTGATGCCGACTGCAGTGCTGAGTATAATAGCAGCGAAGGGAGTCCGGGGAGTCTAGGAGGAGCTGCCGCAAGGTCGACAACAGCATCCCGCTCTGAACCTCTCACTGAACAGAGGACGACTGACTGTGGTCCAGCGGACCTCAGCGAGGACTTTGGGGGATACTCCCTTGTTAAGAAGAAACAAAGACGAAGAGTGGTCGAAACTTTCCAGCCTATAGCCTCATGCTCCGTGGCAGCTAGCGTGCTGTAGTTGCCGCTCTTTCATGTTAGGGCATAGTACCTTATCTGGAAATAGGAAGCTGGTTGGTGCGACGTTTAGCTCTTCATCCTCCGCCATAACGCTTTTATCATAAGGTTTTTACGTGATCTCGTCGTGCCATGTCAGCACCATCCCCAACGCCTCCCGCCGCGGCGGAGGGGGATTTATTAGCCCCTGATGCGGGGCCGAAGCCCCTCGGTCCGACACCCAGCCAAAGCCGATTTCAAGTGGACCTTGTGGCAGAGGCAGCTGGAATAGCGGAAGACCGGTCTCCCAGCTCCGACACGAGTACCGTCCCGTCCAGTGACAAGGCCAGCGCAGGGGGTCTGGCTGAAGCTGATTCGGGGACCGGGGGCGAGGAAGCCAAAGGCCGCTTTCGGGTGGTGAACTTTGCGGACCCAAGTGGGGCCAGCGGGGCGGCCTCTCCCGAGGCTCCGGGTGATGGGCTCCAGAATGGAGACACGGTGATGAGTGAAACGAGCCTGCACTCATCCACCGGTGGCCAGCATCATTACCACTATGACACCCACACCAACACGTATTATCTGAGAACTTTCGGCCACAACACCATCGATGCAGTTCCAAACATCGACTTCTACCGACACACCGCTGCGCCCCTGGGGGAGAAGCTCATCAGACCCACCCTGTCCGAGCTGCACGACGAGCTGGACAAGGTAAGTCCCGCGCACAAACGCGTGGAGCAGTGGTGGTCACAGCTCCATTTAAAAGCGATTGTGAAACCCTGTCCTCAACAGAGCCCGCTGTGATCTCTGGGAATGTGCTGAGATGGAGACAGCGAACATGTGTTAGGATGTGCCACAGGACACATGACAGTCTTTACTGCAACCATTTACAGAGCCAGTCCTATTTTCCTATTGAATATAAATTAACAAGCTGTTATAATCTATTGCTAAAGTTATAATTGCGTTGTTAAGTTTTTGTTAAATCCAGAGTCTTGAAGGTTAATCTGAGTTGTTGACTGAAGGAAGCTCTTTAATGTCATGGTTACACTGAGCTGGTTGGAAGTTTTTCACTTTTAATGTTTTTTTTAAAGTGTAAACTATGAGAGAAGCACATGTAAATTATAATCTGCATAGCATGTGTGATTTCCCGTTACAACTGCAGTCCTTTGATTCCACTTTATCAGGGGCTTTATTGAACATGGCTCACATACAGTATCAGGCAGCTTCTAGCATTGACACAAATCGGTCGAGCGTTTTGTGAGGACGTTTCAACTTATTAGTCTGCCTAAACTAAGTTTATGTTGAGCATTGAAGTATATCCGTTTGCTGTCTTGGTCTGGCACACAAAACATGGTCTGGTTTGACCCCAAGGCACTTTCAGGTGTCTGTAGGCTCTTAAGCAGTACCCAGATAGATGTACAGAAGCATCTCAGTTGAACCTTTTTATTTTAGCTCATGTTCTTCTTCACAATACAGAGTGATTGCCTCCAAGCAATAATATATTCTGTGCTGCCCTTTTTAGTCGGTCAATACTATATGTACGGGAAGTGGAGTAACAAGCGAGCTAATGCGTGTCGTCTGTGTAGCAGTAAAATTCCAGTGAGTCTTACGGTTAATCACGTCTTTCCTCTGTAATGAGAGAAAGGGTCAGGCCAGTAATTCTCAAACCTTTCATACGATGTACCACTGTATACAATATTTGTCTTTCTAAGCACCACAACGACTAATCCAATCCCAAATCTGGACTAAATTGTCTCCTAAGAATGTGTTAAAACCGATTTATAAACTTGGATAAAAGTGGGTGTAAACCAGGTGTACCAACCTTTGTAAACGATACAATTAAAAAGAAATATAACATTGCAAAAGACTGATGCACCACAAGAGGTGGCCCGGGTACCACCTGTGGTACACGCACCAGAGCTTTAGAAGCCCTGAAATGCTCTGACTTGTAAGGACCACTGGCTTATATTTTTTCTATGAAAGCCCAGTTGAGGTGTTTACGGAAGGAACTGGATGCCATTGGCTGCCTCTCTTGTGCGACAGTGAAAAGTTACCGTCAGTCGTTAATCTGGGCTGGAGCTGAGGAGCTGTTCCACATCCTGCTATCAAGTGCTTGGTTTTCACATGATTTCAAGGTTACATAACCAACAGTGGCCTTCCATTGTTCTCCCAGCATGTGCTATCGTTGGTACAATGTTAGGAGACTGCTGTGTTTGTCATCGGCACAATATCATGGCTGTAGATAGACGAGATGGGGCGATTAGAGGACAGCCCCTTTTAATTAGGAACTGTTCTCCCATCCACAAAGGCAGCATTATTTGGCTCAATATTTCCAAAATGGCGATTGGACTTTTAAATCTCACTGGAGGTTATCTCTGAAGGTCATGGTGACCTGACTGCATGCCGGACATTGAAGAGGATTTGAAACGGTAAACGGAAATTCCACTGTACTAATTGATTTGTTCAGAGTGATCAATAAGTAATTGATGGCATTGTTGGGGTAGTCGAAGTCATGGGTTCCAGTAAAGTTGAGACCTCCCTATGCGTGAACTCCATAAGCAGCGTTTGATGAGAGGTTACCAACAGAGATGCCCTGGAATGCCCTGTTGTCCTGTTGTATGGGGCCATAAGGGCACTTTAAAGTGACACTATCAGACTGCTGTAGGTCCCATCGACAAGCCAGAAGGGAGCAGTGACAGGGCAATTTACTCAGTGGAGAGCAGCCAAGCAGAAAGGTGCAGCGCTTAAATATTGATGCCACTTTGTGTTGTTCTATCATCCACCAACATATAAACTGTTACGGCCAACGGGAGCACTCCCACTCCTCAATCCACTTGAACTAATTAGAGATGTTTGCATTTTGCCAGTGTCCTTCCAGTGTTTTGTTAATGAGCGTGACCTAGAGTGTGTAAACCCCCTCCCTGCCACCTGTTGCCATGATCACCAATAGGAGCTACGTTTGTGTGTTGTAGGCCGTGGTTTCACTAGGGATAATTTCTCTCCTTCATTTTGACGGGCAGGGTTATAAAAAATCCGTCATGGGCTATTTTTATCCTTCATGAATTAATCTCGCATCATAAGCATTTTTTAAAGACCCATTTACTTATTGCTATTATTGTGTATGTTTGGAAAAATGTGACATCGCTGGATAAATGAGTTAAACTAAACATCTGAACAATCATGGAACACGACTTTTGCTACAGAAATGTGTATGAACACGTGCGTAAAAGTCTCAGTGGACGACGTCTTATTCAGAGCGTCATCAGCTCATCGATATCAGGGCTCACATTACACTAACACAAATGTCAAGTGGAGCTTAATGTTTTCATTTTCTTGCTTTTAACATGGATGTTTAAGGAACACCGGGTGAACGGGACAATATTTGCCAGTTCGCATCACTGCACAGAAACACACACGCCGGAGGGAAAGAGAGAGGGAGAGAAATAGACGAGCTCGTCCTGAGACGAGAGTTAAAGAGCGTCTCCAGATGAGAAGGATATTATTAGCCTTTAACCGCGTTTGCATTGTGGTTTTCTTCCCCGTGTTGTTGTTAGCGCCCAGAAAGTTGGCTAGCTAGGCAGTGAAACAGTGAAGCTGCTTTGAGAGAGAGAGCCTCTGAAAAACAGCAGCGCTGCGTCTTATTTTAATCACGGCTTGATTTTCAATCCTTCAAAATGACGGACGGCCTTTGAAATTTTTCCGTCAAAGCTTAAAATATTCCGTAAATGACAGAGAATTTTCGGTTACTGTAACCGCTGGTTGTTGGTAACACTTTTTTCTCATTAATTGATCAAATGTTTTTATTCAATTGTATTCCTGATTAATATAGCTTTTACAATTACAATTTCTAAACTTTGCAAATGAATCTCAGCTAAAAAAAATTATTTGGAGCACGGTGGAGCCTTCCACCGTGCTCCACTAAACTCCAGGCAGATTAAAGAAGCCCCTGACGATAATGTAGATTGACCAAATTTGAGATTGTGATTTCAATTACATTTTGATTTAATTAAACCGCCACCTTAACGTGGTGGAGGGGTTTGAGCGTCCGAATGATCCTGGAGCTCTGTTGTCCGGGGCTTGGTGCCCCTGGTAGGGTCTCCCATGGCAAACAGATCTTAGGTGACGGGTCAGACAAAGAGTGGTTCAGAAGCCCCTTATGAGAGACCAACAGGCCCGGGTAGAACCATGAGGCCGTCCTTCTGTGGACCCACCACCTGCAGGAGGAGCCATAGGGGCTGGTGCAATGTGTTTTGGGCAACTCCAACAGCTGCCCTCACGACCCGGCAACGGACAAGTGGAAGAAGATGGATGGATGGATTGCCCCAGGGCTAGGGTGCCCACATGACGTGGTTTTAAATTCAGGACGGGAAAGCGGGGGGCTCTTTCAAAGGTGCAAACACAAGCAGAGGAGTGTTTTAAGTGTTACTTCTGCTGATCACCAATATATATATATATATATATATATATATATATATATTAGTGCGCAGATGAGTTCGTAATGTGACATGGGGAGAAAATGAGGCAGTGCTGCTGTTTTAGAGCGAGAAAGTGCTCCAAAACTGGCACATTTGGAGCTCTTTCTTGCCTCTTAACTGCAGCTCTCGTCTCTGTCCTCAAAGTTCACAGCGATCCTTTGTCAGCACAGACCCAGACGGACTGTATTTTTAAGATGTTTTTACTGTGAAGCACTTTGACTTTGTCTGTGAAAAGCGCTATACAAATAAAGTTTACTTACTTACAATACAATTCACTCTGGCATTGCACATTGGAGCAGTATTGGATGAAGCGGTTTGGAAGTGTTTCCTTAGCCTAAACTGAGCCAATCCGCGTACAGAACAGGGTCCAAGCCTCTCCACCTTCGGGGCTGCCTCTGTGTAGACCTTTCACAATAATGATAATCGTTAAACAAATCATTGATGGACAATATTGTTTTAAACCACTGCACTTTTCTTATCCAGCCTTGGAACTGGCACAATAACTACACTGGGTTGTTTGCCCTTGTTATGTCCTTCTATATTAAATTTAGTATAAATCTGTTGCTTGTTCTGAACAAGTATTTACACTCTCGAGCACGTAATTATGTACTTGCAAAACATTTTACTTGCGTCTGTGGAGGAGTTGTCGTAAGTGAGCTTTACAATGCTACCTCTGTGTTAGTTGTATTTTTTTCTACCGATTGCTCCCTCCCCCAGAGTTTCCACACTGCTCCCCCTGCATCTTTGTTTGCCACGCTACGGTTGTGCTTTGAAACAGGAAGCAGCGGACTGATGGGAAATGCAGTCTTTTTGTCTGGCCTTGAAAATGTTCTTGCTCTCACTCTCTGTGAGCTTTTGGTCTGCAGACGCCTGTGCCTTTAACATCCCTGTGCGTCACTTTAGGCTGGATGTCAGAAATAGCCACAGTCCTTCGAGTCCCCTGAGACCACGAAAACTCATGACGTAGTAAAGGAGGTTTGTAGTATTTGCAGTCATCTGCACCGATCTTCGCGCACAGTGTCTCTTGCTAGGAAGTATGGCGACACCAGTATTGCAAAGGAAAATGTTGTACACATCTGCTTTCCGCAGATTGTTGGAGGTTAAAACAGGAAACAAAGCTGTGAAATTCTTTGCCTGCTACTTGTATATTGTCATCAATGTTTTTGTGATGCCAATATTCAGTCGTAGAGCCACACGATTAACTGCAGTCAAACTTAAGTCACAATTTGAATGGGTGCAATTGCAAACCCTCACAAGAACTGCAGTTATTTAGATACCTAAATGAATAGATACCAGTTAATGTTTATTTCTCTCTTTTATGTTAATGTTTTTTATGTTTAAAATCTGAAAGAACTGAATCCTTCTAAAAACATGTAACACAATACTTGTCAGAGAAACTCCAAGTGTGCGTTATTGGGTTTCTGTTAAATGAATGTGGGATACTAATGAAATGGGTTCCTCTTATAGGTGTTTTTTTTATTTTGTTCATAAGAAGCCTGTCCAAGCAACATGCGGCTCACTTCATTGCATTTGGTCAGAGAAATCCAGTGGTCCTTGTTTCTGTGTGGTCTTCATAATGCTGTGGGCACAGCCCTGACATCCGAGAACTCCGGGACACAGGGACAGTGGTTTTTATAGATTCAGAAACTGTAGCATCAGAGACTGACCAGTGGTTTTACTGTAGACTGACTTTGCACACTATGATACAGGGCTGTCTAAGGGCTGCATATCGAAGGTTTACACCGTTCCCCTTTTAATTAGGGTTAGAACCTTAATGCAAGTAAACATCAAAGACGCTTTGCCACCGACTGCAGCTGTCAACCATGTGGAATGATTAAACCTTCAGTAAAAAGTACCACTTCTGGTGACGTGTGCCACTTCAAACCAGAAGCCTTAGGGCCACCAAAGCTTGGTCCGAGCGCTACATTTGGGCACAGCTGAGTCATCATCTGTACTCTGCTGAGGATGCTCCCAGGATACATTTATTACCACAAATGTCCAGGAAACACAGATTGGAGCACTTCAACAGTAGAAGAAGGAAGTACCAAATTAAGCGGGATTACTCAAAACTGAAGCTAAATTCTTATAACGCTCCCTTATCAAAAACGTATCGTAAGAACGTGGTAAGTAGATTTTTCATGACGTGTCCCCTTTAGGTGATTATAATCTCTGACTCTGTCTCAGGTAAAAATGTTTTGTTCCCCATTCCCTCTCGTATTTCAACATGTTTTGGGAAATCTATAGCCTCTTGGAAGCCTTGCGCCTTAATCCAGCCCGTTTTTAGGTATTTATGATATTACTTTTTATGTTTTAGGGTAAAATTGTTGCACAAATGGTTTTGGGAAATGAAAGCCTTAACTGTAAGTGTACTGTGGCCTTTGATTTGTACCAAATGTGAGACAGAGCACAGTAAATCTCACAAGTATGCGCCCTCCCCCCGGCATACCTCCTGTTTTCTATATGGACTGAGCTCTTTCCCAGCTAAGAAGCTAAACCGTCATGACCTTCATAATCAGGTTTCCTGTGACCCTCATGCAGTCCTCTCCTCTCTCAGATGGGTGTGGGGTTGAGCGCACTGCACAGCTCAGCACCTCAGAGCACACACTGCTGCGTCCAAGTGTCACTGACAATATTTGGAAGATCAAGAAGCCGTATGTGCCAAATCCTACTGTAGTGTTACTATTTGCACATGTGTGGGACCAGTGATTTGTCACGTTCAAATTAGTATTTCATAGAACAGGTTGAAATACCAAATGATAACTACAATTCTATGAATAGGTTCAAGGTTATACTCACTTATTAGCTTTTGAAGTAATGTTCCCACATCAAAACACCTGCCTTATTTAAACGGCTTCACCAATGTATTTTTGTGCAATGGACTCTAGAGCTGAATTTATGGAAAAGATGGATAAAAGTCACACTTAAAACATCACTGCTGTGATGTCAAACCGTATTACTGATTTGAGCCTCTTACAAACAGGGCACACACAGTTGTACATGTCAAAAAACTTGCATGTTTTCCATGATGAATGTGAGCTTATTGACCTCCTCCTTTGCACACGCATTGGAAAAGAAGAAGAAGAAACTCCGTCCAGTGGAAAGTCCAGCCCAAAATACTAATCCAATGTGCAAAGAGCAAAGCTTATCTATTTGATCATTGCATAACGCTGCCAAGGGAAGAGTCCCAAAAGAACCATGTGCAGCTACGTTTGTATGTCACAGTAAAAACTAAAGTGAAATGGGGTAATTTGTTTCTTTTGAAAACAGTCGCACCAATTTGCTTCCTTTTAAATATAGCTAATAATTATATTCTATTGCCTTTTTATTATTTTAAAATCATTATTTTATTCGGCCTATTATGTTTTACATAAGGGTAAAAGATACAAGATAACACAGGCTGGATGATCATGGCCACATCAATTATAACAATTAACATTGTGAGTACAAACTGAACTTGTAAAGCTTTGTTAGTTTGGAAATTGTCACACTGTGTCCAGTGTAGTTTGCTTTGCATTTTTGATCCTGATGTCAATTTCTCAGATGGCTATTTCAGTCTTTTGTGGCGGGACTATCCGAACTGATCAGATGTCTCAGCTCTGTCATCTTAGACTGTCTCCATTGTTCCCCCAAAGCCTCATCACTAACATTATTATCCTTTCAGTGTTTGGAACCTCCTGGTCACTGTTCCCTGCTGAGGCCACACACTGCAGTGAATCCTGGTTTTCTTTGTGTCAAATTACCTTTTAGGCATCAAAGGTGAAGAAAGAGGTCTTTGCAAACTACAGGAAACTTTGTTGATCTTTTAAAACCCACTGATATTTACTTTTTAAGGCTCAATCGAGGTCTAGTTCCTGGACTACTTTGTGATGATTTCTTACAAAAGTCTCAAGTTCTGACGAGCTGTGATTTGAGCACAATTCTAGGAAGTTGACCAACATTTATTTTCACTTAACAAATGTGGTTCTGTCTGAGCTTGGCTTTTTATGTTCATTATGACATCACGTGCACACCCTAGGGCCTAATTTAATTGAGCTTGATTCCTGTACAGCCTTTTCATTCGTTTATTGTAAAGTAAATTCACTTCTTCTGTTTTTCTGGTCTGTTAGTAACCGTTCAGTCCCAGTTTAACGGCACAACATCTACGCTCCAGTAGCACTTTGACTGATGTCCATGACTGCGCTCGGAGAAAGTCCTTTTTGTCGTCATGGGACAGGCTGCTTCGGATCAGCGTGACCACTGAACATCTAAACAGCCGTGCATCCACTGAACATGTAAACAGGAACACATGTGGTCCACTTACTGACCTCCACAAACAAACCATTGTCCCAGATCCACGCAGGACATTTGCACCAGAGCGTACCAGCAAATCAAGCAGCGCGTTTCCTGTTCAGGGCGTCGTGCAATTACATTTAATGAACCCAAATGTCGCTTAAAAATAAATCCTATTCTTGGAAAACAGTTTAACACAAGCAGAACTGGCAATTTATTATTTGTGTAATGTCAGAAACCAAATCCCATCAGATTAAGTTAAGTGAGGTAAAGGCTGCTGAGTTAGTGGCGTCATCATTTTTTCTTTAAAGGATTATTCATTATTTACCAGAGACACAGGCTCTTGAGTTGAGTTCCTCAGCTACCTTGTACCTGGATTTCAGAGAGCGTTCTGCATCTCACAGCATCATGTTAAATATAGACCCCACATTGAACTTCTGAGGCCACACAGTGAAGCTGGGATATTAAAAAGGCATATTGAAATTACTTTTATTTAGTTTATTTACTTTTCTGATAAATTTTCTGATGAATCAATAATTATCGAAACATTTCACTCTCTCGGCTGGACGTTTTCTCCATTATTGAGCACAAAACATTATTTACCTCTAATAAATAACAATGCCTTCAGTTGTGGAGATGTTCAGAGAGTGTAAAAAATATATATCTTTTTCTAAACCAGTCGCTCCGCATTCCTCAGCTCGAGGGGATCCATCACAAGTGTCAAAAATTACCATGTGTTTGTGAACTTCTGCTAAATTCGGTGATCACAGTTTTCTTCAAACGTCTGCTTGGTGTAACCTTCAGTCTCCCAACACCTACATTAACACCGCTGTCTAAATGGACTTAAAATGGCAAACCAGTTGCGTAGACGTCATTGCAGTGCGTGCGCCTTCACACAAACCTGTCCCAAACGGTGACCCGAGTGTAAAATGTCCTATTGTCGTTGTGGCAGCTCAGTGCCATGTGACCGCTCGTTTCAGGAGGCCATTAGCAGGTTGTGCGTCATTTCCCCGAGCTGGACCATGTCAGGACTTCTTTCTTACAGCATCAATGGCCGAGTCTCCTCAGGGGCTGCTCTCGGTGAACAACGGGTGAAGCAAATGGTAAAAGAGAGGAGAGTATAATTCCTAGGGCTGAAAAAAAGAGTAGAAAATGTGAGGACAAGGCAACAAAATGAGGAAAAAGATCCATTTAGATGAGTTTTGTAGGAATCACACAATCTTTATAGTACCACAATGAGCAGAGCGTTTGTAATTGACTCTTCACGTTGCCACTATAGCTGCGGTTGACTGGACGTGCTGTTTATCATTTGGAAAGGATGTTGACTTTTGAAGCTGATTTTCCCAGTGTCATGTGACGCGTGAGCGCAGCATTTGTTCATTTTTTTTTTCTTTTCATGACGCACAAGGAGCACATACTTTACCCGTGTATGTTCTCACTGAAATTGCATCCTGAAGACCCCGACAGAGCCTCCCATGTGCTGTGTCTGAACATCTGGTTTCGGTCACATCAACAACAGACATCACGCTCTTCACTATTTTATGGAAATATGTGCACTTGCAATCAAGCTACAAGCTACTTGATTACAATTTAACCTCGCGGCTATAGAACAACAGCAAAAGCAAAACAATTAAAAACCGCAGAACCATTTTAACAATAACGGGCCACTTCATAGCAAATGTCTAGTGTTTATATAATAAGGACAGATGCGTAACCAAGGTCCCTGCAGAGAAGCTTCTAGAGGACACACAGGGCTCAGGTAAAGCAGTGCCCCCCTACATGCCCAGCCTCGGCATTCATAGATAATTTAGGACGGCTATTTAAATGTCACTGTAACAGGGTCTCTCTGTTGAGAGAGA
Organism: Proterorhinus semilunaris; assembly: GCA_021464625.1. Taxonomy (NCBI): domain Eukaryota; kingdom Metazoa; phylum Chordata; class Actinopteri; order Gobiiformes; family Gobiidae; genus Proterorhinus; species Proterorhinus semilunaris. The sequence goes on along the minus strand of CM038343.1, from coordinate 28,809,320 downwards.
TTTATGCACATCTGGGTCGTGTTTCCTCTTCTCCTCGGATTACTCTGAAACCTGGCAAACTAAGCATATTTTTTTTATCTTTATTGATGCATTCTATTGTGTGCGAGAGCAGTGTACCGCAAAGGTCGTCCGGGCTTGGATCAATGTCCCCCTTTTGATATTACCAGTTTCCTCAATGCTGGTTTACTGTCCAGTGTCGCGTTCGCTTTTTCTCATCAATGAAGAGGAAGCCCAACATGCCGTGGGTTTGATCAATGGCATAGAGACCACGACGGTTCATTTGTGTCCCACTCTGGATTCCGCTTTGATAAATACTACCTTTCTATACTCTAGAGATCCATCATGCCAAACAAATGCATGCCGATGCTCATTGGACAGGCCAAGTGTTGGTCAGTGTCTCGTTTATGAAGTGCAGTGAGTCTCTGAAACGGCACTACTTGAGGAAAAAATTTCTCAGCAAAATGTGATACACTTGGTCAGATGAAGTGCCCTTGATTTGCCTTATCAGCGTTCTAAAATTATCCCAGGCTCAGTATATTGTTTGTTTTTCTCCAGGCTACGGACATGGAAGGCGTGTATGTTCGTAAGGTGGAAATTTGAGTGGAAAATGTAAAACAAAAAGAGGCCCTCAGCAGCATATACATTTCAGTTTAATCCACTAGACACTAAGCCTGACGGTACGTGCCCCATTCCTCTGGCTAGAGGAGCAGGTACTTGGGCCGTGGGCTTCTTTCCCGATCTCCTAGCAAAACTGCTATTGGCTCTGTAGGCTCTGCTTCATTTTCGGAAGACAATGAGCATTCTGGCAGTGCCACACAATTGCTACCTGAAGGAGTCTGTGCCTTTTGTAGGGTCATGGCATCTCCACATGATGAGAATGACCAACTCTGACTCTAAAATATAACTAAAACTGTAATAAGGTGACAAAGAGAAACCTCTGAGTCCTCACATATAACCATGTTTTCTCTAGTGCACTGCACAAAGTTGTGTATACCACATCAGCTGAATCTGCTTATTAACTCCTTCAACAGTGTTGCAGAGGTTTACTCAACTTAGTTAAGGCATTTTTGGACCAGTATTAGTGGCGTCTAAATTGAAAATGAATCCTGTTGTGTAATGTCTTGGGGCAACAAATTACCAGTACCTCAAAAAAAGCAGCAAACCTAGGCACTCTAAAACAAATATGCACAGCAAGAGGATTTGTTTTAGAGTGCCTGGGTTTGCTGCTTTTTTTTGAAACTTGGATCCCTTTCCCAAGGGCACCTACACAAACATTTTTGGAATATACTTGGACACCTTGAGCAAGCAGTCATCTTGTTGTTTTCTACAAATTACCAGTTCCTGTTCTTACATTTCACTCATAACATTGTAACATTGTGCGATCTTCATAAATAGTCTTTTTGTTGGCTTTGTCTATTAAATGTGTTTTTCAGAGCTGTGGCACATAACCTGTGTCCCTCCAGGTTTTTTAACAATGCTATTATTGTTCGTATAGTTGGAGAGAACAACGTCATGACATTGTCAAAGGGAGAGGCTTCCTGTGTTTAAAATGACAGGACATACATCCTGAATGCTCATAGAATAGTCTCTACTTAATGCCGAAATTAGTATCTTAAACTGATTACAGTTAAATTACTATGGAAATAATATGAATTGTGTATTAATAAAATATTTATTCTATTCTAGGAACCATTTGAAGATGGGTTCGCCGGTGATGAGCTCACTCCAGCTGAAGAGGCTGCTGCGAAGGAGGCAGCAGAGCCCAAAGGAGTGGTCAAGTTCGGCTGGATAAAGGGCGTCTTGGTGAGACAAAGCTGCCTTTAAAATTCATCTACATTTCTGCAAAACACAGAAGAGAACTTTTATGTTTGAATTAAATGTGATTAAATGAGGGCAAATCTGAACTCATTCTTTTTGGCGCTCAACATCCACTCAGCACCATTGTTCCTGGTCTTCAGTCTCTCGTCCCCCACACTGTCATCAAAAACCTAGGTGTTAATCTGGATGCAAATTGACTCTGTAGTTAAGGCAAGTTTTTTCCAGCTTCGCCTTCTGGCAAAAGTGAAGCCTTTCCTCAGCCGCTCCGACCTGGAAAAAAACTATTCACGCATTCATCAGCTCACGATTGGATTACTGCAATGCACCGTATATTGGACTCAGTCAAACCTTCATTCACAGATTACAGCTTGTGCAAAATGCTGCTGCCCGGCTCCTCACCAACTCTCGCAAACATGACCACATCACGCCTGTCCTTTACTCCCTGCATTGGCTCCCGGTCCTTTTCAGAATCCAGTACAAACTTTTGCTTTTTGTTTTCAGTTCCATCCACGGCCTTGCACCTGTGTATTTATGTGAGACTCTGACCCCTTACCAGCCCAGCAGAACCCTACGTTCTGCCCAACACCACCTGCTGGAGGTGCCCAGGTCACATCATAAAGAGTGGGGTGATCGGGCTTTTGCTGTGGCAGGTCAAAAACTCTGGAACTCGTTGCCGCTTGAGTTACGTGCCGTTTCAGACCTGCCCCTGTTCAGAGCGAAACTAAAGACTCACCTGTTTAAAAAGGCATTTGACACATAGTTCTGTGGCAACTGTTTTTAATGAAATTTTACTCCTTTTCAAATTGTATTTTTTATTGTGTGCAGCGCTTTGGTCAACTTTGGTTGTTTTAAGGCGCTTTAGAAATAAAACTTGAATTAAACACTGTTAAAGACATGTTTATTGTGTGACGGCACTTTCAGTAAAGTGAGTGAATTCTACATGGGATGAAAAGTGTGGTACTGTTGACTTTAGCTGCACAAGTGTGGATTACACTGGGTTGTGAATTTTGGACCATAAGTGGGAATCACAGGAGGCTGAGATAGTGGTGGGTTGTAAAACCACAAGAAAAAATCCCGCGAGCGTCTCAGATGTGAGTCACTCTCGTGAATTTAGTCGCACTGGCCCTCCATTTATCAAACTTGCGATCGGTGAAATTAGAGCGTATGTGGGGTGTACGATCACCGCCTGTTCTGGTTGGTTTGAGTGCTGAGTCTGTGGACCGTATTCCGTGACGCGAGTATCCCGGGCGTCAAACAAATCCTTCGATGGCTTCGGACGGGTTCATAAGGTCCGAGTTTGAGCAGCGCAGGGTCTGCTGACCGCGCGCTCTCCTCTCGTCAGGGGAATGATCGAAACGCGTCTTGTAGGGCTGTCTCTCCGCGCACCTGTTTCCTCCCGGAGGAAAGCTCTGCTCAGGCCGAAAGAGGCGTAGTTCTGCCCCCGGCTCCAGCGCTGAGTCCGTGGAGCTGAACAGCAGCTTTTCGCCGGTTCAGATCATGGTCCAGAGTCTGTACTGCAGCGTTATAGCCACGCTTTTTTTATGTCATCTAATTTTATACCCCTTTTTATATAGGCTATTTAGGCCTACTGCTCATTTAATAAAGGTCACTTTTTATTATTAGCCCATTTCTTTTTTCCCCTCTCTTTTTATTTAGTAAATGTGATCTTGGATTGGTTATACGGTTAACGTGGGTTACTGACAGATTTTTTAATCTTCCTCATGCGCAAAAAAAAAAAATGTGTTGTGTTAAAATGACTATTTATCATTTCCTGGTTGGAGAAATGTTCTTCTTGCCGTGTTTCGTGCGTGCCGTAAAACCCATGGGTGAGGCCTCGTCATACATTAATATTTTTGGGCGTTTCATTCAAATGACGCTGGGATTTCTCCGTGTCATTTACCATCAGATGCTTTTGCGTACGATAAGATCTGAGCGGAAAGCACAGGTTCATAAATGTCACGCGCCCTCTGGCTCATATCGCAAATACACCTACGCATACACCATTTTTTTACGCATTGTTGATAAATGAGGGCCAATGTCTGGAATGTTTCAGCCAACTTTATTTGACTTTGAAAGTCTTCTCTTCCTCTCAAGATCAACTGTACTACTTTGTTTTAATAGAACTGGTGTGTTTAGTTTTATCTGCATTATGTAATAGACAGGGACAGATGCTGTAAAAAGAAGTTTAGTCTAAGCATCATGAATGATCTCTGCCTTTTAGGTACGCTGTATGCTGAACATCTGGGGTGTGATGTTGTTCATCCGAATGTCTTGGATTGTGGGCCAAGCTGGCATCGGTAAGTACTGAGCCCCCGTCAGAGAGACGTGTAGTTTGGGACTTTAACACTACCCTTACACTGCCCATTGCTATGGCCCATAGATTTATTAGATGCATTTGTATCTCTTCAAAATTGTGCCCAAGTAAAATATTCATAAATATTATGTTTCTTTGTTTTGGAAGCTTTGTTCCTCTTCCATCCATCTGTCTGTCATCGCGCCCCGTTCGTGTGGGATGTGTCGCGATGAGATTGTATTGAAACGCTTAGCAATCGTGCACCATGTTTCCCACATTCAATACTTTATACATTATTCATGTTTGCTAACATTTGTATTTCCTGTTGAAACATTTTCACATTACCAATAGGTTATTCCAATGGCAACGTTAGTATCAGATCTGTTAGTCCCTGCCACCCTTTAGTTTTAATTGACACACAACTCTCTACCGTCTCGCTCTGGCATCTGATCAAAGTGTCCCACTCGGCTGTGAAATATCAGTACAAAGTGGTACGTGTGGCAGCCGTCCCTACTGACTGCATCGTTACATTTGACAAACCTCGGACAGAGGTAAAAGTTCTGAAATAGTATATTTTTATGTTTTGTCTTTTTGTTGGCAGCCCTTTCCTGTCTGATTGTTTGCATGGCCACGGTAGTGACAACCATCACTGGCATTTCCACCTCTGCCATTGCCACCAATGGGTTTGTACGAGGAGGTAAATACTCTTATTGTTCTTCTGATACTGCTCATTTTTCTGAGTACATGTGTTTGGATCCCAGACACAGCTTTTCAAGGAAACTAAAGAAACTAATTCTATCACAAAGCTGTCTCAGCCCAAATGTCCAAATTGTTTACAGTGTGTTGTACTGTGTTCCTTCAGGTGGGGCGTATTATCTAATATCAAGAAGTCTGGGCCCAGAGTTTGGTGGCTCTATAGGTCTGATCTTTGCCTTTGCCAATGCAGTGGCTGTAGCCATGTATGTAGTGGGCTTTGCTGAAACCATTGTAGAGCTGCTTAAAGTAAGTGTTTGACCTGCAACCTACTTTGCTGTTGTCAATAATTGGAATAAACGTATCCCTCTTTGCTTTTACAGGGTGTAGATGCGATCATGACAGATGAAATTAATGATATTCGAATAATAGGCACCATCACAGTCATTGTCTTGCTGGGCATCTCAGTGGCAGGAATGGAGTGGGAGGCCAAGGTTTGAAATCTCTAAAATCACCTGCACTTGGTTTGTATATTACATGCGGTGATAAACTGTTCTTTGTTTCTAGGCCCAGATCTTTCTGCTTGTGGTTCTCGTCGTAGCAATCGTAAATTATTTCGTTGGGTCCTTCATTTCTATCAAAGCAAAAGAAAGTTATGGCTTCTTTGGCTACGACAGTAAGACAGATAAATGCATTTTCTGATCGATCGAATGCCACCCACAGAAGAAATCATGTATATTCTCTTTTCAGGTTCAATAATGTGGGAAAACATGGGCCCAGATTTTAGAGGGGAAACGTTCTTCTCTGTTTTTTCGATCTTCTTCCCTGCGGCCACTGGTATATTGGCAGGAGCAAACATTTCCGGGGATCTTACGGTAAGTAATGTTTTTCTTTTTCTACTCAGACTAAAGCATTTAATCATTCAATAAATAAACAGACCTTGATTAAAAATGTAAAAAAGTATTAAATACTTTGAGTCGGTCTTCACATATGACTTGTGTAACTGTGTTACAGGACCCACAGTTGGCCATTCCCAGAGGAACCCTTCTTGCCATTCTGATCACGGGAATTGTTTACTTGGGAGTTGCTGCTTCCACAGGTGTGTGTTTTGTTGGGAATTTCTTAACTTTACATCTGTTCATTCATAATAAGTGTGCGTATTGTAATCAATACAGGTTCCTGTATTGTAAGAGATGCAAGTGGAAATATAAATGACACAGTCAGCTCCCTGTCAAACTGCACAGACGCAGCCTGTAAATTTAACTTTGACTTCTCGTCCTGCAAAAGCAGTCTTGACTGTCGCTATGGTCTTCAAAATGATTTCCAGGTTTGAGTCTGGTTTATGCTGTTGTTGTTCAGAAAATCATGTGCTTATTTTTACTTTTTTTCGTGGTGTGCAGGTTATGAGTTTGGTCTCTGGTTTTGGGCCCATTATTTCTGCTGGCATCTTCTCAGCTACTCTTTCCTCTGCTCTGGCCTCCTTGGTCAGTGCTCCAAAAGTTTTCCAGGTAAGTAAAAAAAAACTTAACAGTGGAAAATATGAAATCATGATAATGAAATACAGTGATGTTTAATTATCTGTTTAGGCTCTGTGTAAGGACAACATCTACCCCAACCTGGGCATGTTCGCCAAAGGATATGGCAAGAACAATGAGCCTCTTCGAGGTTATATCTTGACCTTCGGTATTGCTTTGGCTTTTATCCTCATTGGTAAGTTGTTTATTTAAGTACCATTTGAATTTTGAGTCAAATGATAGATTTCAGTTATTATTAAAAACAGTATTTGCTATATTTTGTTAATATCTTTCAGGTGAGCTGAACACGATCGCTCCAATCATTTCCAACTTTTTCCTGGCATCCTATGCCTTGATCAACTTTTCTGTGTTCCATGCCTCACTGGCCAACTCTCCAGGTAAGATGAAGTAATCAAACTGATTTTAGTCTTAGTGTTGTCTTGAGTTTAATCACAAGAGTGTAAAATGTATGTGTGGGATATACATTGGCTTTCCCTGAAGTAAATCGAGCTGTTGAAACATGTATTTGCAACTGTGGAGGTTGTCACACTAAGTTCTGTGCTTTTTTTCTTTTGATACCAAAGCTCTAGCAGAACTGCAGGTACAGATTTCCTATCTGCCGCTAATACTTCAGCAGGCCATAAAACTACATGGGCATAAATGGTACATGACTCATTTACAGGCGGAGGAGCATTATAGCCTCTGGCTAATGGCTTTTACAGCCTCTGGAACCAGTAAATATCAAGCCAGTTCTTTTTGCTGGCCCTCCTGGCAAATCAGTGTGTTCCTGCACTTATTAATGACTATTATTGAGTACGGCAGAGTAAATGTGCCCCTTATGTCCTGTAGGTTGTTTTAGGTTCTTTCATTATAACCACAAAGAAAACTACTGTGTCCATAACTAAAACTAGCATAGTCTCTGTGGAACCCACCCAGCCCATACAGACTGTCTCTAATGTCTGGTGTAACATTCTGGTCTAACGGGCTTCTAACATCCATTTTGTTTTAACCCCAAACACAGAATTGAAACTAAAATGTAAACTTTTTTCTTTCAATTTAACACTATTGTTTACTCTTTGAAAAACAAGTTATTGTTGATAAAAGTTAATTGTAATGCGGCTCAAATGGTTGTCAAAGAAATATTGCCTTTTTCTCAACAGCTTAACATTATCATTAAATGGTTGCCTGGTTTCTGTGTCCATAATCTTTCACTGCAAACACAGGTTGGCGTCCAAGCTTCAAATACTACAACATGTGGGTGTCTCTGGCTGGAGCGGTCCTGTGCTGTGTGGTCATGTTTGTCATTAATTGGTGGGCTGCGCTGCTTACCAACGTCATTGTGCTGGGGCTTTACATCTACGTCAGTCACAAGAAGCCAGGTATTCGTTCAAAAACACACCAGTTGTACTTAGTAATAATTGTCACATTTGGGTCTTTTTCACTATAATGATATCAATAATCAATTCATACTGAGAGAACACACCCAAACACAGAAACATCTCATCAAAAAGCCTGATCCCCTCCAGCCGTTCTAGAGTGGTGGCGCTCGCATCGAAACCCTGGGACGGCGTTCCATTAAATTGTGTTCACATAAAGCCATAACATTGTGAAGAACCTATATTTTATTTCTGAGGTGGAGAGAACATCAGAAAACTTGAAATTGCCCGTTTAAAATTATAAATTACATGGTTTATGATAAAAAAGCTGAAATTACTCGACCATTACAATAATAATAATACATTCACAATGTTCCATACAGACGAACTATATGCTTGACAGTTAGAACGTTTAGCATGAGTGTTGTTGGGAGGGATAGGCACGCGCTGCCCTGAATACACACCTGAATTCATTCTCAGTTTGACGCGCAGCTAGACTCACACGCAGGGCCTTGTAGCTGGCGCTAACGCCGCATGGGTCAGGCGGCCTTTGGTCTGACATAGAGACGTGTAAACAGTCTTCCTCACTTCACTGTGTTTGTGTCCGCATGCATTCCCCTCCAGATGTGAACTGGGGCTCGTCCACCCAAGCTCTAATCTACCACCAGGCTCTGACACACACGCTGCATCTGAGTGGAGTGGAAGACCACATCAAGAACTTCAGGTACAAGCGGGCAATATACGGAGCGTGTGCAGTGGGTTCGGAGAGTGTATTTACTTGTGTTATAAAACAGACGGATGATGAATAAAAAAAATAGAGTTTATGTATTTATTATGAACCCACTGTACAGCATTGTGAATTACAGTTTTACGCATTGCATGTCCATGTGGGATCCCCTTAGTTTAGAGATAAAACCCACAACATTGACCGAGCTCCACTATTTTTTACTGCATACATTTGTCAAACACACTAAAACAGTTCTGACTGAAATTCTCCACAATCTTTTTCTCAAAAGTTTCCTGTGTGTCCAATTTTAGTTTTGAATGTCAAAATGTCCCCTGTTTGATTGAATGTTTACAAATCTTACAAAATGAAATATTTGTGGCATTAAACGTATAGTATTTAGGCGCTAAAAGAGCATTAAATTTGATGTGCTGCCACTTGTAGAAACCCTGTAGTTACTCAGGGGATATTAATTCATGTCTTTGCATTAACTTAGGCGATTTTCCAACATCCTGGGCAGCTTTTAACATGTTTCTGAGCAGTAATTATGCTTATTTGGTTGATTCCCACGAACACGGCGCTGGCAGGAGATTAACTCTGGGTGTTTTTAAAATGATTTGAGTCTCCTCTTACTGCCTCCGTTAAATTCCTTGGTGCTTAACAGATTTGCTTTGATGTTCGCTACTCTGCTGCTGTATTTCTTCCATTTCTTTCCCTGTTCTGTGAAATAACCAGAGGTCAATATCAAGGTCAAAGTACGTGTAATATTAATGGTACGGATGTGTTAAAATTGCAGGCCTCAGTGTTTGGTGATGACCGGTTACCCCAACTCTCGCCCAGCACTTCTCGACCTCGTCCACAGTTTTACCAAGAATGTTGGGCTGATGATCTGTGGACATGTCCGAACGGTGAGCCACCTTTGTATAACTGTTTGACTCCATGTGGTCCTGGAGGTCGTCCATCTGAGTGGCACAACAGTAATCAATTATAGTTTGAAATTATAACGGCATTGATTCTCCTTTGTGTTTGTGAAAAGTGTCTAATGGACGTTTAAACATATGGGGCCAGATCTTGTGCCTTTGCAAACTCTAAACGCAATGGCTATTTTCTGAGTGGCGCAGCTGTTGCGCTGAGTACCTGCGCCACTTGTGAGGGGGTATCGCTTATAAAAAGAGAAGAGGTCGACTGAGACGTGGTTTATTACAAGCAGTACTGACAGCGGTGCTCTGATGGCAACCTCTCATTCAATTCCTAGTTTACGTGCACTAAGTCTAGGAGCTGCAAGATCTGAAAGTGGGCTCCTACTAAGCTCTGTGTTACTCTATAGTTTGCGTCTAGAAACACAAGATCGGGCCCTTATGGTTGTCATTTTCTTATTTGTATGTCTGTTGCTGCTACTTAAGTGATTAGATGAGCCAAAGCTTTTACTGACGTTGCTGATTACAGTTAGATCTGTCTTGTAACAAAATCATACCCATAACATAAACCTCTTTCACGACGGTTTGTTTCAAAACAGACTTTATAAACTGTAGTAATCTTGTGTTTGTTGATACAGATAGTTTATTTTATTTATTTGAGCAGTTTGTCTGCTCAAAAGGAGTGGGCCGAAGCCAAAGGCAGATAGTTTGTGCAGCTCCTCCCTCAGTCACCTCAGCTTAACTCATATCTGTGATGCATTAGTTCCGCAACAGTATACACTGCAGAAAGCCTTTTACAAATCCCCTGCCCAGTTTCACTTCACAATGGAAAGCCCATTTGGGTCAGATGAATGCCCACTTTGCCCAGCACCTCAACTCTCTGGCTGTGTCACTCCACAAGTGGCCTCTGGCCTGCTGTTCTGCTGCAGTGGCCTCAATTACGACACTGAGCATCAAAAACTAAATGGTGTAAACACCTGGTAAACACTTTAGGTGCTTATTGAAAACGGCAGCATATTTCCATTGAAACACATGTTTGATTTTGTACAAAGATCTAATCAAGATAGTATTTACAAACAGGTTTCTACTTGCAGTGGATGGTTTGATAGTTTCAGCATCTTAAGTTTTGTGGTTTAAATGAGGCATGGGTTTAATCATCTGTGTTTGCTTTCTGCAGGGCTACAGACGGCCAAACTTCAAAGATATCGCCACAGAGCAGGCTCGGTACCAGCGCTGGCTGCTCAAAAACGAGACAAAGGGCTTCTACACATCAGTGTTTGCTGAGGACATGAGGCAGGGTGCACAGTATCTACTGCAGGTGAGACCCTTTTATTTTTTGTTTTTTTTTAAGTACATTAGATCATCTTAAGCATTTGGTGAGCCGTACATATGAGGATGTTTCAAAATTAAATCAATTTTTCCTCCATTGAAGGCTGCCGGTCTGGGTCGCCTTAAGCCTAACACTCTTGTGCTTGGCTTTAAAAATGACTGGCGAGACGGCGACATGATGAATGTGGAGACGTACATCAGTATGATCCAGTAAGTGACTCACACCAATAGGACATTTATGAGTCAGCTTTAAATAATTCTTCTGCAGTTTAGATGAAAGTTGAGATTGATTTATCACTCGATAGGATCCCATTGCATGATGTACAACTTGTTCTATTAATGGTGCATAATACAATTGTATTATGCACCATCTAAAATCGCCTGTAATAAATGCATGATCCAAACATGCTGTACATTATATACAGGAAAAATGGGTTGCTATTTGACATATCCCAGTAATTTAGACTTTACCTTAGTTGCTACACTACATCTACAGTTCTGGGTCATGTTTTTCATAGTTTCTAAGTTTCTGTGCCTAAATAGAAATAAGAAATGTTGGGTAATATTGGCTCTTGGATACAGAGTTTATCTTTTCCCCATTGAACTCTAAATCGGTCAAGTGAGGCTGTGGGTCACTACCTGTGATTTAGCGGAATTAGTGCATAGTGTGTAAGGATTATGGCATTAGTGCTGACGGTCAAACATGGCTCAGGCCACAATATTAAAATCACTTTTAATGCACCCAGAGTTCAGAAACAAAGGTTCATGGAGCATCTATGAAGTCACGTTTTTATAGAATCTATATTCAGCAGAAATGTTCTGGTTTAGACTTGTCCTTGTGACACCACCTCTCCAGATCACACGGCTTCATGTTGTCCAGTGCTGATGGGAACATTATATTGATGACTTTCTCTTCACAGTGACGCCTTTGATTTCCAGTATGGAGCTGTCATTTTGCGTCTTGAGGAAGGATTGGATATTTCCCATATTCAAGGACAAGGTATACAATTTTGTTAACAAATAAAATATCAAAGTGCTCAAGGAGTGTATGTAGGACAGTGAGTAGTGAAGGTTTGCTTTGATGTCTGGGGAACGAGTCAATTATCAAAGAAAGTAAAAGG